>CM045758.1:166131826-167331826 GCA_025200525.1 Camellia lanceoleosa | reverse complement strand
TGCGAACCGGGCTAACAGAGAAGTTATCCCGGCAAAATCGAACCTGGGCTTTAACTGAGCGCACTGCACCTGGATTGTCCCAGCCCAGCTCGGCTAAAACATGCTTGGACCAATTTTAGCCCAGTCATTACCACAGTCCAAAGCCAGATTATGAAATCTCTCTCACAGTACCAAAACAAACAAAAACACAGGTAAAGATCAATGAATCAAAATGATCATTTAAAATAAAAAAGAACAAAAAAGCAATGCCTAATTATCATATTTAACACCAACGTAAATCTCAAAATAAAAAACCCAATTCACTAAATGACACTTCCATGAAGATTGAAATCAAACAGAAACAAATCTATTCGAACTTAACTGTTATTAAATGAAAAAAATGATTTACCTGCAGAATGGTCTTTGCTGTCCATGGCATTGTCCAAGGTTCTGCAATAAAAACTACATCTGCAGCCTGAAACATAAGCAGAAAATTACTCACTAATCTCAAACATCTTGATAGGAGTAGATTTTACACTTTCACAGTTGAACCTAGGATGGATTTTCTTAATTTCCCTTACAGTTGAACCTAGCATAAATTTAAAAAAGACACAAGGAGCATTCAAAAAAATAAAATAAAATGACAAACAATGCACACACTTTAGAACTTGATTACAAAATCCACTCATCAGCTTATTCTTTTAGGAAAAGGAAATTAGGATACTTTTCTCAGAAACTAATTACTCCATAGGCATTATGTCTCTAAGCACCATATTTCCCATGTTCTACTCACTAATTGTCATTAATGGATTGTAGAATAGTCATTCATAATCTTTACATTATTCATATGGGGGTATTATTACATATATTACATGGACAATTAAGAAATGAATGAAGTATCTCAGTCAAACATGACCAAAACTCTTGTTAGAAATTTGATTCTTCTGTAAGAAAAATGTGTGCAAGCACAATATTTCCCGTTTCTACTATCTGATAATTATTATGAATTGTAACACAGTCATTCATATTATTTTTCATGATGGGGTCGTCTAAGAAAAAAATGAAGTATCCCAATCAACTAATTATTGTTTTGTTACATTAGTTAATTTTTTAACAGCTCTTGACATGTTATAACAATCTGATTATCTAAAATTATCTGATCATTGTTCTTAGTTAATCACATACATCAAAGTAAATGCCTTGGCCACGTGTGTTTAAGTGTGATCTATCCGATTCCCAAATCTTTGGATATCAAGGCATGGGTCAGCTGTTGATCTTAGAACAATTATAATCAATATAGTAAACTCCTAAAGCCCAATTTCAAGAATTCATGAATTGAAACAAAAAACAGTGTAAGGTCATTGAAATCACCAAATCAACGGCCAACCACGGAAGGATTGAGCCCCAACAACATGTTGTTTGCATTGGGCAGGTAGGCCACATTCAGAGTCTTTGCCAACGTCGTCGCTATCTCCCTCGAACCCTCAATTTCCTGAGCTCAATCAAACCCATTCCAAGAGCCGCAGTCGCATCTGAAATCAATTTCGCAGCCTAACTCTCACATTTCGCCCTAATAATCGTTGTTCGCCTCTCCTGCTTCGCTTTGGCCACCATGAATTTCGACCTCTCTGCCTCCTGTCGTGCCACCTACTTCTGCTCCACGGCCTTGGACAACTCAGCCCCATACGACAAGTGCATGATCGCAATATCATCAAGAACGATGTTGAAATCCTTAGCACGACGAACCAAGCTCTTGCGAACCAATGCGGAGACGTTGGGATGCTAAATGAGGAGCTGATCGACGTTGAATTGAGCGACGACGGCCTTGAGGACTCCGTTGCCGATCGAATGAAGTACTTTCTCGTTGTATTTGAGGCCTAAGGTTTGGAAGATCAGGGGATTTGAGAGACCGCAGGGCGAGAGAGGACATAGAGGGTTAGGTTAATCGTTTGGAGGTCCTTGGTGCCGGAGATGGAGAAGAAGGTATGGGGGCGAGTTCGGATGTCGAAAATGAAGGGCTTTTGGAGCCATAGGATGAGGGTTCGTGTGTGTGAGAGAGAGAGAGAGATGTGAATAAGAACGAATTAACTAGGGCTTTGTTTCAAAAAGAAAAGGCAGAGCAAATTAATTGGAGAAGAGACCCTGTTTAGTAAATTCAATCTAGGTAGGTGTTTCAAAAGTCGTCTAAATTAAATTGAAAAATTATATATATACCGTCACACCTAAAATTGTGATGAAAATATATAATCACACTTATTTAAAATTTGTGATTTAAAAAAAATATTATCTCATTTATTAAATTAAGTGTGATTAAAAATTATTTTAGTCACACTTATTAAAAATTAAGTGTGAGATAGTTTTAATTCTTCTTATGTGATCTTTAATCACATGTTAATTAAAAAGTATGATTAAAATATATATATATATAATCACACTTAATTGAAAAGTGATATAAAAAATAAATATTATCAAAACAGAGGGGAGATTAGGGCTTTTTTTATTTTTATTTTTTTTTTCTGTTTTCCTGGTACAAAACGACGTCATTTTACAATCGGTGACCAAATTTTTTTGTCGCAAAAAAATTTCAATTCCCACCTCCACGTTTCAAATTTCCCTCCCAAACTTTTGGCGACCAAAAGACTAGATTAGTCGTAGAAAACGTACCTTCGCTGACAAACCTTTTTAGTTGCCAAATCTCAATCAACGGCGACTAAAATATTAGTCGCTAAAAGTACTAATTTGGCGACTACTCTTTTTTGGTTGCTGAAAATAAGTTTTTGGCGACCAAATTTTGGTCGCCAAAGAAAAAAATAATTTTTTATTTTCCATTTAGCGACTAAAATTGTTTTAATAGACAAAACTCAATATACGGCAACTAAAATACTTTTGGTTGGAAAAAATACGTTTTTGGCGACTAAAATTTTGGTCGCCAATTCCACAACCAACTTATTTTTTATCTTCCGCGACCAACTTATTTTTTAGTCATCAAAATGTGACCTTCCACGACCAAATTTGTAGTTGGTCGCCAAAAGCATACCACTTTCTACGACTAACTCATTTTTTGGTCGCCAAAATTTGACCTTCTACGACCAACTCATATTTGGTCGTCAAAATAATGATCACTCACGACTAATTAATATTTGGTCGCCAAAAGATAACTTTTAGCTATCAACTTTTATATTGGTCGCGAAAAGTGATCGCTAAAAGTGCAAATTCTTGTAGTGCCTAAACTATGTATTTCTCAATAAATTTTATCAAGTTACTTGTTAAATCCTCCTTCGTCATCTTCACTTCTTGCAGGTTAATACTTGAAGTTGACACTAGGTATGAGAAATTTTTTTATTTTTTGTTAGATCGTCCAAAATTTTTAATTTTTAATTTCATATGTCAAGAACTATGTTTCATAGATACATTAGAGTGATTGCTTCAATTTTTTCAAAACCTTAAAAAGGGGTGATCACTTAAAAATTTAGAAAAACACAAGAGGGGCAAGTCTATACAATTTAGAGAGTCATTAACTAATCCTACTAAAATAAACAAGGTTTTTGAAATCGTAGGAAGGTGCCATCGTCCCCTTCTAGGTCCATCCTTGATTATATTTACTTCATTTTATCATATTTAGCTATAAAAAGTGGACAATATATTTTTAAAATCATATTTCTTGGCTATTTCTTTTTATTATATACATAAAAAAATTAAATATAATAAAAACATATAGTTATACTTATTAAATCAATCTGATTTTTATAAAGTAAACGACTTAAAATAGGTGAGTGAAATGCATGGTGAACCCACACCTTCATAATTTTTCTTAAGTTAAATTCAATTTTTCTCCAATCCAATCTTATGAGTGGATCAGTTCAGTGTAGGTTTTTTTGCTCACCGCTGTAGGGTTGTTAAGATGATTCAAATCATTTATAAATGATCTATAAACACGAAGGAAAAAGGTGAATGACTCAAATAATCTTAAAAGGCTAACAAAAACAATAATAAAATAGAAACTAATTTTATTCTTTTATTTTCTTTTCACTTGACAAATTATTTTTCCTAAATCTTGATCTAAACACTATGGATTCCTTGCTCAAGATTGAGAGATGTTCAAAAACGAAGTTGCCTCCAGACAACACGAGTCACGAGAAAAATTTCACTACAACAAAAAGTACAATTAGCGACTAAAAATAAATTTTTCGTCGCTAAAAGTAGCACCTTGGGCGACTAAAAACAGTTGGTAGCCAAAACTGGGGACTTTTGGCGACTAAAACAAATTAGTCACCAAATGTATACTTACTGGCGACTAAAATCAATTTTGTAGCCAAAAGTAGGGGTTTTGGCGACTAAAATTCAGTTTAGTCCCCAAGAGTGGAGATTTTTGCCTACTAAAAAAAATTAGTAGCTAAAAGGAGGGGTTTTGGCGACTAAAACTCAGTTTAGTCGCCAAAAGTGGATGTTTTTGGCTACTAAAAATATTTAGTAGCTAAAAAGTGGACCATTAGCGACTAAAATTGAGTTTAGTCGGCAAAAGTGACAATTTTGGCGACCAAAAATCACTTTAGTCGTTGAAAGTGGTTTTTTTAGGCGGAAATTAATTTTTTTGCGACTACATTATTTTTTAGTAGCCAAACTAAAGTTTTTGGCGACTAAAAAAATTTTAGTCGCCAAAAGTGGCTTATATTTTTTTTAATAAATAATTTAATTTTTACATCAATTATATTTAATATATATAATTATATTTATATATATACTTTTATATTAAAACCGGTGAAAATAATGTATAAATAATATAAGTTGCAATTATATTCGCGTGAGGATTCAGTGGCATAGTGGGAGGGACTGTGCTGTGAAGGTTTGGAATGTTGGGAAGTTGGAGGTCCAAGGTTCTCAGGCAGATGGAAATTTTTTTTTTTCAAACATGCTTTTGGCGACTAAAGAGTTTAGTCGCCGAAAATTAATCGTTTTTGGCAACGATCAGTTTAGTCGGGGAAACTCAAAAAAAAAATAAAATAAATAAACACTATTGGCGACTAAAATTTTAGTCGCCAAATGCATAATTTCCAAAAAAGGAATTCAGTATTGCCGACAAATGCGTTGGTCGCTGTTTTACTGACTTTTGGCGACTAACACTCTTTTAGTCGCCAATTCCATCTGCGACCACATATTCACGACAAAACCAGCGACGAAATTATTTAGTCGGGAAAAGTGAAAATCCGACTTTTGGCGACTAAAAAGTGACTTTTGGCGACTAAAAATTTAGCCGCCAAAGGTATTTTTTTTCGTAGTGTTTAAATATAAGAGAGATATCATATTTTCGTGATAATGTAATGTCACTAATAAAATACTATAAGAATGACGAACATATTAAAACTCCGTTTGGAGTGGAGGCTTTTTGGCTACACTCAATTATATCATTTAGTTTCTTTTTTTTGTATACATTTTTTCATAAAAAAAATTAATTAAAATAAACACTTTCTAAATGAATTTTAAATACGATTTAATAAGTACACCACGTATTTATTGTAAAATTCATTATATTTATGGGTCATTAATGTGATAGGTCGGGCTTACCCATCTCACAGTTGTTGTGTCCAAATCTTATATTTTAATAAAATTTGTAGGTTTTGACTAATTAAAGAGTTAGTACGGGTTGGACTTATTTAAAAAATTAAAACCTCATCTTACCCATAAGCTCAAACTTTATGGGTCAAAAACAAACTGGACCGGGTTGTACATTTTTCATTAACATATTTTTAACATTTTCATTAGTTATTTTTCTTTCTAACATAATTTAAGTATTTTGATTTTTTTTTAATACCTTTTTACATCTTATATAATAAATAATAATCAAGTAACATATAATACATACAAGTGAAGAGAGAAAAAAAAAATAGAAAGAAAAAAATAGAAACTTTAAACATGAGAAATAAATAAAAAAAATTAAATATTTGATCAAAAAAATCAAACTAAACATTTGGGTTTATGGGCGAACTTGCGTTACAAATTTTTATCCAAAACTCTAAATCTTTTATGAATTGGGGTGGGCTAGGCGTTGAAGCGGCCATGAAACGGGTGAACCGAGTTGAGTAATATTAAAGGCTAAGTTTGGCTACTACAAGATAATTTATCTTTTTATCTTTTTATTTTTTTTTCATCACATCACCTCTTTACTTTTTTGTACATCTTTTTATAAAAAGATAAAAAGTACACTTATTTAGGTCATCTCAAACAAATTTTTGTCTATGAACTATTTGAATACCCTTAATTATATTCAAATAAATACATGACTTTTATGTAAGATTCACTGTATTGAAATAGTGTTTACTTGTTGACTAGTCACATTGTGAGGATCAATTTTTAAATTGGGTGGCTCAAAATCTTTAAAGTGGCAAAACCTCAAATGGAAGAAAGTGGGGGCAGTCTCAACATTTTGGGTTCAACCTGGACTGAGTCATAGTTCATGTCATGTCATGTGGTGGTGCCAAAGTGATACGTCATGGATTATTTTTAATTTTTAATTTTCAAAATGGTAAAAGGAGAAAAGAGGAACGGGGAAGGAAAATTTCTCCTGGTAAAACTAAAAACCCAAATATTATATTTGAGAGAATATCTCATATATATACTAGATCAATTCCTTGATATTATTACCAGCTAATTTGTATGACTTTATTTTTTATTTTTTGAAAAAGAGATGAAGGATCATTTGTGTTCATACAACTGAAATGGTTCAAGAGTTTTACAACCAATCAAAAGCAACACACTTTTGTAAAGGATTAGTGAAGGAGGTGAAAGACCTAATTATCTAGACTTCACTTAAGTCTCGTTTCGTTTGGCCTAAAACCAATTTTTTTAATGAGATTTAAAGTTTGTTTAGTTTGATTTTTCAAAAACTATTTTTAGATTAGTTCTTGTTTATTTTTATAATTTTTTTTGGTTATATATTTTGATCAATTTATTGTACTTTTTAGATATAATTAATCAAGATACATCCAAAAAGTAAAATAAATTGACTAAAAATATTTAAAAATACTAAAAATAAACAAAAATTCAAACAAAATATGTTCATTTTTGTTTGGATTTTCATTTGTTTTTAGTGATTTTTATTTTTATTTTTTAGTTAATTTTTTTATTTTTATTTTTAAATGTATCTAATCTTTGATATATCTAAAAATAGAAAAGGGGCTAAAATATGGGGAAAAAAAAAATTAGTAAAGACGGTTGAAAACCCATCTAAAAATAATTTTTGAAAATTGTAACCAAACAAAACCTTATTCTTTTTGTTGGTGTTGTTGTATGAACATTTTTTCGCTTAATTTTTTTTAAACTTTGATTGAAGTTTTAATTTTTTCAGTTTTTTTCTTTGTCTTTTTAATCTTTTACTATAATTTAGTTTTGGTTTCTAGTATTAAAAAAAAAAAGTTGATTAAAAAAAATATAAGAACAATTTGATTCAAGCCATTCCCTTAAACCATTCACATGGTATATGATTTACTAAAATGATATTACAGTAAATTTTTTTTATAGCCAATAGATTTATAATGGAAAAGATACTCTGAAGAAGAAAAAAAAAAGGGTAAACTACCAATAGGTCCTACTTTTAAGACTTATTACCTATTAGGTCCTATTGATAAATTTATTAAGTGATAAAGATAAATTTATCAGTCTTTTATTTTTATGAATAAATTTATAGTGATAAATTTATCAGTCTCTTTGCTTTTATGAATAAATTTATAGTGATAAATTTATCAATCTCTTATTTTTATAGTGTTAAATTTATTAGTTAGGACCTGTAGGTAAATAAGTCTAGTTAATAGGACCTACACGTAAGTACCCCAAAAAAAAATTTATTGGGAGATAGAGAGAAAAAAAAATGATATTACCGTAATTTCATTTACTAAAATGATATTACAGTAATCTTTTTTAACTATCTTTTCTAAAAATAATTTGAAAAAAAAAATGTATGTTCTATTTAAATACTATTTTTATACTCTTTTTAAAAATTAATCACTGTCGTAAAAAAAAAAAAAAGTAATGATTATTGGGAGTACTTTTTTTTATTTATTATTATTTAAGTTAGGTTTATTTTTATTTTAATGATTTTGTTTATAAATTATGTTAATTTTTTTTATACTTTTTTTAGATTTGTCTTCCCTAGACAATAAAATATAAATATTATTAGAAACATTTTTGGAGCGAGGAGAAATAAGGGAATCCACAGAGAAACCACACCTTGGCAATTGCTGACTAGGGAGGTTTAAACAAGATAAAAAACAAGTCAATTTTTTTAAGGTTTTTAAATAAATTTAGTTTATTTGATTTATTTTTTGTAAACTTTTTAGATTAAAAAAAAAAGAGAGAGAGATAAAAAGTTTCGGAAAAAAAGATAAAAAAAAAGTAATATAACTTTTTAGTTTTTGGTAACAAAAAGTCTAGGAACTCATAAAAGTCGCTAGAAAATTAGGCGCTTTTGTTTTTTTTTTTTTTTTAAAGAAAGATGACTAAAAGTCAAAAATCAGTTTTAATCTATTTTGAATTACATTATCTCTTTATTTTTTTATATGTTTTTAAAAAAAATCAAAAATTAAAAATCAAAAATCAAAAATCAAAAATCAAATTAAAAAATTAACTTTTAACTATTTTTCTAAAACACGCTTTAGTAGATCAATGATGTATTGTGAGACCACACAATGAATAAAAGTTGGCTATTGATTGTAAATTTTGGAGATTTTTTTCTTCTTTATTTTGTTTATGAGACCATAAAACGCTATTTAACTAATTAAAGGATTATTTAGAATGATTTAAATAAATATTTTTTATTTAAAAAAATAAAAATAAAAATATGATGTGACTCAAATAAATATACTTATTTAATTTATATCAAATAGTGCCTAAAGGTGTTTTGGAAAAATAATTAAAAATTGACTTTTTAATTTTTTTTTTTTTTTGAGAGAAAGAAAGTAGGTTAAAAGATAATAAGTGACTTTTAATTCACTTCTTAAAATAAGCTAAATGTACACCTTCTAAAATGGGGAGGTGTTTAGTGATTTGATTTTCTTTTCTTTTCTTGTCTTAAAAGCGTTGCTTGTATAATCTGAATTTTTTTTTTTTTTTTTTGGTTGATTTTCTTGTTTTATTTTGATAAAAAAATAGAGTGAAAACAAAATAAAAATGAAGTGCAATAAAAGAGTATATGGCACGCGGTCCTTGTGGCCAGCAGTCTAGCGCGCCAACCTCAATCCATACCATACCATACCATCTCTCCATCTCTCCATCTCTATAAATAACATCGCTTCCCTACTCATCCGCTTCACCTTTCACAGTCTCATAATAACAACAAACAGTTACATAGCAGCACTCACCCACCACCTCCCTCCTCCTCCGCCGTCTTCGCCGGCCTAAAAAGAACAATGGATGTTCGCCGGCGTAATGGCAAGTCTTCACTCACTCCATCCAAAACTGCCACCCTCGGCGAACCTCTCAAACCCCACCACCACCACCAACAACAACAACAACCCACCTCTCCCAAAGCCTCCGATGCCTTCCCTCTGCCTCTCTACCTCACCAATGCCGTTTTCTTCACTCTCTTCTTCTCTGTCGGCTACTTCCTTCTCCTCCGATGGCGTGACAAGATCCGCAACTCCATCCCCCTCCACGTCGTCACCCTCTCCGAACTTGCCGCCGTGGTTTCCTTCATCGCTTCCGCTATCTACCTCCTCGGCTTCTTCGGCGTCGACTTCGTTCAGTCCGTCATAACTTCCCGATCCACCCACGATGCTTGGGAAGAGATCGATGAAGACGAAACCGCAGCCCAATTCATCGATGACCGCCGCCTCACCCCTTGCGCCGCAGCCATCGACTGCTCTCCGCTGGTGGCTCCTCCTCCGAAAATGGTGGCGGTGAAGCACTCTGCCCCACCAACGTCGGAGGAGGATGAGGAGATTATAAACTCGGTGGTGGCTGGGACTACGCCGTCCTACTTGCTCGAATCGAAGCTCGGAGACTGTAAACGAGCTGCGGCGATACGGCGAGAGGCTCTGCAGAGGATAACAGGAAAGTCTCTGGTGGGTCTTCCATTGGAGGGGTTTGATTACGAGTCTATTTTGGGACAGTGTTGTGAGATGCCTGTGGGTTATGTTCAGATTCCGGTGGGGATCGTCGGACCATTGTTGCTGGACGGGGAGGAGTACTCGGTGCCGATGGCGACGACGGAGGGGACTTTGGTGGCGAGTACTAATAGGGGGTGTAAGGCTATCTACTCGTCCGGCGGCGCCACCAGTGTGTTGCTGAGGGATGGGATGACTAGAGCTCCGGTGGTTAGGTTCGGCACCGCCAAGAGGGCGGCGGAGCTCAAATTCTTCTTGGAGGACCCGATCAACTCTGATACTATTCATACTGTTTTCAACAAGTCAGTATTATCTCGTTCAGTACTATTCATACTGCTTATTTTGTCTGTATTTTATGTTACATTACGCACCCTATTCAATATTTTATTAATATATTGATCGATATTGTTCGACACAGAGGTCATTCCTGGCAAGATCTTGGGGGCGTAATCCCTAAGGTCCCACGCACAGGTCATTCCTAGCAAGATCTTGGGGGCGTAATCCCTAAGGTCTCAAGTTTCACTGGGGTTAGTTATTTGGGCTTTTAATATGTTTGGATTGAGTGATTTAGAGAGGAAAAAAAAAAAAAAAATGAAGTAATATGTATTTTTTTTATTTGTTTGGATAATTTAAGTAGAGAGAAATGGAAAGAAATAGAGAGAAATGGAGAGAAACTCATTTCTCTTATAAGTCTCATTTTTAATATTTCCAAAAGTGGAGAGATTAGAAGAGAAAAGAAATCACTATTTTTATAATATAGCCAAAAAAAAAAAAAAAGTTAAAAAAAAAAAAAAATATTAAAAAGTTTAAAAAAAAAACAATTTTAAAAAATAATTTATTACTATTAAAATCAAAATTCAAAAATTCCTAATTTAAAAATTTTTTTTTTTTTTATTTTTCAATTTTAAAAAAAAAAAAGTTAACCCAAACATCCATATTTTCAACCTCACTTTTTTAGTCAAAAAAGACAAAAAGTGCACTTATTTAGTCTTCCCAAACAAGGCCTAATTTTGTCCCTATAAAAATAAAAGAAATAAAATGATTGAAAATATAAAAAGGTTATTTTTGTAATATAACGTAAAATAATTTCTTTTCTTTTCTTTTAATGAAATCTAACCAAATAAGAATAAGAGAAATCACAATTATTTTTTTTCTTTTCTTTTATTACTTAAGTAATCATTTCTTTTCTTTTTTCTGATAGGTTCCCAAACATAGTATTAGTATATATGGATGGATTTGGATAAATTGTAAGTGTGAACTTGAATTTTTATTTGTGCGAGTACTGTTACATAATTTAGTGGCAACCACTTGCTAGTAATCTCTTAAGTCTTGGTTCCTTGGGAGTCTTTTGGAAAGATAGTTAAAAATTATTTTTTAATTTTTTTAATTTTTTTGTGAGAGAGGGCATTTAACCCACTTTTCAAAATAGCCTTAAAGTCTAGTTTTTTTTTTTAGGTGTAAAGTGCAAAAAGTAAAAAGTAAAGGTTTCTGCATTGCAAAAAAAAAAAAGTAAAAAAGGTGTAAGTGTAGTGTGTAAGTAAGTAGTATAAAAATATAATGTATAAGTGTGTTGTGTGCACTTTACACAAAAGGTAAAAAGTAAGGTAAAATAAAAGTAATAAAGTGTAAGTGTGAAAAAAAAAAAGAGGTAAGTGTAAAAGTTGCACTATAGCATTACCCTAAAGTCTAACATCAAAGGTTATCCTTCTATGGTTAGGCCTTTTGACAAAGGAGTCATTTGGAACCATCAAAAAAGCCAAAAGCTAACTTTTAATCCATTTTAAGTTATATTATCTTTTACATTTTTTATATAAAAAATTTTTAAAATTTAAAAAAAATAAAAAAATTAACTTTTAACTATATTCTTAAAACACCCAAAGACTGATATCCCTATATTATTTGATATTTAAAATCATCATATTCACTTTTCATTTAAGAAACACCAACGTAACTTATTATTTATAAAATCTCACTGCTATAATAGCGTTGTTTGGGAAGATGAGAATCAGGCTATTATAGCCTAATTGTGAAAATCAGCCTAAAAGCCAACTTTTTTCTTGGTTTTCAAAAAAGAAAAAAAAAAAAAAAAAAAAGCCTGCGCGCTGAGTCACAGCCGGAATGATTACATCAACAGATCAATTACCATTTTGCCCCTCAGCCGGAAATTAAAAAATTATAATTGTAGGGACAAAATGGTCATTTTAATTACAAATATCTTTTCAACATATTTTTTAATACACCAACTCCAATAAAAATTTAACCCAACTTCCCAAACACAAAATTAAAATAACCTACTAAAATAGTCAAAAAATCAAATAGCCTACTAAAATAGTCACTTTCCAAACGAGGCCAATATATTTGTTAAATATTTTATAAAAATTAAGTACATACTATTAGTCCAATGGAAGGTATTTTGTATTGAACAAAATTACTATATAATCAAGTTTTATTTATATAATATTATTCTTGGTCCAGGAAAGGATGTGAGAAGGGTGTAATAATTGTCAAACCTGCCCAAAAGTAGTAAAAATATAAAAAGCAATAAATTACCGGTCAAATTTATCATTATTAATTAATAAAATTTGGGTCCATGGTATCGGTTTTCCTTTATATTGGGTAAGATTTTAAATAATATTATATGTCATCCATTTTTTAACACCATTTTG
The DNA here is from genome assembly GCA_025200525.1 of Camellia lanceoleosa. Lineage (NCBI taxonomy): Eukaryota > Viridiplantae > Streptophyta > Magnoliopsida > Ericales > Theaceae > Camellia > Camellia lanceoleosa. Next base: position 167,319,087 of record CM045758.1, on the reverse strand, counting down.
TATTATTGACTGATGATTAATCCCTTGTTTCCAAATATATTTATTAAGAAACGCATAGAAATAAATACTCTTTACGACCCATATTGATGGTTCTTTTTTAAAATTTCAAACATTTTAAGGAAACATTATTATTATACGTTGAATTTAAATTTTAAAAGATTAATTCTAAAAATACTCTTATATTCTTATTTTTAAATATATTTATAATTACTTTATAAGGAGTAATTTTGAAAAAATTTTAAATTTAAAGATTTGACTTTTTAAAATGGACATGTATTTTTGAACAACAAAAAATGGTATAATAGACCAATAAAATAGGACAGAGTGAATAATGTATAATAGTTCTCAACTTTAAAATCATTGACGGTTTCAATTTGATATTGCTATTGAATATTTTTATTTTTGCATGGGTTTGCATGATACTCTTTGATATTGACATTTACATATATAATGTAAGGGTTGGCATATAAACGGGTTACCAATTCAAACAGTTAGAAAGAGCAAAAAATTACTCCAAGCAATTATTGACGTAGTTTGATTTTATTTACACCAACTCAAGTTTAATTTCATATAATAAAATATATATATATATATATGTATATGTTTGACGTGAACCAATAATTTTATTGAGGGTTGGTTGTCACGGTTCTAGGTTTTTCATTACACTTCTTTCATATATTATTATGGAAAAGCCTATTAATATATACAATTCTCTCACATGAGATAGGTCTCATTTTTTTTTTATTATTTTATTTTATTTTATTTTTTTTGGGTTTAACATTCATATGAGATGATTTTGCCAAGTTTTATGATTGATTTTTGTGCAATTAAAATTATTTTATTTTCCAATTTAAATGTTTCATTACACCGTATTTGTTAAAAATAATGAGGATATCAACAAATGAAGATAATTCTGATTACTCCTGTCTTGATGTATAAATTTATGAGTAGGCATGTATAGTTTAATTTTGTTTAGGTAGATTAATTTGAAAACTATTAAAAAGTGGTATGTTGAGAAAGTGAATATGTACATAAACAGATCGAGCAGATTTGCAAGGCTACAAGGAATTCAATGTGCCATAGCAGGAAAGAATCTGTATATGAGGTTCAGGTGCAGCACTGGAGATGCAATGGGGATGAATATGGTCTCCAAAGGTGTCCAGAACGTTCTTGACTTCCTTCAGAGTGATTTTCCTGACATGGATGTCATTGGCATCTCCGGTAATTACATCTCCCTTGATCTTACGTGCAGAAAAAACACACACACAAATACACATATTAATGAACTCAGATATCATCAATTTGGACATTTGAAATTTGACAAATATTTTTGAAGTAATTTTCTAGATTCTTAAATTTTTTTAAGAAAAAATAGTTTAAAAAATTGATGGATTTGATAAATGCTGAAAAAATATATATTGTTTTTTAGCTAAATCACTCAAACGGGCATAATTGTTTTATTTAACTAAAATAGTTTTTTCTAAAAAAATGGCTGTTTAAGTCATTGCCAAACAGCGCAAGCCTCTTTGGTATCATTTTTGTTTTCTACTTCTTCTTCTTTTTTCTTTCTTTTTTTTTTCAAAAGAAAAGGCAATAAAAAGTTTAAAAAAATTATTTTTAAAAAATTTTTGTACAAATATAGTTTTCAAAAAAAGAAAAATAACTATTTGGGTTTTTCTTAAAAATTGATTGTTTTCCAAATTTCTTCTCAAAATAATTTTCAAAAACAATTCGCCCAACAAAATTTTTGAAGTTTTTCAAAAACAAAACCATACCAAATAACTGAGACATTTATGTTTTCATTAATTTTTTTTGAGTAGGTATGTATATTTATATATATATATATAAATTTGAATGGGTGTTTTTGGTTTGATTGGTTTCTAGTCAACTCTTAATGGTGTACTCGCATATGATTGTGCATGTTTTTTGGTGTCAACTTAATTGAGATTGTCTTGTATTGTTATGATACTTTTTGCATTCATCGGTTCTTATTGATGTACTTAATTGATTTTCATCAATAAAATCTTTTCATTTTTTTGATCAAAAATATTTGTATGGGTGTTTTTGGAACTGAAATTAACAGGAAACTTTTGCTCGGACAAGAAGCCAGCAGCTGTGAATTGGATAGAAGGGCGTGGAAAATCAGTAGTTTGCGAGGCAATCATCACAGAAGAGGTTGTGAGGAAGGTGTTGAAGACCAACGTAGCTGCACTGGTGGAGCTCAACATGCTCAAGAACCTTACTGGTTCAGCCATGGCCGGTGCACTTGGTGGGTTCAATGCCCATGCCAGCAACATTGTGTCTGCAGTATACTTAGCCACAGGCCAAGACCCTGCTCAGAATGTGGAGAGCTCTCACTGCATCACCATGATGGAACCTGTCAATGATGGCAAGGACCTCCACGTCTCTGTCACCATGCCTTCCATTGAGGTATTCCACCATTACCATTCTCCCTCTCTCTCAATTAGATAGTGAGATTTTATTCACATAATACTTAATTCTTTTTTATCAATAATTTGTTGGTTATATGAATAAAAGATAATATAATTATTTCTGTTACAACGTAAAAATAATAATCTTAGATCATCTTTTTGCCAAATTTTCAAATTTTAGAAATCCAAGTCTTTTTAAAGGGGATATGTTGTAATTTGATATCTCTAAAAATAAGCATTTTAGATGATGGGCTAAATTTTTTATTTTACTTTATTTTTTACAACTTTTATCTATCAAGTTTTTAGAAAATAAATCCATATCTTGAGCCTTGTGTATATGCTGTTTTTCATTTTTAATGTAGGACACATATGGGTTGTTTGATAGGACTTGAACAAATTAATTTTTTTAAAATAATTTCAGTGAGTTAAAAAAAATTAATTGTTTAAAAATTCTGAGAGAGTTGATTAAATTTTTAATTTTACATAATAAATTAAACCGAATAAGCCTATAAAAGGAGAGATATTATTTCACATGCATGTCAGAATTGGGATCTCGATTGGGTTTAGAGATATGCCATTCTCTATTCCCACGACATACAGGTGTTTCTTTCACAACAACCCCAAGACTCCTTGAGATTTAAAAGATCGCTATGTCAGTCACTCATTAACTACTAAATTTGTGACCCATTCATAAAAAATAAAAATAATATTCTGATCTCAACTTGTAACGAATCTATTTGATCTTGTTTAATTATAAATTAGTTGTTGGAATTTTTTTAATTAATTAGTCTTTTGCACTACTTATGAAAAACAGGTGGGTACAGTTGGAGGTGGGACCCAACTAGCATCCCAGTCAGCATGCCTGAACCTACTTGGAGTGAAGGGTGCGAGCCGACAGTCACCAGGGTCGAACTCAAGGCTATTGGCCTCCATTGTAGCTGGTTCTGTTCTTGGTGGGGAGCTCTCTGTCATGTCTGCCATTGCAGCTGGCCACCTTGTCAAAAGTCACATGAAATACAACAGATCTAGCAAAGATATCACCAAGGTATCCTCTTAAAGGGCGATGTCGTAATTTAACCTCTGTAATCTAGAAAAGTAGAAAATAAAAATATGCATAGAAAAGTGGTTCAGATGAACTCTAAGTGTAGCAGAAAGAAAAGTGGTTCAGATGAACTCTAAGTGTGGCAGAAACCATAGCTGTAAGAGCAAGTTATACTGGTTATCCTGGTAATTTGCTTCTTGTATCAATTTGGTTCATGATAAATTGTATCAACTCCGTCCTTTAATATTTTTTTTTTTATATTGTATCAATTTACTCTAATTAATAACTTTTGTTAAGAAATTGAATAAAAATATTGGGTAGTAAAATAAACTATTCAAAAGGAAATGATCATTTAAATTGGAAGTCAATTCTATAATCACTTTTAAAGGTATAAATAGACTATTTTGCCTCTTAATTTTAATCCAACTCGGAAAAATGGTACTATGGATTTGATTAAATTGGCACAATGAAAAATTTTGAAAAGTAAATTAAATCAAATTGACATAGAAAACAAATTATAGGATTTACAAATGTAATTTGTAATGGATTTGATTCACACACTGTTTTTTCTACATATTTTTCTTTGTATTTTTTTATACACGTAACTTTGTCTAATTGACCTAAGTCCCATAGAGATAGAAGGGTGAAAAAATCTAGAAATAAATTCCCCAAGGAGGGAGAGAAAAAAAAAAAAAAAAAAAAAAGAAGAAGAAGAAAAAATTATAATTCAATGTAGTTTTAAAAACAAATAATTACAAATTTATCATAAAATTTATGTTTTTAATTATTAATATTAATAAAATTTACTATTAATATATAATTATATTTAAAAATTACATCTATCAATAATGTTCGCAAAATAAAATGGTGGACAAGTGGTTGTGTTGGAGCATGTGGGGGTGAAGAAAACAACAAATCAAACAGAGAGCCTGTTTTGTAAACTTTTTTTTTATTGGGTGGTGTTGTTGGTGTGTGAGACTCGTGAAGTTGGGACTCGTCCCAAGAATGTATAAAGAATGCTTAAATTATTATTATTTTTTAAAAAAATTTGAAACGTGTTATGTATCAATTTAAATTTAGCATAATATGAATCATGATTTTTTTTTTTTTAATCATATGCGAACTTGTGAGCACACATAAAGAGGATTCACTAAGGGTGTGTGCCACGAGTCTGGATCCCCTACTTGATGCCTCTCCTTCCTTTCTTATTGGGAACGGCTGAGATTAACCGTTGAAGATCCAACGGTCCAGATCAAAGAATAAGAAGAAAAAAAAATTTAAAACAAATTGAAACTAAAATTTTCCCGCCCATATACAGCTTATACACATTTTGTTTTGGATTCACTCTCACTCAACCTCACACTCACCCTTTCTCCTCCACCGAACCCACCTTCACCGGCGACCCAATCCCGGCGGGGAGCCACTCTTAACGGCAACCCACTCCTGAAACCCAACCGATCGAGATGGATTCATTCTGTCAGCTTCGCAAGCCAGAAAGTGAAGCCTTGGAGGCAGAAGCTGCTTAGAATGGGACAGTGGCCTGGTGTTTGTTGTTCCTCTGGTGATGAATTAACCTGATGCAGCATAAAGTTAGAACAACAAATGTAGGCAGCAGCCCATACCATTCTTTTATAGAGTCGGTTGGACTGACCTGTCGAGCAACAGCAGATGAAACTTCAGCAAAGCTAAGATCTAGGTATGGCAGATCACAACAATAAATTTGCCATAAGTATACGCCAAAGCTATAGACATCATATTTTCATACATGCCACACAAAATTCATAAACTTCTACACTTTCAACTTCAACTTGTACAATTTTTTTTTGTGCCAGATCAATACAAAAGTTGATGCAACAAATGTTTGAGCAACAATTTCAACAACATAAAAATACAAGAACAGTAACTTTTTCAGCAATAGTTTGAGCAACTTTTCAGCAACAGATGGACAGCAATTGTTTCAGCAACATTTTCAACAACCTTAAGGAATAAACAATCAAATTTATGAGCTGATATGACTGAAATTTCCAGTGCGTTTCAGTGGGTGGCCGTCAGAGGGTCGCCGTTGCAATGGGTTTGATGAGGTGGAGGAGGAGAAAGGGCTCTGTTTTGCCAAGTAGAGAGAATCAATCCACCTTGGGTTTCAGGAGTAGGTTGCCGTCGGGAGTGGGTCGCCGATGAGGCTGGGTTTGGTGGAGAACCAGGTTCGTGAGACTGAGGGTGAGGGTGAGACTGAGTGAGAGTGAGGTCAAATGTGTATAACCTGTATGTATAGGAGAAAGAAGGAAAGGCGTCGGCTGGTTCTGTTTCAGGAGCTTCTTGCCGTCGTCGGGAGTGGATCGCCAGTGGAGGAGAAGGTAGCTAAGTGAGAGTGAGTGAGTGAGAGTGAGTGTATATTTGTATAAGCTCTATAGAGCTTTGGGCGGGAAAAAGGAATTTCAATTTGTTTTAATTTTTTTTTTTCTTCTTCTTCGATTTGAACCGTTGAATCTACAACGGTTGATTTCAGTCGTTACCAGTAAAAAATGAAGGAGAGGCATCAAAGAGGGAATCCAGACTCGTGTGGGACTCGTGAAGTTGGGACTCGTCCCAAGATGGATAAAGAATGCTTAAATTATTATTAATTTTTTAAAATTTAAAATGTGTTATGGGTGGTGATTCATCACATATTTTTTAAAAAATTAAATAGCACTAAAAAAAAAAAAAAAAAAAAAAAAAAAAAAACAAAAAACAAATCGCTTTGGTGGTGGGCCTATACACATCATCATTATGATGTAATGTTCTTCTTCGATTAAGCTCTAAAACATTATTGATGTGTTATATGTCAATTTAAATTTAGTATAATATGAATTATGATTTTTTTTTTTTTAATTTTAATAATTAAATAAAAACAACTAAACAGCTAGACCTCTAAAAAAATTAAAAAATCCAATTGATTTGATTTTACTCTTTTTTTTTTTTTTTTTTTTTTTTTTTTTTTTTTTTATTTGAACCATTATTTTTTTTTTGTCTCCTTTTTTAGTGGGATCTACCACCACTGTTTTTTTAATCATATGCAAACTTGTGAGCACGCATAAGGAGGATCCACTAATTTGTTAATCGTCTTTATTTTTAATTTTAATTTGTTTTAGTACAATAATTTTAAATTTAGAAAGAAGGCAGACAATTAAAAAAAATGATATTTTAGATCTCTTCAAAGTTCTCTTCAATTTAAAAAAAAAAAAATAATAATGTTGTATGTATCAATTGATATATTAATTAGTATATTAACAAATGATATGATACAATTTTAGAAGTTTTGGATATTTATAATGGATGAGCTTAATAATAATATTATAACATATATTGGTATACTAATTAATACATGTAAAATTACCGGTAAAAAAATATAATAACAATAATAATTTTGTTTCTATGTTTGTCTTGTATATAAAAATGAATAGAGCTGAGTAAGAAATCCGTATAATTCATAATTCGATCTGGTCTAGTCTAATCCAGTAGGTTTGGATTGATTTTTTAAATCCGTAGTTCAGTTTTGGATTGAAAATTTAAAAATTTGTAGGCCACGGATCAGTTCCGGATTGAACCCCACGGTTAAGAATTGAACCACACGGTTCCGGATTGGAACCGATTCAAACCGTATACGAATAGTCTATATTTATACTATAGACTCTCCCACATAATATTATTTATTCCATATAAAAGCTAAACTCTTATTTCATGCTACTGCAGTATTGTTGCTATGCTTTTGTTTGTTTGTTGCTTCTATACATGGAGTTTTGTTGCTTTTATTTGTCTAAAACCAGTTTTTCTTATTACTTTTGTTTGATGCTATATTTAATTTTAATACAGAGGAGAACTCTGCTTTGTGTATTGTATATCCAATTTTATTGCTTTTGTTTGTTACTTTTGTTTGTTACTTTTGTTTGATGCTATGTTTATATTTTTATGAAATTAAAATGTTATATATATTTTTTTGTTATTTAATTATGTGAATATGTGGTCTTAAATCGATTCAATCCGTGTTTAAACGGATTGGTTCAGATTGGTTCCATGATTTAAACGGATTGGATTGGTTCCAATTTTTCAAGAACCATAAATAACGAATCGATCCTGATTTTACCTCAATCCAGACTATGCTCATCCCTACAAATGAAGACGCGTTCCTGCATACAACATGGATTTTCGAAATTGTACGTGTAGTTTTTGAGCATTTTTTTGTTAACGAATGTTAATGGTTGGTGATTTAAAAAATTATTTAAAATTTTACTTAATTTCAAATATGTCTATAAAATTTATTCGGTATGTGACCTATAAGTTTGTTTTTTTGTTTTTTTAAATAAGTACTTTTTTTTTTTTTTTTTTTTAAAAAAAAAAAAAAAAAAAAAATGTTTGGGTTTTGTTTTTTTTTTTTTTTTTTAAAAAAAATAAAAAAAAAAAAAAAAAAAATTGGTTTTTAGAAGAAATTTAGATTTTGAATTAATAATTGTAATTTTTTTTTTTTTTTGTGAATAGTGTTAACTTTTTAACTTTTTGAGTAACTTTTTGACTTTTTAAATTATTTGGGATATCCCAAACTTAGCCTAATTTTAAATTTATATTTTACAAGTCAATTTCATAATAAAATTTTAAATAATTTTTTTATCAACAAAAGAAGATCTTTATTGATAAAAACCAATACAAAGTATAAAGACAGGGGCACTCGGTCCAAAAGTCTGATTGTGAATTTTCTTTGGTAAAAAATTTACACTCTAAATTACTTTGCCTATAAGGACAAATCCATACAAAATGACTAAACTATCCCCAATTATATATTCTATTATACACTGTTAAACATTATCAAAACACTCTTCTACTCTCTCTCTTCATCTCTGCGGTCACTCGTCGCTCGTCGTCGTCGTCGTCGCCGCCGTCGCAACCATTGTGCCATCGCCGCTCAACCTCGTCGTGCACGGCGTTTGCAAAACCAGGCTCATCGACGGTTTAACCTCACTCAAATTTGGTTCTTTGGGTTTTTTTTTTTTTTTTTTTTTTTTAACTATTGTTCTGATACCACTTTTGTCATGATCCAACCTTGGTACTCAAAGGTTAGGCATCACAACTAGTCAATAATTGAGGTTACCAAAGGTTAATTCTAAATTTAACAAATTAATAACAAAGCGGAGTAAAATAAAAAAGTACTTAAATATTTATTTTATTTAAACATACATCAAAGTTTTTATTTATTTATATTGTCAGAATTAGACTATGTTTATAAACATACAAGGTGCATTACGTTTACTCCAAGCCCGACCCTACTACTTCCAAAACTTATGAACACAGCGTCAACAACCCCTCCTTAAGCCTCATTGTCATGACCCATCCCAGTTACCAGGGCTGGATTCGCAAGTAACTAATTCTAAAATTTCTTAGATTAATTTCAAGTAATTAAATTAAATAATGCAGCGGATTAAAATAAAAGATGTAGATAAATATCTAAAGCGTACATAGAAATTATTATTTATTTAATGATGTAACGTCAGTCAGATAATGATTACAAGAAAAAAAAAAAAAAAAAAAAAAAACATGATATTCATATCAAAATTGAGGTTCTGATTTACAGGGTAAAACCATCATTCTTTAAATTTCTTCACCTGAAAGAGGGTTTTAACAGCTATAAGAACATGGCAGAGTGAGAAATATCATACTGAGAGTATGAGGATATAAAATCACCATGGATAATTATTTAGGCTAAAAGATGAATAGTTTGGTTCAAATAAAATTATTTTTATAACAGACATATAACATAAAATCATATAAACAAAATAATTATAGCCACGGTACAGAACAGAATAGAGGGTCAATGGATCCATGACAGACAGAGGGTTACGAAGTGACTAATTAGAGGGCCAAATGTTATTTAAGTCCCCCAAGGCATGAGACTGTCAAAAGGTCACTAAAGTGACACTTCAGAGGGCCAGTAATTATTTAAGTCCCCAAGGCATGGGATCTCCGTAGTGGTACTTATTTAAAACAAATGTTTATAAAATTATTGCCAAATATTTTCTAAAATTTAAACAAACATATCACCTTAATATAAAAGTTTAAAAAAAGTTTAAACTATAAAAAAGTTTAAAAAATAATTCACGTAATTGAAACATTAGCATAACTATAAAACATAATTTATATAAAAGAAATTTATGGTAACTCAAAACATTCGTAAAATATATTATGATAACTCAAGATATATATAAAACATATTATAGTGACTCTGTATAATATAACTCATTTTAATATAGATTTCTTCTACTTTTATGAGCCTTTTACCTCTGCCAGTTTACCACCTTCCTTACTATCACTATTATTATTTAGTTGTTTATTTTTTTTTTCCTTTTGCTCTTAGGTTGTGAGTTCAAGTTCCTATTTATACCACATTTCCTATCGTAGTTGCTTCAAATACCCTAGGGATAGACCTCCCACGTTGCTTGGGTAGATACACGTTGTTTGCTTATAGCAACACCACCTCATCACATTCTTATCCCCCAGGTAAATTCACTGATTCTAAGTAGATTCACTGATTCATGAATATCTCTAAGGAACAACTCATGCATCATTTTAGGCCTTATTACTTTATGGCCCATAAATTGCCGTAATTACATATTTCATCTTTTTTTTTTCTTTTTTTTTTTTGCAACACATAAGTATTCCCAGTTTAAAATTAATTATATTTGAGCACATAAAATTAAATATGTTATTATTATTATTATTATTATTATTTTTTATTCATTTATTATTATTATTATTATTATTTTACGTAGTGTTAAATTAAACATTTGGGATGTCACATTTCTCTCTTTTTAAATAGAAGTTTGTCTTCAAACTTGTCGTACCTTAGTTTTCGAAAAGATGTGGATATCGAGCCCGCATTTGACTTTCTGCTTCCCACGTAACTTTTTCAACATGATGATTTTGCGGTAAGATTTTGACAAGGGGTATAGTCTTATTTCGGAGAATCTGATCACGACGGTCGAGAATCTGTACCAGTTGTTCTTCATGAGAGAGATCTTCTTGAATGTCCAGGTTTTCATAGTTAACCACATGCTCTGGATCTCGAAGATACTGTCGAAGCATCAAAACGTGGAACACATTGTGAACATTGAACAGTTCTGGTGGAAGAGCAAGACGGTATTCTATAGGGCCAACTTTCTCCAGTATTTCAAATGGTCCAACGTAACGCGGGTTCAACTTTTCTCATTTTCCAAATTGAATGACTCCCCTTCTTGGTGAGACTTTAATAAAACATGTACTCTTACTTGAAATTCCAAATCCCGTCTCCACGTATCCTCATAGCTTTTTTGGCGACTTTAAGCTGTGTAAATTCGCTGTTGGATGAGTTGAATCTTATCACTTGTTATTTGCACAATTTCAAGGCCTAATAGTTTCTTTTCTCCGACTTCTGCCCAACACAGAAGTGACCGACATCTCCTTCCATATAATGCTTCGTATGGTGCCATACCAATGCTTGCTTGGTAGCTGTTGTTATAGGCGAATTCCACTAAAGGCTTGAGGTCTAACACGTACATCCATAGCAAGTCTTCCAAAGTCTGGATTGTTCTTTCGGATTGCCCATCAGTTTGCTGGTGATAATCAGTATCAAACTTCAGTGTTGTTCCCAAAGCTTCGTATAATTTGTTCTAGAAGTGAGATACGAAGCGGGGGTCTCGGTCAGACACGATTGAAACTGGGGTACCATGCAATTGAATGATTTCTTTGATGTATAGAGTGGCGAACTTAGTAAGGGAGTATGTGATTCTGATTAGTAGGAAATGTGTCAACTTCGTTAATCGGTCTACTATAACCCATATCGCATTATTCTTTGAAACTGACCGTAGTAGCCCGACCACGAAGTCCATAGTAATGTGCTCCAATTTCCATTTAGGAATAAGGAGTGGTTGCAGCATCCCTGCAGGTCTCTAATGTTCCACTTTAACACGTTGACATTGCAAGCATTTGGAGACGTGGCTTGCTATGTCTCTTTTCATTCCTGTCCATCAGTAGTGTTCCCTCAGATTGTGATACATCTTGGTGTTGCCAGGGTGGACTACAAACCTCGAGCTATGAGCCTCTATCAATATCTTCTTCTCAAGCTCTGGTATGTCGGGTACACAAATTTGATTTCAAAATTTTAGCATCCCATTGCTTATAGTGAAGTCATGATTAAGAGTAGTTTTCTGCTCCTCGTACTTTTTCTTCAAAAGTTTGTCTTCACATTGGCGTGCTTTAATTTCTTCAGTCAGTGTGGGTTCCACGATTATGTTGGCGAGCAGTCCATTGATCTTGCGGAGGACTTGAATACATGCCAAACTTCTGGTAGTCTTTTGACTTAATGCGTCTGCTACCACGTTAGCTTTGCCCAGATAGTGATGGATCTCTACATCGTAGTCCTTCATAAATTCTAGCCATCGACGTTGTCGCATATTCAGTCATTTCTGCATAAACAGATATTTAAGACTCTTGTGATCTGTGTAAATCTCACAGGTTGCACCGTAGAGATAATGACGCTAGATCTTGAGGGCAAAGATTACTGTAGCCAATTCTAGATTGTGAGTTGGGTAGTTTTGCTCGTGAGTCTTTAGTTGTCGCGAGGCATATACAATGACTTTCCCATTTTGCATAAGAACACAACCCAAACCATTGTATAAGGCATCGCTATAAATTACGAACCCATCAGTTCCTGTAAGGAGTGCTAGTATAGGAGCTATCACAAGCCTGTTTTTCAACTCCTGGAAGCAATGTTCATGCTTGTCAGTCCATTCAAAGGGTGTGTTATTCTAAGTTAGCTGGGTCAAGGGTGATGCTATCTTCAAGAAATCTTGAACGAAGCGTCGATAATAGCCGACTAGACCCAAAAAGCTTTGAATCTCGGACACGTTAGTAGGTCGTGGCCAATCCACGATTGTTGTAACTTTTGGGGGGTCAATCGAGATGCCATTCTTATTAATGACGTGACCGAGGAAGTCTACACTAGTGATCCAAAATTCACATTTCTTCAACTTGGCATAAAGTTTGTGATCACGTAGTGTTTGCAGCATTGTTCGTAAGTGTCGCTCATGATCTTTTGGTGACTTGGAGTATACAAGAATGTCGTCAATGAAGATGATAATGAACTCATCCAGATATGGTTTGAACAATCGGTTCATGAGGTCCATGAAGGCCATTAGAGCATTTGTGACGCCAAATGGCATGACAAAAAACTTGTAGTGCCGTAACGTGTTTTGAAGGTCGTCTTCTCAATGCTTTCAATTTTGACTTTTAATTGATGATAGCCGGAATGCAAGTTGATTTTGAAGAATACTTGGGTGCCTTGAAGTTGATCAAACAAGTCGCCGATTCTGGGCAAGGGGTATCGATTCTTGATGGCAACCTTGTTTAGCTCTCGGTAATCAATGCATAACCTTATCGTGCCATCCTTTTTCTTTACGAATAGTACTGGAGCTCCCCATGGTGAGGTACTTGGTCGAATGAAGCCTTTGTCCAGGAGTTCCTGGAATTGGGTTTTTAGTTCCTTCAATTTCGTCAACGACATGCGGTAAGGGGTTTTGGAGATCAGTTGTGTATTGGGTTGAGTATCGATGGTGAATTCAATTTCTCAATCAACTAAGGTACCAGGTAAGTCTTCAGGGAAAATGTTGGGAAATTCTGAAATGACAGGTATTGAATTGAGTGTTACGTCTATTTGTTGAGCATCGACCACCTAACAAATACTACCACCACAACCTTTTTCTCAAAAGTTGCTAGGCTATCACGGAGGATATCAAATATGGAGGGATAGAAACTCCAGTTCCTTCGAAGACCAGCTCGCGTTGGTTGGGTAACCGAAGAAAGACCTTTTTGGTCGTACAATCAATAGGGGCATGGTTGGCAGCAAGCCAATCCATTCCTAAGATTATGTCGAAGTTACTAATGCGGAGTGGAATTAGATCTACATACAAGGTTTTATATTTTAGGGATATAACACAAGACTTGTATACCATTGTACCAAGCGTGGAGACACTAGATGGAACGTATCCCAATGGTTCAGGTGTTGATGTTAACTTGGAAACAAAGTGTGGTGCAACAAATGAATGAGTGGAACTAGAGTCAAAGAGAACATGAGCTAAGTGACCACAGACAGAAAGTGTACCTGTCACAACGTTTTCCATAGCATTGGAATTTCTGGGTACTAACACAAAAGCTTTTCCTTGGCGTCTTTGTTCCTTCTTTCCTCTTGTGGCAGTTTTTGGTTTCTGAGCTAGTTCAGAGGTACCTATCACAGAGTTAGTGAATTTTGGGCAGTCTTTCATCACATGGCCAACTTGGCCACATCTATAACATGCTCCTATTACCCGATAGCACTGTGCTCTATAAGCCTTTCCGCAACTCAGATAATTTGGAATGGTGCTACCCCTGGGAATAGTAAAACTTTGGTTGGCTAAACCAATTGAGCTAGTAGATTCAAGATTTCCTTTCTTTGGTGGGGCTACCCTTGATCTTTCGACTAGTTCCCAAAACAGTTTCTTTTGATCCATTCCATTTGAACGTGCGGTTTTAATTCTTTTTTTGGTGATATATGCTCGATCCACCACTTCTGCATAGGTTGGTAGTTTCAAAACCTCAAACCCATCTTTGATTTCCGTATCTAATCCTGCTTTGAATTTCCTTGCTTTTTAGGCTTCCGTCGGAATAACATACGTTGCAAATCGTGCTAGTCGTGTGAACTTACTTTCGTATTCTGCCACCGACATTGTTCCTTGCCTCAAATGTAGTAACTCGGATGCCTTCTGCTCCCGTAGTGATTCTAGAAAATACTTTTCATAAAACACCTCTAGGAATCTTGCCCAAGTCACGATTTCTTCATTTTCTAAGGTGAGGAGCCACTATTCCTGCGCATCTTCCTTGAAAGTAAAAATGGCAAAGGATACTTTCTATTTTTCTGTGTAAGGTAGGGCACGAAAAATCTTCTCAATTTCTTTAACCCAAGCTTCAGCTAGCAATGGGTTTGAACCTCCTATGAACGTAGAACGGTCCAGGTCTTGGAACTGTTTAATTGTAGTTGTTCCTTGTCGATGTTCTGGTGACTCATTGTTCTGCAAGGCTTGCAAGAAACTGGTAATAGCTCTTTCCACAATCCTTTCCATTGGATCGGCTCCATTGGATGATGATTCGGTACTATTTCTATCGTTAGCCATAACTATAAAATAATTTTAATAAACATGGTGCATGATTTCTATTAATTAAAATATATTCACATAATCTACAAACATAGACAATGTATACGTTATTCACAAAACACCAGTTTTATTCATGTATAATGGTGTTGGTACATTATTTGTAGTTATGTCAATTTGGTGTCTAGCCCTCCATGACAAAATGGTTCAGCTCATTTGAACACCAAACAAAAGAGAGAAAAAAAACACAAAAACAACAAAATAAAGGATTTTGTTATCAGGATCTTAGGCTGAAAATAGCCATGGGTACTGCAGTTGCATGTGATACTCAAACTCCCAATCACTTTGCTCGATGCCAAAACATCGCCATACCACCTCCACTCGGTATATGGGGATGCTCGCCAGAACCCCCAGGTTTGTCGTCCTATGATATGCATAGGTACCTCCACATACGTCGTAATGTCACAAAAGTCAATTGCCTGAGTATCAATTAGGTTTTGAGGGGGAGGGGACTCTTGCTTGATTGTGATCACTTAAGAAGGCATTTCCTCGTTGAGCCATAAACTCTGAAGGTAAAGGTGCCACTAAATAACGAGGATATCCCTAACTCGGGGCCATGCCTACTACCTATGTAGGTCCTAAAAACCTGTCTAAGGTACTCATAGCGTCAACCCTCCACCACTGTGTGTCTATGTAGACACCCAATTTTTGACCGACCTTAAGACTCAGACATCACTGATTGAGCGCTTGGTGATGTTGCATATTGTGCTCGTTCTGAGGTTGCGAGTCATTGCCGCCTTGCCTCCGGACTTAGGACTCTTTGTGCTTTGCCTCGGTTTGCGAACCAGGCTCCGTTTTCTCTGTTTTCTTTTCCCGAAGGGAGGGAGAGGTCTCGTAGATCATCTCTCGGTGGGTCAGAGGCTACGTTTATGGTCGTGAGCCATTTTTCCTGTTGGAGCCGGTTTAGGTTTTTGAGCCTCGGTTCGGGACCGCTTAACCACCTCTATTTGCTCCGATTTTTGGCACATACCTTATTTCCTACCTTTTGAGGGACACTTTGGTCCGAGAGACCGACTTCGTGGTCGAACACCACTTTCGGCGCCTAACAGTTAGTTTTCGGGGCCCCGAGCTGCGCGTTTTGGCCCCCGAGCCTTGCTTGCAAGCATTGTTGGGCTCTAATACAAACTGTAAATAGTCATATTTTGAGCTCCTTTTCATGTTTTATTAAGGACCTTTTTCTGTTTGAGGTCTCCTACTATCACTTGCCTCTTTAACTCTCTTTTAGGCCTATTTTTGCATGGTATTTTAGGCTTACTTGTGAGCTGTTTTGGACTTGGTCATAAACTAAAAAATATCTTATTTTGAGCCCTTCTTCGACATTGTGGAAGGGCTCCTCACTTTTTGAGGCTTCCATTTGCCACTTGCCTTTGTATCCCTCTTTTGGCCCCATTTTTGCATGATTTGTTAGCCTCTTGTGCATATGTTTTTGGGCTCTGGTCCGAATTATAAATGGCCTTATTTTGACCCCCTCTTCATGTTTTATTAAGGGTCTTTTACTATTTGAGGCATCCTTTTTGTACTTTGTGTTATAGCTCTCTTTTTGGCCTTATTTTGCATAGTATTTTGAGCATGCTTGTGCACTGTTTTGGGTTTGATCATAAACTGTAAAAGGCCATATTTTTGGCCCCTCTTTAACATTTTTGAAGGGCCCTCATCTTTTTAGAGCCGGAAGCCATCACCTCCTTCTTTGTCTCTCTTTTGGCCCATTTCTTGCATGAGAGTTTAGCTATACTTGTGTTTGTTTTTGTGGTTTATTGTAAACTAAAAAATACCATATTTTGGGTCCCTCTTCAATATTTTAGAAGGGCCCTTCTCTATTTAAGGTCAGAAGCTGCAACTTATTTCATTATCTCGCTTTCGGGGCCATTTTTGCATGCTAGCTTAGCCCCATTTGTGTTCACTGTTTGGCCTTGCTTAAAACTGTAAATATGCTTGTTTTTGGGCTGTCTTGATTCTGTATTCACACTTCATATTCAAATAATGCATGCATTGCATAGCCATAGGTCATTCCATGCACCTAATTTCATGTTTCGGGATGCATTTCATGCATCGGGTGTCATTTTGTCATCTTTCGGGGCTGTTTTGCATCACTTATTGCCTCTGAAATTTTCATGCTAGTATGCCATATTCCATGCTTTGCCATGTCTTGTTAGAGTGGCATTTCGTGCCTTAGGGTCAGTCCTCGGTTTGCGTGCACGCGTGCACGCATCTCGAGTCTCTCATTTTCGTCTAATGGCCTCTTACGTGAGTGTGGCTGAGGTCCACTTGTGTTAGTGTAAGTCCATGTCGCATTATGTATGCCATTTCATTCCATAGCGTTGTGTATGCTAGGTTGTATGTTGTCGCATTGTGTATGCCATGTTACCTCGTGCATCGTGTATGCCACTTCATAGCATGTTGCATGTTAGGTTGTATCTTAGTTTCATTTCACGCATGTCATGCATATTGTATTGTGTTCGGGATAGGATTTAGCCTGAGCACGGGAAACGAGGGGCGTTTTGTACTCCGAGTGACGGAAATTCCCCAGTCACCGACACTCCGGATTATCTATGATGGAGTTAGGTCTTATTGTGTCCATATGTGCATTCATTTCATATTGAGTTGTGCAATTCGACTCCTCGGCCATCATGCATCGAGATGCATGATTGGTGGCACGAGGATCGAGGTATGAATACATATGTGAAAATACATTGCCATGCCCCTTTCTTGCTCTCTGTTGCAGCAAATCAAGAATCAGCAGCCTTCCGGAGCTTGGCACGCATTCCAAAAACTATTGCAAAACAGAGGCTAATTGGGGCATCACAGTGGATTTTCACGCAAAGGCAACCCGGACATGCATCATTCATCATCCAAAGAAGAGTCAAGGCAGTCCCTGGCTTGCATGCCAGTTTATTATTTTCTTAGTTAATTTGGTAATTAATTAGGATTTTTGTACATATTTGGACTGTATTATTTATTTAGACTGTACTATTCGGGACTGTATATTATTCTTTCGGACCCTCTGCGCGAGGGCATAATTGTAATAAGTGTGCGTGTGTGTGATGCATGTCTTCCAACCCCACGTCTTTCTTCCCTTTTTATTTACCTGCTTATGATGGTTAGATTAGGGCATGTTTCAATTAGCATACAGTATGATAGCATGTTTGCATTCATTTATCTATCTTGCATGCACCGGACTCAACGCATCATACTAACTGCATTTGTATTTCAATTCCAAGTTGAATACTTGATAGCTGTTGCATCTCATATGCCATGTTTAGAATAGCCGAGCCTGCTATAGTTGCATTTTTGCATGTGTTGCATTAGGCATTTCTGTATAGTTAGGATCATGCATGATTTCTAATCAGTTTCTGTTTTGGCTTGGAGTACTCGGTGAGTTTTTATGCTTTAGCATCCTTGCATGCGTGTGAGTGACTGCCATGAATAGCCTGCTTACCATGAGGCTAATTGCTTATGTGATATAACTGCCTGAATGCCTGTGGGTGAAGGTAATTAGGTTATTTGAATTGGAACAATTCATTAATTGTGAGTTTTAAGCCCACTAGATAGTGGCAAAATCATGTTTTCTAAAGCCCACCCGAGGGTGGCAAATCCATGTCTTAGCCTACTTGCGAGTAGCACCATCAAACCATTTTCAAATAAACAAACATGAAGTGTTTTGTTCTAATTCAGGCGATCCAGTCTATACTTGTATGTTGTGCGCATCACATAGTAAATCTAGGCTAATAACCGGAATAAGAGCACACAATGTTTTCAAAACTAGATATCATGGTTAGTAGAGGCCGATCTTTGATCGGGCGAGCGGGGGTGCTCACGAAGTGACCTTCCCCAATCGTACCCAAGTTCCCAAGCCGAGGCAACTTTGGTGATGACGGACACGTGGCCTTAGGCAAACAAGTCAGGGTTTCCTAAATTTCCCAAAAATAAAATATTTAGGTGGCGACTCTGTATCTGGCAAAGCAGTCCATGTTTGGTACTTCTTTCAAAAATCTGTTTTCTCAAAACGATTTGCCGGATTTGGACTCTTTGGTTCAAGATTAAGAACCGTGACACAAATCGAGTCTGAGCTGTAGCGAGGTCCCCCCGCGGGCTTGTCTACAGTCTACTTCTATGGGGACGACCCTTAAGTATATTGGTCAGCCTATAAGTCGGTTGAAGGTCGTGTTTGCTTGCCTAACTATTGCTTCTGAATCACCTATTTTCTCTGGTAAGTTTGGAATGTAATTGTTATTTTCAAAAGTTCCTTCAACGTCCGAGGGATCAGGCCTGTACCAAAAAGAGTCGCCAAAGTTAAGTTCTGATATTGTCTGCACCACAAGATGCCCAACTTAGCTATAGAACAAAAAAAATACTTACCACTATAAGGACTAAGGTGAGACCATAAGGACTAAGGTAAGATTTTTTTTTTTTTTTTAAACCATTGCTCTGATACCACTTTTGTCACGACCCATTCTAGTGACCAGGGCTGGATTCGCAACTAGCTAATTCTAAAATTTCTTAGATTAATTCCAAGTAATTAAATTAAATAATGCAATGGATTAAAATAAAAGATGTAGATAAATATCTGAAGCGTACATAGAAATTATTATTTATGTAACGATGTAACGTCAGTCAGATAATGATTACAAGAAAAAAAAACAAGATATCCATATCAAATTTGAGGTTCTAATCCACAGGGTAAAACCATCATTCTTTAAATTTCTTCACCTGAAAGGGGGTTTTAACAATTATAAGAACATGGTAATTCTATGTATTGGTCCAGATGTCCAACTGCCACTAACTCCTCCAAATGCTGCCTTAACGGTGTGTAATTTTCAGTGCAGTGCCCATTTTCATCATGGAAGGTGCACCGGGACCTCTCGTCATAGTCTTTTTGTGCTTCTCCCAACTTAGCTGGCTATTAGACAAAAGGTTCATTGCGTATCTCACTAAGAATTTGGTAGATTGGTATTTTGAACACTGTGGTAATGGCAGTGCGAACTCTTAACCTTCTTTTGTCTGGGTCCTCTTTGTTGGACCGCCTGCCTCGCCCATTCCTGTTTGGTTGTTCTACCGTGTTGATTTTTGCTATAGTCTTTTTATTTGGTATTGCCGTTGTGCCGGATTTTGCCTTAGCACGGGCACTATCTTCCTCCATGCGAATATGTTGGTGTACTCTCTCCATTAAGGCCTTCATCGTTAGGGGTGGTGTCGTAGTAATTGAGTCCCTTAATTTGTTACCGACTGGCAGGCCCCGTTTGTATTGTGCAATGGCGAGGTTTGTAGGGCAATCCCCAATCTGGTTGAAGGTTTCCCAGTAGCGACTGTTGTAGGATTTCAACGTCTCCTTGTCGCCAATGTCAATGGAGAGTAGCTGATCGATCTCCACTGGTGTCTTGGTGTTCGTTCTAAACCTAGTCACGAACGCCTCTGCCAATTGTGCCCAGGAGGCTATGCTACCTTCTAGTAGCCTTTCGAACCAGGTTAGACCTAGGTCGCCGAGGCTGGATGGAAATATGATGCACATTAAAGCCTCGTTTCACCGGTATACTGCCATAAACTGGTGGAAGTGGCTCAGGTGCATGTAGGGATCGGACTTCCCCTCATAAGTGGTGAATTTGGGCTGGTGGAAGCCTAAGGATAGTGGTGCGTTCTCAATTGCCGGAACGAACGGCAAGCTTTGTAACCTTGCTAATACTTTGTCTGCAGGTTCGTAAGCAAGGCGTGGCATTGGCATTCCTACCTCGACGTTCCTATGCGTCTGAGAGGCCAACCACTGGAGTGCTAAAACTCTGTGTGGGTCGCGAGCCCTGGTGTCTTCTTTCCATCGAGCCCTTTCTTCAAGCACAGTTTGCAAGTCAGATGATCTAGGCAACTCTGTGTGCGTAAGTGACGTCTGGTGCGTGTGCGAGGGCCGATAGATGCTTCCCTCAGTATACGACCTCTCAATTCTCGTTCTCTCAGACCTGGAGTAACGAGTCCTGGAAGTCCTCAATTGAGTGTCGCCTGTTCTAAGGCTCCTACTTTCTACTTGCGATGGTGTGGTACGCCTATCATGACCCTCCGAGTGGCGAGGGGATGTGTTGCCTTTGCACCCCTCTCCTGTCGCCACCCCTTTTCCTTTTATTTGGCGCTTCATTGACTCCATATCTGCTGCCATCCTCCTTATTAACTCGTCTTGCTCCTTCACGCGATCCTCCAGAACTTGAGGGTCCATCATCCGCCTCTATCTTTTAGGACTTTGAGAGCGACGGGGGTTGCCAGCCCACCTCCCCCTTGCATCCCTCCGGGGGATCTATCGCTGGGGTTCTAAATTTGCCATGGAAGGGATAGAAGGCAAACCTTCGCGCCTCCAACCCCCCTCCGGGCTTTGCCCATCAATAGTTGATTGCGGCAAGTCTTCATTGTGCGCCATTGCTTCCAACTAGAGAGGGAAACTTGATCAAGAGGTTTTGTTCTTTGTGAAGTTCCCACAGATGGCGCCAATTGTACGAGCACGAAATAATGTTCCCGTATAATCCTGTTGATCAAGTCTGCGTTTCTCTAAACGTCGTCACTTCGTTCCTTGAAAACACAAACATGAGCTAGCCGGCGGGTGTGTGCCGAATACCTCTCCGATGCCTAAGTCAGCAAAATAGACAAATAAAACAAAAGCTCTCTGTATTCCGAGAATCAAAGTTATGTTACCTCTACATAGGTTATGTTGTGAGCTTTTTATAGTTTTTGCCTGGCGTAATCCTAGTAGGACTTTTACTCCTCAATGTAGAGTCCTCCTAGGAATCACATTCTTAAAAGATAATGCTTATCCTTCAACATCCCCCTCACTATTTAAACCAAGTGAGATAGTTTTACCATAGTTGGATAATAGTATGACCGTGTTAACACTAGCCTTTTGTCATACTTAATCCAGCGCCTTCATATGCAACACATAGCTCGGCTTTTGTTCACTTGTACCTCGGTTTTGTCTGTTTAGGTCGAGCTAACTGTAGCAAGCTTTGACCAAGCTAACGAGGGCAATGTCCATCTTAAGAAGCCCAAACACCTCGGCTCTAAATGTTATGACCGAGCTAATTATCACCACTCCAACCGTGGTGACCGTAACCATACTTGGACCGAGCTGACAGCAAGGTCCACTTTGCTAAGCCCTTTTTAACACGGCCCATAGAACGGCCCATTACTACACCTAGGCCTAGTTCGGCCCTAATATACATAAAAACTCCCTTTCAACAAGTATAATATTCGAAGTATAAATTAAATAAACACATTAAACAGCCCCTAACTTCCCCCCCCCCCAAAAAAAAAAGTGGCCAAAACCAAAAGAAACAAAGTAGAAAAAAAGTAAAGCAACATGCTATGGAACAAGGCCTAAGGAAGGGTAACTAACACCTTCTCTTTTTGTGACTTTATGTAATAACCCCGACCCTGATTAGTGCTAATTGAGACTTAATTATGCCTAATAATAATTAAGAGGAAATCCGCGATTTATTTGCATGTGTATTGCTAGAATTTTGTGTTTTTATCTGTTCGGAGTCGGAACATCTGTTTGTGTTTTAAACTTTAATTCGCAAATTTGAAAGCCTTATCGACACCCGATTCTGAAATTGATTAGTGTTTTGAACTCGTTAGATTTTATGTGAATTTATGGTAGGTTCAATTAAAATTCGATTTGGGATGTTTAAATCAGATTAAATAACATTTTAATAATAAACCTAGCTTAGTTACATTTATGCCACTTAGTGGCTTTACTTGGGGGCAACATTTGGTCTAAGGTATTACACTTAGAATCATTATATCAGCCATCCTCATGAGAGACCAACGACTAGAGAGAGAGGAGAAGGGAAAATTGGTGTAGAATTGGGAATTTTGAACTCAACAAGTGATTTGACTTGATCTTGGAAAGGATTGAAGAAGTGTGTGTGTGTTAGAGCCTCTAAGCTTGACATTCTAGACTTAAAGGTGAGAATTCATCCCCTCATTCATGTGAATAAACTAGTTCTTGCATATTTTCATGACATATAGAAGATTAAAGTCCAGATTTAGCTTGAAATTGTGGAATTGGGTAGTATACCATGCATGCATGTTTTTACTCTTGTCATTTGAGTTTATTTTCATCACAACTTGTCATGCATGCCAATATTTTTGTTAGAGGTCTTGAATTCATCAAAATTCTGAGCTTAATGTTGCCTTGGATCATGTTTTGAAGCTTTGAAATGCACTTGAATTCATGCATGTTTGTTTAAACTTGGTTCTTGAAAATTTATGGTCATGATGCTCAAAATTGACTCATTCTTGGGCAATGATTTTATAAATTGGCTTTTGGAACTTGATGTACTATGTGTTTAAAGTATTTTTCCAGAATTTGGGCCTAAGAGGTTGAGTTTTGGGTTGTAGAATGCTTGGTTCGAACTTGGGAGACAAATCTGGAAATTCCAGATTTGGCTTCCTCGCTCGAGCGAAGGATTCCTCGCTCGAGCGAGCACCTTTGTCCAGGGCTCCGCTCGAGCGAGCATCGAGCGACCATCGCGCGTAAAATCACAGCATCCAGTATTTTTACTGTTTCATCAGACCGCTCGAGCGAAGAAAGGCTCGCTCGAGCGAATCCTTTGATTTTGGAAGCTCGCTCGAGCGAAGGAAGGCTCGCTCGAGCGAGGCTCCTATTTTCATCAACTTTTGAAAAATGTTTTCTAAGGCAATTTTGCACCCTCAATCCATCCTAGGCATTCCTAGGCCATGATTAAGACTCCATACTAAGGGTAAGGGATTAGATACACACTTAAAATCATGGATGTAAGTTTTGTACGACTGGAGAGCGTGTTTCAAGTGTATATATGTGGTGTGTTATGTAGGTCACGTGCCGCAAATCGTTTGATCCTTTTGACTTCATCTACTTGTATCAACGCCCACTGTGAGTAATAACTTTGTAAAGTTATGTTCAATGTTATGTATTTTCAGTATACTATGATACGAAATGATTGATTCTTTGAAAAGGTATGATATGTTGGACATCATTCATTAAAATCTTTACTCTGTTATTATTCACTGGGCTTTCGCTCACCGTTTATTATATATACGTAGGTGAGCCGGCACAAGACCCTGGCCAGAGTTGATGGCCTCCTGTTTCCTTTTGTCACCATTGTTGCGCCTCCCGAGGAGGTTCCGGTTAAAGCCTAACACCGAGGCTGTTTTGCTTCATGCTAGTCTGTAGTTGTGTTTTGTAAAAAAAAAAAAATCGGATCTTGGGGGTACTTTATGTAAATATTATGTACATATCGGTGTATCTGACTGGCATGATTATGTATATAAATAAGTTTTAAGATTTACAGTCCCATGTATGTCATCACAGCTCATTGGACCTTGTTTATTTTACATTATTGCTTCCGCAGCCCCTTAATATTTGTTAATGTCTTTAGAGGATGTAGGTAATCCACGGATTACTGGCCGGTTACGTCGCCAAACCTATAGAGGCGGGTTTGGGTCGTGACAGAGTGGTATCAGAGCACGAGTTGTACCGCACACACAAGTCCATATGAGCTTAGGATGTTCTAGTAAGAATTAGGGGCATTCCATTTGCATGTGTGAGTGTGTGGTAATGCAACTGAACATTAAAACTGAATGTACACTGAATATACCTATGCTTAATATCCTTTGATGTCTATATAGTAAAATGGAGAACTCAGGGGGAAGTGATGCAAGTGAATCAGCGGAGGCTCGCATGAGCCGAATGGAACAAATGTTGGCAGCATTGACTGAGACCCTAACACAGCAACAAAGGCAGCCACCCTTACCTCATCCACCCCCACCGGTGCAAGTGGAGGCAGATAACAATGACATCATCAATTTGACACAGAAGTTCCTGAAAATGAAACCGCCAATGTTCTATGGGGGGATTGAACCCTTGAAAGTCGAAACGTGGTTGCTTGAGATGGAGAAGTTGTATGAGGTGTTCCTTTGTTCCGAAACTCAGAAAGTCCTGTTAGCTACCTACACACTGAAAGATGAAGCCCGGAGGTGGTGGCTGTTAATCCGAAGTAACAATGGGAATATGACATGGGAGCAGTTTAATGCAATCTTTTATGACAAGTATTTTCCCCAGTGTTTTCGCAACCGAAAAGTCTCGGAATTTCAAGAACTTAAACAGGGCAACATGTCTGTAGCCCAGTATGAGGCCAAGTTCACTGAGCTAGCCAGGTTTGCTCCCCATATGGTGGACACAGAATACAAAAAGGTCCGCAAGTTTGAGGATGGGTTGGATCTGGACATACTGGATAGGGTGGGAGTTCTGAATCTACCCACATATGTGAGCGTTTTGGATAGGGCATTAATGGTAGAATCCATTCTAGCAGCAAAGAAACAAACTTCCGCTCCACGGACTGAATGGACAGGGCAAAGATCCGGGAATAGTTTTAAAAAAGGCCGTTCATTTTCCGAGAATAAGAGGCGGAACACAGGGTCTTACAGTAACCCAAGCCAAGATAGTGGCCCTACGCCAAATTGCCCCGATTGCGGGAACAAGCATAAAGGTACTTGTCACCGAACATCAGGCGCGTGTTTTAGTTGTGGCAAGCCAGGCCATTTGATGAGGAATTGTCCGCTTAGATCTGAGACTACTAGCCGACCTGCAGTGAGTTCAGTGGGATCTGCTTCTGTGGCCAAAACCAACGTCAAAGCTAATACAGGGAAGGAACCGCTAAGATAAGGCTGAGTGTTTGCTTTAGTGCCTGGTGACGTACCGAACACCTATACCGTGGTGTCAGGTACACTTTTCTGTATGTTCTCAAAATGCATGTGTGTTGATAGATTCTGGTTCCACGCATTCTTATGTGTCACATGCTTTTTCTCGAAAATTGACTAGACCACTAGAACATATGACATGTGTATTATCGGTATCTACGCCTTCTGGGGATTCTATGATGTGCACTCATGTTTATCCGGCTTGTGATGTTGTGGTTGGTGATATGATATTGTATGTGGACTTATTACCCTTGGACATTTATCATTTTGATTGTATTTTGGGGATGGATTGGTTGACTAAATACTGTGCTACCATTGATTGTGCAAACAAAACTGTGGTGTTCAGACCGCCAGGTATGCCTGAATTCACCTTTAGAGGGAATGGGGTAGTTCCTCCCCCATACTTAATTTCGGCTATGAAAGCTGTAAAACTACTTAGGAAGGGTTGTAGGGGTTATCTGTGTTGCATATTGACCACATCATCTGCCAATACTACCGTAGAAACAATCCCTCTTGTTTGTGACTTCCCTGATGTGTTTCCAACTGATTTACCGGGGGACTTGGTGGATAGAGAGATTAAGTTTACTGTTGAGGTGTTGCCGGGGACACAACCTATTTCCAAGACTCCCTATAGGATGTCTATCTCTGAATTGAAAGAATTGAAAACCCAACTTCAGGAGTTGTTAGACAAGAACTTTATCCGTCCGAGTACTTCACCTTGGGGTGCTCCAGTGTTATTTGTTAAAAAGAAGGATGGGTCTTTGAGATTGTGTATAGACTATCGGGAATTGAACAAAGTGACTATCAAAAACAAATATCCTTTGCCCTGAATAGATGACTTGTTTGATCAACTTCAGGGTGCCCAAGTGTTTTCCAAAATTGACCTCAGGTCTGGGTATCATCAGTTAAAGGTTAGAGCCGAAGACATTGAGAAAACTGCATTTCGAACTAGATATGGACATTATGAATTTCTGGTAATGCCGTTTGGGATGACAAATGCATCTGCTGCTTTCATGGATCTTATGAATAGAGTGTTCAAATCGTATCTGGATGATTTTATTGTTGTATTTATTGATGATGTTCTGATATATTCTAAAGACAGGGAAGAACATGAAAAGCATTTGAGAACCGCCTTGCAAATATTGAGATAAAATAAGTTGTATGCTAAATTGTCTAAGTGCGAATTCTGGCTAGATAGTGTGGCATTTCTAGGCCATGTGATTGACAAAAATGGTGTGTCTGTGGACCCTCAGAAAATTGAAGCTGTTGTGGATTGGCCGAGACCTACAAATGTGACAGAAGTACGAAGTTTTCTGGGACTTGCAGGCTCCTACAGGAGATTTGTGAAAGACTTCTCAAAGCTTGCCTTGCCATTGACTCAGTTAACTCAGAAAAACATGCCATTTGACTGGAATGATCAAAGAGAGGCAGCTTTCCAAGAGTTGAAAACCAGGTTAGTGACTGCACCAATCTTAACTTTGCCAAATGGTACTGATGGGTTTCAAGTGTACAGTGATACTTCATATAAAGGCTTAGGGTGTGTACTAATGCAAAATGGAAAGGTGATTGGTTATGCTTCTAGACAACTCCGACCTCATGAAAAGAATTACCCAACACATGATCTTGAATTGGCAGCCGTAGTGTTTGCTTTGAAAATATGGCGTCATTACTTGTATGGGGTAACTTGCGAAGTGTACACCGACCATAAAAGCTTGAAATATTTCTTCACCCAGAAGGAGTTGAATATGAGACAGAGACGTTGGATGGAACTAATCAAGGATTATGACTTGCAAATCTTATATCACCCGGGAAAGACTAATACTGTGACGGATGCACTGAGCCAAAAATCTGGTGCAACTGTGTCGTGTTTGTTATCTAGCCGAAAAGACTTGTCAACTGGCTATGAACATGATGGACTGATATCTGCTATCTCTGCTCAACCTGTTATTCTTGATGAGATTAAACAGAAACAATGTGAAGATGAACACTTGAAACAGATTATAGAGGAGTTTGATTCGAAACCGAGGCCCGAGTTCGTGTTTGAAAATGGTGTGTTGAAATTTCAAAACCGTCTTTGTGTGCCTGATTGCTATGATTTGAGGAAACATGTTATGACTGAAGCTCACAGTAGTAAATTTGCTATGCATTCGGGGAACACGAAGATGTACTACAATTTGAAATAAAATTTTTGGTGGCCTGGAATGAAGAGGAGTATTGCAGACTTTGTGGCTAGATGTCTACATTGCCAACAGGTAAAAGCTGAACATCAACGACCTGCCGGTTTGTTACAACCACTCCCGATACCAGAATGGAAATAGGAGCACATCACCATCGACTTCATTGTGGGATTGCCTCGTTCTTCCCGAGGTATGGATTCTATTTGGGTTATAGTTGACCGTTTGACTAAGTCTGCACATTTTCTGCCTGTTAAAACTATTTATAACGCTGATAGACTGGCTAACATCTATATGACTGAAATTGTGAGACTGCATGGAGTGCCAGTGTCTATTGTGTCTGACAGGGACTCGAAGTTTGTGTCAAGATTTTGGCAAAGTTTGCAACAGGCTTTGGGAACAGAATTGAGACTGAGCAGTGCTTATCACCCACAGACCGATGGCCAAACTGAAAGAACTAACCAAACTCTGGAGGATATGCTCAGAATGTGTGTTAGACTTCCAGGGAAATTGGGAAGCTTATTTGCCA
This sequence comes from Camellia lanceoleosa, assembly GCA_025200525.1. Classification (NCBI taxonomy): domain Eukaryota; kingdom Viridiplantae; phylum Streptophyta; class Magnoliopsida; order Ericales; family Theaceae; genus Camellia; species Camellia lanceoleosa. The sequence goes on along the minus strand of CM045758.1, from coordinate 167,290,957 downwards.
TTAGCTAAATTTGTATACAACAACAGTTATCGCTCGAGCATTGGAATGGCTCCTTACGAAGCATTGTATGGAAGAAAGTGTCGATCTTCGATATGTTGGGCTGAAGTAGGTGACAGACCTTTGTTGGGACCGGAACTTGTGCAAGAAACAACCGAGGAAGTGAAATTGATACAACAGCGTTTGAAAACTGCACAGAGTAGGCAAAAGAGTTATGCCGATGTTCGAAGAAGAGAAAGGGAATATGAAGTGGGGGATCATGTGTTCATTAAAGTAACCCCGATGAAGGGTCAAACCTGATTTGGTGTAAAGGAAAAATTGGCGCCAAGGTATGTTGGGCCTTATGAAGTTCTCGAAAAGATCAACCCGGTGTCCTACCGAATAGCCTTACCTCCGGTGATGGAACACATGCACAATGTCTTTCATGTATCGATGCTCCGGGAATACTTGAGAGATCCGCTCCACGTCATCGAACCGACACATGTACTTTTGAAAGATGACTACACCTATGAAGAAAGGTCGATCCAGATTGTGAATCGAAGGGTTAAAAGACTGAGAAACAAAGAAATACCGTTGGTGAAAGTGGATTGGCAGAACCACGGGGGAACCTATGCGACTTGGGAAATCGAGGAAGACATGAAGAGGAGATATCCGGAATTGTTCCCTTTAGACCCAATGTTGGCACCGACTGAAGGTAATTCGAGTTTGGGGACCAAACTCTTTTAAGGGGGGAAGACTGTAATAACCCCGACCCTGATTAGTGCTAATTGAGACTTAATTATGCCTAATAATAATTAAGAGGAAATCCGGGATTTATTTGCATGTGTATTGCTAGAATTTTGTGTTTTTATATGTTCGGAGTCGGAACATCTGTTTGTGTTTTAAACTTTAATTCGCAAATTTGAAAGCCTTATCGGCACCCGATTCTAAAATTGATTAGTATTTTGTACTCGTTAGATTTTATGTGAATTTATGGTAGGTTCAATTAAAATTCGATTTGGGATGTTTAAATCAGATTAAATAACATTTTAATAATGAACCTAGCAAAGTTACATTTATGCCACTTAGTGGCTTTACTTGGGGGCAACATTTGGTCTAAGGTATTACACTTAGAATCATTATATCAGCCATCCTCATGAGAGACCAACGACTAGAGAGAGAGGAGAAGGGAAAATTGGTGTAGAATTAGGAATTTTGAACTCAACAAGTGATTTGACTTGATCTTGGAAAGGATTGAAGAAGTGTGTGTGTGTTAGAGCCTCTAAGCTTGACATTCTAGACTTAAAGGTGAGAATTCATCCCCTCATTCATGTGATTAAACTAGTTCTTGCATATTTTCATGACATATAGAAGATTAAAGTCTAGATTTAGCTTGAAATTGTGGAATTGGGTAGTATACCATGCATGCATGTTTTTACTCTTGTCATTTGAGTTTATTTTCATCACAACTTGTCATGCATGCCAATATTTTTGTTAGAGGTCTTGAATTCATCAAAATTCTGAGTTTAATGTTGCCTTGGATCATGTTTTGAAGCTTTGAAATGCACTTGAATTCATGCATGTTTGTTTAAACTTGGTTCTTGAAAATTTATGGTCATGATGCTCAAAATTGACTCATTCTTGGGCAATGATTTTATAAATTGGCTTTTGGAACTTGATGTACTATGTGTTTAAAGTGTTTTTCCAGAATTTGGGCCCAAGAGGTTGAGTTTTGGGTTGTAGAATGCTTGGTTCGAACTTGGGAGACAAATTTGGAAATTCCAGATTTGGCTTCCTCGCTCGAGCGAAGGATTCCTCGCTCGAGCGAGCACCTTTGTCCAGGGCTCCGCTCGAGCGAGCATCGAGCGACTATCGCGCGTAAAATCACAGCATCCAGTATTTTTACTGTTTCATCAGACCGCTCGAGCGAAGGAAGGCTCGCTCGAGCGAATCCTTTGATTTTGGAAGCTCGCTCGAGCGAGGCTCCTATTTTCAGCAACTTTTGAAAATGTTTTCTAAGGCAATTTTGCACCCTCAATCCATCCTAGGCATTCCTAGGCCATGATTAAGACTCCATACTAATGGTAAGGGGTTAGATACACACTTAGAATCATAGATGTAAGTTTTGTACGACTGGAGAGCGTGTTTCAAGTGTATATCTGTGGTGTGTTATGTAGGTCATGTGCCGCAAATCATTTGATCCTTTTGACTTCGTCTACTTGTATCAACGCCCACTGTGAGTAATAACTTTGTAAAGTTATGTTCAATGTTATGTATTTTCAGTATACTATGATACGAAATGATTGATTCTTTGAAAAGGTATGATATGTTGGACATCATTCATTAAAATCTTTACTCTGTTATTATTCACTGGGCTTTCGCTCACTGTTTATTATATATATGTAGGTGAGCCGGCACAAGACCCTGGCCAGAGTTGATGGCCTCCTGTTTCCTTTTTGTCAGCCAGCTGTTGCGCCTCCCGAGGAGGTTCCGGTTAAAGCCTAACACCGAGGCTGTTTTGCTTCATGCTAGTCTGTAGTTGTGTTTTGTAAAAAAAAAAAAATCGGATCTTGGGGGTACTTTATATAAATATTATGTACATATCGGTGTATCTGACTGGCATGATTATGTATATAAATAAGTTTTAAGATTTACAGTCCCATGTATGTCATCACAGCCCATTGGACCTTGTTTATTTTACATTATTGCTTCCGCAGCCCCTTAATATTTGTTAATGTCTTTAGAGGCCGTAGGTAATCCACGGATTACTGGCCGGTTACGTCGCCAAACCTATAGGGTCGGGTTTGGGTCGTGACACTTTAAATCATATTTTAAGCTTAAAAACAACTTTGAAATCAGTATGAAAATACAAGAAAAAGAGGGAGAAAAGATGGTTAAAGAGTTCAAAGATTACCCCATTAAAGAGAGGGTGTTCTTTTTGGTTGACAAACCACAAGCTTGACACTCTCTATGATCTGAAATTATCTTCAAGAACCTTAGCAAAAGCCTTAAGTTTAAGCTTAGAAGGTATATGTATAGTGTATGTTTATTGCAAGAAAGGAGGGAAATGTGTTGGACTAGTTATAGCTCTTTGTCACGACCCGCTCCCCGTACCCAAGGGTTAAGCATCGTGATGGCCAGTAACTGAGGTTACCTCCGGCCAATTCTTAAACAAATCAATAAACACGAGCGGAAGTAATATTTAAATGAAGGTACCAAAATAATCATTGGAGTTTCTATTTTTATTACAAAATGTATTGACCAAAAAGGCTGATATTTACATATAAAAATATCAAAAAAGTGCTGTGTGTATCTATTCCACAGCCCTGCATCTAAGACTTTGCAAAAGCTATTTCTAAATCGCATTATTTCCTAAAAATTGGTAAACAACTATAAGCACATGGCAGAGTGAGAAATATTATACCAAGAGTATAAGAGACACGAAATAACCATGGATAGTTAATTAGGCCAAAACATTTAGGATAACTTAGTCGGAACAAATAATCCTTTAAATAGCAAAACTAAGATTATATAAATAAATAACCATAACTACGGTAATTTGGTAAACAAATCATTTAAGTGGCAGAAACTGCTCATTTAAGTAGCAAAACTAAAATATAGAAATTATGTAAGTAAATAACCATAACCACGGTACAGAACAGAACAGGACAGAGGTCATAGAAGTGACAGTCAAAACAGATGTACAGATTCAAGAGGTGACTTGTACAGATTATAAAGGTGACTCCCACAATAGTTTAGCACTTATCTCCAAGACTGACACTTTGCTCAAGAGAATAGAGGTCAATGGATCCATGACAAACAGAGGACCACAAAGTGGTCAAACAGAGGCCAATGGTTATTTAAATCCCCCAAAGCGTGGGACTCCCATGATGGTACTTACAAAACATAATTGTTTATAAGGTTATAGTCAAATATTATTTAAAATATAAACAAATATATCCATGAATTTCATTTTAACAAACAGGGTTCAGAAATTAATCCACGTAATGAAATATTAATATAATTTATAATAACTTATAAAACATAACTTGTATAAACTAGATATGGTAAGTCAAAACATACATAAAATATATTATGGTAAATCAAGGTATAATATAACTCACCTTAACTTTAATACCTTACTCTTTCTTTCCACTATCAAAGATCATCTCAGTTTCCATTATTTTTTCCTTCTTTTCTTTTTTTTCTTTCTCTCTTCCTTTCTTTCTTCTTTCCTTCCTTTCTTTCTTTTCTTTCCTTCATTCTTTTCTTTTCCAGGTGACACGCCTCTCTTTTTATAGGGAGATAAGGCGCATACGTGGCAGATTCGATAATAAATTCATAGATTCATTCTTATCCTTAATAGATATTTAAGATAAATACATTTTGATCTAATATTTTAATATAATTATATAAATCAGTAATGGTAGAGACCCCCTTTGTGGAGAACTCTCACAACCCCCTTTGTGATCCACACCATTCATGATGTGGACCCCACACATACATGAGTGGGCCCCACACATCATGAATGGTGTAGATCAGTAAGGGAGTTGTGGGGGGTCCTCCACAAAGGAGGTCTCACTCATTTTTCTATATAAATAAATTAATTCCTAATTAAATTACATTCTATCTTATACTAACAGAAAATTATTTATTTATTTTATCACCATATCTATTATTATTATTATTATTATTTATACTTTGACCCTTAAATCTTTAATAATTATATTATTTTACAAAATTATACATAATAATATAAAATAAATCGTATTTTTTTTCAACTGTAATTAAATAATTAGTATAAATTTTACAGAATAATTAAAAATCTGGGTTGTTACAATGTTCCCTCCTTTTAAAATTTCATCCTCGAAATTTGTCATAGTGTAAGCTAAACGCTGCGCATTCTGATAAAAATATATTAGATAATTAATCTGATATAAAATATTAGCTCAAAATTATTTTTTTTACCAAAAACAACTCACTGTCTAGTTGTCAAAAATTGTTTTTGGTCAAAATGAGAAACAATCGGTGACTTTGAAAACTTTTCATTGCTTTTATTTCTGAAAAGAAAAAAAAAATGTGAACATAATTAAACAAGCGACATGAAATGAAATGACAGAATCACATGCAAAAGTTGAAAGGGTTTGAAATGAACTCCTATTTCTTTTGTCTGTGAACTTTTCACTAATGAAAAATAATTTCAAAATTAGTATTTTTAAAATTTGAACTCACTTTTAAAAAGTCGAAATTAAATTTTTTTTTTTTAAATACTGACCTAGAAATTTCATGTATTTAATTATATTATAATTTTGGAGAGTGCTTAAGCCGGATACTTTTGCATATTTTCTTTCTTTCGCTATAACATATATAAATTATATCTATTATCCTTCACAAATTATGCACACAAAAAATAATTATATATATATATATAAAATCATATAAAATTATAATATAATTAAATCAACTAACAAAATATAATATTTACGTACTAATTACCCGTTATCGTACTTCTTAAATGTGCATGTGTCCTATGCTCCAATAATGATTTTTTTTCTTTTTTTATAAACTATTACACTGATACCATTTGTCACGACCCGCTCCCCATACCCAAGGGTTAAGTATCGTGATAGCTAATAACTGAGGTTACCTCCGGCCAATTCTTAAACAAATCAATAAACGCGAGCAGAAGTAATATTTAAATGAGGATACCAAAATAATCATTGGAGCTTCTATTTTTATTACAAAATGTATTGACCAAAAAGGCTGATATTTACATATAAAAATATCAAAAAAGTGTTGTGTATGTCTATTCCGTAGCCCCACATCTAAGACTTTGCAAAAGCTATTTCTGAATTGCATTATTTCCTAAAAATCGGTAAATAATTATAAGCACATGGCAGAGTGAGAAATATTATACCAAGAGTATAAGGGACACGAAGTAACCATGGATAGTTAATTAGGTCAAAACATTTAGGATAACTTAATCGGAACAAATAATCCTTTAAGTAGCAAAACTAAGATTATGTAAATAAATAACCATAACCACGGTAACTTGGTAAAAAAATCATTTAAGTGGTAGAAACTGCTCATTTAAGTAGCAAAACTGAAATACAGAAATTATGTAAGTAAATAACTATAACCACGATGCAGATGTAGCAGAGGTCCGCAGTGGCCGATGTAAAGAGGTACAGATTTAAAAGGTGGCCTGTACGGACTATAGAGGTGGCTCCCACAATAGTGTAGCACTTATCTCCAAGATGCTTTACTCGCACGAGCAGAGGTCAATGGATCCATAACAAACAGAGAACCACAAATTGGTCAAACAGAGGCCAATGATTATTTAAGTCCCCCAAGGCGTGGGACTCCTGTGGTGGTACTTACAAAACATAATTGTTTATAAGGTTATAGTTGTAGACACCCCATTTTTGACCGTCCTCAAGACTTGGACGTCACCGTTGGAACACTCGGTGATTATCCATGTTTGTGTTCGTTTGGAGTTCCCGGAGTTCTCATTTGCCTTGGCGCCTCAGGACCTCCAAACTCGACCGTTTGTGTTTGATTTTGCACCAAACACTTGTGTTTTGCCTTGGGAAGGTGGGGATGCCTTGTGAGGCATCCCTACACACCACCGGCTGGTACTGGAGGCCATCGGCTGGCTTATTTGTCCATCGGCACTTTATTGTGCCGACCGGCACCAAATTTTGACATTTGGTACTCTTTCTTGCGAAACCTTGTCTGATTGCTTTATGAGATATTTTCTCACAGCTGTAAAGCTGGTTGCTCTCCTCCATACACGTGTATGGAGGGATGAGGCCTTGTTTTGCTTAGCTTGTAAGCATTTTTTTGCCTATAAGAGAGGAGCTCTTCCTCTTTGATTAGGGTTAGAACCTTTTGAGACAAAAACCAGAGCTCATACATATACATATATCTATATCTCCCTCTCTCTCCTCTTGTGTGTGTGTTCTAGGGCCCAAATAGTGTGTTTTACCTCATTTTTACACCATTACACACACTATTACACCTAACAAAGAGATTGAAAGACTTGGAGGTTTGTTTTAAGTGATTTTGGACTGGTTTTGATCACTTGAGGAGGCTGGACCATCTGTTCTTCATTGGATCTTCAAGGGTGAGCTTTTCACTTTAGTTTCCCCATTCTTGCAACTACTTTTTACCCTCTTTGCTTTGAGTTTTTGAGTTTGTGTTTAACATAAAAAGTCTTGTTTTTACTTGTTCTTGAACCTTCTTTAAGGTCATTTTATGGTTTGAGTTAAGCCTCATTACTTTAAGCCTTGTTTGGCCATTTTGGTGCCTTTTTCTTAGGCCTTCTTGTTTTGGTGTTCTTGACATTCTCACCACTGAAAACAGTGGGTTTTCGGTGAGGATGATATTCGAGCCTCATATAGGGGACACCCTCTCCCTTAGTCCTTTGTTTGCCTTTGTATTTGGCTCATAGCATAACATGCATGCATGCTTTCCTTAGCTTTCATTTGTTGCTTTATTGTGTGTTTTAGGTCATGTGTGACCTCTGTTTTAGTTGATTTCATGGACTCTTACGCTTTCCATGTTGGCTTTAGAATGCTCTTTCATGCTTATAAGTAGTGTCATGCTTTGAGCCTTGATTCTTGCATATTTTAGCTTGGTTTCATGAGGATATAAGCATCTATTTGCCATGTAATAGGCTGTGAGCCTTGTTTTGGACACCCTTGGTATGCTTGATGTGCATGTTTTGCATTTTAGGCTTGTAAACTTTGCTTCCATGGAGTTCTAGCATGATTGACTTGTTTTGATCTAGTGATTTGGCATCATATTAGATCTCATTTCAGTCCATTAGTCATGTTTGCATGTTGGCATACGTGGCTTAGTTCATGTTTTAAAGATATGCTCTTGAATGCTTTTAAAGTAGGCATTGTGCATGCTTTCATGTTTGGTGCATTTTGGGGTGCCATGGGGGGATTTGGGTGTCATTCCACATGCTTAAAATCTGTTTTTGTTTGTTGAATGCATGTCATGAGTGGTTGTATGAATGATGTCAAATTACTCTCTTTGGTGTCCTAGACTTGGGCCCATTGAATAGCATGCTTGTGTGGCATTTTCATCATGTTGTGAGGCTTGTTTTGCCACTGTTTTTGGGAGTTTGAGGGCTGCCCTCTATGGCTTAAGTCCATTGTTGCATGCTTATTTCATGATTGTTGCTTGCTTGGTCAATATAGCCTTGAATGTATGCTTGTTAGTTCCATGTTAATTGGCCCATCTTGCATGCCATTTGTATCCTACATACTTTAGCTCTTTGCATGTTTAACATGATAGCTTGCATTGCATTTGAGCCTTGCTTGCATACTTGCATCTCATAGCTTGGTTTGGGGTTGTCAAGCCAAGCCTAGGATTGAGGGAAGTTCACATTTCAAGTGGTGTAACTCACCTCAATCCTTGGTCACTAAGGCCCTTGATTTTCACATGATAGGGACTTAGTATTCATTTGTTGTGTTGCATGCATACTTACATTAAAACGAGCAATCTTGGTCCCTTAGGCTATCATGCATCAAATGCACAATTGATAGCCCTAGAACCAAGAGCCACACCCCCTTGAGTCCCTAAACATGATAGGAGGTGTTGGACATGCTCACATTTGCCCAAAAACCATGCCTATGCATTGCTGTCTGTTGCTGCTGCTGTCATCTGTCCGGTGCAGGAACTTTATGCCGACCGGCAGAAAATAGTGCCGACCGGCACTACTTTTGTGCCGATAATTACCAATTGCAGCCGGTGGCCATTGGAAGAAGCCGATGACTACACTGCCCAGCCGGTGGATCATTTCAGGTCTCTTGGAAGGTATTCTGAAGTTTTAAGATTTTTTTTGGAGAGGCAGAGCAGTAAAAACAGAGACAGTAGTGCCAAGGTGTGGGCTTTTCGGGCAAGGCGGGCATCGGGCATGCATCATTCGCGCGCCTCAAGGCAGGGCTGTGGCCCCCTTTTTATTTCACATTTATTTATTCAGTAATTAGAATTTGTAATATTTATTCATTTATTCGTTGGACTGTATTATTATTTTGGTCTCTCCGAGCGAGGGCAAAAATGTAATAAGTGTGTGTGAGTGGGTGCATGTCTTCCAACCCCCATTTCTTTCTCCCTTTTATTTACCCGCTTACAGTGGTAGATTAGGGCATACTTATTTTTTTAGCATACCTTATGCAATGCATGTGTGCATTCATGCATTTGTTTACATGCATCGGGCTCGGCACATCATGCAAACTGCATCGTACTTTCAATTCCAAATTGAATACGTGATAGTTGTTGCATTTCATGTGCCATGCTTAGGGTAGCCGAGCCTGTCTAGATTACATCCCTGTATGCGATGCATTAGCCACTTAACATGAACTAGGTCACGGATGTTTGCTAACTAGGTTCTTGTTTTGTACGAGTCCGATGTAAGTATTTACGCTTTAGCATACCACATGCGTGTGAATGTTGCCATGACAGTATGCTTACCATGCGGCTAAGTGCTTACATGATAAATTGTTTGAATGCCTGTGGATGGAGGTTGGATTGCCTAAGTTGGAACAACTCGTTGAAATCCGAATTTTAGCCTACTTGCGAGTAGCAAAAGAAAACAACACGTTTTTCGAGACAAAACGGATATGCAATGTTTATTTCCAAGTTGGGCGATCTAGTCTATACTTTTGTGTTGTGCGCATCACATAGTAATTCTAGGTTAATAACCGGAATAAGAACGCATAAAGTTTTCAAAAACGGATATCACGGTTAGTAGAGGCGGTCTTGACGGGCGAAAGGGGTGCTCATAGTGACCTTCCCGATCGTACCCAAGCTCGAGCCAAGACCACTTTGGTGATGACGGACATGTGGCCTTGACCGAGTCGAGTTTCCTAAATTTCCCAATAAAAATATTTAGGTGGCGACTCATGTCCGCAAAGCGATCCATGTTTGGCACTACTTTTCAAAAATCTGTTTTCTCAAACGATTTGCCGGATTTGGACTCTTTGGTTCAGATTTAGAACCGACACAAAATGGAGTCCGAACTGTTAGCGCAAGGTCCCCCCGCCGGACGTGCTACAGTTTCTGGCGACTCTGCTGGGGAGTTTAGAGAGCTTGACTCGAACTCGTGATATCCTGTTTTGATTTCACTTATGTGTTTCTTTGCATTTCATGTGCATTGGTGCGCCTAGGACACCGTGTTGGTCATCTGCTATTCTGGCGGTTTCTTGGGAGGCTTGTCTTGTCAAGGCATGTCCGTAAGGTGACCGGTTCTTGAACTCTGCCGGCATGGGAACACAAACCCGGTTTCTGGGCACCCTTTGGACCATTCGACCTAGTTGCATAGTCGAATCGTAGTGACCATTCCAAACTAGGACGGGTTGCTTACCCGATTTAGGTTGTTTGAAACATTGCGTCGTAGTGAAACCCTAGCTCTTGACAAAATAGGATGAAACCCTACCCCAACATAGGGGTGTTTTGGTTCTCATTTACTTGCTATGTGCTTTAGAGTGTAACTCTGCGAGGAACATCTGGATCGGTTTGCAAGTTTAAATGTCGGGCAGGGCATCGATGTCGATGTTTTGGGAATCGGTTATGCATGGATATCGATTCGGGCCTAGGGGCAATGGTTCGTGATCGATGTCGGTGGTTGAAAGCAGTGTATTGGCATCCGACGTTTGTTTTAAATACCCGACCGTGTGTTGTGTGTTTATTTACTTTCTAGATTATCTTTGTCCAATTGTCTATTTATTTATACGCTTTATTTATCTTTCTATTAGGTAGTTGAGCACAATTGCTACCGATCCGATAGATATTCCCCAAGCACCCTGGGTCAGAGGCCGTCGACTCCTTCGATCTGAGGATCTGATAGACGGACAACCAGTGTACTATTCACTACCCCCGGTTACTAAGCAAGTCGGCAAAGGCGAGAGGACATCGATTACAATCGATCGAGAGGGCTTTGTCTACCCCACCTGTGCTCAGTAGAGATCGAGGTTTTGTATCACCACCAGAGAGGGAATTTATACCAATAATCCAACCAGAACAAGATAGTATGGCCAGTTTGGAGGAGATGGTGCGCCACCTTCAGGAGAGCATGAAAGCAATGCAACGAGATGCGTCCGTCAGCAGACTTCGCCAGAACAACATGCCACGATTGTGAGAATAAGCGAAACAATTGCGAGCTAGAACGACAAGCCGAACATCGCCGCATCAAGTTCCTCCCCGCCAGAGTTCCTAACGTCGGGAGACAGCCAATGTTGACGTCTGAGCTACCCGCAGGACCACCCACCTCCAACCCTACCCCAAATTCAACCTCAACTATCAAAACACCCACCAATCTACGGACTCTCCTTTGAGTTTGAGGCCGATCCCCGCACTCAAATTAAGCAAGCTTGAAAAGCTATTCAAGAGATCTCAAGGGGTCAAGACTATCCCGATATTGAAGATGGTTACAGCAGCCTTGTGTGTTGCCGCCAACAGTTCAAAATGCCTCATATCGATCGGTTCGATGGGTCTGAGGACCCTATGGTACATTTAAGACTATTTTCGGACGTCCTAAGGCCAATGGGCCTCAGTAGGCTCCAGAAGTTGTCTCTGTTTGGTCGAACCCTGTCGGGTGTGGCGTCTGCATGGTATGCTAAGCTAGATGATGACGTGAAGAGAAATTGGGACGAAATGGCTGAGGCCTTCATCGCGCAGTATTCATACAACACGCAGATTGAGATCACTACTCGTGATCTCGAGACAACCAGACAAGATCCTAAGGAGAGTTTTTCGGAATTCGTAACCAGATGGAGGGCCAAGGCTTCAATGATGACCTTGAGGCCTACGGACAAGGACCAGATTCGGATGATTGTGCGCAATCTACCGAAATTGATGCAAAAGATGATAGTAGTCCCATTTCCCACATTTTCGACCTACATGAGATGGGGTGCAGTTGAAGACGCCTTGAAACAAGGTTGGATTGATAGTGATCGGGAGCAACCCGAAGGACCTTCAAGTAACACTATCTGAGGCCGAGTGGCACATCTGCTACGGAACCTCCGAGTGAGCATGGTCACCACAAACCCCACAAAGAAATGTGGCGGCCGCCATTCTCCGGTCGTCAGGAAGCAACCCTAAACAACCAAATACCCACCCAAAAATTCCGGAACTTCGCTCCGCTCTATATGCCCCTATCCAAAGCTCTCGGCCTATTAATCAAGTAAGGGCACTGAGGCCCACAGAGCGGCCCTACCGAAAAACTCCCTCCTACCCATAACTTGAGCCAAATATTGTGCATTTCATCAGCAGACGCAGTCACGACACCGACCAGTGCTTCCGGTTACGCCATGAAATTCAAGACCTTATCGATAACGGGGTGATTTTGCCTCCCGAGAAACCCAATGTTACCACAAATCCCCTCCCTGCACATAACCAAGCCCCACCACCTAAAAGACTTAATTTCATCCATACTGGGGCCGCATCTTATGACCCTAGTGTTTATATCACACCCACCCACTTGCCTAAACCAGAGGTGTTCCTCCCTGAGTGCACTGACTTGTGCATGATGGACATCTCCGTAGCCCAGCCTAAGCCGTCAGTGGTGACCACCGAGAACGGGAGAGAGGAGACCCCGAAGGAGAAAAGGGTTGTTGAATCAGAGTCTGCGGAATCTGGGAGTTCTGATGAGAAGACATCTGATCCAGTGACTACATCTCGTTGATAAGCCAAGGTAGGCCGAGGATGGAGCGCCAGCGGGGAGAATTGTGCATGATCAGAAGGGATAGTGCAGGACAAGGAATCGATGATGTGGCCGTAGAGAGGACTGGCCAATCTACAACTCTCTGACCAATATCCGGAGGGCCTTGCGATTCGTGGTTCAATTATGAAGATTGATAGAAGCTAGGGTGGTTGGACGATCGCCGAGATGTGATAGAAGAATTTCGGCGAAATTGAGCCCGGCGGGAACATCGATATGACGAAAAGTTGAAAAAGCGAGTGCTTTGGGAGAGGCCGCACGAAGAATTCGCTCGAGTGGAGCATCTTGACCACGAGGAATTGTCGGCGGCCGGATGTATTAGCACGGTCGAGCGAAGTGTTTGAGGATCTGAGAGAGCCAAGAAGGCAAAAGGCCCAAGTAGGGCTGAAACATGTGTGCCTGAGAGGCGGATAATGCTACGAGTATAAGAATGGAAGGTCCGTGAGTACGAACAGCCATGCGAGCAGACGGATGTTTGTCGATTCTTGATGGGATGTGGTGGGAAGACGAGGATCTTTGTCTTGCCCATACAGACGAAGACTGGGGAAATGATCAACCTGACGGTACCTGGTACCTAGGGGAAATTGACCACATGACGCGGAGTGGGCGGTATTTAAACCCCACACTTGGATCAACGAGACCTCGGGGAAAACAGAGATTTGAGAGGCAAAAGGAAAGGCAGCTCGAAGAGGAAGTCGTACTCACACAGCAGAAAAAGATACAAGCAGACATCTCTATTTGGGGACTGCTTATGGCTTCTCGAGTGCATAGGGAGGCTGTTTTATCAGCCATGGATAAGGCAAAGCTTTCAATAGAAACAACACGGAAGCGACTAGTGGGGCTAGTCTTTAGGGAGGGCTACCCGATCTTGGCGTTCTTGATAAGGAATTACGCTGAGGGCACAAATCACAACAAGCCACTCTACATCTCCGTGAGTGTAGGAATAAATGGATCGGTAGTCCTTGTTGATCTGAGGTCCGCCATCAACGTCTGCCTTGCGAGACGACTTCTGTGATCGGTGCGAAGTCGCAGACTTTGTACCAACAATCCAGTCATCGGGGCATATGACAATACAAGAGAAGTGATGGGAACCGTTAAAATCCGGACCAAGGTTGGGCGGGACAACGAAATAGATTTTCATGTCTTGGAAGTACAGAACTTTCAATTTGTTGTTGGGGCGGCCGTGGCTGCATCAGTGAAAGCGATATCATCTACTTTGCACCAAATGGTGAAATACCCTATGGGAAGGAGTAGCCATCGTCTTGAGAATTCATCGATTCATCCACCACCAGAAGTATCCACGCCTATTCTGGAGATAGAGCATGGCCTGGAGGGCGGGTTCATATCAGGTTTTACCTTGGCTGAGGCTCAGGTTGTACAGAACGTCATGGCCACTAACGAAGAGATATAAGTTAGTGCCCAGCGGTGTACCTCATGAACAAACTCCAATACATCCCCGGGATGGGATTAGGGAAAAGCGGCTGTAAGGGCATTGCAACACTGGCTGAAATGCCGCACAACCCTCACACCTTCGGCTTGGGTTACCTGCCCACCAAGGAAGATTAGATAAGAAAGGGAAAAGAGATGGCTGGAAGAGCCAAAGCAAAACAGATGGGGAAACCTTTTTAATTGATGCACCGGCCCATCAAGGTACCTTGAGCAGACGTTTTGTCAGGGAGAAGATTTCCCGATACGTGGTTTTAGAACCATGGTGAATAAAGAGAAAGCATGCCGGGATTTGAGATTTTCTTCGACTTGCAGTTATCTGGGGATGATGTTGTTGAAAGCGAGCAGAACCGTTGAGTTTGGTCGAACATAGCAAGGAATTGGAGTCTGCGGACCTGAGTTGAAATGGGGTATGGCATGTCTACTTCGGATCCTTTGATCGACCAGTTGTGCTTGGGGGATGACTCCTCGGTGTCCATGATTAGACATGAAACGGCTGTGGGTCAACCATCGGCTATTTTGGATGCATCCATCGCACCCTCCCTCATCTGGCGATCTGAGGAGGATTTTTATCAAGCGACACGGGTCGGAGTAGTGGCGAATCTGATTCTTGAGTCTTGTGGGTGGAATCGGGTTCGGCTCGTCTGAGTCTGAGTCCGGTATTCACAGGAGTGATAACCGGATGCCTGATCTGTCGGTCGTCTTTTCTTTCTCTTTTGAGTGCGTAAATGTAAGAAGAATCGGACGGTTTGGAACTATCTAATGAGAATGAGGTAGCTGTGGTTTAGAGTACTTTTACGTGCCTTTGGTTTATTGCTTAAATCGGGACTTTCAAAATTTTGATGAAAGCAGCGAGGATGAAATTCCTCGGTTTTGCGACTAATTGAACAAGAGCAAGAGGTTTGTTAAACCCTTAATGGATGAAATCACTACCGTGAGCGTCGGTCTTGAGAAGGACCATGGTGGTCGAGATCGGGTCCACGTTGTCTTCGGAGAAGCGGCGCTTAGTCGCTTTATTAAAAGATTTCAAAGATGTTTTCGCGTGGTCCTCGAAGACATGCAGAATCGATCTGAGATTATCTGACCAGGATCCCTCTTGACCGAGGCGAGCACATCAAGCGAAACTTCGGGAGGATCCGCCCGATTGGGCCATTAAGATCAAAGAAGAGGTCACCAAGCAAATTGGCGAGGCTTCTGCTTTGGTATCTGAATACCCGACTTGGGCCAACATTGTACGATCTTAGAAGAAGGATGGTAGAATCCGGGTATGTGTGGACTTGAGGATTTGAGCAGAGCGGTCAGAAGGATGACTTTCCTTGCCACATATCGGCGAGTTGGTAGATTTCACGCAGGGGCATGCTTTGCTCTCATTCATGGATGGCTCCTCGGGCTATAATCGGATAGTAATGGCAGAAGATCGGGAAATCGCTTTTACCACCCGTGGGGTACATATTACTCTGAGTGATGCCGTTTGAAATTTGAAGAACAGGGGCTACATATCAGCATGCAACTACAATATTACATGACATGATCCATAAAGAGGTCGAGGTGTGCGTGGGCGACATGATTGTCAAGTCCAAAGAAAGAGGGCCACTACAGCCTTGCAAAAGTTTTTCCAAAGGATCGAGAATTTAATTTGCGGTTGAATCCTCGAAATGTCGTTTGGTGTTCTGTGGGAAAAATCTTTGGGATTCGATTACATAAAGGGGCATCGAAGTCGACCTTTCCAAAATCAAGGCCATCTTAGAAATGCCACCACCAATGGTGAAAAGGAGGTGCGAGGCTTTACGGGTAAAGTGCAATTCATAAGGCGGTTTATCTCTAAATTAACCTTGACTTGTGAACCACTTTTTGGTCTCTTGAAGAAAGCGAAGTTCAATGGGACGGCGATGCCAAGCGCATTTGAGCAGTTAAAGAGTATCTCTGAGAATCCGCCGTGTTGTCACCACCAAAGCGGAAGCCGTTGATATTGTATCTGTCGTGGTCGAGACTACGATGGGCTGTATGCTCGCACAAGAATCGGAAGATAAAGTGGAAAGGGCCATCTACTATCGAGCAAGAAGATCTTTGGATTACGAGACCCGCTACACTCATTTGGAGAAGGCATGTCGGCCTTGGTATGGGCTACTAGGAAGGCTGCGGCACTACTGTTAGCTCACTCTGTAATGTTGGTTTCACGACTTGATCCCATCAAATATCTTTTGAGAAACCGGCACTTACGGGTAGGCTAGCTCGTTGGTTCTTTGTTGCTCTCGAATTTGACCTCAAATATGTGACACGCATAAGTCCGTAAAAAGGGAGGCGGTGGTAGAGTTCCTTGACCACCGGTTGAAGGGATGAAGCGGTTGAGTACCTATTCGAGCGAAGCTATCACGCACGCCGAAGATGAAACTTGGACGATGTACTTTGTGGGCGTCGAATCAATACGGCTATGGGATAGGGGTATTCTTGATAGCGCTGACGACTCCGTATCCTTTAGCATTCAAGCAGGTTCAAAGTCTCGAACAATGAGGCGAGTATGAGGCTTGTATTACGGTTTGGAAGGCGCCCTAGACCTAGGGCACAGGCGATTGGATGTCATTGGAGATTCGAACCTGGTTGTGTCTCAGGCGAAAGGAGATTGGAAAGTGATGGAGGAAAAGATGATACTATACCACCAGACCTTGGATTTGTTAATTCCTCGGTTTGAAAAGCTAAGTTTCACTCACCTAGTAAGAGAACAACGAGGTTCGCATGATTCGCTAGCAACTCTATCTTCCATGATAGACATCCGTCGGGAATGGGATCGTCCGGTAACCATTGATCAAAAGTTTGCTTGACATAT
Source organism: Camellia lanceoleosa (assembly GCA_025200525.1). Lineage (NCBI taxonomy): Eukaryota > Viridiplantae > Streptophyta > Magnoliopsida > Ericales > Theaceae > Camellia > Camellia lanceoleosa. Next base: position 167,273,978 of record CM045758.1, on the reverse strand, counting down.
GAGTCAATCTCTGCCATAGAAGAAGTGCAGGATAACAACCCTTGGTATCATGACATATGGAATTTCCTGGAAAAGGAGGCATATCCACTAGGGGCAAATGCCAAAGACAAAAGGGCAATCAGAAGAATGGTACATTCGGTTTATCATCTGCGGGGGTAAATTGTACAAGAGAGGTCATCTGGGAATGCACAAGCTGTGTGTGGAAGCTGAAGAATCGAAGCACCTGATGGAGGCCATCCATGGAGGAGAATGCGGGGCACATATGAACGGCGTGATGCTGGCACGAAAGATCCTCAGACAAGGCTACTACTGGTCTACCATGGAGGAAGATTGTATTGGTTTTGTTGGCGATGCCACAAATGCGATTCATGCAAACCATATGAACATCCGCCATCAAAGTTATACAACATGACATCACCATGGCCGTTCTCGGTTTGGGGAATCGATGTGATCGGATTTATTACCGAAGAAGTCAAATGGGCATGAGTACATCTTAGTAGCAATAGATTACTTTACAAAGTGGGTGAGGCCCGATCCTATCACGATGTTGAAGGCTTCGCATGTCGCGAAGTTTATCGAAAACAACATTATCTGCCGTTATGGAGTCGACGAGATCATTTCGGACAACGGTTCTCATTTCAAGAAAGAAGTGATTGATTTCTTTGGAGAAGTATAAGGTGGTTTTTCATAAGTCATCCACGTATCGACGCAGACCAACGGAGGCGATTGAGGCCGCCAACAAGAACATCAAACACATCTGCGAAGATGGTAGAAACCTATCGGGTGGCGGACAAGTTGCCATTAAGCTCGTGGAGACTCTGGGACTTCAATTAGAACTTCAATGGAGCAACTCCTTATTATTGGTCTATGGGATGGAAGCCGTTCTACCGATTGAGATTGAGGTTCCGTCGTTCTTGCAGTCTTTGGTGAGTGTCGGATAAATGATTAGCGTGAGTAGGTTCGAGAACTTATGCTCTTTGATGAAAGAAATTTGAAAGCACTTGTACCATGTCCAAGGTTATCGGTGAGAATCGCAAGGCTTTCAACAAGAAGGTTAAATCGAGAATTTGAAGGAAGGAGATTTGGTGCTCAAGGACAACCGAGCTCCCATCCACGACCCAAGGGCAAGTTCAGACCTAATTGGACGGGTCCCTATATCATCAAGTCTATATGGTCAGGTGGAGCTGTGGTTCTGATGGACCTAGATGGCCTAGAGTTCACCCAATCGATCAACATGGATAAGCTGAAGAAATATCACCCCTGAGAGGCTCATGGGCGAAAACCGGAAGGCGACCTAGGCAAAATTGAGCACGAAAAATTAGAAAATATAAAAACCGAGCTCATAAGGTTGAAAACCATAAAGGCGGCCTTGGCAAAAGTTAGGCGCAAAAGGAGAGTGAAAATACTCGAGTGAACCCAAGCTGAACTACATAAGGCTTGATTCCCATCCTTGGGATCGTGGCGACTTCATCACGAAGTTGACCATAAACATTTTCCCCCATCAGGTTTGTCTATTTTATCATCTTGGTCATCTTTGTCCATCAGCATTCATCCATAATCTCGGTGCGATGCTATTAGGACTAGGGGCAACTTTCCGTTGCCATGCGATCTGTGATACTATTGAAACTAGGGGCAATTTTCCAATTGCAGGAATCCGGGGTGGTGCATCTCAGTGACAAATTTCAGGCGTGTCCAGTTCTGATCCATATCGAAAATGGTTTTGAAAAGTTTTGATAAAAGTTGACTTTGTTCAAATAAATCTTTTTACAACTAAGACCATTTCTGGACCAAAACGGAAACTTTTCAGTACCACAACCTTCAATTTCATTGATTTCAAATAGAGTTCTCTTGCTCTTGCATACAATCGAAGTTGCTTTTTATTACATTCATAAAGAAAACTTGAAAAGTACTAATAAAGTAATAAATCTGGGGCATGGTCAAGTCAAATGTCCCTGCGCCCCCTCCCAGAGCTGGTCGAAGCCTCTGATGCCAAAGTGGGCCCCTCCTGTGCCTCTTCATTAAGCCAATCCAAGCACTCATCAGACAAAGTACAAGCCCGAAAGTGGGAGGCGGGGCAGGAGTTCTCTCGTCCTCCATCTTTGTGGCATCTAAGACATTGTGTGCCTCGGGTTAGGAATCTTGGGTACTCTATCCTTCCGTGGGCAAGTCGATCATGTCCAAGCTGGCGCAGGATACGGAATGGGAAGTAGAAAACACCGTGAGTCAATCCAATCAATTGGATCCCCGGCTGACGGGTCATACTATAACTCATGATTGGGAGATTGAGCCATAGGGACCGCCTAGCAATGCGATCTGCAGACAAAGCGCACATCCACTCAAACCACCAACTCCCATCAAGAGCGTCAACTAGGCGTTGCACTGAAGAAATAACCGCCTTGAATATCTTTGGGCATAGAGTCCACAACCTTGGTTTATCCATTAACCACACAGGGAGGGATAAAAATGAGAGAATAAAGAATAGAGAAATGCGATGAGAGAAAAAAGTAAGAAAGGGGTTTTTGTGAGAAAAACGAGCACGAGGCGAGTGATGTGAGCAAACATAAAAAGTGAGATAGGGTGGGAAACCTTACTGCGGTAATAATGGACTCCTGCTAATCGATCGTCTCCAGAAGCGATAAAGGCGTCTAAGCCAGGCGGTGTCTCGGCCGGGACCATGGCAATCGGCTTTGCCCTCCTTCAAGCCTTTGGCAACTTCAATCAGCAGGACCTTTGGATCCTCCGGAACCGAGACGAGCGAAAATGAGATAGCATACATAGGCGAGGCGTGCATGAAAGCCTTGCGATGATGGTCGCCACGATCACCGATCTCGAAAAAGCAGCAGACCAAACTCGGAATGTCAAGAGTCCGTCTAAATCGAGAAACGAGCATCGGGTATTGAGAGCCCACACATTTGTCCTAAGCCTTGAGCACGGCCAAACCGAAATTGGGGTAGGATTCCCTCATTGCGCCCAGATTCCATTAGAGCATGGAAATCTCCAAGAGTGGGACACACTTCTTGTTCGTTAAAGCTTAAGTCATGCGTTCTGGGGTTCCAGAACCTTGCCGCGGCATGGAGGAACGGAAAATGCAGCGGGGTGCGGCGCAAAGTGAATAGTGCGTTTATGCCGAAAGTCCGGAAATTCAGCTTTTCCGAGCCATCCAAGTTGTTAATCCAAGTTGCGAGATTTTGAGCAAGAAATTCCTCCATTCGGAGTCAATCAGTGTGGAAATGAAAAAGACCACGAGGCTAAGATCTTTTGTAGAGGATAAGGTTGAGTGGAGGACACATGTCAATATTCTGCTGGTGCAGACAGTTTACAGCCGACCGGCATTAAATAGTGCCGACCGGCCGTAATTTTATGCCGACCGGCCAGATTATATGCCGATGACAATTATCTTCGGCCGACGACATTTGTATCCAGCCGATGGTCTTCCTTCTATGATTTCTAAGCTTTCTATGCTGAATATTGGTGAATTCCACCCCTCCCAGCACTCTTCGGTGATTGATTCCCGTTGAGTCGCGCGTATTTGTTTATCGAGTTGTTGCATATTTGCTTATCGAGTTGTATGTCACTCACTTTAAGTCTTTGCTGTGTCTATCAAGTTGTGCTTGCACTTGGCTAGTTTGTCGAGTCTTTGATTTGCTTATCGAGTTGTAGTTGGTTTACTACCTGATTATTACGATGCGATGCTTTGTTTTCATAAACACGAGTTTCAGTTTCAGTCACATTGTTATGTGATGCCTTGTGATGCGATGCACACAAGTACAATACCTTTTCAAGCGGATAGTTGTTTCATCTCCATCATATGTTTTGCAAAAACACACGATTTTGAGAAATAAAACCTGCCTAAGGCAGTGCAATGTGCTTAAACTCCTAGTAAAAAGGAAAGTAAAGCAAGAAAATAACAGGGTAGCAGGTCTTTGAGTTTGACATTGGGAACCTCCTCCTTTCGGCCATCGCACCTTTTGCGCCCTTGTTCGGGTCAGTCATGTGATTTAGTATCTTCATCGTTTAAGGCAGTCCAAGAAATGGCACCTTCAGAATATAAGCGAAGCTTCGAGTTGACCTCGTACTACAACTTTTGTGAGCGATGCTCAGAACGCGCGAAGGATGTCCCTTCCCGTATCCTTTTACGTCTCGTAAATTTCAAAAGAAATTGTTTCAATTATACTGTGTTGCAGTACGTCGCATTTCAACATCATGTTTTACTATGTTCAATTTCAAGTTCCTCTTTATACACATTGCATTGTATGCATGCTTTGCTTTACTTACATGTGTTCAATTACTTCCTATATACATTGCATTGTATGCGTGTTTTGCTTTACTTACATGTGTTCAATTACTTCCTATACACATTGCATTGTATGCGTGCTTTGCTTTACTTATATGTGTTCAATTACTTCCTATACACATTGCATTGTATGCGTGCTTTGCTTTACTTATATGTGTTCAATTACTTCCTATACACATTGCATTGTATGCGTGCTATGCTTCTTGATATGTGTTCAATTTTCTATACACATTGCATTGTATGCGTGCTTTGCATTGCTGATATGTGTTCAATTTTCACTATACACATTGCATTGTATGCGTGCTTTGCTTTACTTATATGTGTTCAAGTCCCTACTATACACATTGCATTGTATGCGTGCTATGCTTTACTGATATGTGTTCAATTTTCTCTATACACATTGCATTGTATGCGTGCTCTGCTTTACTCGCATGTGTTCAATTACAGCTGCCTATACACGTCGCATCTGCCACACACCTCCAATCGGGTAATTTGCATATTGCTAACAATACCATACCTGTTAAGTTTACTTTCTTTGCGAGCCGCGATATTGTATGTCTGGCTCATTTGAGGCGGCACAACCGGCCAGACGAGCAGTGTATCCTCCGAGTGAGGCGTGTCGAGAATTGCATAATTCTCTTACATCCTTCTGCATTGTAGTGTAGTGCGGTGTATGTTAGCTTATAAGCATGCATGTGTGCTTCATTACAGCTCTCTTTGTATGATCATAAGTTATGCTCGGCTTCTTGCATTTTCAGTTGCATTTTGCCCCTGCCTTCGGGCGCATATCTTTGTTTGACATGCATGTTTGTCCAAGTCTTCGGCCTTGTCAAAAATGAGTCGTTTCTGGGCTTTGACATTCACTCCCGTCATTGTTATGACTTCGAGTTCTGTCAAGAGAACAGCTGTAGACACCCCATTTTTGACCGTCCTCAAGACTTGGGCGTCACCGTTGGAACACTCGGTGATTATCCATGTTTGTGTTCGTTTGGAGTTCGGAGTTCTCATTTGCTGGCATACGCCTCGGGACCTCCAAACTCGACCGTTGTGTTTGATTTTGCACCAAACACTTGTGTTTTGCCTTAGGAAGGTGGGGATGCCTTGTGAGGCATCCTACACCTGCCATTTGTCTTGGAGGCCATCGGTGGCTTATTTGTCCATCGGCACTTTATTGTGCCGGCCGGCACTATTTGTGCCGGCCGGCACAAATTTTGACATTTGGTACTCTTCTTTGCGAGCCTTTGTCTGATTGCTTTATGAGATATTTTCTCACATTTGTAAAATTTGGTTGCTCTCCTCCATACTGCGTGTATGGAGGGATGGCCTTGTTTTGCTTAGCTTGTAAGCATTTTTTTGCCTATAAGAGGAGCTCTTCCTCTTTGATTAGGGTTAGAACCTTTTGAGACAAAAACGAGCTCATACATATACATATATCTATATCTCCTCTCTCTCCTCTTGTGTGTGTGTTCTAGGGCCCAAATAGTGTGTTTTACCTCATTTTTACACCATTACACACACTATTACACCTAGCTCCGAGATTGGGAGACTTGGAGGTTTGTTTTGAGTGATTTTGGACTGGTTTTGATCACTTGAGGAGGGCTGGACCATCTGTTCTTCATTGGATCTTCAAGGGTGAGCTTTTCACTTTAGTTTCCCCATTCTTGCAACTACTTTTTACCCTCTTTGCTTTGAGTTTTTGAGTTTGTGTTTAACATAAAAAAGTCTTGTTTTTACTTGTTCTTGAACCTTCTTTAAGGTCATTTTATGGTTTGAGTTAAGCCTCATTACTTTAAGCCTTGTTTGGCCATTTTTGGTGCCTTTTTCTTAGGCCTTCTTGTTTTGGTGTTCCTTGACATTCTCACCACTGAAAACCAGTGGGTTTTCAGGGGTGAGGATGATATTTTCGAGCCTCATATAGGGGGGGACACCCCTCTCCCCTTGGTCCTTTGTTTGCCTTTGTATTTGGCTCATAGCATAACATGCATGCATGCTTTCCTTAGCTTTCATTTCAGTGCTTTATTGTGTGTTTTAGGTCATGTGTGACCTCTGTTTTTAGTTGATTTCATGGCCTCTTGCACGCTTTCCATGTTGGCTTTAGAATGCTCTTTCATGCTTATAAGTAGTGTCATGCTTTGAGCCTTGATTCTTGCATATTTTAGCTTGGTTTCATGAGGATATAAGCATCTATTTGCCATGTAATAGGGCTGTGAGCCACTGTTTTGGACACCCTTGGTATGCTTGATGTGCATGTTTTGCATTTTAGGCTTGTAAACTTTGCTTCCATGGAGTTCTAGCATGATTGACTTGTTTTGATCTAGTGATTTGGCATCATATTAGATCTCATTTCAGTCCATTAGTCATGTTTGCATGTTGGCATACGTGGCTTAGTTCATGTTTTAAAGATATGCTCTTGAATGCTTTTAAAGTAGACGTTGTGCATGCTTTCATGTTTGGTGCATTTTGGGGGTGCCATGGGGGGATTTGGGTGTCATTCCACATGCTTAAAATCTGTTTTTGTTTGTTGAATGCATGTCATGAGTGGTTGTATGAATGATGTCAAATTACTCTCTTTGGTGTCCTAGACTTGGGCCCATTGAATAGCATGCTTGTGTGGCATTTTCATCATGTTGTGAGGCTTGTTTTGCCACTGTTTTTGGGAGTTTGAGGGCTGCCCTCTATGGCTTAAGTCCATTGTTGCATGCTTATTTCATGATTGTTGCTTGCTTGGTCAATATAGCCTTGAATGTATGCTTGTTAGTTCCATGTTAATTGGCCCATCTTGCATGCCATTTGTATCCTACATACTTTAGCTCTTTGCATGTTTAACATGATAGCTTGCATTGCATTTGAGCCTTGCTTGCATACTTGCATCTCATAGCTTGGTTTGGGGTTGTCAAGCCAAGCCTAGGATTGAGGGAAGTTCACATTTCAAGTGGTGTAACTCACCTCAATCCTTGGTCACTAAGGCCCTTGATTTTCACATGATAGGGACTTAGTATTCATTTGTTGTGTTGCATGCATACTTACATTAAAACGAGCAATCTTGGTCCCTTAGGCTATCATGCATCAAATGCACAATTGATAGCCCTAGAACCAAGAGCCACACCCCCTTGAGTCCCTAAACATGATAGGAGGTGTTGGACATGCTCACATTGCCCAAAAACCATGCCTATGCATTCTTTGTCATTCTTCTTCTTTGTCATGTCATCATCGGAGGAACTTTATGCCGACCGGCAGAAAATAGTGCCGACCGGCACTATTTTTGTGCCGATAATTACCAATTGCAGCCGGTGGCCATTGGAAGAAGCCGATGACTACACTGCCCAGCCGGTGGATCATTTCAGGTCTCTTGGAAGGTATTCTGAAGTTTTAAGATTTTTTTTGGAGAGGCAGAGCAGTAAAAACAGAGACAGTAGTGCCAAGGTGTGGGCTTTTCGGGCAAGGCGGGCATCGGGCATGCATCATTCGCGCGCCTCAAGGCAGGGCTGTGGCCCCCTTTTTATTTCACATTTATTTATTCAGTAATTAGAATTTGTAATATTTATTCATTTATTCGTTGGACTGTATTATTATTTTGGTCTCTCCGAGCGAGGGCAAAAATGTAATAAGTGTGTGTGAGTGGGTGCATGTCTTCCAACCCCCATTTCTTTCTCCCTTTTATTTACCCGCTTACAGTGGTAGATTAGGGCATACTTATTTTTTTAGCATACCTTATGCAATGCATGTGTGCATTCATGCATTTGTTTACATGCATCGGGCTCGGCACATCATGCAAACTGCATCGTACTTTCAATTCCAAATTGAATACGTGATAGTTGTTGCATTTCATGTGCCATGCTTAGGGTAGCCGAGCCTGTCTAGATTACATCCCTGTATGCGATGCATTAGCCACTTAACATGAACTAGGTCACGCATGTTTGCTAACTAGTTTCTTGTTTTGGCACGGAGTACGATGTAAGTATTTACGCTTTAGCATACCACATGCGTGTGAATGTTGCCATGACAGTATGCTTACCATGCGGCTAAGTGCTTACATGATAAATTGTTTGAATGCCTGTGGATGGAGGTTGGATTGCCTAAGTTGGAACAACTCGTTGAAATCCGAATTTTAGCCTACTTGCGAGTAGCAAAAGAAAACAACACGTTTTTCGAGACAAAACGGATATGCAATGTTTATTTCCAAGTTGGGCGATCTAGTCTATACTTTTGTGTTGTGCGCATCACATAGTAATTCTAGGTTAATAACGGAATAAACGCATATAAAGTTTTCAAAAGCGGATATCACGGTTAGTAGAGGCGGTCTTGGACGAGGCGAAGAAGTGCTCATAGCTGACCTTCCCCGATCGTACCCAAGCTCCCGAGCCAAGACCACTTTGGTGATGACGGACATGTGGCCTTCGGCACTGAGTCAGGGCTTCCTAAATTTCCCAATAAAAAATATTTAGGTGGCGACTCTGTAATCTGGCAAAGCAGTCCATGTTTGGCACTACTTTTCAAAAATCTGTTTTCTCAAACGATTTGCCGGATTTGGACTCTTTGGTTCAGATTTAGAACCGACACAAAATGGAGTCCGAACTGTTAGCGCAAGGTCCCCCGGCCGGACGTGCTACAATAGTCAAATATTATTTAAAATATAAACAAATATATCCATGGATTTCATTTTAACAAACAGGGTTCAGAAATTAATCCACGTAATGAAATATTAATATAATTTATAATAACTTATAAAACATAACTTGTATAAACTAGATATGGTAAGTCAAAACATACGTAAAATATATTATGGTAACTCAATGTAACAACCCTCAGATTCTTACCGATTAACCCTTTGAATTACGTCTTGATTCTTGTTAAACCGAATCGATAATGTGATAATTGGATTAAGCGGAAATCTTGAATGGTGATCGAAATCGGCGAAATTGAATAAGTTTATTTATTGAATTGCATATTGCATCTGTTTGATTGATTGATTATCTGTTTGAATTCATATGTTTAAACTGCTAATTGAAGGCCTTATCGGCGGCCGAATTACGAACCGTTTAGTGTTTTGTAATCAGGAGAATATTTGTGATTTAATGATATATTTATCTGAAAATTGATTAGGAATGATTAAATTAGATTTAAACGAGTTAATTGTCAAGATGGACTTATTTACCACATTGCCACCCATAGTAGACATTTTGTTATTGTTATCATTGTGCCTTATACACCTTGAGACACACTTGATCAGCCATTTTCCTTCACTCATAGCCGACCATAGAAGAGGTTTGGAGAGAGAGTGAGTGTTTTGACTTAATCTTGAGGATATTACTTGAAGAACTTGTAGGAAATTGGCAAAATTGACCTCTCACACCTTGAATACAAGACTTAGGTAAGTGACTTCATCTCCATCTTGTTGTCTTTGAGCCTTATTTTGCATGGTTCATGCCCAATTAGAGAGCTAGGCCATGCTTTAGTGCAAACATGTTGAATTGGACCTTAATTGTTGCATGCATGTTGAGTTTAGTGAGTTTGGAGTTGAGTTCTTGGCTAATTGTCACATGCATGTCCATGTTTTTATATTAGTCCATGTTTTCATTTTATTTTCCAACTATTGAGCTCATTAGAGCAAGATTTGAACCTTGAATTTGGTTTAAAGTGCATGCATGTCATGTTTGCATGTTGTTCTTGAAAATTAGTTTGAAATTGAGTTTAATTGAAACACCCCTGGGCCTTGATTTCGTAAATTGAGCTTTAAAACGTGTTATTCTATGTGCTTGAAAGAGTTTTCCAGAAAATGGGCCCAAGAGGATCGAGTTGGGAGCATCAAACTTGAGTTTTGAACTTGGAACACAAACCTGGATTTTCCAGATTTTTGATGTCCGCTCGAGCGGGGGAAGTGCCGCTCGAGCGGAGAAATCACGCATCCAGCATCTTGCACTGTGCATCAGCCCGCTCGAGCGGGGAAATGTACACTCGAGCGTAGGGTTGTGTCTCACGCTCGAGAGGGGAAGTTAACGCTCGAGCGGGGACCTTTGTTTGCTTTTCTGCTCAAGCGAGGAAACCTGCGCTCGAGCGGAGGCTCTATTTCATTGAAAATTCTGAAACTGTTTCTGTGCGCATCTTTGCATCCTCATTCCATCCTAGGCATTCTTAGGCCTAGTTTAAGACATCTTAATGAGGATTTAGACATAGAACCACACCGAGGAAATTTAGGGATTTAATTATCATCCTTCCCGACTGTGAAACTTAGTGTGTGTTCTATTTGTTAACTATTTAGGGTTGGCTCTCGGGGACGCGCTCTAGCTGCTATTAGCCCAATCTCTGTGAGTAACAATCGTGTAAAGATATGTTCAAAATGATTATCTTTTGAATACTGAACTGAACTGTTTATTGAACTACTATTGTTTACTGAATGGATGTATGTCTTGTATTCTGAACTGTATTGTGGCATCCTTAGCAATTCTTTATTCTTTATTCTGAGCTCTGTCGGTTTCCTTGTGGAACCATCTTTGTTCTTGATCGATGGCCATCATTCTTTGTTGGTTCAGAAGACCGGTCCTTTGGACCTCTTGTTTATAGGCTAATGGATGTACCACATATGGTGATTGATTGAATTCTTGAAGATGAAATCTTGTTTAATGGGCGATTTCATTCTTGTAGGACATTCATTCATAACCTCTTTACGCATTATGTTATTCATTGGGCTTTAGCTCCTTTGTTTATATATATGTAGGTTCTCAGGAACCAGACCGGAGCTAAGAGCGTGGGTTGGTCCCCGATTTTGTCAAGCCGACCTATGTGCCTCCTTTGTGAGGTTCCGAGTCGCCATGCTATGGCTTGGGGTGTTTTGTGTCCCCATCGGTCTCCTTCTTTGTTTGTACTCTTGTATAGGCTGTCCTTTGTTTTCTTGTCTTTATTCTGAGGGATTAGGTCCCCTTTGTATGATTGTATATGATTGTATAGACACTGCTCGAATTCAGCGTATGAATGCATGAAAAATGTTTTTGGCATCTGATTTTCACAGCTCAATGGACACTAGTTATTTACTGTATTGGCTTCCGCCAGTTCTACTGTTTGATGTATTCTTGTTCATTGAGCCTTGGTAATCTCGAATGCGGCGATTCTGTGCTAAACCCATAGGGCCGGGTTTGGGTTGTGACACTCAAGGTATAATATAACTCACCTTAACTTTAATACTTTATTCTTTCTTTCTACTATCAAAGACCATCTCAGTTTCCATTATTTTGTCCTTCCTTTCTTTTCTTTCTTTCTCTCCTTTCTTTCTTCTTTCCTTCCTTTCTTTCTTTCTTTTCTTTCTTCTTTCTTTTCTTCTCCAGGTGACACGCCTCCCTTTTTATAGGGAAAAGGCGCATACGTGACAGATTCAATAATAAATTCATAGATTCATTCTTATCCTTAATAGATATTTAAGATAATTATATTTTGACCCAATATTTTAATATAATTATATAAATAAATTAATTCCTAATTAAATTACATTCTATCTTATACTAACAAAATTTAATTATTTATTTTACTACCACATCTATTATTATTATTATTATTATTTATACTTTGACCCCTAAATCTTTAATAATTATATTATTTTACAAAATTACACATAATAATACAAAATAAATCGTATATTTTTTCAACTACAATTAAATAATATTAGTATAAATTTTACAGAATTATTAAAAATTTGGGTTGTTATACTCTTAGAAAAATTTTCTAACCCCAAACCATGAGGGGGGCTGTATTTATAGGAAAAAAAAATCCTCACATCAGAAATATCAACAAATAGACAGCTGGTGCAAAGTATCCACATGGGGACAACTGGCTGCTGTAAAATATCCGTTGTCGGCAAACATGGCCTGCCAGCCACTTGTTAGCCAGCTCTTCTATGAGTGGCCAGGCGAGAAAAAAAATAAGGTTTTGGTTTAAAGGGGGTACAAGGTTTAGGTTTAAACCAAAATCACATTTTATTAAAGACCTATTTTCCTTTTAGACTCACATTATATCTACATTTGATACAAATGTTTGTTTTTCAACTCCTTTATTAGTTCATAGAAGAGCAAGTAAGTGTTTTCCATGTGGGTGGGTATGTTGTGTACCTCATTGATCAAATTTGTGGGAGGCTTTTTGGATCAAATTGGTTTTGAAGCTATCAAATGTTAGAGACTTTGGAATTATAAACTTTGCTTAATTCAAACAAGTGTTGAATTGGGGCACTTATAGCATTAATTTGTATACTGTACTTTTTATGGTCTCTGGTTGTCTTGATCTACTGATCCAGGAAGTCTTTACTTTTGTAGTTTTGTTATAAAAACAACATAATTCAATGATTTTAGTATATGTGATACCTATAGAAGGTTATTTTGTATGTCACTTTTAGAAGGTTATGCAACCAAACATGGATCTCATCTATGGAAGTATGATATCATTAACTTATTAACTTCCAAAAATAGAATATTTCAAAGACATTACTCTGATATTGTAAATGGATCTCATATATGTTTGGATAGGGCAATACACTGATATGCAAGGGTTTATGATTATAAGATGATGTCCCAAAAACTCTGAGTTGCCTTCTTTAATGATAAAAATGATTATGCAACCAAACATAGAAACCTTGAACAATCCAATTTCCATTAATAACTTGCTCCTACCCTGTAGAGGAACTTGTTGAAGAAGTGGTGGTTTTCTTGGTGAATATTTGTGCAGCATTTGCAATTTTTTTAAGATCTCCCTGTTGACGAAGTGTTGGTTTTCTTGCGCCTTTGCATCATTTAGATGTTTTCTCATATACTTTGATATGCAGCTGGAGGGAATCCAAGTTAATGCTGATGAAAGTAGATTTACACAAACACATGGTGGCGTATATTGGGTGATCTTGCCAACTGGATGTTATCCCTTGCTCATTCCTGATAAATTTTCTTTTTATTAACAGATTGCAAAACTATTATTTTCATGCGACAAAATGCATTTTTGGAACACGCCAAGCATCCTTGACTTCCATGTAACTGAGTTATAATACACCCACATTATTCACCATGTTTGCTCAAGCTTTTTTATATTGTTGTTTTTGATTGACAAGAAGTTTCTTTTGACATTTCCAGACATATCTTTGGAACTGGCTCACATTGTTTTTAATTTCTCACTTTTTTTTTTTTTTTGGTATTGTACTTCTTGTATTATTAAACTTATTTTTAATTTTTGAGTCTTTTCAGATGTTTAATTCAATGCTTTATATTATCATCTTGTTGATGTTATCAGTTTTGTTGGAGAGCTGCATCCTGACAAGAACAGTGATAACAAGAAGCATGTGCTTTGCACACATAAAAACATTATTGTTAAATACAACAAGGATCTGGTCCTTTGCTTATGAACCATTTGATTTTTTGGTTGAAAATTGTGAATTCAATTTTTAGATATGTTATTTTGTGGATAATGTTAAAACATCATTTGTGGATATGTTATGTTGTGGGTAATGGTGATTGGATATTAAATTGAATGGAAAAGTGAATTAATGCTGCATTTACTATTTGAATGGGAGTTATTATTTTACATTAGTGCTATTCAATTTTATTACAGGTATTTTTTTAGTTCAATCACGTAAAATTAGCACAATTTTTTATTTATTTATTTTAAAAAAAGGATATCACCGCGTTTTTCAAAACACCACCTAAACTCTAAAGTTAACGGTCAATTTTTTAAAGAAGATATGACGGCATTTTGAAAACGTCGCTAAAATTATAGTGACGTCATAATACTGTTAGGGTGGGACATTTGGTGACGTTTTTAAAAACGCCGCCTATAGTAATATAGCAACGTTTTTCAAAAGCCATAAAGCTATAGTGACGGCCGCATTGTTGGCATTTGATACTAAACATCACAAAAAGAATTAGCGATGTTTATTATACTTATAGCAGCGTTTTTTAAACGCTGCTAAATGTCGTTTTTTCAGCAGTGATTATAGAATTATGATAATTTTTTTTTTTTTTTTTTTTTGGTGGGCACTTTAAAAAAATATTGTTATTTAACTACTACCACCATTTTGTTCTCTTACGACTGCCACTGCCAATGCCACCGCCACCACCACCGCCATATTACCACCATTATACTATCGATGTCGCCACAACAACTACCACCACTACCGTTGGCCACCACCACCACCACCACATCCACAACACCACCTTACCACCACCACTAAGGACACAACAATCTACTACCACCATTCTACTATCATGACTATAACCACCATCGATGTGGTCACCATCGTTGTCACCGTCGCCGCCACCAGTACTATGACTCACACCATTACTGTCACAACTATTAGTATTATCATGATTGTTAAAAAAATAAATAAATAATAAAAAATTATTTATTCCATGAGTTTAATAAGTATGGCCAAATATAAGAATGAGAATTATCATCCTATTCCTATGCCATTCTATGTTGGCAGCCAAACAAGGGAATAGAAATGGACATTCCATTCCATTCAACCTTGTATTCCATTCTTTCTCTCATTCCATTCCCACTTTATTTCATTCCATCGTACCAAACATGCTCTAAGGACATTACATCAATAAAAGAGGAAATAGTGCAAACATCATCATAACTAAACTTTCAAATCCTAACCAGGTTGGCTCCAAGAAGCTAGCACAATCATATGATAGTACCAAACCAAAAGTTGGTGAGAAACGAACCAAGACAAAGCAATAAACACCCCCAAGAACCAAAAACTACACAAAACAAACAAGCTAACCACACACTAACCACACACAGACAACCACTACAAAGACATAGCCTAATTTGATTAAGATTTTTCACAATATAATGCACTGAATAGAGGACACTAGTCAGATTAGATTTAACCTACAACCTAATCCTCACCTTCACTGTTTCACCAAGCTCATTTATATTGTGCTAGCAACCATTGAAAACATAATCGTTTCTTAACCTCCAAATTGACCACAACAATGCAACTGGTACAAGCCTCCAAATCTTAATTACCAGCTTTTTGAATTTTGTTCCCCACCACCAAAGTAGCACACCTTCTATTGTAGTAGGTGTAACCCAACATAATCTCCACTACTGCAGCAAATTTGACCAAACCTTCTAAGCCTCAAGGCACAACAAGAATATGTGATCCCAAAGTTGCATTAGGTGGTCCCAAAAAAAAAATTTGTGGTCAGATGTGTAAGTTGTCAAAATATAAAATTTATGATAAAATGTATGCATTGTCAAATTATAAGGGTACATTCATATAATTAAAAAGGGCTTAACAATAAGGTCACTATCGTACATGCCAACCAATATCATGTCACATTATATATTTAGTGTTCTCAATTAATGAGAACTTGTAATTTCTACTAAGTCATTTTTGTCTCCTATCTATTTAACAAAAGTGAATCAACATATTCCACTCAAAAAAAAAATAAAAAAAAATCAATACATAATTAATTTAAAATATCATGCAAATAATATCGCATAATATTTTGACTACTAAATAATTAGATATAATTGCAACAAGATGGTATTAATACAAAATAAGTACGATGTCATGAAAATATAGGCAATTCATGCATTAGACTGTGCACATAAATCTTATATTTCTACCTCTTTACAATTATTTTGAATTTATACCATTTTCTGCAATTGTGCTCAACCATTATACATTAATTGAAGCCAACCATTAATGGATCTCACATTGGCATCAACCCCACGTCATGTAAAGTAAGGTATAGTCAGTTAGTTCAAATAATAAGAGCATCTCCATCCGAATCTTTAAAATTTAGCCTGTTAAAAAATTTTGAAAGTGTGAGTGGCAAATTAGCATATGGTAATTGTAATAAATGATTTTGGGAAAAACAGTTTTTTCTAAAATTTTGGTCTATTTTTTCAAGTGAGACCCATGTGTCAAAGTTGACGGGTCTATGTGGCAATACGTTCTTTGCTGTGTAACGATTCACGTCGTATATTTGGTTGCTCAAAGCCATTATTGGGTGAATGAGAAATTAGTGCCAAAATGAGCTCCATGTAAATGGTGTTTTGGTGAGGTTTCCATAAGGGATGGAGAAAAGGCTTGTCCTACATTGTTTGAGTGGGCAAACTTAGTGTGAGTTTATAAGCCTTGAGTTTGCATGTTGAAGAGGGCCCCGAGGGATACCCAAGTTTTGTGGAGGAGGAGGTTATGGGGAAAGTGGGCCTTGATCCATTGGACCCAAAAACTACCACACACGTGCGGGCGCCGCTGCCCGCTCGCCCAAACCAGGCTTTAGCGCGGGTGCGAGGTGTGAGATTGGGTTGGGTTTGTGTAGCCCAATGCTTATCTTTTTGGCCCAAAAACATTTGAATTTTATTTTTCTAAAACTAATTTCTTACCGTTTGGAATTTGAATTTCGGTTTGAAATTCAAAATAAATTTCGAAAGGACCCCAACGTTTCTGAACATTAGCAGTTTAGTCCAATGCACCTTTCCTTCTAACCCAAAAAGGTCCTTTACCTATTCAAATCCAACCCGAATAAGTTCTTTACCTATTCAAATATGTCCCAAACAAGTTCTTTACCTATTTAGCTCTGTCCTGAATAGCCACCAAGTCTCCTATAAATAGACAAGTCCTCAATTTGGTTTTTCATTCAATTTTCGTTATTCCTTTTGCTTTTGCTTCCTGCATTTTGCTACATAAATTTTTTTGTAAGAAAGAGTATAACCACAAAGTGTGTTCGTTGGACATTTAGTTTGTAGTGCTGCTACTAATTGTCGTCAATAATTTTATCCTAGGAGATAGACGTCCACATTCTGAAAGTACCGTAGAGAGGACGAGTCTATCTTAAGGAAACAGTGTTGAACACTGGGCTTGATTAAATTTCTGAGAACTTGAATTTTCGAGAAAGTAATACTGTAAGTAGGTTGTTAATTTATTTATTTATTTTCCTCCAAATTCAGTTTTGTTTTTATAACAAAAGTAAGAATATGTTTTGTTTATTTTTATTGTTTATATTATGTTCTGATTTTAGTAATCAAACAGAATCTCTCATTTCTTAATTTATTCTTCGAATACATTAAAGATTGGCTTACAATCTTAAGACAGATCCGTTTCTTCATTGTATTTAAAATTTTGATTTTCTTTTCTGGTTTTTGTAACTAGAAAATTGTATTACTTGTAATTTATTTTCTGATTTTTGTAATCAGATTTGATGGCTACTGAAACTGGTATCTCCAATCTAGTTGTTACACTAATACCGGTCGTTACCCAGAACCCTGTTTAAATTCCTGTGAATCATGGCGAGAAACTAAAAAAATTTAACGGTATAGAGTTTAAGAGATGGCAGTAGAAAATGCTGTTCTATCTGACTACTCTTAATCATGCCCGGTTTCTCTATGAAGATGCTCTAGTACTTAAAGAGGATGAAAGTGATCGGCAAGTTGTTGCCACGGTGGATGCTTGGAAGCATTTTGACTTTTTTTGCAAGAATTACATCCTCAATGACATAGACAACATACTGGATAATGTTTATAGCCCTCTTAAAACAACAAAAGAATTGTGGAATTCTTTGGAGAAAAAATACAAGAAAGAGGATACCGGCACGAAGAAATTCGTTGTTGAAGAATATCTGAACTTTGTCATGTTTGATTCTAAAATGGTTATTAGCCAAGCGAAAAGTCTACAACTCATCTTGCATGATATTTATGCTGAAAGTATGTCTCTCAGTGAATCTTTCTAAGTTACTGCAATTGTGGAAAAATTACTGCCTACTTGGAAAGATTTCAAGAACTACCTTAAGCATAAGCGCAAAGAGATAACATTGGAAAAACTTATTATCCGATTGAGAATTAAAGAGGATAACCGGAATGTTGAAAAGAGGAATGGTAAAAATCTCATTGAGTCTAAGGCTAATGTAGTGGAACAAGTGCCCAAACCACATAACAAAAAGAGAAAATTTGCTGGAGATGGTCCAAAATAAAGGGATAATAATGGAAATAAAAAGTTCAAAGAAAAATGCTATAATTGTGGCAACTAGACATCGTGCCTCTGATTGCCAACACCCTAAGAAGAATCGCGGAAGTACAAGTAAAAAGATTACCAATCAAGTCAATGTAACAAAACTAGATTATATCTCTGACGGGGTAAATGACATCAATCTCTCTACGGTGGTATCTGAGGCTAATTTGGTTAGAAATCCTGAGGAGTGGTGGGTTGACAGTGGGGCAAGTTGTCACATTTGTACGGATAAGAAGATGTTCTCTTCATATAGTGAGGCTACCAATAGGGAACAACTTTTCATGGGAAATTCCTCTACTTCTACCATGGTTAGACAAGGAAATGTGGTATTAAAAATGATCTCAAGGAAGGAACTTACTCTCAACAACATGCTGCATGTACCAGACATTCTCAAGAATCTAGTTTCTGGATCTTTATTGAGTAAAAATGGTTTTAGACTTGTGTTTGAGTCTAATAAATTTGTACTAACTAAGAGTAGCATGTATGTGGGTAAAGGGTATATGAACGATGGGCTCTTCAAATTGAATACAATGACTGTTGTACCAGTTCCTACTATTAATAAAATTAACACAGCTTCTGTTTATATTCTTGAGTCTTATTTATGGCATAATAGATTAGGACATATAAATTTTGATGCTTTGCGTAGGCTTATTAGTTTGAATTATGTACCAAAATTTCAAATTGATCCTAATCATAAATGTGATGTATGTGTAGAAGCGAAACTAACTAAGGCACCATTTAAATCAGTTGAAGGAAAAGCTAAACCTCTAGAATTAATTCATACTGATGTATATGATCTTAAATTTGTTCAAATTAGAGGAAGCAAAAAGTATTTCATAACATTTATTGATGATTACACTAGATATTGTTATGTATACTTACTTAGAAGTAAAGATGAAGTCTTAGAAATGTTTAAACTTTACAAAACCGAGGTTAAAAATCAACTAGGTAAAACTATTAAAATGGTTAGAAGTGATAGGGGTGGTGAATATGATAAACCTTTAAATGAATTTTGTACACAACATAACATTATTCATCAAACTACAGCACCATATTCTCCTCAGCAAAATGGAATTATGGAAAGAAAGAATAGATTCCTTAAGGAAATGATGAATGTCATGTTACTAAGCTCGGGGCTTACCATAGAACTTGTGGGGGGAAGCAATCACTCGAAAACAAATAGTACTCCTTATAAGTTATGACAAAGTCGACCACTTTCCTACAAATATTTTGAAGTATGGGAGTGTCTAGCGAAGGTAGATGTTCTTGTTCCTAAAAAGACTAAAATAGGACCAAAAACAGTTGATTGTGTGTTTATTGGTTATGCACATAATAGTAGTGCATATCGGTTTTTGACTCATAGGTCAGAAATACCTGATATACATGTAACTGCTATTATAGAGTTTATGAATGCTTTATTCTTTGAACATGTTTTTCCTCATAAAAAATGACAGGAATTAAGTTCACAGAAAAGAACTTACGATTCTACACAAGGTCAGAATACTATTGACAATCAAGAACAAAAGACTAGTACTAGTCATGACCAACAAGAAATAACAAATGATAAACCAAGATGCAATAAAAGAGCGAAAACATCAAAATCCTTTGATCCAGATTTTCTGACATACCTGTTAGAAAATGAGCCTCGAAGCTTTAAGGAAGCATTGTCGGGTCCTAAAACACCATTATGGAATGAGGCTGTTAATGGTGAAATTGAATCCATCATGCAAAATCACACTTGGAAGTTTGTGAATCTTCCACCCGGGTGCAAACCTCTTGGGTATAAATAAATATTTAAGAGGAAAATGAAAGCAAATGGTTCGATAGACAAGTATAAAACAAGACTTATGGTTAAAGGTTATAGACAAAAGAAAGGTTTGGACTATTTTGACACCTACTCTCCAGTAACAATGATCACATCCATTCGTATGCTTATTGCTACGTTAGTATTATATAATCTTGAGATACATAAAATGGATGTTAAGACAACTTTCTTAAATAGGAATTTACATGAAGAAAACTATATGGAACGACCCAAGGGGTTTGTAGTATCAGGGAAAGAAAAGAAAGTGTTTCGGCTTATAAAATCTCTCTACGGATTAAAACAAACTCCTAAGCAATAGCATAAGAAATTTGATCATGCTATGCTAACTAATGGATTCAAAATGAACAGATGTGACAAATGTGTCTGTTAAAAACACTGACAAATGATATATCATAGTTTATTTTTATGTGAATGACATGCTCATAATTGGTAGTAGTCATAATATGATCAAATCAACCAAGCAAATGATGAATAAAAGATTTGATATGAAAGATATGGGAGTAACAAATGTTATTCTAGGAATGAAAATTACTAGAACATCTAACGGATATGCATTGTCTCAATCACATTATATTGAGAAAATACTTAGTAAATATATCAAGAATGATGCAAATGTGGAAAGAACACCTGTAGATGTCAATATTTATTTATCAAAAAATAAAGATGATGGAATGTCTCAGTTAAAATACTCCTAGATTTTTGGAAGTCTAATGTATCTAATGAATTGCGCACGTCCTGATATAGCATATGCTGTCAGTAAATTAAGCAGGTACACCTGTAACCTCGGAGAAAATCATTAGAAAACAATGATTCGGGTTCTTGGATATCGAAGATTTACCCGTGATCATGGCTTAAACTTTACTCGATATCTAGCAGTACTCGAAGGCTATTGTGATGCAAATTGGATATTAGATACTAAAGATTCAATATTTACTAGTGGATATATCTTTACTTTAGGGGGTTTAGTTGTTTCGTGGAAATCCTCGAAACAAATGTGTATTGCACGGTCTATAGTAGAATCTGAGTTCATTGCTTTAAATAAAGCAGGAGAAGAAGCAGAATGGCTTCGTCATTTCTTAGAAGATATTCCAATATGGCCAAAACCAATGCCAGCTATTTGCATTCATTGTGATAGTCAATCTGCAATAGAAAGAACACAAAGTCATATGTATAACGGTAAGTCACGACACATTCATCGTTGTCATAATATCATAAGACAATTGCTCTCCAACGATATAAATCTCAATAGATTATATAAAGTCTAAAAAGAATATCGCGGATCCATTAACAAAATGTTTAGCAAAAGAGCAAGTGTATAGTTCAACGAAGGGAATGGGGTTAAAGCCTATTACATAAGAGTCATCATAATGATAACCCTACTTAGATATGACTGGAGATCCCAAGAACTAAGTTTAAAGGGACAACTAAGTTATGTGTAGCTCGCCAAAAATCACAAAAGGATTAAATTCTCTATCCATTCCTATGATGAGAGTGATATCTGTAACATGTGTGGTATGCAGTGGATTAAGGGTAAGTTTTGTTTTTAATGATTATTTATATCTTGACTTAGGAATAAAAAGTCAAGATGAGTATATGGAAGACTCTCAATAAGAATCACCTATATAAATGTCAAACTGGGGCCGATTCCATGAGAATAAAGATGTTAAATTCTCTAGGGCACTCATGAATAACCAAGAACGTTCAGGACCAAAATGAACACAACCGTGAGAACCACGATGTGTTAGAAAATATTTTGTATGAAATCTATTGTCTTGGTTTACACTAACGGCTGAACAATTCAAGGCATCGCGTCTATTGGTTAGCTAGTAAGTTTGATACGTTATCACTAGGGAAGGTTCAAAGCCGAAAGTTACCTATCCTAATATAAGATATTTTCAATTTATACTCTCTTAACAAATTATGCATATTGTTGCATTTCCGTTGTCATCAAATTCCATTTATGTGGAGGATTGTAATAAGTGATTTTGGGAAAAACTATTTTTTGTAAAATTTTGGTCTATTTTTTAAGTGGGACCTATGCGCCAAAGTTGGCGGGTCTATGTGGCAACGCGTTCTTTGCCTCATAACAATTCATGTGGTATATTTGGTTACTTAAAACCATTATCGGGTGAATGAAAAATTAATGCCAAAATAAGCTCCATAGAAATGGTGTTTTGGTAAGGTTTCCATAAGGGATGTAGAAAAGGCTTGTCCCACATTACTTGAGTGGACAAACTTGGTGTGGGTTTATAAGCCTTGAGTTTGCATCTTGGAGAGGGCCCCAAGAAGTACTCAAGTTTTGTAGAAGGAGAGGTTATGAGGAAAGTGGGCCTTGACCCATTGGACCCAAAAACTGCCACACACGTGCGCGCGTTGCCACCGCCAGCCCGCTTGGACCGAACTGGGCTTGGACGCAGGTGCGATGTGTGAAGTTGGAATGGGCTTGTATAGTCGATTTGAAATTCAAAATAAATTCTGAAATGACCCCAATGTTTTTGAACATTGGCCGTTTAGTCCAATGCACCTTTCCCTCAATCCAAACAGGTTCTTTACCTATTCAAATATGTCCCAAACAGGTTCTTTACCTGCTCAACTCTATCCTGAATAGCCACCAAGTCTCCTATAAATAGGCAAGTCCTCCATTTAGTTTTTTGTTCAATTTTCGTTCTTCCTTCAGCTTTTGCTTCCTGCATTTTTTTGCATAAATTTTTTATAAGAAAGAATATAAACACAAAATGTGTTCGCTGGATATTTAGTTTGTAGTGCTACTACTAATTGTCGTCAATCATTTTATTCTGAGAGATAGACGTCTACATTCTGAAAGTACCGTGGAAAGAACGAAACTATCTTAAGGAAATATGTCACGACCCAAACCCGGCCCTATGGGTTTAGCACCGTAACTGGCCAGTAATCCGAGATTACCAAAGGCCTGCCAATCAGTAATACAGTAAATACAGAGTTCGTATTCATGAAGCCAAAACAGTAAAACTAGTGTCCATAGAGCTGTGTTAATCTATATGCTAAAAAGATTTTTCATGCATTCATTCGTTCAGAACAGTTCAGTCTATACAATCAGTTACAAACATTCAATACAGGGACCTAATCCCTATTAACATTACAAAGAACTGCAAAGACAAGAACGGTCTATACAAAGACAAAACAAGAGGAGACTAGTGGGGACACAAACACCCCAAGCCATGGCATGGCGTCTCGAACCTCGCAGTGAGGCACATTGGTCGCTTGACAAAATCGGGGACTAACCCACGCTCCTAGCTTTGGCCTCGGCTACGAAAGCACCTACATATATATATATGAGCAGTGAGCTAAAGCCCAGTGAATAACATAACATGTAAAGAGGTTATGAATGAATGTCCCTTACAGTAATGAAATCAATTCATTATACAAGATTTCACCAATCAGTATTTCAATCAATCAGTCATATGTGGTACATCCATTAGCCTATAAACAGTAGGTCCAAAAGGACCGGGCCTTAACAGACCCAACAATAATGATGGCCAATCATTCAGTAACCAGTATGGTTCCACAAGGAAACCGACAGAGCTCTGTAACAGTCAATAACAGTAGGTGCTAAGGATGCCACAATACAGTTCAGAAATAGGACATACATTCATTCGATAAATAACATCAGTTCAGTAAACAGTTCAGTAAACAGTATTCAAAAGATAACCATTTTGAACATATCTTTACACATCTGTTACTCACAGCGTTCTGGGCTACAGTAAGCTAGAGCGTCTCCTCGGTAAGCCAACCCTACACAGTAAACAGATTGAACACACACTAAGCTACACAGTTGGGAAAGATGATAACTTAGTCCCTAATTTGCCTTGGTGTGTTCTACATCTAAATCCTCATTAAGATGTCTTAAACTAGGCCTAAGAATGCCTAGGATGCGATGAGGATGCAAAAATACGCTTGGAAGGCATTCTTCAAAAGTTCTCGAACAGGCCTCGCCGGCGAGCCTTCCTTCGCTCGAGCGAGTTTGCAAAATCAAATGCTTCGGTCGAGCTAACAATCCTCCGCTCGAGCGGTCTGATGAAACAGTAAAAGTACTGGATGCTCGATTTTTACGCTCGAGCCACCAATCTTTCGCCGGCGTGGCTCGAGTAAACGTTGGTCGCCGGCGAGGAATCCTTCGCTGAAGGAAGAAGCCAACTGAATTTCCAGATTTGCCTTCCAAGCTCGAACCAAGCTTCCTACCACTCTATACTCGACCTCTTGGGCCCAAATTCTGGAAAACACATTTAAACTCAATATACAACAAGTTTTAAAGCTCAATTTGAGATTTCAAAGCCCAATGGGGAGTCAATTTAAGTCAAGTTTCAAACCCATTTCATGAACATGAAGAACATGCAAACAAGCATGGATTCAAATCATTTCAAAGCTCCAATTTGATGCTCTAGAGAGCCAATTGTTCCAAAAACAAGTTGAAAACATGGACTTAAGCTTAAACATGAGCATGCATGTACAATTCTACCATGAATCCAACTCAAAACTCATTAATTCAAACATGCATGCATGATATATACTATAATCCAACATATTTGAACTCAATCAAGTCTTAGCTCTTCAATTAAACATGAACCATGCATGAATCCACTTAAAGGCACAATCAAGAGGATGAAATTCATACCTAGGTTCCTTAATTACTAATCTTGAGGTTCAATTTGCCAATACACACTTCAATTCTTCAAGTTCCCCAAAGTGTAGCCAAAATCTCCTCAATTTCTAAACATACAAGAAGAATTCACTCAAGTCCTCACTCTCTCTCTAGAATCGGTTGAGTGCAAGGAATGGGAGAAGAAATGTTTGATTTAGTGCATAAAGGCTCAATATAAGTGATTAAACAAAAGATCCACTCAACATGGCAATTTGGTAATTATGGCCAAGTTTGCAATTAACTCGCTTTTAATCTAATTTAATCATTCCTAATCAATTTTCGATAATTATACCATTAAATCACATAAATTACGATGATCATAAATCACTAAACAATTTTCGCCGTCACCGATAAGGCCTTCAATTAGCCGCTTAAACATGTAACCATGAACAGATAATCTGACGGTCAAACAGATAAACATGCAATTGAACAGATACGGTCAATCGATTCAAATTTCAAATTTCCGTCTACCAAGAATTTAATTCATTCCATTATTAGTTATTATCACCCCGCTTAATCTGTAATCGCTGGTTAATTCAAGAATTACTCTAGAATCAAGATAAGGGTTGTTACAGCCTTCCCTCCTTATAAAGAGTTTGGTCCTCCAAACTCGAATCAACATAATACAATGAGATGATGCCTATCATAAGGCAACTTTCACTTTATAATGTATATAATCATATTCATAAACAGTTCATGGCCTAATCTCAATCTTAGCAATGCACGTAATGTAATCGAAATCACGATAAGGATTGGGGACCATATCAAAATTTTGTTTTTGCACAATGATTTCACCATGACGCTTTGTTACATGTTCATTTCCATATTCTTGCATTAAGCATATGCGTGCATTCATTAGCACTACTAGAGCAGATATGTACAATGCGTAATGTATACAAGGCGTAATCTGCATAAAGACAGAAAGCGTATATGATTATGGAATGATACGCTTATGCGGTTATGAAAAACCGCTCAGAAAGGAATCCTTAATCCGTAACAGAAAGGTATCAAAGGCAGTAGGCCGAGCCCCTATGACGAGGCCTCCTAAGACGGATAATGAGAGTGTAGACAGTATAAGTTCCATAAAGGAACCGCCGATAATGCGTACTAACATATAATACATAATACCAAGAGTCACAAATACATACCAGAAATCGAACAACCATTCAGTATACAGTATATAGCATTTCGGAAACAAAACTTATTTCGTGACTCCGAACATGAATACAGTTGTACAGTAGTACATAGCAAGAATAAAGACAAAGGACAATACAAGAATAATAGTAGTAACAATACAATACAGTAGCAATGTCAAGATGCAGAATAAAGAATAAGATAAAGAGTGATACATTAACAAAGATCAAGAATAAAGAATAAAGACAAAGAATAGTATAGTAGTATTCACACCACTTATATCAAGTGCTTATCGGGGTTAGAGATTTGCACTGGTCTCCATTTCATAAGTAATTTCCCCGTTAAATTACAGAGTTTCGAGTCATTTACTACAAAGTCATTCATTCGGTCTTTATTCAATTTGGTTCTCTGTTCAGTAATCCATCACAATACCCAGCCTATCATTGGGGAGTTATTGGGGACATAAGGCGATTTTTGTACATTACTCCCATAGCAGTAGGCAAAGTTCTGTAGTAACCATTCATTTACCATTTATCAGTTCCAGTCCTCACAGATTCAGCCTTAGCACATGTCAACACGACAGCAGTCATACGGATTACATATACTTTCAGACAGTCAGAGTTTATGATCAAAACCAGTTGGTGGTTAACAGATCCCATCAATTTTGAAGTACAGTAATCACCAAAACACTATTTCCTAGTCAAACCATTTAGTCAAAACGGTATTATCGGTAAGTAATCATATGGCATGTACCCGCTTCCCACGTTACAAGCAATAAGGTAATAGTTATCAATAAGAATTTTCTCAAATCAATTCGATAAAAGTTCGACTAAGTCATTTCAGATGCAAGTCCCGGCCCAATCATATCAAGTAAAAGTTCGCGCAAGCATCGACATAAGTTCCATCGCTTTACCCAAAAGGGTTTCATTAACCCACCGCTCTATCGATCGACGGATAATGCTTCTATTCCTATCATTTCCAGATGAGGCACATTAGTTCACACTACGGACATCGCGTACATAGTCAAGAGTTTCACAATTAGTCCGAGTTCATCGATTGTTAAACTCATATCGAGTCCGTACCATTACGCTCATATCAAGCAAGACAGTCATATACAATGTGTTCCTCCCAATAAGTTTACAGATAAATGTACAGTATGCGCTTATTCATATCGAGAGGTAAGCATCACACCAATATAGCAATTTCCCAATGAATCTTCCATAAAGGTTATGGTATACAAGAATACATCACCCAAGGTTCTTGGTGACCCATAATAGTGAGTTGCCCTACGAGGGTTCCAGATCGGTCATACAAATACTAACGATAGGCTCAAGAGTTTACTCAAACAAATATGTCAATTTTCTCTACCACAATTCACGCCTAGAGTTTATCATTGGGGTCTTTATTTCGTCATGCGCCCAGAGTCATAGTCCCAACGGTTAACTTATCAAACCAATTTATCAATCATTCCGGGCAAGGTACATACCATGTATGTGCATATTCGTAATTCACTAACAAATTCCAATACAGTTTCACAAGTTCAAGGTACAATACAAATTAGTTCACCGGATACAATAATTAAGGTAACAAGTCATACGCCTATGCAATTCAATAACATCCTTACAAAGGTAAGCAGATATGTACATAAGCAATCTTCATAATATCGTAATCGTTAACATGTGATTTTACAAGTTGTTGTACATATAGTTCGTGATCAACAGAGATTTCAAGAGATTCATTATCCATACTATTCTTCATGCCTTAACGGTATTATGTGCATGGGAACATTTATATACAAAGTGAGTTCCAAAATCGCTTTTCATGTAGGCATTCGCCACAATTTATAGGTAGAAGTTCATCTTGACATGTCAATATGGGTTCTCAAAGGTCGAGTCTCACACACAAACGCTTATGACACCGTAGAGTATCCTATTCATTCCCATGGAATTTACCTGCACTTCGATTCAAGCAACGCTATTTAACGTGATTCTAATCAGACTTTCAAGGTCATTCTCTAAAGGCATGAGACTCTATGGTTTAACATTCCCCATATTTTATGGATCAACAGCTCCCTCGATATCCAGATATTCTCATAGTTCAATTTAGCATGGGCATTTATAATTCGAGTTCCAGGGCTCGCTCATTCAATAATGTCCGCTAATACGTAGCGCTCAAGACAAACCCCGGTCGTATAAATTTATCAAATCACACCAATCATACGGTATTCCCATATTCAACAGCTCAAAAGGCCACATTTGACAGCCACAATCGCTTGTTGCAATGCGATACAAGGACCTAACGCAACAAGTTCTCATTGCTCACAAGTCCTAACAGCTTCATAGTATATAGTTCATAATTCCAAGAGCTCAAGTAGTTCACCAATATGTCCACACCTATACCAAATTACGGAGTATACAAACCTCACACAATCGCTCGCATAAGCAATTACATATAATCAAGGTAATACCCGTGGTCACTATTTCAGTTGTTCCGCTTTCTATCTAAACTCGCCAGGGTAAGATTTAGGCGTGTTCTCCTATCCATGCCTAGACTAAGTTTCGATAGGCGGTGGCAACGCCCAATAATATTTCCCACATATAGTACGGATAGGTATATCATTGTTCATATTGTTTTTCAACCTTCATTGGTCAAAGCTAGTCCCGGATTTTCCATTCACGGAGGTCATTCAATTACCGGTCATTTTCACTTTCTGCTTTCATTCTTTCGGATTCACCAACGATGTTGGTTTGGATATTTCAATAATGCTATGTTGTCTCGCACATTAATACTCTATCCAGACATTTACACACTTTGACGGTTTTAAAACGCCGATTCACCAAACACATCTAGGTCACACCCACCTTCGCTTCTTTTCTAGTCTTTTGTAGCCCGTATCCATCAAAGGGTGCCTATCAACTAGAGCTAGGTAAATTTTACCTCATATACGATCACAGCTTGTATTACCTTACTCAAGTTGTTCAGACTCGTGTACTTTCCTATTTCAGATGTATTGGGGAAAGCATTTCTTCAAGAGAACTTCACAGATTTTCTCGCTTTCTAAACCCAAGTCTCGCCAAGAGTTCGGTACCTCCCGTAAATTCCATGGTTTCAGCTTTATTGGGTTTCAGATCAAGAATATCGATCATAGTCATTGATTCAGTACGTATGTCGGCCTTTATTCTCTCAAATTTTCGATTAAGGCCTCAATCATTCATTCTAGCCTCTAAATCCTCGATTAGAAGTTTCAAATTGCTCACAATCCTCACCCTTTCCTTGTTTACACACAAACAGGTGATTATCAATATAGGAAAGGTTCTTATAGATTTTGCATTTCATTTCATATCGACGTGTACATTTTCATTTCATTCGTGCATGATCCCATAACCCTTCACTTTCACACGCTCATTTCCTTTACATAGATTTTCCATAGTCAAGATAACATTAACTTCACACATTATTCCACTCAATTTCATTAAGTATGCATATAGGTTTTGTTTCACCACATAGGCAAGACGGTAATCATAAACATAAACAGCTTGCATACTTAAACAGCTTTATCACATTAGCATGTATTCAACACGCCATTGTCACACACACTTTTCATGCTCATGCAATGCCCTAATTTCTTTTCTAGGACATCCTATAGCTCATTTGGACACGTGTGTGTGCGGTATAACTCGTGATTAAGTATCGCTCGATACCACTGTCATTTACCCAAACCCGCCCTATGGGTTTAGCATCAGAATCGCCAAGAATCCGAGATTACCAAAGGCCCGCCAATCAAGAATACAAGAAATACAGAGTTCGGGCTGGCGGAAGCCAAAACAAGAAAACTAGTGTCCATAGAGTCATGTTAATCTATATGCTAAAAAGATTTTTCATGCATTCATTCGCTCGTCAGCGATTTATACAATCGCCATAAACATTCAATACAGGACCTAATCCCTATTAACATTACAAGAAGTGCAAGACAAGAATCGGTCTATACAAGACAAAACAAGAGGAGACTAGTGGGGACACAAAACACCCCAAGCCATGGCATGGCGCCTCGAACCTCGCAAAGGAGGCACATTGGCTGGCTTGACAAAACTGGGGACTAACCCACGCTCCTAGCTTCGGTCTGGCGGCTGAGCACCTACATATATATATATGAGCAGTGAGCTAAAGCCCAGTGAATAACATAACGTGTAAAGAGGTTATGAATGAATGTCCCTTACAGTAATGAAATCAATTCATTATACAGTATTTCACCAATCAAGATTTCAATCAATCACCATATGTGGTACATCCATTAGCCTATAAACAGTAGGTCCAAAAGGACCGGGCCTTAACAGACCCAACAATAATGATGGCCAATCATTCAGTAACCAGTATGGTTCCACAAGGAAACCGACAGAGCTCTGTAACAGTCAATAACAGTAGGTGCTAAGGATGCCACAATACAGTTCAGAAATAGGACATACATTCATTCGATAAATAACATCAGTTCAAGAAATTCCAAGAAACAAGATTCAAAAGATAACCATTTTGAACATATCTTTACACATCTCATTACTCACGGCGCTACAAGATAGCTAGAGCGTCTCCTCGGTAAGCCAACCCTACACAGTAAACAGATTGAACACACACTAAGCTACACAGTTGGGAAAGATGATAACTTAGTCCCTAATTTGCCTTGGTGTGTTCTACATCTAAATCCTCATTAAGATGTCTTAAACTAGGCCTAAGAATGCCTAGGATGCGATGAGGATGCAAAAATACAGTTGGAAGGCATTCTTCAAAAGTTGCTGAAAACAGGGGCCTCGCTCGAGCGAGCCTTCCTTCGCTCGAGCGAGTTTGCAAAATCAAATGCTTCGCCGGCGAACAATCCTTCGCCGGCGGTGCGATGAAACAAGAAAAAATCTTGGATGCTCGATTTTACGCCGAGCCACCAATCTTTCGCCGGCGAGAATCCTTCGCTCGGCGAAGAAGCCAACTGAATTTCCATTTGCCTTCCAAGCTCGAACCAAGCTTCCTACCACTCTATACTCGACCTCTTGGGCCCAAATTCGGAAAACACATTTAAACTCAATATACAACAAGTTTTAAAGCTCAATTTGAGATTTCAAAGCCCAATGGAGTCAATTTAAGTCAAGTTTCAAACCCATTTCATGAACATGAAGAACATGCAAACAAGCATGGATTCAAATCATTTCAAAGCTCCAATTTGATGCTCTAGAGAGCCAATTGTTCCAAAAACAAGTTGAAAACATGGACTTAAGCTTAAACATGAGCATGCATGTACAATTCTACCATGAATCCAACTCAAAACTCATTAATTCAAACATGCATGCATGATATATACTATAATCCAACATATTTGAACTCAATCAAGTCTTAGCTCTTCAATTAAACATGAACCATGCATGAATCCACTTAAAGGCACAATCAAGAGGATGAAATTCATACCTAGGTTCCTTAATTACTAATCTTGAGGTTCAATTTGCCAATACACACTTCAATTCTTCAAGTTCCCCAAAGTGTAGCCAAAATCTCCCTCAATTTCTAAACATACAAGAAGAATTCACTCAAGTCCCTCACTCTCTCTCTCTAGAATCGGTTGAGTGCAAGGAATGGGAGAAGAAATGTTTGATTTAGTGCATAAAGGCTCAATATAAGTGATTAAACAAAAGATCCACTCAACATGGCAATTTGGTAATTATGGCCAAGTTTGCAATTAACTCGTTTTAATCTAATTTAATCATTCCTAATCAATTTTCAGATAATTATACCATTAAATCACATAAATTACGATGATCATAAATCACTAAACAATTTTCGCCGTCACGATAAGGCCTTCAATTAGCCGTTTAAACATGTAACCATGAACAGATAATCGGACGGTCAAACAGATAAACATGCAGTTGAACAGATACGGTCAATCGATTCAGCCTCAAATTTCCGTCAGTCAGTTCAGTAATTTAATTCATTCCAGTTATTAGTTATTATCAGTCTCAGTTAACGGTAATCAGTGGTTAATTCAGTAATTACTCGGTAATCAGTATAAGGGTTGTTACAAAATAGTATTGAACACTAGACTTGATTGAATTTCCGAGAAAGTAATATTGTAAGTAGATTGTTTATTTATTTATTTATTTATTTTCCTCCAAATTCTGTTTTGTTTTTATAACAAAAGTAAATCTGTTTTGTTTATTTTTATTGTTTATATTTTGTTCAGATTTTTGTAATCAAACAGAATCTCTCATTTCTTAATTTATTCTTCGAATACAGTGAAAATTGGCTTATAGTAATTTGACATGGAAGCTCTTTATCCGAATAGTTTAGATATAAAATTGATAATATTAAAATAAGAAAGGTTGAATTAATTTTTAAGTGATAATTTGAGAGGCAAAATTATATTTTCTCATAAAAAAAAAAAAAGAGAACTTGAAATTTCGTTCAAAATATCACCATGATGCCATGTTCTATATTTCAACAAAGATTTTAGTTTTCATTGTTCTTTGATTTTATATGGCAAGTGGCTGTTTTATCTTAAAAATAAAAAAATTATTAAAAAAATCAAAAAGTCAATAACTTATATCAAAAAGTTAAAGATTCTTTTTTTTATTTACTTTTCGCACATTTTTTCGTAAAAAGTCAAAAAATCATTTCTAAACATACTAATTTTTTTTTTTACCTCATAATTTAGCTAAAAAATTAAAAAATTATTAAAATAGCATGTTTTCAAACGAGGCCTAGTCAAATAATTACAATGGGTTAGCTGGTTTTGCAAAATCTTTAGAATCTTCAAACCTTCACAAAGATTAGAGTATTGCCGCCCACAAATATCCCCACCAATTGAACATTCCAAAGCTCAATGCTTATTTCATATTTCTCATTTTTTTTAACAAAACAATATAGCATTTGTGACACTCAAAGAGAGAGAGAGTGAGAGAGAAAAGCTTACAAGAAAACAAAAACATGAAAACACAACAAAAATTATCAAATTTTCAGACCTTTTGGACATGAAATCCATGTAATAATTAATCATAAGATCAAACAAACATAACAAGAGAAAAAACATGGCAACAAAATTAATATGTATCTGTACACAGACAAACTGGCTGACTTTTGAGATGTCTACATTTCGTTGACTGATTTGTACTCATCTGAAATAGAACCCCTCTTGATGAACTCCAAACAATCTGCAATGGCTTCTGAATAAAAAGAATTGGACCGTTCAATGTTTGGGATAACCAAATTTCTTCTACTACTACTACAACTGCTCGAACTTCTGGCTATTCCTTTCCTGATCGATTCTAGTGCATGTCCACATGAAGATCTCCATCTGCTAAAGAGCCTGAAAAGGTACAAGAACTTGGCTCGGAGACGATAGACTGAAAATTTTCTGGGGTTTAGCCGGAAACATCTTCTTCTTCCACGGCACGACGACAATGATCTCCGGCTAACCTTGTTGTAGCTCATGTGTCCCATATGTTTACTTATGCTCAAACAAATGAAGAGTTTTTGTCACTATATGCATCATTTTTGTGGGATTAAGTGTAAAAGAGCAGAGAAGGGGCTTTTGGAGGTGAAGGTAATGATTTCAATTTAGTTGGTTGAGGAAGGAAGGAACTTGGAATGGTTTTGAAGATCTTGGAGGCATTCACAATGTATTATATACTTGATACTCCCAATTAGATGGTGTTGTTTGGCCTATATGCTCTCCAATTATTTATTTTTTAGACTCTTTTAAGAAGGGTTCAGATTTTTTTTATTACAAAATTAATTAATTATATAATTATAATTACATGATTAAATCATATTTTTTTGACAAAATATAAGTGGCAAATATGATTTTGAAAATAGATTATTCATTATTTTGAAAAAATAACACAATCTAATTATGTGATTATAATTATTGAATCAATTTAATTTTCTTCTTAGATAGTCCTAAAAAATAAATACTTTGAATCATTAGGGCCTCTTGATGGACCTACAACAATATCCTCCATTTAGAATTACTATTGGAGATAATCTATCCCAATATATAAATTATTTCACAAGTAATCGGTATGAGATTCTTAATTTTTAAATTTCTCTATCATTATGTCTTAGGGGTCATTTGATAATAAAATAATTAAAAAGTCAAAAAATCATTAAAAACTTTAAAAATATATACAAAAAAAAAAAAAAAAAAGTAGAGGTCCCATCACATTCTTTTACTTTTTGCACATTTTTTCATAATAAGCAAAAAAAGTCATTCCCAAACACTTTTTTTTTTGGTCTCATATTCTAATCTAAATTTTTTTTAAATATATTAAAAAGTCACTTCCTAAACAAATGTTTAATGCACAAGTCATAGAAATTTTGAGGCTTGATTGAAACATAATTCAATAATCAGGAGGGTATAAAATAAAGAAATTTAAAGATAAAAAATTCTTAACCAAAAAATAATATAATAGGAGCAAAAACTCATATAATTAGACCTCACACAATTATTCAAGTGGTAATGGAGAGGACAC
Organism: Camellia lanceoleosa; assembly: GCA_025200525.1. Taxonomy (NCBI): domain Eukaryota; kingdom Viridiplantae; phylum Streptophyta; class Magnoliopsida; order Ericales; family Theaceae; genus Camellia; species Camellia lanceoleosa. The sequence continues at coordinate 167,239,553 of CM045758.1, read as the reverse complement.
TTAAGTGTCAAAATTAGTGAATTCTCAAATTCTAATCTATGAAAAAGCGTTGATTTGTGTTGTAATTTAACTACTAACAGTTATATTATAAATAAATAAATAAATAAAACTCCAATAATTAGTAGAGTAGAGAAGACAAATGTAAAAGATGATAATGGAAGTGTCGCTTTACAGATTAGGTAACTAAAGTGGGTTACATTACACATAGGATTAGACAGTATTGGTATCTTATGAGTAAGTAATTGATTTTGAATCATGGAAACAAATAATTACTTAGGTCATACATTAACTTTGATGAGTTGTCTAATTTTGTTTCCTAAATTAAGGTGAGAACACTGTTAAATCTATCAAGAAGTTTGACTTATGGTTTGTCATGGTTCCACTAGAGGTGGCCAACTTTGTGTATAAGGCACTCTTGGCCTGTTTTATGTTTCCATTAGAAAGACATAATGGGTTATTGCGTGCCATAATCAACAATTTTCAAGCAATCATTGTCAATGGTGATAAAAGACCGAAAATAATTTGTTGAAGTGTGAGAAATGCATAGATTGTAATTATAATCTGAAACAACAAGCTTTGTATCTAAAAAAAGTATTGATCTTAAATTGTGAGCTCCACTATTTTAAATCAATGAAAATTTATAAAACTGATTCGCGGAGAGGCGACACTTATCTCTTTGAGGCAAGAGTTTTTTTAAATAATTTTGTACAAATAGCAATTAATGTTAAAGTTAGACAATGGAGATCAATCTCGTAGTACACAAGCTTTAAAAAAATCTTGAAAGAAACAGGAATACGCTTTCTTAAGTGAGAGGCATGTGAGCCCAACAATACACCACAAGCCTCACACATTTGATATTGCTGGGCAATTTAAGGGTTGTTTGGCATGTCCTAAATAAGTGTATTTTTTGACTTTTTAGACTAAAAAGTTGAGGAAAAAAATATGGTTGTTTGGGTTAACTTTTTGACTTTTTATGAAAAAATGTGTATTAAAAAATTGTATAAATTAATGTGTAGGGAAAAATTAGGATTAGGAGCTGTGCAACCGTAATTTTTGACTTTTGGTGAATAGTGATAACTTTTTAATTTTTTGAATAACTTTTTGACAACTTGCCAAACTTGACCTTAATACAATACGGAGAAATTTATTTCTAATTATTAATGACAGTGCATAATTGGACCTAATATATAATATCACTAAACTTGAAACAAACTTCAAAATGTTTCAAATATACAAATTCAGCAAAATGGTATTTTTTTTATTTCACTATATGCTATCAACAAAAAATAATTGAGGTTCTTAAAAAAGAAAAAAAAAATTTTAAAAAAAAAAGAAAAAAGAATCAGTTATGCATTGGGATTGAAAGGAGAAAAAAAAGAAAAACAAGGAAAATGTAAAAGGTGGGCTAGCTACCTTGGTGATCTAGCTCCTTCTACCTTAAAATATAATAATTGGAATTTGGGTTAAAATCATAACTTGTGACTAAAGGTAAAGTGGGTAAGCCTGCGGGGACGACCACGACTCTGTGCTGTGCGGCCGCTATGTCCGCGCGCTCAATTTAAAGGTAGCTTTTGTGCGACGTGTTGCAATACCGTGTCCTAAATTGCAGCACAAGTTTTGCTTCATAATTTCATTTCACACCTCACTTTAGTTGGATGAGAGAAAATTTAAAGATTTATGTTAGGTCATCTTCAACTAAACATCAAATTTATCATTAAATTTAAGTTTGGTGAAAAAATATATTTTTTCGTACTCTAATAATTTCATCAAACAGATATCAAATTGATAATATCAAAAATATTTCACCAAACTGAAGATACTTTGTACCTTTCATCAAATTACTGTTTATTATCGTTATATTTTCACCACCGAATGTCCACCTCAAGGAAAAATTTTGTAAAAATTTTACACTAGACGGTTGACCTCCCGATCGACCCCCCGGATGACCTCTCAATTAGTGAAAATTTTACATTGACCGGTCGATCACCCGGTAGTCTGCTTGGCTGATTTGATTCTTTTGACGAAAAGACATATAAATTAAGAATAAAAGTTGATTTTTTTAATTATTTTAGTCTATTGTCAAAACAAGTTTAAGTCTAAATATAACAGAAAAATGTTGTTTGATAATTAGCTTTTCTGAAAAGATATACATAAAATTAGAAAAATGCCTAAAGACCCCGGTGGGGAGGTCTTGGGGGTCATGGATAGGGGGTAGGAAAAAAAAAAAAAAAGCATTATTTTTTATTTTTTATTGAATGGGATGGTGCCACTCCACTGGGAATTAGCCCCCAATGGGGGTCTGAAGCATGGTTGATAAAATTAAGTAGAAGAGTTGATTTTTTTTATAGATGCCTTTTAATTTTTTTGACCAAACTTATGACTTCTCAAAATAGGCTAGTTTGAATCTAATTTACGAGTCTGGAGAAGAAACAAATCTTTCCATCACACTATGGAGCGTGACTTTTTTAGCACTTTTTTAATTGAAATATGAGTTAAAAAAATAATATGCTTGAATTCTTTTTATTTATTTATTATTTTTGGGAAAATAGTCACTTGTCAAATGGAGCCTATGAGTTATTTATTTGTTTATGTAAGACTATGAGTTATTTTGTTAAGATAATTAAAAGTTGATTTTTTGATTTTTTTTTTTGAAAAACATATAAAAAAATATGAGAGCTGATGTGATCCAAAATAGGTTAAAAGTTTCGAAATGACTACTAACCCACTTTTCAAAAGAGCTCCATATAATTATTTATTTACCGGCTAATTTTTTATTATTTTATTGTACCATTTACACAGCTTTAATGAGCCATTAACCCTAACTACTCAGACATTATTGACCCTAATTAATATTGTTTTTTAATTGCTGATAAGCCCATTTTGAATTTTCTGAGAGAATGTGTCTCAACTCGTTTGAATTGTATTTCTGTCATTTCATTTTTATTATTAAATTTCAAAACTTTTAAATGTTGAACTTCATTTTTTCAAACCTAATAACTTAAAACAGAGGTATAAATTTTTTTTGTAACAAGTTTGAAACGTTTTAGTATAGTTTTTAGGTATGTTGTTTTGGGATCTTATGCGTGATCGACGGAACCAACCTTTTGAAAATCGAACTTTGCAACAACTTTTTGCATATGGGGGGGGGGGGTTGATATATGTATAATATATAACTGGAATATTCTGGAGATTGGAGGAGGACCAACGCACTGCCAAGATGGTGACGTGGAGCTTAATTACCATCAACAAAGACCAACCAACTCTTTCTTTTACTATTTGTTTATTTATTTTAAATTTTAAAAAATTGTTTAGATTTCTCCACCTTGATTTCTTTCATATAAACAAACAGATGAAGTGTCATGTTAGGAAAGCTTCAAGTAGCATCTAAATATGCCTCACATTTTTGGACTTTTTTGTCAAGAACTTACTACTTACACCTTACACTTTTTTTTTTTTTTTGTTTTTTTCTTTTTATGCTTATTTACTACTTCTTTGTTTGTTGTTTGTTATGTATTGTGAAACCACTAAGGTTACACACCATATAACAGACCCCAAGTTAATACTCACTTCTACTTTTGCTTTTTGTGTTTTTGCCTTTACACTTTATATTATACAACTTACTTTTACCTTTTTTGTGTTTCAGATATATGGTGTGCAATTAAAAAAAGGTTCACCATAACAGGACCCCACATTTTTTTACAGAAATTATCTAATAGATAGGAAAGATCATGAATTTATTTAAATTCTAAATTTCTTAACAGGTCTCACATTTTTTAGCCCTAAACCTAAAATTAAGCCCTATTTCCATCGATGAAGCTAAATTCAATATATTTATGCATAGGTGACCTTGGACTAATGTTTGGACCAAGTGTTTTGGTTAAGAGATCATTTGGTGTTTTCTGACGACATTGGATGCTTGAGAAAATATGTTAAAATAAATAATAAAACAACATGTCACATTCAAATTATAATTATTTTATTTTTTTCTCTTATAACCATTAAATCAATAACAAAAAAATAAAAATAACAAAGTCAACTATCATCCTAAATATAATTTTTTTAGCTAGACTAAAATAGTGAAAAGTCAAAAAGTTAACTAAAATAGTCAAATTCCCAAATGAGCCAATTACTAACAGTTTTTATTAGAAAAATAAAATTTATTGATGCAAAACATAAGTACAAAATAAGTACAATATGATTTATATCAATACCAAAAGGCCTAGGACTAAAACTCAAAAGCTTGAAAGTAATTTTGAGGCTTTTTTTTTTCAAACTTAAAATCAATTATATTTTTAAAATATCTAATAATTTTTTGAAAGCCTTAATTTTTAAAATCTTAAATTTTGAAATATTTAGGTCGTGTTTGAATAAGAGATGAGTAGGAAATTTAGAAAGATAAAATAAAAAATGAGAGAAATATGAATGAAAATATAAGTTAAATTTTTTCACAATTTTTCTTTCCCATTCCAAATTTTTACCCAAATTCTTGATCCAAACCTAACTTAAAATTCAAATTAATTAGAGCTTCCAAAATAAGGATGTGTGTGTATATATATATTTTTTTCTTTAAATAATAGCTCCAGATTGGATAGTGGATATTGCTGAATTTGGGTTTGCAGGGCCCAAATTCAAGCTGCAGGAACTGGGTTTCCATGGCCCAAATGAAAAGTTGAACCGCTTTCAAGTCGACCTCTCTTCAAATTTAAAAATAAAATAAAATAAATTTCATAATTTTAACAATTATATTGATCTTATTTTTTAGAAAGGTTAAAAAATTCAGAACTAATTCATAGTGTAAAAACATAAAAATAAAAAGAAAAAATATATATTTTAGTACAAAAATAGATGGTAACATTATTTTCCCACTCATATATGATTAATAAAAAATAAGTTAAATGTTACATAAATTAAAATTTTAAGAGAACTTAATATAGTTATATCAAATTTGTGAAAAAAAAAAATCTTCTAAACTTTATGAGAATTTAGTATAATTTATCCTAATATTTCTTATGCATATAAGCAATAGCTTCAATTTCGTCTTAATTTTGGTGACCAACCCTCAACCCTTGAACATAGTCAAAAAGAGTGTTTCCCAAAATTTCAAAATCAATATGAATTGAAATCCTTTATGCAAAAATGAAATGAAATGTGAATAGAGCAAGAATAATATGAAATACAAAATTGAATGTTCATTCTCATTTAACTATTTGGTCGTCAATATCGAATTACATATAAATAAAATGATAATTGTCATTCTCTTCATTATACTTATTAAGGCTTGGTTTGGGAACAGGCTATTTTAGTAACTTTTTGATTTTTTACGAAAAGGTGTGCAAAAAAGTAGAGAGGTGATGTGATGTGTTTTAGTTGGCTTTTTGACTTTTTGACTATTTTAGCCACTTAATGGAATGGAATGATTTTTATTTTTATTATTAAAACAAGACTTCTAATAACAACCAAACTAAATAGTTGTTGATCAATAATAATGTTAGTAATTATGGTGGTGGTGGTGTGAGTCGAGGTGATGGAGCGAGTTGGGGTGAGTTTTGAAATCAATGGTGATCGTTGTGGTGGTTGTGGTGGTGGCCATCGTAATGGCTATGGTGGTGTCGCTAGTAAAGTGGTGGCAATGATAGTTAGGTGGTAGTTTAGAGATAATAGTAAAGTATTAGTGGTATAGTATTGTCAATATAAATGATAACTATAGCAATAGTGGCGTTAGTAAAGTACTAGAGAATTACGACTATGGTAATGGTGGTAGGGTGATAGTTATGGAAAAGATAGTGGTGGTGAAGGGGTAATGGTGGAAAGAAATGGAGGTTGTGGTGATGATAGTAATAGTAGTGGTGGTTATGGATTATTATTTTAAGTAATTCCATAATTTAATAATCTTATTTTGGCACATATTTTTTTTCTGAATTTTTTTTGTCTTTAGTGATTTTTGTCAAAATTATGTCAATTTTTTTTTTTTTTCCCCTATCCATCTTGTCGAGATGAATCTAATATTTTTTTTTTTGAAAAACTCCAAAAAAGTTGAAAAAATCAAAATAAGCCAAAAAAGATTTCTTATTTTTGTCTTTTCTAGATTTTTTGTTTTTTTGAAATTTTTTACAAAAATTATAATTTTCCGATTGTATTGTCGAGCTAAATCTAAAAACCTAAATTTTTTGAAAAAATAAAAAAAAAACATTCACTAAAGATGAAAATGAGCCACAAAAAATTAATAATTCAAAAGCATCTCTTATTCAGTTTTTAAAAATAACTTTTTTTTAAGTTTATTTAAATTATTTTCACCCAATAATTCAGAAATTATACCAAATAGTTTGATACAGATTCTTAGAATAAAAAAGGAATATAACTTAGATGTATCAAACAGTCCCATTATATGGCACCATGTCAGAGATTTTCAAAATTTCTGTTCAATTTTTTAATTTTAAATTCAACTATTTTAGTAATAAATTTTTTTTTAAGATCCCTAATATAAAGATTTTATAAAATAAATGACATATTATATTTTCACAGAGCAAATTTTATTCAGATAAATTTTGGAATAAACTATCAATAAGTCTTAATAGTTGGACTTAATTCTCATCAAGTCCTATTAAAAACAAGTCTTAGTAAAATCGTCGCTAAAAATAATTTTTGTGACTATTTTTTGCATGTTGCTAAAAATTGATAATTAATGACTTTTTTTTGTCATGATTTTTATAAATTGCCGTTAAAACTTACAATTAGTAACATTTTTCTATTGTGAATTTTTTCAAGCTGTCACTGAAAGTTAAAACTTATTGACTTTTTTGTGACAATTTTTTTAAACTGTCACTAAAACTTATAATTAATAACATTTTTTGTGACAAAATTTTTAAACTATTACTGAAAATTAACAATTCGTAATTATTTTTTTTTTATGGAAAAATTTAGTTAAAACCCCTCTATTGGACTCTTATTTGATGAAAATGACAATCCAATTTTTTTTTTCTTCATAAACCCCCTAAAGAGAAAACACATAATTGAGTAAGAATAAAATAAAAAATACATATACATTTTTTTTTCTTGGATAATATTGCCAGAGTAACACGTTACTATTAAACAGAATAACATATTACTGTTATTATTTACATCAATTTCAATGGTGATAATGTTTTTTTAAAAAAGTCAACATGGATCTTATTTGATAGATCTTGATGAGAGAATTCTGAAAATATTAATTTTATTAAAAATCGACATTTACATCAAAAGTTATTTATTTTAAAATTTAATATTTTGATAATGTGATATTTATTGGACTTTTCAAGAAAAACTTTTTGTGCTTGTCCTTAATGCATTAAAATTACATTATGAGAGGATTTTGACCAAATTCCTTGTGTTTGATAAAAAATGTTATAATTTTCACAGTACCTATTGGACAATAAATCTATCTAGGACTACACATAAGTCCCTCTAAATTTTGCCCAATTCAGACAAAATTTAATATTGACTCGGAGAAATTTCAATTTTCACGGAGAAAATTTCAAAATTTTACTATGAACTATTAGAGAAATTTCAAATTTTCTCTTAATCATGACCGAAATTTCTCTGAGCCCGGCAAAATTCTTTGAGTCGAATTTTCTCTATGAAAATGTTGGAAGACCTTAGCTAATAAAAAAAAATATATCTTGGACCTCTCCTACTATACAAAGTTAGAGAGGTATATGTCTCACTAATTTTCTCCTTTAGTAATACAATTTCAAATTTTATCCTAACTCTGATATTTTTAATCTATCTATCCTTATATTTGACTCTATTCTACTAATCCTAAACTTTATTTATTTATTTATTAAATATGTGAAAGATTATGACACACACCTCTCAAAGGGTGTATACTATATACACCTTATAATTATAAAAAAAAAAAAAAAACATAATTTTATATTTCTTGAGTCATAATTAAAATAAATAAATAAAAGTCATAACTAAATATCTCAAAATAATATTATAACTAAAGAAAAAAAATTAATCATAACTAAAGAATGAAATAACATAATTAATGTATGGAATGTATATAATAGAATTCTCCATTAAATATCTACATATAATCATATTTCTTATATTCTTTTCTTACTACTATTAAACACAAGTGATTGGGTCACATATATATTTATTAATGTATGTCTCATTACTTTGTGTTTTAAAATTAAAAAATAAGATAAAAAAAATTAAATTATATATACTAATATTATTTTTTATTAAAATAAAATTTAATCAATTGAATAATTTTGTCATACCTTTGTCTGGTTAGAATACAGAGCTCACCAAACATGCTCTTAAAAATGAGAAGTTATTGGTGGATCTTTGACAACTTATTGGTGAATCTTGGAGTATCACTGCAAGATATTCCAATTGCATTGTGATTAATAAAAAGTATGAAATTCATATTATATCAGGTGATCAAAAGAGATATATGATCACCCCTAAAAATCAATCAACAATTTTTTATTAAGGGTTCGTTTTGGATGTGAGTTGATTTTTTAGCTATTTTAATATGGGCCTAAAAAGTCTCGTTTGGAACAAATTTTTTGACTTTTTAAACTTTTGTGAGAGAAAAAAATAAAAAGATTATAGTTTGGATGCGACATTTTATTTTATTGGACTAAAAAACTTATTTTATTTTTTTGTAACTATTTTAGCCAAAAAATCTCATTTTAACTTCTGCAAAACGAAGGCTAAAAACCCAACCGAAGAGCATCCATAATAGATGTGTTAATGGGTGTGTTAGTGTTAGTAGCCAAAATTTTAGCTAGCCACAATAACTTTTGTCTTCACAATGGAAGTGCTAAGGAGTGTGTTAGTGAGTTGTGTTAGTATCTGCTGGTAACTTCTTTATTAACTGTGGCTAGCAATATAGCCAGCCATTGTGGAATCCACTTGAATATAATAATATTTTTCAAACAACAACCCATAATTAATATTACCATTGCAACTAGGTATTTGCTGATTCAAATTTTTTACCGTTCTGCACAGTTTGTCTTCTTCAATAAAATGCAAACCAATATCTATTCTTGACCATTTCCTATTCTCAACCCTCCATTAATATCATGACCTAAACTCGCCCCTATGGATTAGAGTCATAACCGGCCAATAATCATGAGATCCTCTACGGCCTCAATCAGAAATCAAACCATATTTAATAATATGAGGCCAAATTGCGAAAGCAAAATTTACAAAGATTGTCTAATGAGTTGTGCATACATGGCTCAACCCAAAACATTCTCATATATAAAATACTCACACCATACAAACATCTATATTATGTATGTATTACATAAGTCCAGGATCATTCAAGCCAGTATTAACAAAAAAAACCAAGGTTATATATAGAATTGGTCATACATGACCACAAAAGAACCAAAAGAAAAGCAAAACAATAGTAAAGCCTCATGTGTGAGGCAACCTTGGTTGACTCCTCAAAACTTGGTTTCTCATTGCTCACTAGGGTTAAGGTTGGACATCTCGTTACTCACCTACATACATATAAATAAGGGGTGAGCTAACATCCAGTGAATAATACCAAAGCAAAGAAGTTCATAAATAAAATTCTTACAATCATAATTCACTATTACGCTTGGAAATCAATAATAAAGCAAAACGACCTTAGGTCTTTTCTATCATTTCTCAAACACGAAACGACCTCAGGTCCATGTAGCATACAAAATGACCTTGGGTCCATCATGGGCAAAACGACCTTGGGTCCAACTTACACACAGAACGACCTTAGGTCCAATTCACACAAAACGATCTTAGGTCCAATTCACACAGAACGACCTTGGGTCCAATTCACACAGAACGACCTTGGATCCAATTCACACAGAACAACCTTAGGTCCAAATCACACAGAACGAGCTTAGGTCCAATTCACACAAAACGACCTTAGGTCTTTGGCCCATCTAACACTTATACAGAATGGCCTTAGACCCAATCCACATCCTTACTAAATATACTAAACAGCCTTAGGCGCATTTCATACTCATACGCCGATCACTTCACATATTTCATTCCGCATTAAGTGATATTCATTCATAATATCACTTCAAAAGTTTAGAACCTTACTACATAGGCATCATTTAGAAAATAATGCATTTACAAAAATGTCTTTGCTAAGATATTACTCACTATGTTCGGGTGCTTGATTTGTCCTTGCACTTGACCCTACATAATTCATAACACATAGGGTCATAATACCATTCAATCTGTTTTTTAGTTTGCTTAATGTTCTTAGGCTTCTTTTGTGACCTTTAATTCATTTACAATGTTCAATGCATGTCTAAGAGTGCTTAGAAATGAAAGAGAACAAAAAACGAATCATAAAACAACTTTTCAAAATTTCTGAAACAGGGTTCTCCACTCGAGCGCAGCTTTTCTCGCTCGAGCGGACCCCTTTGGTCTGCAATAGTACTGGTTGCCTCATTTTTACACTCGAGCATGACTTTGGTCGCTCGAGCCAAGAGTCAAAACATGTGAGTGAACACTTGAGCACAATTCTTCTCGCTCGAGCGGACATCAATGTCTGTAAAACTTTTGGGAGCTTGATTTTTACGCTCGAGCGACACTTTCCTCGCTCGAGCAGACATGACGAATTCTAGAATTTCTAGAACTGTATTTGAAGCTCGAACTTGATGTTCAAAGGTCCAAAGCTCGTGTTTTTGGTACAAAAACATGGAAATACATTATATAGCATGAGAACATAGGTAATTTGAGACCAATTGTCCAAAACCATGATCCAATTCTCAAATCATTTCATATTCTTCTTGATAACTTTAAAACACATGCAACCAAGCTTCATAACTACGTGAATTATGCATGCATGTGTAATATAGACTCTAATACCATTTGTGATAGTCAAAATCATATGGCTTAACAAAATTATGCATGCATGAGCACTTTGGCACTAAATTCTTCATATTAAGTTTGTATTCTACAACAATTCACCAATTCTTCTTGAATGCATATCTTCATGAACTTTAACTTACGAATTAGAGTCCAAATACTCACTTGAAGCCTTCAATCCTTCTAACTTTATCAAATTCTTGAGTCTAGTTTCCCAATTCTTCAACCTTGAAGTCAATTCTCTAAGAATTTGGTCTCTCTATAAGTGTTTTCCCTCTCTAAAGTGTATAGACTCAACCAAGAAGTGAGAAATGAGCTCAATGATATGAGCTATGCCCCTAACTAGCACATATATAGGTCTCACTAATCATATTGACTAATCAAGGCTTAGGCTTAATCAAATGAACTTAATTAAATCAAATTAATTTGATTATTTTAATCCGAATCAATTTTTAATTAAATTTCACCGTAGGCTCTAAAAATTAAGCTAATCGCAATAGCACAGTCAATTCAATTTCTGTCACCTCTACGGTCTTCAATTTAAATTTTATAACAAAAAATCAAACAGATTTTCCTACGATGAACAGATAAAAATTCAAAAACACATATAATCATATAATTAGCGTTCAAAATCATATCAAGCTCATAATTATAAGCATAATTAAGATTAATTAGCATAACACAAAGTAGGGTTATCACAATTAAAAAGGATTCCAATTGTATATCAGCCAAAACTTTCGAAAAATTGATCATCCTCCATTTTTCAATAATCAGTTCAATCAACAGTAAAACTCTCAACTGCCATTGTAATTTGATTCTCAAGTATTTTCTCAGTTCTTTTCAAATCCACAGTATTGCCAGACTCTATTTACTGAATTTATTCCAAAGCAATCTCAATTACAATCTCATGAACCTCCTCCAACAAGTGACACACACACACACACACACACACACACACACACACACACACACACACACAAAATCAAAATTGTAAAAAGAGGAAGATGAAGTACTTTGTAAAGCATGGTTGTGTGTCTCAGAAGATGCAGCTACGGGTACAGATCAACAAAGAGCGAGGTTATGGGATCGAATTTTGGATGAGTTCAATCAACTCTTGGGTTATTAGAGTGATCGAATCAGCTTGGGTTTGATGCATCAATGGTCCACCACTCAATCTCACCTTAACAATATTCTAGATTTGTTCGCACAATAGAGAGGACTCCTGTAATAACCCTCGTTACTATTTACCAATTAGCTACCGAATACTGCAAAACTGAGACTGATTATGACTAATAATCGGATTGATCGAAATACTGAACTGACTGACTGAAATCTGAAGCTGATTGATTGACTGTATCTGTTTTAATGCATTTCCTATCTGTTGATTGTTAATTGATCTGTTCATGTTTTATGCTTAAATTGCAAACTGAAGGCCTTATCGGCGGCCGAATCTGAAATTGATTGATGTTCTGTGTTAATTAGATTTTATGTGATTTTATGGCATGTTTATCTGAAAACTGATTAGGTATGATTAAATTAGATTAAATAGGTTGAATTGCATAGTTGGCTTTAATTACAACTTTGCCACTTAAGTGGCCCACTACCTAGACACATGTGGACCTTAGCATTCATGCAACAAAACATTTCCTCAGCCTATTTTGTTGAGCTCCACCGAAATTAGAGAGAGAGAGAGAGAGATGAAGTTAGGAGAGAATTTGGCCTCATCTTGTGAATTGTTTGAGAATCCTGAAGAAATTGAAGGATAATTGTCCAATTGAGCCTCCATACCTTTAATTCAAGACTTAGGTAAGGAAATTCAACCTCTCATTGTTGTCTTCAAGTTGATTCTTGCATGATTCATGTCAAATTGTGGAGCTAAGGCATGATTTAGTTCTAGCATGTTGAATTGAAGCTCATTCCATGCATGCATGTGTATATTGAAGAGTTTTGAGTTGTGTATTGAAGCTTTGAATTGTTTAAACTCATGCATGTCATGTTTGTAGCATGTTCATGAAAATTTGGTTTGAAATTGAGTTTGAATTAAGCTACCCTTAGGGCTTGATTTTACAAATTAAACTTTGGAACATGTTATTCTATGCGTTTACAAATGTTTTCCAGAAATTTGGCCCAAGAGGATCAAATTTTGTGCATTTAAACTTGATTTGAGCTTGGAAGTTCAAATCTGGAAATTCCAGATTTTGGACTCCCGCTCGAGCGGGGAAAGTGACGCTTGAGTGGGAAATTCGTGCTCCTAGTACTTTGCACTGTGTTGAAGTCCGCTCAAACGGAAGGATTAACGCTCGAGCGGGACCTTGTGTCTTACGCTCGAGCGGCTATCAAGCGCCCAATCGAGCGTGGATTTCACCTATCCAGTACTTTTTACTGTTTTGCACGTCTGCTCGAGCGTGGGAAGTGACGCTCGAGCGGGAACCGTTGTTTGCATGTCCGCTTGAGCGGAGTAACCTACGCTCGAGCGAGACCTCTGTTTTTCTAAAATTCTGAAAATATTTTCTGAGTGCATCTTTACATCCTCTTTCCATCCTAGGCATCCTAGGGCACATTTAAGGCATCTTATTGAGGATAAAGATGTAGCACACACCGAGGCAATTAGGGATTAAGTTATTATCTTTCCCAACCGTGTAGCTTAGTGTGTTCATTCTGTAAACTGTGTAGGGTTGGCTTTCCGAGGAAACGCTCTAGCTTACTGTAGCCCAGAACTCTATGAGTAACAACTGTGTAAAGATATGTTCAAAATGATTATCTTCTGAACAATTGAACTGCATCGCTTTACGAGCGACATCGTTAATTGAATGAATGTATGTCCTATATTTTGAACTGTATTGTGGCATCCTTAGCAACTACTGTTACTAACTGTTACTGTTACAGAGATCTCTGTCAGTTACCTCGTTGGAACCACTACTGTTTACTGATTGATGGCTATCATTTACTGTTCGGTCTTTTAGATCTACTGTTTACTATACTGTTATACTAATGGATGTACCACATATGACTGTTTACTATACTGAACAACTGATATACTGATTGAAATGAACTATTTTCATTACTGTAAGGACATTCATTCTAAACCCTTTTACGCATTATGTTATTCACTAGGCTTTAGCTCCCTGCTCATATATATATGTAGGTGTACAGGCACCAGACCAGAGCTAGGAGCGTGGGGTAGACTTCCCTTTTTGTCAAGCCAACCACTGTGCCTCACTGCGAAGTTCCGAGCCTGCCAAGCCATGGCTTAGGGGTGTTTTTATTTTCCCCTGTCTGATCCTATGTCTGCTTTGTATGACTGTATAGACTGTTACTGTACTGCTTAATAGGGATTTGGTCCTTGTTCTGAATGACTGTAAATATTGTGCATACTGTTCTGTACTGTATATATATCTATGTATGTATGAAAAATCTTTTTGCATACAAACTGTTACAGCTCGTTGGACATTATTTATTTATCAGATATTTCGCCATGCCCTCAGATCAGTATTCTTGTCTTCATTAGGTGCCTTGGTAATCTCGACATCGCCGATTCTGATCTTGAACTCATAGGGGCGGGTTTGGGTCGTGACAACTCCGACTAATGGCTATAACCTTGAAGATTCGGTAAGCTATAGTTTACACATTTTCCTACTCAAATAATTTAATTGAAAGACTATTAATTTTTGTTTGTAATTTTTTATAGGTAGAAGCTGCAAAACAATTGTATTATAGCTCACAGGGTCACCACTTTGAGTGGGATGGTTGTTAGATAATCCTTAAAGATAGTGCTAAATGGTTTAACCATACAAAACAATAAGAAGAAAAAGAAAAAAAAAAGAAAATTTGTCGAAGAAAGAGAGTTGCTTTCAATGTGGATGTTGATCAAACTATAAATTCCTCAAATCCATTTACTTCGGCAACAACACCCAGTTCATCTATAGGATCAATTAGCCTTGACAATGATGGTGATTCTCTATTTACTGAAGAAGATCATGAATTACCTCGACCTATTAGACGAAAAACAATAAAAAATATGCGTCGAGATCAATTAGAAGCTATAAATTTATTTGTTGTTGAATTTAATAACTTGAGAAAAGAACAGAAGGAAATTACTGAACAAGAGGTCGTAATGGCAAATGAACGAGAATGGCTGAAACTTCAAGCCAAACAAGAGCAAGAACAACGGAGGCTAGAGGTTAAACTCGAATAGGAACGAATGAGAATTACAGCCAAACGTGAACAAGAACGGATGAGGTTTGAGAAAAAGATTATGATGGCTAATCCAAATTTGATTCCTACTGAAGAAGGAAAAGCTTTGGTCATTACACAACAGAAAACAATTTGGGCACATACAAAACAAGGGGGCCTTGATGATGGATCAAGTTGTAGTGGTTTAAATTAGTGATCGGTAGTTGAATTTAGTGATAACCTATTATAACATTCAAAGATAAATTTGTAGTACCATTTCACATCCATGTATTAATTTTAAGAAAAACTTGAGCTTTCTTATGAAATGAAATTGTTAAATTTTGTTAGCACTGATATGATTTTTAGATTTTGTTGATTTTTCTCATTGATCTATTTAGCTCTGATATAGTTACCCTGATAAAGAGATTGAATTGAAGTAAAAAGGGTTAGAAGACAGAAAGAGAAACAACATTATCAACTCATTGAGAGTTCAGATCAATTAACAACTTTGATCAAAATGTTTTAATCATAATGTTCCTCTTCGATGAAAAATAAAGCTTAAACAGTTATTAAATAAAGCCAAGAATAGCAGCAAACGAACAACCAAATAGTAGCAGTACATAGTAGCAACAAAGGAAGTCAGCCAACATAAGGGCGGTCATTCGGCCGAACGTCCAGAGGTGGTATTTTGGCCCAGAACAACTTCGTTTTAACTCTACTCTATATGCTCTACAACCGCAGATGACAACCTTCACGATCGAGCCTCACGAGACATTCGAGAAGACATCCGAAGGGACATCTGGGCAGATGACCATTAAGAACAAAGATGGGTGTAAATAGATGGATGTAAATAGTTTCCAAATAAAGATAAAACAAAGACAGGTCTTCTTGATTACTCTTATTTATTCATTCATTTATGAAGTTCTTTGTTTTTCTAGATAAGCACCTGTGGTCTTCCTTTTCATCTTTCTCTAGATTCTGAAACATTATGGGTTGTAGCTTCTGAGTTTGGTTTTCAAATTCCAAATGAACAGACGAGACACTGTTGTGGTTAAGATTAATCTAACAATGTAATGTATTATATATAAACTGATGAAGAAGTTAACATTGTGAAAGGCGATCCATTCCACAATCTAATGTATTACAACAAATTAAGATTAAAAGGTACTGTGATTAAACTAACAACCTCTTGTATCTCACTTTATGTCATTACAAATTTATATCTTCATCACCAAATTGATTCCATAAATGTTCTATTAGATCAATTCTAAGCATTGCATTTGTTCCTCTATTTCGAATTCTTTTAAGACGAGATGAGATGTGTGCCACCAAAAGTGTTAGGTTTCAAGCATCTTCTGGGGGAGATACAGTTTCATCTATCGGAGACCCCCAACTTTCAATGT
This sequence comes from Camellia lanceoleosa, assembly GCA_025200525.1. Lineage (NCBI taxonomy): Eukaryota > Viridiplantae > Streptophyta > Magnoliopsida > Ericales > Theaceae > Camellia > Camellia lanceoleosa. The sequence goes on along the minus strand of CM045758.1, from coordinate 167,223,114 downwards.
CTATTCCATACTCGTCTTTGATGATCATGTTGTGTAGTATGATGCACGTTTTCATTATCTTACAAACGTCTTCTTTTTCCCAATAACGCATTGGTCCTTGCATTATACCCCACCTTGTTTGTAACACACCAAATGCTCTTTCAACATCCTTCCTAATAGCCTCTTGTTTTTTAGTAAACTTCTCCTTTCCTATTTTTGGGTGCATGATGGTTTGCATTAGAGTTGCCTATTGAGGATATATGCCATCAGATAAATAATAACCTAATGTATATTCACGCATATTGACATTGTAATTAATCAGAGGCATTTTACCATGTATGAGATTGTCAAATATCGAGGAATGATCCAAGACATTCACATCATTGTGTGAACCTGGCATACCAAAGAAAGCATGCCAAATCCATAGGTCTGTTGATGCAACTGCCTCTAATATAAAGGTAGGCTTATTGTAATGGCCCCTATGGGTTCCATGCCACGCTGTGGGACAATTCTTCCATTCCCAATGCATACAATCTAAAGACCTAAGGATACCTGGGAAGCCTCTCACCTTCTCTTCTTTAAGTAGACATGCTATGTCATTTTTATTCGGTGAGCGGAGGTATTGTTCCTCATACAAGGCAATAATAGCATTACAAAAGAGCTTCAAGCTATCATTAGCAGTGGTCTCGCCAATCTTTATGTACTCATCACGATGATCTAATGAAAATCCATAGGCGAGTATACGAATTGCAGCGGTAATTTTTTTTGTATAGAAGAGCACCCTAATCGTTCAACACAATCCTTTTTTTGTACAAAGTATTTATCATACCCTTTAACATCATTTAAAATGCGAAGAAACAACTCTTGACGCATTTGGAATCGTCTACGAAAATAGTTAGGTGGATACGTACAATTCTCAGCAAAATAATCTCTCCATATTTGTTGATCGCTTCCCTTACGATCATGCCTTATATATTGCCTCTCAATTGGTTTTGAGATTAGTGCTACCATTTGTGGAGGAAGAAGCAAATTCGTCATCTTTCGAACGCGTTTATTATAATGCTGTGAACCGTTTCTTGATCTCCGTCAGATAAGCTATCATTGTCGGTTGAAGAACTAAAATGTGTAGAAAAACTAGACTCTATGGTAGGAATAAATTGAGAAGATAAGGCCATTGATGTTTTTACGGGGAAAAATGAAAGAGAAGATAAAAGAACAAATAATCTACTTGTTAGATGAAAAAAAATGTATTTGATTTGAATATATATTACTTGTTGGGAAATTCCTCGTAGCTCGAAAAAGTGTGGCACAAATGGCTCAGAGAAAAAGTGTATTTTTTAAATTTATGAAAATAATCTCTACTAGGTAAGAGAGTATTTTTTTTGGTGATATAGAGTTAATAGAGCCATCTGAGATTACTTGTTTATTTAGTTGGTGACAATACAATATATATATATGTTTATTGTACATTATAGTCGTTGTTAAAGTGAAATATAATTGTTGGCACTGAAGGAAGAGAGAAGGAGAGTTGGTAGAAGAGTGGGTTCCACATCTATTTATATATATATTTATTTATTCTTAACACACATCTTTAACATATTTATTGCACTACCATTCATTCTCTAAAATTAATAAACTCTTAACATATTTTAACATATATTTTTTAGCGTCATTTTTATCATTTTTTATCATATAATACACTTTAGGAGTTTTTTTAATGTGTCTTAAGAATTTAAAATGTGTATAGTTGTAAAAAGATAAAAGTATAATTAAGTGTAGTAAAGATAGTAAGTAAGTGGTGTATAAGTAATGTAAAAAGTAAGAAGTGGGCATGCAACACAAAAAAAAAAATAAGAAGTAGTAATTTTTTTTAAAAGGGTGTAAGTGTAATGATAAAGTCAGAAGGTGTAAGTTACAACACCATAAAAAAACCCTATACACAATAAGTGTATGTGTGTAAAGGAGAAGTATATAAGTATAAGGTGTGTGTAATAAAGGTGGTGTATAAGTGTAAAGGGTAGGTGTGGTTGCATATGGGTGTGCGACCTCAAAATGTGTAGTAGTAAAAGGTTTAATTTTTTAAAAGGTGTGTGTAAAAGAGTATAAGGTGGTGTAATAAGCACACCATAACCAAACCCTACACTTTAATATATTTTTTTAACTGTCTCATTGTGATACTCTAATCCACCTCTAAAACAAAAAATAAAAAATAAAAAAGCGTTTTGGACGTTGTCGTCAGTTGGATTCTTGACTGTTCTTGAACCTTGGTCGCGGTGGTTCAGAGCACAAAAATATGCTTGCTAGTCAAGAGCATTTAAGAACAAGATTCAATGTTTGGATTGATTTTTTTGGATTAAATTTTTTGGAAATTGAATTTTTTAATTTTTGTATTTGTATTTGTTTTTATTTTTAGTGAATATTTTTAAAATTTTAAATATTTTTTTTTATTTTTTTAGATGTACCTTACTTAGATATATCTAAAAAGTAAAAAATTTATGAATAAACATTTTTAAAAATTAATAAATATATAAAAATATAAAAAATGTACTGAATTCTCATTTTTTTTATATATATTTTTTACTAAATTCTCGTATTTTTGATATTTAATAAATTTTTAAAATGTTCTTTTCAATTTTTTTTTTTAATTTTTTAGATATTTATATGTTAGGTATATTTAAAAATTTTAAAAAAATTACTCAAAATATTTTTAAAATTTTAATAAAAATAAAAAAATACGAAAAATAAAAAATAAAATTTTTTAAAAAGTATTTTTGAAAAATAATAACCAAACATTTTTTTGGGTGAATAATAACCAAACATAATTCCTTCTCTAATCATCCATTCCTCCTTCAATCCTCTTTTTCTTCAACAAAATTCTGTCAAAGTAATGCATTGTTAGAAACAATTTCCTTCTCTAATCATCCATTCCTCCTTCAATCCTGTTTTTCTTCAACAAAATTCTCTCAAAGTAATGCATTGTTTGTTTCTAACTGTAAACTTCTACGGTTTCGGAATGAATAATTTTGTATAGAATTGACATTACAAAGAAAGAAACATGTTATCGCAATCAGGTTTTCCAAACACCGCCGCCACTACTGAAGCTAATCCAAATCCCCCTTCTTCCTCCGATGAGGACTTCATCTCTTTCGCATCTTCGTCCTCCTCCTCCGACGATCCTCCTGAAATCCCTATCTTCTGGCCCTCCGATGCCATTCTAACCCTACATTGGGTGATGAACCTCACCCTCGCTTCCGAATGGGCCTCTCGAAATCTAAGCCCCTCGGAGCTCCCTTCTGTCTTCCCTGTTCAAGTGTTCGATAGTCTCATACTCTCTGCTTCCAAAATCCTTCACAAGGAGCCCAATTGCGTCACCATTGATTGTTGCACCACTGATTCCAGTGTCGTCGTCGTCGGGGACGTTCATGGCCAACTTCATGATGTCATTTTTCTGTTGCGGGACGCCGGTTTTCCGGCCGATAATCGCTTCTTTGTGTTCAATGGAGATTATGTGGATAGAGGAGCTTGGGGTCTTGAGACATTCCTTCTCTTGTTGGCTTGGATGGTATATATAAGATTCATACATATATAATATATTCTGAGACTAATATTTAGATTCTTTAATTTCATATTTCAAAGAAAAAAAAAAATTCAATTTTTGTGTGTGAGTGGAGGGGGAGAATAGAAATATAGCATTGTCTCAGAAAGAAAGCGTTGTTCTATGGAGTTTCAAAGGTTTCTTTAATTGCGAATCTATGCTTGTTTTTACTGTGATGCTGAGTTTGTTTAGGATGAAAGTGGTAGAAAGTACAAGAAAATTTATATTTATCATAATTAAAAGCCAAAATTTTTCTTGTGTTTTCTTGCAAAATTTTCATCCTAATCAAATGCTTGCAAGAAAATATATTTTTCTCTTCGTTGACTTCACTTTCTATCACTTTCAATTTCTTCCCTTTTTTTTCTTTCTATTGAAACTGAGCCTAAGTATTCAAGGAATTAAGATGCTTTCTTGCTGCAACCACTGTATCAGTTGAGATGATAAGCCAATGTTATTTCTCTGTTTTTTATGTGACTCATTGTGCTTTGTTCAACTAGTTTTTAATGCTTGCACATCTTTTTTATATTTGACATCTTTTTTACATAATATTGGCGAAATGACATGAAAGATGAAATGATAGAACGTGTAAAGAACTCAATTATTTGAATGTGCTAGAAAATGGATTTATATCGGATGCTAAAAGCTTGTGTTTATGACACCTACCATTTATTGAGATATGTACTCTAATAAAACATCACGTGTTTCCAATGAAATTTGGTAATGCCAAGCGGATACGTATATTTTATTGAAAAATTTTGCCATCTTGAGAGGACTAAAAAGCTTACCATTTTAATCCAACATCTCTTATATACACTTTACTCAAAGTCAATGAAAGAAAGGATAGGATATAGGAACGAGGGCAGAACTTTGGAAATGCTGTTTTGTTTTAATTATTATTAGTTTTTAAATGTTCTCAGGAACATGAAAAATGAAAACTACACACAAATACTATTATAGAGAAAACAACTTTAAAATATTCAATTTCCAGGAAACTATGCATTTTGAGAAAGTTGGGTTCATAAGGAATGGAAACAATTGAAAGACAATTGTGTTTTTAATTATTATTATTTTTTAAAAAAATTTCTAAAATTTTTACAAATGAAGATTGAAAATGGAAACAATAATTATGAAAATGATAACAGACCAGCGCTTGTTGGTTTCCCGCTCTACCTCATTTCAGAACTCTCAAATTTGTAGGGTCTAATTTAAATTTTTATTTCCATTTTTCAAAGACCTTTCATGCATATAAAAATGGAAGGATTCAAGAACTTGTTTTCGAATAGTTGATTTTACATTTTGTGGTGATTGTTTTTTGTATTTCATATTTCTGTGGAGCACTGCAAAAGTACTTATATTTTCATAGGAACTGTGGCTTATTTTATCAGTTTGAACTTTTGTGATTTATTATAAACCACTTATTTTGTTATATAGAACATTTAAGGTTTATGATTACTTTTTTACACCATAGGATATTATTATTTTGTTAAAATAAAGTGTTTCTATTCTAACTGGACAATTATTATATGTCGTATACTTTTCTTGCATTTAAGAAAGCTTGTTTGGATGATGCATTTTTTCTAGGTTTCTATGCCGTGTAGGGTATAGCTTCTTCGTGGAAATCATGAATCAAAATACTGTACTTCAGTTTATGGTTTTGAAAAAGAAGTCTTGACCAAGTATGGAGATAGCGGAAAGCATGTCTACCGGAAATGTTTAGGATGTTTTGAAGGACTTCCTCTGGCTTCCATTATAGCTGGGCGTGTTTATACTGCACATGGGGGGCTTTTCCGCAGGGGGCTTCCATTATTGCTGGGCGTGTTTATTTTGGCTCTTTGGAGGAGTTATCTAAAGCTAGGAGATCTGTCCTCGATCCTCCATGGGAAGGTCTGAACTTGATTCCTGGTGATGTGCTGTGGTCAGACCCATCAATGAGCCCCGGTCTTTCTCCAAATAAAGAGAGAGGAATTGGTCTATTGTGGGGTCCTGACTGTACTGATGAGTTCTTAAAGAAGTTCAATCTAAAGGTAATACATAAATCAAATTTCCCACTTAATGCTGATATTGTTACATTTTAATACCATACCATTGTTATACTATAGGCCAATGACTTTGATAAGTTGCTTTACATGTGCTTGATGTCTTTCTATTAAACAACTTGAGAAGGCATGACCTATATAACCAGACAACTTTAATCATGATGTCTTGTTGATATTATGAAGAATAATATGATAGGTTGTATTATAAAATTCTATAATACAAACACTATTTTTTTGTTACCTGAAATTCTATTTGGAATTCCTTTGTACTAAACCCAGATTCGTTATCGACACAGAATTGTATAAATTGCATTTGCACTTGTATAAATCTATTGCTTTTCCGAGAAGAACATGAGTTGTCTTTAGAAATATATATTCGTTATTTAATCTAGTGTACTTCTTTCTTTGGGTGTTAGCTCTCTATCTAACCAGGTGCAAACAAGATCTCAAATCTTTCCTTTCTTTGTCATCTTTGTACTTAATCATGCATGTAATACAAGTTATAAAGAACTAGCTAATGGAATGCAGTGCTCCGTCTTGGTCAGGGGTTCAATTCCGTTTGCTCCCTGGCTTATTGAAGCAATATAAAAGTACTTATAAATTTGTTAAAAGAAAAAGAATCGGCATTGTTGTCCACTGTTGTTACCACAGTTAATTATCAGATCACATGAAGGCCCTGATGCAAGGGAAAAGCGGTCTGATCTAGCAGGAATGGATGAAGGGTACACAATAGATCATGTTGTAGATTCTGGGAAACTGATTACTCTTTTCAGTGCTCCTGACTATCCACAGTTCCAAATATCTTGCATTTCTCGTTTTGTTTTGTTACAGTTGGCATTTATTGTGTTTGTAGTAGTTCCATCTGCACTTTTGTACTGGCTCTTTTGCTCTGATTGTCTTAATAATTTCCTTTTAATTTTAACATCTGATTTAGGAAATTGGCGAAGTTTTATGTCCATTAATTTAGAACTCCTGATATGTTCTGTATGGTTAAATTTAGAGTTACATGTAGGAGCCTTTGTTCTGAAACAATCAGGCATGGTTGAGCTGGATTCATTTTAGTTTCCACTTTTGGTTGAGCTGCATAATGACATTGTCTTCTAATTTTTCAATTATATACCTTTTTATTCTATTCTCTTTGTTCTTGCTTTTTCTTTTTATTTTAATTTTTAAAATTGGCCTTCCTTTATCACTTCTCTTATTATAGTTAGTGAGGATATCAATTTAAAATTCTTTCTTAAAATAAGAGAATCTTCCCCATAGAAGGAGAAAACTTCATAAAATCTGTTTAGCAATGAGGGAGTTTGTTGATGCATGGAGACGTATAAATCTTTCTATTACTGTGAGATTCTTTCATTAGTTATGCCCTTCAAAAAACCATATTAGTTTCAACTGCCCCATATCAGAAATTATTAGCAGAACGGATAATCTGTGTTCCTTCAATTTATTTTCAATTTCTTGTACAAAAACTGAGCGACCTTAAAATGAATGTGAAAACTGGCCTTAACCTAATTTTGGCTTTAAAATGGTGTAAAGTCAACTTGGACATGTCCAAATGTGGATATGTTGTAGGATGGAAGAGGTTTCTTTCCTCAACTCTGTCATGATAAGTTAGGTGGGTTGAGCGCGTTTAATAGAAATTGTTATATTTTTCGTAGTTAGATATTCAATCCCTTCAAGAATTAGTGTAGTTTTAAAACATTGAGAGGCCTACATGAGGAAGGCATGTCAAGTTGAAAAAGCATGCAATCTGGGCAGGTTGATATGCCTAGATTGCGTGCTTTCAACTTAACCTGTCACATGCTTGAAATTTGCATTGACATGGGCAATTCCAATGTGTTTTTTCTTTTTCTTTTTAAAGCTGTTCTTGTTCTAAGCTTCTTCAGGATTCTGCTTTGTGGTTCCAACTAAAATTTTGTTTGCAAAGCCATCATAATTCTAGAGGCAGGTCTATGGAAGTGCAGTTTTGGGCAATATGGCACCAGGAAAATGGCATCTACAGATTTGTAGAAACACTACCTATGTCACAATTTTTGGAACTCCCTTGGTATAATGAGGAGCATTTAACACTAACAAGATATTGAAAAAAAAAAAAAAAAAAACAAATAAAATCAGATCAGGCAAGCCACCAGTTGTTACACATAATCAAAACCCCTACATTTTCTTTTTGTTTTATGGTTCTTCCTGCCAAGTAATACTAAAAGAAGTGTTACTAAAACTCATTCTACCGTACGCCATATGATAATAAATATTGAATTGATATGCCTAGAATGGAGATTATATGGTTTTTATGTTATGCAGACCTCTCAAAATATAAGAAGTTTTGTCAAAGAGATTAGAGATTTCACCCCCTTTTCCATTAATATAGAAGGAAAAATAACAAATTAATAAGCTTAGGTTGGGAGACAGTATGGTCCTCGTCTTTGCATGCCTTTTCTTTCAGGCCTCTCAAAATATGGAAGCTACTGCGAGTAATACCTCTTGAGATGTCATCCAAGCTCCTTTTATCAAGTGACACTCTTGAATGGGGGAGAGAAAAAAATCTGAGATACAAAAGCTTCAGACAGAATTTTCCAGTGACTGGAAGAGCTTTCCAATAGGGGTGAATGTCTCTCCTAGCATCATGGAGATGTCCTAACTGATTGCTGATTCGGAAAGCGATCCTTTGTTCGTGCAGATTGCCTCCGACTCTTTGTTCAAGAGGGAATGCTATGTTTGCATCCTAATTAGCTTTAGGTATTGGACCTGAGTAGGAAGGTTAGTTGAGTTAGAAATGCTTTTCTTTTTGTGAGAATAAGTTAGTTATTAGTTAAAGATGACTGCTGATTCTGGTTCAATCTAACCATTTTGTTAAAAGAGTAATGCTGGGGTAATGCTGGGGTAACCAAATTTGCTCTACCATATGATGTGGCACCTCATAAATGTCATCCATGCGTAGAATGCAAAATGTAGTAATGACGCATCAAATGGTAATAAAATTTTGTTCAAAATTTTGGTTATGAAATTGTTACTCATGTTAAAATGAACAACCTAAAGTATCCTTTAATACTAGACCTTACCCCTCCGTTGCTCTAAGGATTTAAAATTAAATTCGCAGTTGGTTTGGATGGTCATAGGTCTGACCAAAATCATGATGGAATAATTAGATTTTATGCATTTGTCATTGCACGCGTTCAAATTAACAAAGTAGTATCCATTAATAGATGCAAGAAACACTAGAACTACCCCCCCACCTAATTGGGTAACTGATGTTGAAACTAATATTTGCCTATTATATCCGTCTTTGTTGCAGGCAACAAGAAGGTACAAAAATAAAGGAGCTTACATTGTTCTGGAACCGCCTCATTTTGATTCTCCAGTGTTCCTCAGTTTTGAAGCAATTACACCAAGACCAAAGGTATTGTCTCAACTAATCTCTGTACAACGAAAGGTAGCCATAAATTCCACATTTTCATTCGATGAACATAGCAGAGTGTTGCCATTCTTCTATTTGAGATGTGCCGCGAGGCATTTGAGGGGACACACCCTATTATTTATAGATCATTGATAAGCTAGACTGCTTGGGGGTTTCCCAGTCCCTTATTGTCATTGTTAACATGTATATTAGGTACTTTTGCATGTAATGAACTCGGATGTAATGTGCATGGCAGGCAAATCCCTATTATGACTTTGAGGATGTGATTGACTCTGATGAAGAATTGGACTTGGAATCAATGGTCCCATCTTCCTGAAAAAGTTCATCACCACCTGTCGTTGAATATGAATTTTGTTTTCTTCTTTAAAAAAAAAATAAAAATAAAATAAATAAATAACCGTTGTACATGTGTTATGGTTCCTTCTTACTGTGTTATTTTGTTGATGCAAGAGGGTTTTACACCCTGACGCACATGGTTGTCAAATTCAAATGTATAATCATGTATTAAATGTTACCCTTGGAATGTATATTGAATAGATAATTATTTTGAGTCCGGATCCCCTCCTTGAGAATCCTACTCCATCTCCTCCTTGCAACGGCTGAGATCAGCCGTTTGTAGACACCCCATTTTTGACCGACTTTATGACTTAAACGTCATCGTTTGTGCACTCGATGATCGTGCATGTTTGTGCTTGTTTTGAGTGTCCGAAGCTCTTGACGGAAGCTCTTGGCGGAACGCCTTGTCTTTGAGCCTCTAAACTCTCTGTGTTTTGGCCTTGTTTTTTGGCTAAACCTTGGTGCCTCTTGCCTGGAGGGAGGAAAGGCTCTATCGGCCACTTTTGGCCCTTGTTGGCCACTTTTTCCTTTTGTCAGCCACCTAGGGTGGCCGGTCGGCTAGAAGGGGTGGCCAGTCTATTGGGGGAGTTGGCCGATGGCTATTTTTCTCCTTTTTCAGATATTTTGTGTGCCAGCTGTTGGTTACTGAAGCCATCCTCCATACACGTGTATGGAGGGATGGAAACAAGCCTTAGGCTTGTTTTTCTATATAAGGGGAGGTCCCTCTCCCATTTTGAGGGTTCAAAAATTTTAGAAGCAAAATTTCCTCTCTCTCCCTCTAAAACTCTCTCTCTCTCTCTCTCTCTCTCTCTCTCTCTCTCTCTCCTTATTTTAGGCTTGAAAGTGGGAATTCTCTATATCTTTGCCTACAACCCCTTAATCAAATACCTTCATCTTGGAGCTGAGGTCCTTGGAAGTCTTATTTGAGGTCTAAAGCTTAGTTTTAGCTCAGAATTGTACCTGTTTTGCAGCTGTGCTTCAAGGGTAAGAACTTAACTCTTTTAAGCTTTGTTTTAACTCTTTTAAGCTTTGTTTTAACTAAGTGCTTGGCCATCTTTTTACACTACTTTGAGGCTGGTTTTGACCTCCAAAAATTCTGATTTTAAGGTTTTAAAATTGAGATTTGAACCTTGTTTGGTTAGGGAGTGGTTCCCCTCTTATGCTCTTTGGCTTGCAAAGCCTTTTGAGCCACATTTTCAAAGCTTTTGAAACAACCTTTTCTTGACCTTTTAACCATTGAATTTCAGGGGAATTTCAGTGGCAACATTCACACCCATCGCAATTTCAATACACTTCTTTGAATACGTGTTTCAAAACATGCTATCAAAGTGTTGCAAATGCCATCTTAGATAGCCGAGCCTATTAATTGCATATTGCATGTGTTACATTAAGCATCTTGTAGAATTAGGATCACATATATTTCTAACTAGTTTTTGTTTTGGACTTAGAGTACACTGTAAGTTTTACGCTTTAGCATACTTGCATGAGTGTGAGTGTTGCTATGATAGCATGCTTGCCTTGAGGCTATGTGCTTAAGTGATTAACTGCATGAATGTCTGTGGTTGAAAACTTCATTACTTGAATTGGAACAATTCATCAAATGTGAGTTTTAAGTCCACTTTGTGAAGTGGCAAATCATGTTTTAAGCCCACTTAAGAGTAGCAAATCTGCGCTTTAGCCCACTTAAGGGTGGCACTTTCAAACCATTTTAAAAAACAAACATGAATTGTTGTGTTCTAATTTTTGTGATTTAATCTATACTTGTATGCTGTGCGCATCACATAGTAAATTAGCTAATAATCGGAATAAGAACACATATGTTTATAAAACAACATATCATGCTTAGTAAAGGCCAATTTTTGATCGAGCGAGCGAGGGTGTTCATTTCAGGACCTTCCCCTCTCGTACCCAAGTTCCTGAGCCGAGGCAATTTTGGTGATGACGGACACATGGCCTTTGACACGAGTCAGGGTTTCCTAAATTTCTCCAAAATAAAATATTTAGGTGGCGACTCTGTAATCTGGCAAAGCAGTCCATTTTTTGTGCTTTTTAATTCAAAATCAATTTTTCAAAACGAGTTGCCGGATTTTGACTCTTTGGTGTTTATCAGTCTCACATCGCACTTTGTGAGATTAGATTCAGAACCGTGACGAAAGTTCGAACTGTAGGAGACCAATTCGCGCCTTTCCGAAAAGGAACGCGTGAAGAAAGTCGAGTCTACACCGTTGTACATCCAACAGCTATAAAAAAATAAAAAAAAAATATGAAATTGAAATTTCAGAAGATTCTCATCCGTTGCTATAGTTATACATTCACTTCACTCTCACTTTCACTCAGCCTCACACTCACCCATCCTCCTCCACCGAACCCACCCTCATCGGCGACCAGTCCCGACGGCCACCCAAAGTCGAGTCTACACCGTTGCACATCCAACAGCCATGAAAAAATAAAAAAAAAATATGAAATTGAAATTTCAGAAGATTCTCATCCGTTGCTATAGTTATAAATTCACTTCACTCTCACTCTCACTCTCACTCTCACTTTCACTCAACCTCACACTCACCCATCCTGCTCCACCAAACCCACCCTCACTGGTGACCAGTCCTGACGACCACCCAAATGGCACCAGCAACCAGTCTGACGGCAACCCAAGCGGCGACCCACTCCAGCCCTGATATTCTCTGCTTCACGAACCATAGCTCCATCGCGACCACCACCATCGGCTTAATGAAGAAATTTCTTGATGAGAACGTGGGTTCTGAGGCCATAAAGGAACCGGGTTTGTCTTCAAAACGCTGAAATTAAGAAGTTAGGGTTGTGTGATTGAGAATGAGAAAATATATTTGAAATTTCAAAATTAGGGCTTTGATTTGGGATTCTAACAGGGAAAAATTAAGGCTTTGAGAGTGGGTGTGTTTTTGATGAATCAGTATCCATAAACCTATTTAATTAGTGAGACAAATTGATTAATTTTTTACTTGTTTTTGTAAAGAATTGTTGTAGAGTTCTTGAATAGGCTTTGAGGAAATAAAATAATTTTGTGCCCTTTTTTTTTTCTTTCCTTATACTGGAAACAGTGAACATACTTTTTTCTCCTCTCTAGTTAGTTGATAAAAAATTTGAGGAAGGATAGAAAATCATAAATATATTAAATCTAATGTTTTAGTTGTTTTGATTTACAAGAAGTCATAAAAACCAATAAGTTGTGGCAATTTGGGTTTTTGAAGTCTGAATCCTGTACATTAAGGTTGTTTTGAGTTATGCTAGTATGATCAGTGATGTATGTTTCTTCATTCAAAGCACCACTGGTATTTTATTACGAGGGGTAGTGGAAATTTGGCATTTCAAAATTTGGTTTTTGTGCATTTGAGGTGATTTTGAGTTATGCTAGTATGATCAATGATACGGGTTTCCTAATTCAAGCAATGTTGGTGTTCTACTGAAGAAACTGAAGAACTGCCATGTTTGTTCAGTTTGAAACTGCTATGTGTGTAACATGTATATAATTAATCACAAATGCTATGTTTAAAACTGAAGAAAATGACTGACATTGAACTACCATGTTTGTTGAACATATGTATGCACATTTAAAGTTGAACATATATGTATGCAGATTTATCCTGTCTTAATTGGTCACATATGTATAGTTGAACATATAACAGAGCTCAAGTAATTGAAAATAAAGCATTTAGATGTACCAAGTATAGATCCATCTAGGCCCCAAATGCATCAATGGCATAACCAGTACTACATTTATGATTCAGACTGATGTTCATGTTAAAGAAACCAGTAGCACTAGGTAGAGAGGCATATGTTCAAACATCTAAGGAGACCAACAATACTACGTAGAGAGGCATATGTTTAGACATTCACACATTTATGATTCAGACATATGTTCATGGAATGGAATGGAAACCAACAACACTAAGACATATATTTAGACATATGTTCATGGTACTAGATTCAAACATCTCTATCATTCTTAAGGAAACCTATTTACTGTGTTCATGGAGAGACATATGTTCATGGAACCAGCAACACTAAAGCAATAAATTGAAATATTCCATACTAGTACCACCAACACTCTAGCAAAGAAAGATACCGTAACCAAAGATAATGAAATATCGTAGAACCAAAGATAACAAAGAACACAGAGAATGATAGCAGAACATAGATTTTTTTAGCACAGATAGCATAACAAAAATCAGAACAGATACCAGCAACACTCAATCTGCTCCTTCATTCACATTTTTTTTAGCACAAGTTAAAAAATTAACACAAGTTAAAACACAAGTACATAATAACACTTCTTAGACGACATCAATTTCATAATAACACTTTTTGGACAACATTAGTTTCATAATATTCATCCACAATTTTTTTCAGCACAAGTTAAAAAATTAACACAAGTTAAAACACAAGTACATAATAACACTTCTTGGACAGCATTAGTTTCATTCTTGGGCAACAACATCATTCTTGGAGGCTAACACTTAAGTACATCATAACACAAGTTAAAAAATTGTTTCAGCAGGAGCACTAATACAAGTTACAAAACAGTTTCAGCAAGAGCACATGGACAACAGCAACATCAGTTTCTTCTATTTCAACACTACATCAGTTTCTGCAGTCTCAACAATAACACATGGACAGGTCCTGTGTTTTGTTAATGTTTATGAGCTACTATTGTAGAAATTTGCAGTGCGTTCCACCTGTTTGTGCTGGTAGATAGCCTAAGTGAAGAACACAACAAAAAACAAAAAAAAACATTAACAAAACACAGCAGCACAAGGGCAAACAATGTACAAAAAATATAATATCAATTACCAAAGTTAATGAAATAACTTGACTACACATTGGACTGTTTGATTGTTCAGAATATTGAAATCCAATGCCATATCCAGATGAACCTTCGCTACTAACTGGAATGTTGGTTGACCATAATAGCGCTGAGGCATTGAATTTGGCACACAATTTTGCACTACATACATATTTTGCAAATTCTTTGCCCACAACAAGGACAACATTATATTAGGGTTTGACAATAAGTCATAGAGTGTTATATTATATTGACAAGAAAATAATCAAATCTGAAACTAACACTCACATGATATGTGGGATACATCAATGAAGGAGGTATTGAATTGCCACCCATTATAACAAATGGATTAAGAGGATGAAAAGGAGGAACATGTTGATAACTATAGACATCTCCTCCAGTAGATAATGGTGAAGGTCTAATTGTTGGACCTGCAATGGATTGTGAAGTAGCCAAGGTATTAGCAAGGGCTTTTTTTCTCGAGTTTGCTACCAACACCGCTTCGAATCCACCTTTTACTCTCATTTTGCCCTTAGTAGTTGCCACTTTTTTCTTCAAGCCTCTTGATTGCACAACATGATTGTCATCTTCGCAATCCACTTCAACGCTTTAGGTTTCATCCTCATTACATACTTCATTTTCAACAGCAAAATTAGCACTTAACTTGCATTCAACATTTCCACCTAATATAGTGAGTTGTGCAATTGCCAAATCATAGGTTTCTTCAGTTTCAGCAGCTCTACATGTTATTGCTCTAAAAGCAATCATCAATGTCTTATCCGCAAGGCTTGTTGGAATTTTACATCAACTTGAATGTCATTCCCCATAATGTCATTCACAGTTTCAGCTCTTGCTTGTTTGGTCCACCTCTTTGTAATGTATTGTGAAGGAACCTCTTTCATCTTCAATATGTCTCTTATAACCTTCAAAGAGTGAGAACACAAAATTCTTTTTCTTTCATACTTTGTACAACTACAACCCAAAGAGTCATCCCTCTCCATCTTCACTGTCCTTGCATGTTTCCTACCAACATCAACAACTGTGAAAATGGTACTAGACTCGCCATATTCAATTGCTTCTATGCCCGATTCAATGGATCAAAATTACTCATTTTGAAATTCCTCAAAAATCTTTTTTTTTTTGTACACATTACCCATTTGAATTAACATTCTTATAGTCGTTTTCACCTTTGGCAACCTTTAGCACAAAGCATATCATGCTTCTAACTCCTTGTATCGCTTCTCATAAAGTACCCTTTCGAAATGTATGAAAAATTCATTTAAATTAAAATCAAAACGAATGTAATCCTTCAAAAAAGTATTAAAAGATTCACTAAGTTGTGTGATACTCATTCCCTCAACCCATATTGATCTAATATATAGCCAGCCCTATTTTTCTTTCACCGCAAAAGTCAATTTCAACCAATTGTTATCATATGCATCATATTTATTAAGCATTTCAGCCCACTCTAACTTCCATTGATTTTCATCTTCAATGTCAAACAGAAATTTATTTAATACACCCTTTACCTCCTTATCTTGGAACAAACAATTAACATGTTTTAATGCATTTTGCATCAAATGCCAAGTATATAATCAGTGACTCGTGTCACGCATAACAATGGGTATGGCTTTAGCCATTGCAGCATCTTGATTTGTGAACAAAGTTTTTGGTGTCTTTTTTGACATAGCCTCTAGAAAAATTTGAAACAATCATACAAATGATTCAGTGGTCTCATCATACAATAAAGTTGTACCAAATATAACTGTTTCTCTATGATGGTTGAATCTCACAAAAGATGCGAAGGGTTTATGTTCTTTGTTTAACTTGTAAGTCGTACCAAATGTGACAACATCACCAAATTGGGCATAATCCATGATCATTTGTGCATCGGCCCAAAACATATTCGTTATTTGCTCCTCATTATCTAACTAAAAAGAGTAAAAAAAAAAAAAAAAGAAGGATTTTGCAAAGATTTCTCTTTAAAGTATTACAACACATTGCCTACTCCCCCATATGCTAAACTTTGTTGTCTTTTGGTTCTCAAATAATTTTTTTGATCTAATTTCGTAAACCCAAGACATTCCCACCAGCTTCCCTACCCATGAGTTCAAAAGACTGGCCTAAACAAAGACCAGATTATGCCGCCAAATCTAACTCAATTGCTTGGGTAGCCGATATCTTTCTTTGTGATGGCAACATGTGGGCACACTCGGGTGATACAAGATCATGGTAGTTTTTTTCTTTGAAATCAGTCATAACAAATTTGTCAATACCCTCATCTAATTTCACATAAAGTCGAGCCTCACAACTCAGCTCTAGGGTTTTTTGCCAATGGGTTTCACTCGTCAACCTTCCGAAATCCCTCCTTATTGCAAACCAAAAGTCTACAAATAAGTTGGTTAGTAAACTTGTTCTTTCTACAATAATCCCTTCTTATGCTAAACCTCATTCTTTCTCCATATGTATTATAAAAATCATACGCACACTGTTCATAATCAAATGTCATTCCCTGTTTTGGCTTCCAAGCACAATCATTCTCAGGTTCCATATCCATATCAAAATGCAACTAAAAACCCATATAAATAAAATCTTAGCTACATAAATTAAATCTTTAAATCCATATAGGCCTCAATCAATTCAAGCTTAAATAAAAATATATGAAATAAACAATTAATGGAAGTAGGCAATATCGAAGTAGGCAATTAAGAAAATTATATACAAATCAATAGAAGTAGACAATGTGGAAGTAGGCAATTAAGAAAATTTCTCACATTTGAATTCAAATATTTGTATGTATATATAATGGGAGGACTCATTATAAGGTGTGCTTAGCATTAAATATGGATATGACCAACTCTCTGTTTTATCTACTTGTTTGTTTTATATAGCTTTACATAGATACCATGTGTTCTTTTGTTGAATTCTTAAGCCTTCACACTTTTGTTTTAGTCAATGGTGGTTTGTGCGTATTGTATAAAACTTGTTTTGAAGAAGAAGAACCCAGTTACCCAAATACATAGAAAAACTTAGAGATTAATTTCAGTTACAGAGACAGAGATATTATTTAAGCTAGAGACATTATAGAGACAGAGACAAAGGGTCTATGCAAAGTAGGGGTGTTCACGGGTCGGTTCGGCTCGGGTTTAGCTATGGCCTTCGGGTTGAAATATCAAACATCCATTGTCGATCGAACTATGGATTGAAGTCGACCGAATCAAAGACTTTGGATCAATGGTCGCATCGGTCGATTTCGAATATTTGGTAAGGTGGAGAAAAAATTGTGAAAAAATAAATTGAACCCAAACATACATACACACACACATATATATATATATATATACCTATGACAAAGAGTAGATGAAAAAAAATGCAAAAAACAAAAGAAGATGGACAGATTCAACATGTCACAAGCATCACCATTCATCACTAATAGCCATCGCCGTTCATTTACCCCACCGTCATCGCCTCATTGCTATCACTCATCAGCGCCGTTGTTAATTGTCTCATCTACCACAGCCATCATCACTTTCAAAATAAATAGAAGAGGAAAAAGAAAGAGAAAGAGAAATAGATGAGGGAAAGAGAAGCAATGGAGGGAGGAGCTCGTCTTCAAAACAAAAGAAGAAAAATGACACAAAAAAAAAAAGATCAGAGATGAAGGTAGAGAGAAAGAGAGAAACATATTTCTCTACTTGATAGAGACAATAAGAGGCATTGAATGTATAAAAACTAAGAATAGTCTATGGCATAATATGATAAGACTATCTGTGTACTACCAAGACAATATAGAAATATTATATTAGTTAAATATTGAAATAGAGAGATAAACATTAGTTAGTGAGAAAGTCTTTCTTGGGATAGAAAGCGACAAACATTGGTTAGTGAGAAAGATAAACAACAATTAATAACAGAGATACATTTCAAATGGAGCTATTCTTTTAATAAAAAAAAGGTCAGTTGGTTCAGCTTAGGCAGTTCTATTTTCCTCAAATCCATTTCCGACCGTTAAAAAATATATTCAGGATTTTTTCAACCGTAGCCAACCGTTCTCTATGACAAAGCCGACCGTTTTGGCTCAGTTCAGCTCAGGCCAGGCGGTTTAGCCGGGTTGGTCAATAATTTGAATAGCCCTAATGCAAAGGATATGTTTGAAGCTCAATTAAACATAATCAATAATCAATTATAGAGACAGAGACAAATAATCTTATCAATTGACGATATTGTATGCATGTTTGAGCTTCAAACTGGAATTGCTTTATTAGAGACATTATTTGAACTTAACAATGGGTTCAGCTTAACAAAAAATAAGGGCAAAGCAAATAATGAGGTTGTTAATCACAAATAATGGGTTAAGCCATCTCCAACGGTGCATCAAACCCTGCATCAAATTTGAAATTTGATGAAAAAGTCACTTTTTCTCACTCCAATGGTTTCACCAAATTGATATCAAAATGAGAATTCACCAAAAGTTTCACCGAAATGAGAATGCACTGGGTCTTTCACCAAAACACTATTCATTACTGTTGTATTTTCACTACCGGATGACCCACCGGATGACCAATTTTTGCAAAATTTTGTACAGATTTTGCACCGGTGGGTTGACCTACCGGATGACCTTCAAGCTTCAAAGTTCAACTACAGAATTGTGCAGATTTTGCTCTTACCAGTCGATCGGCGGGTCGTCCCTCCGGACGTCCAGTGCGTTTTGATGAAAGCTACAATACACCATTGGAGTGATTGATATCAGATTTAGCCAAATGTCTTTTTTTAACTCAAATTTGGTGAAAAATTTGTTCAACCGTTGGAGATGCTCTTAAACAAGCTCAAATAAGGTTGTTAAACAAAAAATGAGGGTAAAGCAAATAATCACAAATAATCAATTATAGAGGTTGTTAACTCCTTTAGCAAATATTGAGTTAACCCATTTAGCAAATTAACAATTTGTTTAACCCATTTGTCCTCATTATTAACAAGCTTACTATTTGCTAATTTGTGATTAACAAAAAATGAGGGCAAAGCAAATAACAAGGTTGTTAATTTTTTGTTAGACAGAGACAAATAAGTTCAGTTTGAAGCTTAAATAATGGGTTCAGTTGGACGGTGTTGTATGTATATTTCAGGTCAAATAATCCTGTCAATTGACAAATAATCTTAAGGATAGAGACAAATAACCCATTACTTTATCACACTAATTTTAGTTTGAAGCTCAAATAATCAATTACAAAGACAGAGACAATGAAGAAGACTAACATTTGGTTTGCGAAGTGAAGGTAGATAGAATGAGGGCAAAGCAATGGGTTTGGTTTGGGGAGTAGGTTGCTGTAGAAAGGGTCTGCTGGTGTGCCGGGTTCGATGAGATGAAGGAGAAGAACGTGGCGACTCTGGTTTGCTAAGCAAACAGAATCTGTGTCGAGTCGAGAGTGGGTCAGCGTAGTCGAATTTGCAACGGCATCGAGAGTGGGTTGCCGCCGGTATTGGGTTGTCGGTAAGGGTGGGCTCAACGAAGGAGAAATGATGAGTGTGAAGCTATGTGAGAGTGAGTGCGCATCAAATCTGTGTAACCTCTGTATCAGCTGTGTTGTGTTTTGTTTTGGGCGGGAAACTGAAATTTCAATTTCATATATATATATATATATATTTTATTGGCCGTTGGATGTGCAACAGCTGATCTCAGCCATTGCAATAAGGAAATGAAGTAAGATTCTCAAGGAGGGGATCTAGACTCAATTATTTTATCTTGTGTCAAAATTTGTTAAACCAGGTACCCAAAAAAAGATTAAAAATAATAAAAATAAAAAAAGGAATAAAATGTCAAATCTGCAATTTTGAGAAATTGAGGGATGATCTTCTTGTGGGTGAAATGCCAATCTGCTGGTGAAATTGGACTGGTGATATAGAGCCTTCATTTGGAATATGGATTGATTTTTTAACTTTTTAATTTTTTGACTATTTTAATTTGAGGTTAAAAAGTCTCGTTTGAGATAAATTTTTTGACTTTTTTTATTTTTATGAGAGAAAAAATAAAATGATTATGATTTAGATGTGATATTTTATGTTATTAATTTTTTAATATATTTTGTCTTTTTGTGGCTATTATAATCCAAAATCAACTTGCCAAAAGGTGCTGGCTTTGGTGAAACATCCTAATATATATATATATATATATATTTAAATAACTGAGTGTTCGGGTCGAGTTACGCACACTTCAATTAATTTTAAGGTTTTAAAATTAACCGCGGGCACATCTTAATACGTTTTTGGGTAAATTATACTGACATCCCCGTGAGGTTTTTGTATAATACAAATCTTCCTTGTATATTTGAAAAATTACATTTATCTCCCTGTCAAATTAAAATGACATATTTGCCCCTTAGTCTTTATATATAAAAAATAATAAAATAATACATATATTTTATTCATGTCATTTTAAGATAAATAAAAATCATCTTTTTTGGTTTAATTCACAAAAAATTGATTTTTTTTTTATTTTTCATGCTTTTTATTTTTGCTGATTTTTTTAAAAATATTTTAAGTAATTTTTTTATTTTTTAGATACACATAATCTATTTATACTTAAGAAGTATAATATTTTATGATTTTTTTTTAAATTCAACAAATATAAAAAATATATATACATACATATATATATATATATATTAAATTAAATACATTATCTTATTTAGTTGTATTCTGTGAATTTTTTTAAAAAAATTTGTAGAAATTTGATACTTCTTAAATATATCTAGATTAAATTGTTCTAATCTAGATATAATGGTGGAAATAAAAAATGAAAAATTATATTTATATGTAAAAATTTATACAAAAAATATCATAAAAAGAATAAGATGGTCATTTAAAAAAATTTAAGACATGACATCATCAATTCAAGAAATAATTTGTAATGAGATTACAAATCTCAAATTTTCAAATGTAAAGGAAGAATCTATAATAAATAGAAATCTCATGGTGTCAGTCTAATTTATCCTATGTTTTAAGTGTATTTTTTTTTTTTTTATATATAAATATTTTAGCGGAGTTTTTAAATGGCACTGGATATCAAAATTTCGGTATTGTATAACTGTATAAAACGAGGAATTTGAATTTTGAAGATCAAAATCGTACAATCAATAGAAGAAAGAAAAGAAAAATTAATAAAAATGAAAAGGTATATGATCCGTGAAATACAAGGCTTGGTTTTAATAATTTTCGTCAAATAAATAGGGGTGATTTTGTCAAAACTCTCTCATAATAAAATTTTAATGTATTACGGGTCAGCACAAAAAAAATTCTTAAAAAGTCCAACAAATATTATTATTATCAAAATATTAAACTTTAAAATAATACCACTTTTTATGTAGGTATTTGTTTTTAATAAAATTAATATTTTAGAATTCTCTCATCAAGATCTTTCAAATAAGATTCATCTTGACTATGAAATTCTTTTAAATTTTTTTTATTACCATTGAAATTGATATAAACAGTTTACTTTATCTCAAAAAAATGTTACTTTATTTGACAATTACTCTATTTGACAATAACATGTTATTCTGTCTTACAGTAATATGTTACTCTGTTTGATAGTAATATGTTACTCTGGCAATATTGACCAAGAAAGGAAAAAAAAATTATTTTATCCTCACTCAATTATATGTTTTCTTCTTAAAAGGTTTATGAAGAAAAATAAATTGAGCTATTTTTTTTACCAAATAAAGTATTGGTTATTAAGAGGCAGCTGGGTTTGGTTTGATTTGGTTTTGCATGGTCTTCAATTAATCAATTAATTGGTGTATCTGTGAACATGCATGGTGGGAAAAATAAAAGGATAAATTATAAATATATTTTTTTTGAGATTTTTTTAAAAAAGGAATTATTTTATGTGATTTATAAAATTACAAATATCTGTTTGTCAAATTTTTTTATTTAATAGAATCAACTGAAAAAATGAAGTTCTTAACTGTCCATTTTTACAATGATAAAATTATTAATTGAATTGATAATTTATTAATAAAAAATGTCATTTATTATGAAATTAATAATTTTAATGGGTGAAATGTAATTTTTTAAATTACAAAAATAAATTATATTTTAAACAATCTTAAGAAATATATTTATAATTTATTCAAAAAAAAACATAAAAAAAATATTTATACAATTAACTTACAGATCTACTCATTTATTCAAAAAAATATATATATATACACCATAAGTTGTCGCCCACATTTTTCTTCTTCACGATGAACATGCATGTGCCATCATGGTCCGTTATGGAGACAGATAAGACGGGGGAGAGAGAGAGAGAGAGTTAACGCACCATGGTCCACTAGTATGAAATGCACTATAGAGAGAGAGAGAGAGAGAGAGTTAACACAGTATGGTCCGCTAGTATGAAAATTGTAATGCACTAATTATTATACTACAGTTCAACGGCAAAAATGATTGATTTGTACGGAAATATTAGCTAATGCACTATTTTACCCAAAAAAAAAAAAAAAAAAAAAACAAAAACAAAAACAAAAAAAAAAGGCGAGACGAAAGGATGTATCAGAAAAAAAATTTCTCATAATAACTATCACATTACAAAAACATATTTCTTTCCACCTTCAAATATTTTTTAATATCAAATAAATAATCAAAGTGGTCCGCACATGTTGGCTACATATTTTGTAAAAGCCAATTATAAGTCGACACGTGACAGAATAAGGGTATTATTGGAAGATGATTTTATTCTTCTATCCCAATCGTACACGTAGCAATAAATATTGGTTCTCAAAAGATCTGAGTAGCATTAGATCAACAGTTAGATCTGGTGGCGTGGCTAGCGGTTACCTATATTCAAATTCAAATCTGAGGAAGCTCAATTGCAAGTGATGGCGTAGTGGAACTATTTCTAAGCGGCATGATCGTGATCATGGAGGAAGCGATTGACGGTTGAAGTACATTTGAAGGTCATCCTTTACAAGTATAAATAGCAAGAAGTCCCGAAAAGACCCCGGACTCGGATCATAAAACCAGATCTTTACTTCATATTTTCCTTTCGGTTTATCTTTCTTGTACTTTAAATTCTGCACTTTAAATACTTGTTCTTTAAATACCATACTTGCACTTCGATTCATAGGAGTAGTTTCAAATAGATTCAAGTAGGTATTCTTTGTGAACCTCCTCGAAATTTGAGTTTGGACTATTGTAAGTGTTCATTTTAATGAAATACTTGATTGTTCTTCATATTAAGCTATTTCTCTTAAATTCTCCTAAGTCAAGCCACCGGTAAAAGTCCTCTTCATTGAAATTTGAAAGAACTAAAACACTGATCGCTGATAATTGATTGGCAATTATAATTTCAGAAGGACCGATTGATCCTTGGCGCACGCCAAGATTTACAAATATACCCTTGAAAAGCCAAAAAGCCAACATATATTTTTGGCACGGTGGGACTAATTAAAATGGCTGAGCGAAGGCGACAAGGAGAAAATGAGCGCTGGAAGAAGGCGTAGAAGGAGAGGTAGAAATACCTAATCCAGAGGAGAATGTGGTAACACATCCTGTGGAGACTCCTATGTTATCAGAACCTTTGGTCGAACAGACCAGTACTTCTGGACAAGGACCATATGTTCATAATATTGGACGAAACCAAGGAATTGGACCATCCACTGTTCCGTCTACTCAGCCAACAAATCCATGGAATGGCTTGGTAGATGCTATGGGACAACAATTAATGAACACAATGGAAAGGTGGGCAACATCCTTTTTGGATCGAATGAATAACCACCAACCAACAAATACAAGACATACAGAGGAAATTTTAAATGTCCCTCAGCAAAGATTGGCTAAAGAAAAACAGCCTATATAAGCTAATGGACAAATTAATGGTCAGACTAGTAATCAGAATTATGAAAGACCATCGCCTCAGTCTTGGTATGAACCCATTTCAAGGCCTATAGTAGGCCAAAATGCCTCAGTACTCAACAATGAAGCCACACAAGTTGGTGGATCTGGCCAAGTACAAGAAACTGGCATAAGAATGGTGGCAAATCCCATGTTCGAAGCCATACTTGGCACTAGAGGGTATAATAATCCCTTAATCGAATTTATACCCAGGGGGTTGGAAGGTTTGCCCACAAATGGAAGGGACACAATGCCTGTTCCAACACCTTTCACAGGTCCCTTCGCAGGATAGGCTCAAAGGGGTTACCCATACCCCCAACAGCAACCTACACCACAAGGGCAACCAGTCCCAAATGTACCACCTTATGGACCGAGAGGACCACAGGCACAAGTTTGTCCACCAAACCCTGCGTTTGTTCCTCCAGTAGTGATTCAGCAAGCCCATAATATGGTCCCTAGGGACCAAATTGCTGATATTGTTAGGGAGATGTGTGGACCGATGGCTCGGGGGGTCCAGACTCCTGTATACAGAAAACCATACCCAGAGTGGGTAGATAGGGTACATGAATACCCAAAAGGATTCACAATGCAGTTTTACCTATTCTATGGGCTGGAAATCAATCAACGATAGAGCATATTGCGGTTATTTGCTCAATGTGGTGAATTTACTAATCATGATTACATAAAAGCGAGATTATTTCCAAACTCTTTAAGCGGGGAGCATTTGTATGGTATATCAACCTTACACGGCTCCATTCAAACTTAGCAACAAATGGAAGAGGCATTTCATGCCCAATTCTTCCAATCGGGCGAGAGGTGTCCATGGCGAGACTTGGCAAGATTGAGTCAAAGGCTGAAGAAAAGGCTACTCGGTTCATTGCAGTTAAAGGGCTCGAAATAAATGTAGAGTCATCCTTCGAGCGAATTTATGCGATTGGCTCAAAACGGTTTAGAGTTTAGGCTTCGAAAGAAGTTTGACTCAACTGAATTCAGGGATTTGGTCGAATTAACCTATAAGGTGTCTCGATATGAAGCATTACTAGAGGAAGAACAAGATCGAAACAATGCTTCATATAAGACATACTATAGAGATCCCAATTATGAGATTGATGCGGAGAGATTGTGGGCAAAGAACCCGTAATCTGTGAAGCATTAATTCATAAGGATACAACTATCGACCAGCAGTTTAAAAAGAAAGACTTTCACAGAAAGTATTCTTTCGATTTAACAAAAGCAGATGACATTTTTTATCATTTGCTTGACCAATTTTCTTAAGTTACCAAAAGGGTAAAGCGCCGTCTCTTGATGAACTTAAAGGAAAAGGATACTGTAAATGGCCTAATTCTTGGTCTCACTCAACTAAAAACTGCATTGTTTTTCGAGGCAGGATCCAAGTGCAAATTCGGAAAAGTCTGAAGTTCAGCCAAAAGCGAAAAAGCCATGGGAATTGATAACTCCGTTTCGAAGTTGGAGAAAGCACGCTAATGTGGTGTACCAAACTTTCGAATCTATCTCTGCAGGAATTGGAAGAGGTTAATGTGCAAATGCATATTGCCAACCAGACAGCTGCCAAGAAGGAGACTAGAAGCCCGCCAGTTACTGGACAAGGTTTCTCACATCAGAAGGAACATTCTGATGAAGAAATACTGGATGATGATTCCTTGAAGCGGTATGTCTGAAGGATGTGTCCTAGATGTAGACTAAGCTACAAATGGTTGAAGGGGCTTCCAATTGATGGGAAGCAATACTATAAGGATGTTCAGAGACGTCCTAGATCAACCAACGCTTACAACAAAAGGCCGTGCGGCTAGTGATAAGCGGCGACGGTGGTGGTTGAGCTGCGGTTAATGAATAAATGCTAAAGGCAAAAGGCCCTTGTATGAGTCCAGGCCACTTAACTACTATAGAATGGAGAGCAAACATTCTGAAAGAAGATTAGAGAGGAGTTCAGGTTATGGGACTAAAGCCAGAGATTGGCCCCCCAGACCAACCTCACACAAAACAGAAAATGGCCATCTCCATCAAAAGCCAGAATCAAGCTCGAAGCATGAGACCAGAACCAAGCACTTGCCTTCACGACCAGTTTCGAAGATGGCTTCGAAGGTGGAAAAGGGTGGTTCAACATCTGAATCAGTAAGCTCTTGGGTACCTGGAGTTCCAGATTGGTTTGTAATGCAAAACAAACCTAAGGAATTGCCTGCCAGGAGAGATGTTGGAATCACAGGCAGAATGGTCAAGCCTCCTTTGGTGGCTCCCAACAAGCCAGGTATTCTTTGAAACACCCAAAGCGAAGGAACCAAATATGGTTCCGTTATTTCGAATCACAAAGAAGGAAAATTCAGCGTAGGTACACCCGATCCGGCAAGATCTGAAAGAGAGTGGAGAAAGTTCTTCACGAGTCAAGGCGAAGAAAATAAAACTTGAAGTCGGACCATGCTCCAAAAGCGCTACAAAGTAAAGTGGTTTGTAGCGAGAACAATTAGCCCAAGTTCATTACGAATTAAAGGCGAGGAGAAGTCTAGTTTGGCGAAATTTGGAGAAGGCTCGATGGAAAGTGATAGTGAAGTGGAAGAAGAAATTGGCATGGGCCAAAAGAAGAAATGGCGAGAAGAAGAAATGTTGAAGCCTTCATGGTGAACAAACATTTCGATTGAAGAATCGATTGAGAAGGATCCTTGAAGGATCGATCATCAATGAAATACGAGAATCTGACATGGAGGACGCTGCTTTGAAGACAACGAGCAAGGTAGCCAAGAGGGAAGAAGGTCTGACCCGACCATCGGTTTGGCTCATTTCCCTATGTCGATCAACATGGTACACATACTACCTCATGAATTCGGTGAAAATGAGGATCGGAGGACCAAGACATGGATCAATTCTGTTTCTAGCGAGGAATCACAAGTGAGTATAGTGCAGGATGCTCTGAAATGGCTATTCAATGGGCCGAGTGTGAAAGCGAGGAGGAGGTGAGCATCAACCTCTCATATCCTTTTGAATACCCTCGAATTCCATGACCCAACATGTCAAGCCTTTGTACATTAAGGCTTTCTTTGATGGGATCTGATTAAACCGAGTCCTAGTAGACAATGGGGCGCGATTAATTTATTACGAAATCTTCTTTGAAGAAATTAGGAAGAAGAATCGAGTTGATCCCAACAGTACAACCATTGTTGGCTTTCTTTGGAGATAAGCGAGATGGCCCAAGGTATTACGCCTATTAATTTGAGTGTGGGAACCGAGGATTGTATGGCGGCATTCTTCGTGATCGTGACAATGCTAAATATAATGCCTTACTTGGAAGAGATTGGATTCACACCAACAAATGTGTGCCTTCCTCTTTGCATCGAAGATCATGATGTACTGGGCAATGGAGAGCGAGAGGAGATTGATCACGGATCCTCAACCCTTCATAGCTTGTGCGAGACTTTGCGAGAGGCCAAAGGCGTATATTGAAGGAGTGACCCTCTCGATATATTGAGGAAAGTGATGGCTCGGTAAGTGGCGGTGATGAGGAAGTAACACTGAAGCACTTAGTCAAGAAAGTCTTGATGAAGAGGTTGTCGTGAAAGATGACAATGGCCTTTGGTTGTAGGCAAAGAAATGAAGAGCGAAGCCAAGTCATTGGCTTTGATTAAATTTTCATCATTGGATGTAAAAGCAATAGTCGAGAAAGTCTGAAACAAGAGAGAAGCCATGATAATTGGTACGTAAACTAGAGCGACAACAGTCGAAGTTTGACCTTTGGGAAATCTTGTGCATTGGACATTGAAGCGAAGGTCCGGAGATCTGAAGAAAAGCGCTTTATGGATGATTTTGTCTATGAGGAAGAGGCGAAGATGTCGAAGTAGAGAACCTAGGAGTAGAACAAGCGAAAAGGTGCTTCAAAGGTCGAAGAAACCAAAGAAGCCGATGAATTCTCGGACATAAGACCCTTAGAAGAAGTGAATTTAGGGGAAGGTTACGTGCGCTGACCCACCTATATAAGTACTCGTTTGAATGTTACGGGAGAGACCGGTTATTGGTTGTTCTAAAGAAATACAAAGATTGCTTTGCATGGTCCTATAATGAACTACGAGATTGGATAGGTCATTGGTGGAACATAGGCTCCTATGAAGCCTAATTTCAAGCCATACAAGCGAAACCAAGAAGGATGAGTCGAAGTAATTGAAGGTCAAGGAAGAAATTCTTAGACTACTTAAATGGAGACTTTATTAGAGACGGCCGGTATGTTGAATGGTTATCAATATTGTGCTGTAGTTAAGAAAAATGGCAAAATAAGGGTATGCATCGATTTGAAATTTAAACCTAGCAACTCCTAAAGGCAGTACCCTATGCCTATAGTGGATCTGGCTGGTGAGCAGATTAATGAGGGCATCAAGTTTTATCGATGATGGATGGCCACTCTGGTTATAACCAAATATGCATTGCAGAGGAAGACATCCACAAGGCTGACATTAGATGTCTTGGGAATATTGGCACCTTGAATGGGTTAAAATGCCATTTAGTGCGAAGAATCTTTGGTGCTACATATCGAGGGCTATGAACACTATCTTTCATGACCTTATTGGAGGGTATCTAGAATGTTATATTGATGACATTGTAGTGAAATCGATCCATGGAGAAGCATTTGCTTCATTTAGAAGCAGCTTTTGAAAGAATGAGGAAGTTCATGTTGAAACTCAACCCTCTTAAATGTGCTTTTGGTGTGTCATCTGGAAATTTCTTGGGTTATGTAGTGCACAAGAAAAGAATTCAGATTGATCAGAATAAAGCCAAAGGCATCATCGAAGCTAGGCCTCCATCAAGTAAGAAAGAGTTACAAAGGTTCCTTGGGCAGGTTAACTTTCTTCGAAGGTTTATTTCTAACACTGCAGGGAAAACTAAAGTATTTTCTTCCTTGTTAAAATTTGAAAGATGAAGAGGAATTTGTGTGGACAGCGAGCATCAAATTGCTTCGAAGGTATCAAAGCCTACTTGGCCAACCCTCGATCTTGATGCCACCAAAAGGAACAAGCCCTTGAAGTTGTACATAGGCTGCAGAGAAGATTCATTGAGAGCTTTCTTAGCCCAAGACAATGATGAAGGCAAAAGCAAGCCATTTATTACCTTAGTAGGTTTTAAATCCTTGTGAATGTAAATATTCAAATTTGTTGAAAAATGTGTCTTGCTTTGTATTTTGCTGCAATGAAATTAAGATATTATCTTTTACCTACAACTGTCTTGGTAATTGCAACCACGGATTTGGTTAAATACATGTTATCTAGATCTATGTTGAGGGGAAGAATTGGCAAGTGGATATTAGTCTTATCAGAATTTCATTTAGAATATGTTCCTCAAAGGGCAGTAAAAGGGCAAGTATTAGCCAACTTTCTGGCAGATCATCCATCTCAAACAGAGAGCCAAGAGGTAATGGAACTTGGTATGGCTAGTGTTGAACCATGGCAAATGTGGTTCGATGGATCGAAGGCCAATGGATTAATTGGGATTGGTGTCGTGATTAAGTCTCCACAAGGGGTAGAAACCACACATGGTTTTAGAGTGGATGAAGCTAGCTGTTCCAATAACCAGGCTGAATATGAAGCCTTAATAGTGGGACTAGAAATCCTTATTGGATTACAAGTACATGCAGTTGACATATTTGAGGACTCTCAATTGGTAGTTAACCAAGTGAAAGAGATTTTCAAGTGTCAAAGCATAAGTATTCTACCATATTATGTTGTTGCATTACATCTGCTTTCTCAGTTTCAGATAGCAAATGTAACCCATATTCCAAGATTCTTGAATAATAGAGCTAATGATGTGGCTCAAAAGGCTTCGAACATCAAGAGAAGGGATAATACCCAAAAGGATATAAGCCAAACAACATATCAGAGATCAATACAACCTTTGAATAAAAGGAATGTGATCTTAGAAGTCAATCATAATGACTCACAAGAACAGGATTGGAGGTATCCAATAATGCAATACTTGGCTGGTCCATCTTCGAAGGCTAGCAGAAAAGTCAAATTGCAGTCTATGCAATACATGATATATGGTAATGCTCTCTACAAAAGAGGGGGAGATGGCTTATTATTGGAATGTTTAGGCCCAAAAGAAGCATTAACAGCCATGGCTGAGGTTCATGAAGGCATTTGTGGTGCTCATCAGCCTGGCATAAAGATGAGATGGTTGCTTCGAAGGCATTCCTACTATTGGCCAACTATTCTTAAAGATTGCATAGAATATGCAAAGGGCATGAGCATGCCAAAACATGGCACAATAAGACATGTGCCCATAAGCGACCTACATGCGTGGTGAAGCCTTGGTCATTAGGAGGATGGGCCATGGATATGATGGGTAAGATACACCCACCTTCTTGAAGCATCATTGTTTCATTCTGGTGGCCTTGACTATTTCACTAAATGGGTGAAGCCAAACCATATAAGGTCATGGACGAACAGAGGTCATTGGGTTCATTAAAGATCGATCCATAGATTTGGCATTCCACAGACCATAACAGTTGATAATGGAACTGTGTTCGATGGGAAAATGGTAAAGTCCTTTGTAGCAGAATTTGGGATTAGCCTCATTAATTCCACTCCCTATTATGCACAAGCCAATGGTCAAGCTGAATCATCCAATAAGTCCTTGAAAAAAGGAATACAAAAGGTAGTGGAAAATAATCCTAGGGATTGGCATAACCTATTGTTGGACGTTTTATGGGCTTACAGAACTTCCCCAAGGTCGAGCACGAGTCACCCCTTATGCCTTAGTGTACGGGCATGATGCAGTGTTACCTGTGGAAATTAATGTTAAATCTCTGAGGGTAAGATGTCAAGATCAATTAGAACCTGAGCAATATCATCAAAGCATGAGCTTGGAATTAGAAGGCGTAGATGAAGCCAGGATTTTGGCGTTAAATAGCATTCTTTTCCAAAAGAAGAAAGCAGCCAAGAATTATAACAAGAAAGTCAAGCATATTGGCTTTGATGAAGGTGACTTGGTATGGAAAACAATACTCCCAATAGGAATTAAAAGTCATAAGTTTGGCAAATGGTCACCTAACTGGGAAGGACCATATCAAATTCATAGAGTTCTGCCTTTTGGAGCATACCATTTAAGAAATTTAAATGGTTATGTACATCCCAAAAAGATTAATGGCAGATATTTGAAGCCTTATTTTCCAACCATTTGGGAAACACAAGGAATAAAATAAACATTATGTACAAACACACAAGACACTCAGATAATAGATAAGAGCCTGATTTTTCATAAAGAATCAAGTACATGGTGCCACAAATTGGCCCAAAAATCATTACAATGTTTCAATTGTTTTTATGCAGTTGATTTCCCTCTTGCTAAGCGATGGAAGCAATTGAATAAGCTGACCATGTCTTCTTTTCGTTCGAGAGGTTCTTGGTTGGTGAGTTGCAGTTTGGTGTCAGTTCGAACCAAGGCCTGATTTACTGTAGCTAAATCCTCCTCAAGTTGAGCTTTCTTCTCCAGCAGCTGAATTCGAAATTGGGAGGTAGAAGAGTGTTGTTCCTTGAGATCTGATATTTCGGTATGCACTTGAGAAACAAAACACTGATCCCTAGCCAATTTCTCATTAGCAGTATTGGCAGCATGACAAATGTTGATATAGAAATCAATAGTAGCTGCAACCTGGGATAGGTGACTTGAAATGTTCATCTTGGATTGCCTTTCGGCAATGTTATTCTGACACTAAAGAAACCCATTCGATAATAGGCCTTTGTAGAGCCTCGAAGGATCCTCGAAAAGGAAGTCAACAGTTCGGACATGTGTCCAAGTCCTTTGAAGGTGCGAGGAGGCTTCTTTGCTAGAAGAAGGAGGACTCTAAAAATCTCGACAAGGAGTCGGCCAAGACTAATGGCTCGACTTGACACTAAATGTTGGAGAGGTAGAAGGTACGTCGAAAAGACTAGCAAGTCTTCCTTCGAAGATGTCTACCTCATCCCTAGACATGAAGGGCATAGAAAGTATTGTGGTGGAAGACACAGAGGGCTGCATGGGGATGAGAGAAATGGATGGAGCATCTTTGGCAGCCTCTATGGTCTTAGCCACCAATGAATCAAGTGAATAGGCATAGGTGATGAACCATGAATTGGAGAACTACCAGCACCCTCTGTGGAAGAATCAACTGCCATTGGGATTGGAGTAACAGCTGAAATATCCTTGGAAGAAGGAAGAGCAAGGCTCGAAGAAGGAATGGACTGAGGTAGATTGAAAGTCAGGAAAGGGAGGTATGGTTCTAGGCCAAGAAGAAGAGATGCAGGAATGTTGGGACTCAAGGAAGGTACAGGAAGCGTAGGCTTAGGAAGTGGAAGTTGTATTTGAATAGTCTTCACGTTTTGCATCTGGTCAACTTCAACTGAAACTGGAAGAGGCCCCATGGGAAAGATAAGCGCGGTGGTTGTTACTGCAGAAGGAAGAAATGTGAAGCAATGTCAAACTTCAAATATTTAAAGCTGACGAAGGAAAAAACAGCAGAAGTATGAAAGAAATTACTTGTTTCAGAAATGTTGATACTGATGGGAGAGCTACGAAGAGAATAATGTTCAACAATTTGTTGTCTTCTAGCAGTTTCTCTTTGTAACACATCAGCAGCAGCAGCTTCATCTCTCAGAAACTGTTGCTGCCGTTTCTTTTCAACCCTCTCAAAAACGATTATTGCTTTGGAATGTTCCTGTTCTACTGCCTTGGCAGCGGCTTCATGAATCGGGTCTTCCACCAAGTCAGCAGCAGAAACAGTCATCTTCTTTCTCTTCCTCCTTGGCAGTGATACTACTGGTTCTTTTTCAATCTCCCTCTCTTCAATTTGGGTTTCAGATTTTTCAGAGGTAAGTGCTTTCTCCATTACTGTAGTGGGTGCCTCGAAAGAAAGATGCTTAATTGTATCAGGAAGGGAGGCAACTACCTTTTGTCTCTTTGTTCTCTGCAAGGACACTTCTGGCTTTTGCTCAACCTCTTCTTCTCCTAAGGATTCGGATTCCTCAGGAGAGAGGACTAGTTTCCTTTTTTGTTTTTGTTGTTGTTGTCTCTTTTTGAGAACAGCTAAAGTTTCAGCTCTCTTGGGAGATTCTTCGTGTGGGGGCCCTACACCAAAGAACAAAAGTGTAAAGGGAATGAACAAAAGATTCAAAAGAAAGGAAAAGGAGAAATCTGAAAATATTTACCCTTCTTCGAAGCAGCTCTAGTAACTGTAGCCGGAGGGGATGAAGTTGTAGGATTAGTTGTGGTAGCCTCATGAAGAGGGGGAATGTCCCTAGATGTCGCTGACCTAGCCTTCGAAGGCACTCCCAATCCTACCAGCAAGTCATGGGGATGTTCAGATAGGCGCACTTCCATATTGACTGTCCACCAGTTCTAGAATCTTTTCAAGACTGAGCCATACGGAAGAAAGGAGACAAATTGGAACTCATTCAACTCTTCGATGGTTTGAGAATTCTTGTCTCTAGTGCGGATTTGGATATTTTCAAATCTCTGGCGATAAGATGGACATTCAAGAGGCGCAAGAGGGCTGGTATCCTTGAGTGAGTCCAAATTATGCAGCAAATTGAAAAGGGCAGTACACCTCAGATATGCATTTGTAGGCTCGAGGGTTTAAACTACCAATGAACATTTCCCTTGGTAGTAGTATAGAGGCCCACATGTCTTTGTGAGGAGAAGTGGAGCATTCTTTATCAACCAGGAAAGCTTGCAGCCAGGTTGGTCCTTTATTGGCTTCAAAAGGACAGAAGAAAGAGGCAGATGAAGAAATGAGGAGTTGATAAAAGAAGGTAAAATAGTAAGCGAAGGAAGCAGGGTAAAGGGCAATCCTAGCATACTTTTCCCCATAAGTACTAGGATCCTGAACAAGGAATTTTAGACATTTGGGGTCTAGGTCAGTGAAATAGGCGAAGAGCCAAAGTTGAAACACCCAGAGGGGACCTCCTTGGTTAGCATCAAGAGGTTTTTCACAAAATTGGGAGCAGACTCTGTAGACATGACCTAAAAGATAAGGAGCAAGAGCTATGTGTTTTTTTAAGACAAGTGCCTTCGCGAGAGGAGCAAACTCAGGCATAATCCTCTGAGATGAGGTGCAAAAGAGGAATTTGCATAACCAATATAAAATGAAGGAAAATAGCTCTTTGTCCCTCACAGGACCTTCCCTTTTATTTTCAGACTTTACGAAGTCACTATAAGAGGAGTTTAAGGATGGAAGAGAAAACTTAATAGGAAGGTCTGGGTAGTTGGGAGTAAATGGAGAACCATGGGGGGAAAGCCCTAAGAGATGGCAAATATCAAGAACGGTGGGGGCCATCATGCCGCACCGAAATTGGAAGAAATTAAAAGCCATATTCCAGAAACATAAGGCAGCAGGTATCAAGAAAGGGTCCTCAGGAATGATGAACCTGGAAAGACGAAGGGCATCGAGGATACAGAGCTCTTGCAGGTCATCTTCTCTCGCAGGTACAACTCTGTCATACCATTCTTCCCATTCAGTCCTCATTGTCGGCCAGCAACGGTGAGGACGATTCACCCTCCAGTTTCCCCAATCAAGCCCTTCTTCGTAAAGAAGGAAATGGTCCTCCAAGCGAGGATATAGGGCTGCGAGTTGAGCGAGAGCTTCGAAAAATAGGGCCAGGGCGTATTCTGTTTGTTGCTATGTGAGGCACGAAAAGCGTCCATCTATGTGGCTTGACTCACGGATGATAGTTTGGTGATTTCTTCATCAATACATCGCTTCAAAGCCATGGTAGGACTGATACGATCGCCAGTAAACACTTTTAGTGAGGAAGGATCCATTGATAGCGAGTAATAAGGAAGAGGGGTTTTAACAGGAGATCGGTAGGGTTTGTGTGTCAAAAGAGCAAGTGATTTCAGAGTACAAAGCAAATGGGCTTTTAAAAGGTTTCGTGTCTGAAAAATATATTGCGTAAATCGTTATGTACTAAAAGTACGAATATGAGGAGTCTCTTCCAATATTGATAGTTTTGGAGGGAAGAACACATTCTGAATGTTGACGTCAGCTTCGAAGAAAGATATTTGGCTTCGAAGCCAATTTTGGCTCCAAGAAATCAAATAAAAACGGCTTCGAAATACAGAATCCGGCTTCGAAGCATACTACATGTTTGAAGACGCTAAGATGCTGGAGTATTGGTACTTAGGATTCTTTAAAGAACATCGAAACCAATCATTGGTTTTTGTAAGAGAAGATTGTCCATTGAATTAAGACAGCATAAGATGCTTTTCCAAATAAGAATGGTCAATTTAAAATTGATTGACTATATTAACTATGACCATATATTGGTTATAATTAGCTTTGAAAAGTAAGGTTGTTAACTTCGAAGCACTAATTTGGGATAATATTAACCAAAATTGTCAATTTTTGCTCCATAAGTTGGAAAAAGACATATTGGTTCCTTTTAGTGTTTCATTGAAAATAAGTGAGTCCAGATTCAAAGGATGAGATTATTCAATTCAAGGCTTTGAATTGGCTTTTGAAGACAAAAGGAGACAGAGTCAAACAATGTCAAATACAAAAAGACTTTGCTTGTATTGAAGCCAAGACAATTGCATTAAGTAATTCTATTTCGGTACAAATTCAAGCTCATAAAAATAAGGAATAGAATAAATAACAAGATCATGGAATTTTGTCCAACAATGATCAATGAATATTTGTTCTTTCTTTATTATATCTTCTATTTCCTCTAATGTTGGCTGCATAAGTTGATGTGCTCTCACTTCGTAGTAGAGCTCTTCAGCCTTTGTTTCAAAAGCCTCTTCCCTCAACTTTTGTTCCGACTCATCTATAACTAAATCATCCCAATACGCAGAATCTTTATTTTTGAAGTCGTCGAAGTCTTCGATGAAGTTTTCTGCTTCGTATTGGGCATGAATTCGAAGAGATGAAAGTTGATCCAAAGATTGAGTGGTGACTTTGGAATTTCGATGCCAATGGAGAAGTACTGGAAGCTGATCCAGGAACATGTGAAGTTCTGCTTGGGCAATAGGATTAAGAACATGGCCCCTAGTCAGAATATCACAAGCCCATTGAAAGTTCTTGAGAGGGATGTCATCCTCAAGAACATTGAAGGGCAAGTGAAAAAAAGCCGCAAGCAGAAGTTGGGCTTGCTTCCTCTCAAATGGAGTTGGGGGTGATGGAGGTTTGTAAGGAGGAAAGATTTTTTCCATGGGAAGGGCAAGCTTTAATTTCTCTGTCCAAGAAAGAGTGGGAGGAGGAGAAGGAGTAGATGGTTCTGCCTCAGAAGATGGAGAAGGTGTGGATGCTTCTATTCTAGAAGGTGAAGAAGAAGGTGTGGATGCTTCTATTATAGAAGGTGGAAAAGATGAGGGTGCTTCAATTTCAGAAGATGGAGAGGAAGAAGTGGACGCTTCTGTTGTTGAAGATGGCACGGGAGTGGGAGGAACAAAGGCATTAATGTAGCCAAGCCAGTCAGAAGAGCAAATCTTCGCCTTCTTGGCTAAAAATGAAGGGCTGTATCCTTGTGATTCTTCCAGTATTTGGGTAGGGTGCATTATCCTTGTGGGCATAGAGGAGGTGTACCAGGCCACAAGTAGATTCTCCTCTAAACTACGTCGAAGGTCAATGGGCACATAAGGATAGACCACTGAGCTTCGAGCGTAAGAAGGAAAATCTAAAAGATCAGTGAATTCAACAAAATGGTGATTGATTCGTTCTCGCAACTCCCAGGACTCAGGTGTTGACCAGTTTGTCCATCCGGAAACTCCAGAAGATGAAGAAGTGGTAGCTTCATCCCAAGTAGAGGTTTGTGAAGAAGAACTTCCCAAATCCATATTTGTAACTTGTTGAAGCAAAGGCTTGAGAATAGTTCGTTCAAAATACAAGGGGAGTTTAGAGAAAGAACTTCTGGTGTCTGTAAGTTTGTAAACCAAAGGATTAAGGGCAATGTGTTCGTAGTCCAAAAGTTGATGATCTGCAAAAGCTTCCATGACTTGAAGATAAAAGGGCGGATAAAGGCGGCCAATGAATACGTGGAGATTCTTTCGAGGAGAAACAGCATTACTCAATGGCTCTTTGTATGCTTGATCAATAGAGTGAGAAGTTGATTGAGTCATAGTCCGTTCGAATGCTAAAAGTATTGGAATGTGTAACAAAATTGAGAATTAATTCAAATGATCACCAAACAGGTGACGGTTGTGTTTCCTGAAGATGGATTCTGTGCATGTTCCAAAAGCGCGGGGAAAACTTTTAGTCCACTAATATCTCCAAGTGTTGGGTATATTAGTGCGGGGGGTAATGTTGGCTACATATTTTGTAAAAGCCAATTACAAGTCGACACGTGGCAGAATAAGGGTATTATTGGAAGATGATTTTATTCTTCGATCCCAATCGTACACGTGGCAATAAATATTGGTTCTCAAAAGATCTGAGTAGCATTAGATCGGCGTTAGATCTGGTGGCGTGGCTTTAGCGGTTACCTATATTCAAATTCAAATCTGAGGAAGCTCAATTGCAAGTGATGGCGTAGTGGAACTATTTCTAAGGCAGCATGATCAGCGATCATGGAGGAGCAGTTCGACGGTTCGAAGTACATTTCGAAGGTCATCCTTTACAAGTATAAATAGCAAGGAAGTCCCCAGAAAAGACCCCCAGACTCAGATCATAAAAACCAGTCTTTACTTCATATTTTCCTTTCCAGTTTTATCTTTCTTGTACTTTAAATTCTGCACTTTAAATACTTGTTCTTTAAATACCATACTTGCACTTGATTCATAGGAGTAGTTTCAAATAGATTCAAGTAGGCTGTTGTGAAACCTCCTCGAGGCTGAGTTTGGACTATTGTAAGTGTTTATTTTAATGAAATACTTCGATTGTTCTTCATATTAACTGTTATTTCTCTTAAATTCTCCTAAGTCAAGCCACGGTAAAAGTCCTCTTCATTGAAATTTGAAAGAACTAAAACACGATGCTTTGATAATTGATTGGCAATTATAATTTCTGTAAGGACCGATTGATCCTTGCTGGCATGCTCGCATTTACAAATATACCCTTCGAAAAGCCAAAAAGCCAACAGCACATAAAGACGAAGATTCTCCATTTAAAATAATTTAAAAACATAATCATTTTCTTGCCTTTACTTTATGTTAATCATTTTGTAAGAATTTTTACTTTATAATCACGCAAATCATAAAATATAACTGCAGATTGTCAATACTATCTAACCTTCGATCATACACATTTACTCTGACCAACCCACTGGCATTGGGTGTGAAAAGGGAGAAATATTTTATCGATATTTTATCAACCTTAATACTCTTTTGTTTGTATCTCAATCTCAACTAAGAAAATAAATTAGGCAAAGCAAATTCAATACAGCTGAAATCAGTTGCTGAAACACCTCCAACAACACCAATTCTTATATCGTCCATCTCCATTTACCTGAACATTACAAGTCAATACTTCACCATCCATGACACCTGTTTGTCGTTAATTAAATAATAACCATTCACATAATAGATTAACTCGCATTGACAATCTACAGAGAAAATAAAATGCACCTTGTATCGAACATATTTTTTGTCTTTACTTCCAACGAGCTTGAATCTCATTTTCTTTAGCATCCAAAACCGGTCAGATTGGTCAGGATCAACAATTCAAGTCTCAAGATTACCATCACCAACTCCAATAAATATCTTGTCAGGTGTGGGGACGGAATCTGACGGACTATTATTACTTATGACGAAAAACAATACATGGTGGACCACAGTTTCGTCTTTAGCATCTTGTCCCAATTAAACATTCCCAATTAATTTTATACTCTTAACCACAATCTTGTCTGATTGACGATCACATCTCTTATTACCCAACTCAATACCATTCAACAATCTCACCACACCTTTATTATCAAATTTAATGTCTTTTAATTGTTCATCGTACAGTTGTAACTTCCTTACTCCCCTCTTAGTCTTCTTAATATATCAAGGAATATTCTGTACATGCTGTCAGCGTACATATGCCGCCTTAAAAGGTACACGATCACGGTAACTACGCTTATATCCACTCCCCGCCAGTGTCTTTAACCTCCGGTACGCAAAGAGAGTCCGATACTAGTTGCTCATTACTCCTGCCATTTTTAATAAAGCTCTCCAAATCTTTTATCCTACAAATTCTTCAGATTCTTTTACTTCTCTGCTAACCCTTCTGTTTAGACACCTTAGCTTTGATATTTTTTCCCTCTGCTCCTCATACACCGGAACAAACTTTGCTGAAACTGACTGCCGACTCTTTTCCCAAAGTCCTATTTGCCATGTCAAAAAATAATCTACACAAATTTAAGTAAAATGCTCGTAATTCTCAAGATACTCTTCTAAGGAGTACAACATTGTATACCAATACAATCAACAAAAAAGAAAGATAAAAAATGAGGGACGAAACAATGTACCAGAAAAACAACTTCACCACAATAGCTATCCCATTGCAAAAGCATATTCCTCTCTGCCATCAAATGTTTTCTGGTACCAACTAAATAGCCAAAGTGGCCCGCGTATAAGGATGAAGATTTCTCATTTAAAATAATTCAAAAACATAATCATTTTTCCACATTTGCTTTATGTCAATAATTATGCAAGAATCTTTACTTTACAACCACGCAAACCACTAGAAATGCGACACGTGTATCATACTATCAGGCAAAAGAATCAAAAGTACTCACACCACTCACACCTGAGCCCGGGTGTGACTTACTTTTAACTCCATCCATACACGTGTTCACAAGTATAATAATGGACGGCCCAGATCAGAGGCCGGGCCGAGGCGGAGGGGGCTGGTAATATTAATACAGCGCCTCCTCAGTCATACCACTCACACCATTCACACCAGGTTTTTTAATTAATATGGAGGCCTTGTACGGCTGGTGTGAGTTCACTGTTTACCACTACAAAATGCCTCGCAAACTTTATTTTCGTTTCTATGCCAAGAATGTTTTCCTCACCTACCCATAATGCCTTTGTCCAAAAGAACAACTCTTGGAACTTCTCTAATCCCTTCTCCAACTAGCATGTCAGCTATACTACATACTTGTCACAAAATGGAAACCCTCACCTTCATGTAATGGTTCAATGCACGAAGAAGATCTAAACCTCTAACTTGAGATTTTTTGATCTCACTAGAACCAATGGGAGGATTTATCATCCAAATATAGAAAAACTCTATTCTCCAACAGTAAGTCGATAGTATATACAGAAAGGCGACGACTTCGTAGAATGGAGAGAATTTTCATCGAAGCGAAAAAGTCCCTTGAAGAACAGAGACGAACTCTGGTGGAGAATACTTGCTGGAGCA
Source organism: Camellia lanceoleosa (assembly GCA_025200525.1). Classification (NCBI taxonomy): domain Eukaryota; kingdom Viridiplantae; phylum Streptophyta; class Magnoliopsida; order Ericales; family Theaceae; genus Camellia; species Camellia lanceoleosa. The sequence continues at coordinate 167,182,740 of CM045758.1, read as the reverse complement.
AAAACAGAGGAACAAATCTTTACACTCTGCAAAGAGAGATGTCCCACTGATTACGTCACAAAATATCTCCAATTAAAAATATTTTTGAGAGATCATTACAAACAAGAGATGCCCTCATATACTAGCCCCTTTAAATCATTTTCTTTTTTAAATGAAAAAGTAAAAAATAGGCAGAAAATAATATTTTGTTTGTAAGTCGAAATTTTGTACAATACGAGTTATGTCAAAGTTGTTGTCTCTCCGTTTAGGAGGAAGATGACTGGATTAGATTAGGGATAGCTATTGATTGTATTGGTATACAATGTTGTACTCCTTAGAAGAGTATCTCGAGAATTACGAGCAGTTCACTCAAATGTATGTGGATGGTTTTTTGACGTGGCAAATAAGACTTTAGGAAGAGAACCGACGGTCAGCTTCGGCGAAGTTTTTTCGGGTGTACGAGGAGCAGAGGGAAAAAATATCAAAGCTAAGATGTCTGAACAGAAGGGTTAGCAAAGGTAAAAGAATCTACAAAATTTGTAGGAAAAAAGATTTTGAGTGTTTTATTAAAAATGGAAGGAGTAATGAGCAGCTAGTATCGGACTCCCCTTGTGTACCAGAGATCAAGGTACCCGCGAGGAATGGATATAAGCGTCGTTACCGTGGTTGTGCACCTTTTAAGGAGGCATGTATGCAGATGGCACGTACAAAATATTCCCCGATATATTAAGAAAACTAAGAGGGAAATAAGGAAGTTACAACTGTACGATAAACAATTAAGAGACATTAAATTTGATAATAACGGTGTGGCGAAATTGCTAAATGGTATTGAGTTGGATAATAAGAGTTGTGACTGTCAATCAAATAAGATTGTGGTTAAGTGTATAAAATTAATTGGGAATGTTCAATTGGGATAAGATGCTAAAGACGAAGCTGTGGTCCACCGCGTATTATTTTTCATCATAAGTGATAAAATAGGTGCCATGGATGATAAAGTATCAACTTGAAACTTCGAGCATTAAAAGGGGTATTACGTATTGTAAAATAAAAGGGTATTTGAAGTATTTTACAAGTGACATGCTAGAAGATTCGTAGATTAGGGCCCCATTTATTGTCACGTTATCTAAAAAATATACTAATGATAATGTTGATGTTTGGCATTGTGCTCCAACCAAGGCTATTTCGATTCTGACACGGACTATGTCTGTGGGTTTACCGAAGAAACGAAGAGATTTGTTATTAGGAGGTTTTGGGGAAAATGTATCGCACTGTGCGGCAAAAGAATCAAAAACACTCGCACCACTCACACCTGGACCCGAGTGTGACTTCCTTTTAACCCCATCCATACACGTGTCCACAAGTACAACAATGGACGACCCAGATCAGCGACGGGAAAGGGGGGTGCTAGTAATATTAATACAGCGCCCCCCAGTCACACCACTCACACCATTCACACTAGGTTTTTTAACTAATATGGAGGCCTTGCACGGCTGGGATTATTGACGACGCTTGTATTTAGAAATTCTATCATTTTAATCTCTGATTTTTTTAATTGTGATATATCTAATTTTAAAATTTAAATCTCATTTAAATAAAGATAATTAAAAATACTGTTTGCTTTGCAAACATAAAATACTCAATTTCAAGTGCAAATTCATTAATTTGATAAAATATAAACTAGTTTGATAAAAATAAATATCAAAAATATATTTTTAAATTTTTAAAAATTATTTTTACCTGCCAAAGATAAAATCATATAAAAATAAAAAATCTTTTAAATTTTTTTTTATCAAATTAATTTTTAATATGTGTTTGAATGATCATCATGTAATGGGTGACTATTTTTATTGATTTTTTTTTTAAAATGTTTGTCATGTAATAGATGGTAATTTTTGTTGTTAATAGATATATTTTGATGGCTATCATGTAATTAATGGTCACTAGGCTTATAATGTGTAATTAATATGTTTAATATATGAAATACGTTTAGTTTTGAATTTTTTAATTGAATGGATTGATTCAATAATGATATCAAAATTGTCTCTATATTTGACTTTTGAAAAAATATAAACTAATTTTAAAAAAAATATATCAAAAAAATTATTTTTACCCTCCCAAAATATAAAATTATATAAAAATGATGTATTTTGAGTTTCTTAGAAAAACATTTCTAAAAATAGATTCTGAAAAGAAAACCAAACAGAACTTTATAATCAAGAAAGCGTCAATATTATTTATTAAAAAAAATATTACATTTCAAACAATATACAAGTTAACAACACAAAATAAATTGAATTACGACTTTGCCCTTGAAATAGATTGTTTGCAAAAGAAACATCTTTGATTGTCCTTATTTATAATAAGATTCAAAACTTAAAGTCAAGTGTATCACAATTGAAAAGTTAGGAATCAGAGTGATACAAGTCCCAAACTATAGAAACTACTAATTGTGTCTAAGATACAAGTAAAAATAAAAAATTTCAATAACATAAGACACTTTTTATTAAATTTAGGACAAATTACACTAACAGTCCCTATAGTTTGGGATCGTGCCATTTTGGTCAATGACTTTTCAATTGTGACACATTTGACCCTACATTTTGAATCTTGTTCTAAATAAAGACAATTGAAGATACCATTACTTAATTTTAAGGGCAAAATCGTCAATTTAATAAAATATTAACTAAGTTGACAAAAATAAATATCAAACAAATATTTTTTAATTTTTAAAAATTATTTCTACTCACCAAAGATAAAATTATGTAAAATTGATAAATCTTTTAAATATTTGTTTATTTGTTTTACCAATTTAATTTTTATTATGTATTTGAATGATGATCATGTAATGGGTAATTGTTAAAATTTTAATGTGTAATCGATATATTTAATATATATAAAATGTTTTAGTTTTGGATTTGTAATTTAATGGATTGATTTAATAATGATATTAAAATTGTCGTCATATTTGACTTTTGAAAAAACATAAACTAATTTAATGAAAATAAAAACAACTACCCATTACATGATCATCATCCAAATACATAATAAAAATTAATTGGGTAAAAAAATTAAATAAATAAATATCTAAAAAAATTATCAAATTTACATAATTTTATCTTTAGTGGGTAGAAATAATTTTTAAAAATTCAAAAATATTTTTTGATATTTATTTTTGTTAAATTAGTTTATATTTTATCAAATTGATGATTTTGTCCTTAAAATTAAGCAATGATATCTTCAATTGTCCTTATTTAAAACCAAATTCAAAATTCAGGATCAAATGTGTCACAATTAAAAAGTCAGATATCAAAGTGACACAAGTCTTAAACTATAGGAACTATTAGTGTAATTCACCCTTTAGTTTAATACATTTTTATTGAAATCAATATTTTTTTTATATATTTTTACATATTTCAAACAAACTTTTTATACACTTTTCAACATTAAACAATGGCCATAGGGCACTCATTAGCATTTGTCTTATTATTAAGTACGATAGTTCAATGAGCATTCTTTAAAAAATTAGGTAAATTATAAATACATCTCTTAAGATTTGTTTTAAATACAATTTGTCTATGCAGTTTTGAAAATTATATCTCATCCCTTAATATTTCTAATTTCATAACAAATGAATCATTTTTATAAATAAATCAGGAAATCAATTAATATTTTTTAATGATGTTATACATTTATTTTAATTAATAATTTAGATAATTTTATCATGTATAGAAGAATAGTTATAAATTATATTTGTTTAGTTAATTATGTTAAATAAACATTCTGTCAATAAGATATTTATAATTTTTCAATTCACAAGAGGTAATTGATATTTTAAACAAGCCTCGTAAGCTGCATTTGTAATTTTTCCTAAGAAGTTAATATAGAAAAAATTAACTTGAATTATAATTGGAATTATTAATATTAATAAAATTTACTATTAATTTGAGAAGATTATTACATATATTTTCCGATGTACCAAAAAAAAAAAGAGAAGATTATTACATATGTATAGAAAAAATTATAATTTGAATTATTAATATTAATAAAATTTACTATCAATTTATAATTATTTTTTAAGGTTTACTCAGATATGAAATTCTTCAAAAATTATATAATGTTAAAAAATTATTATTTTAACAAATTATATATTTTTTAAATAATTTTTTAATACATATCAATATTAATCATCATTGTTAAAGGGTGGTTAGCATTTATTTAAGGCTCTGTTTATTTAGAAAGAAACAAATGATACAAAATGAAAATAATAGAAAGTGAAGGAAAAGACAAGAAAAAGAAATGAAAATTTATTTTCTTGCATGCATTTAAATAAATGAAAAGTTTTGTAAGAAAATTTTATAATCACTTCATAATAGGGATATAGTGATCCCGGTTTTCCTTTCTTTAATTGTTGTATCCGGACTTAGGTTCCGTGGAGTTGGTCGTTGTGTATATCTTGTTTACATACTTTACTCTTTATATTTGAGTCTTGGGTTGTGTTGGGCAGGTTTAAACAGGTTGGTTGAGCTTAGAAACCAAAAGTAGTTGCCCAGAAATTAGCCTTCACGCTCGAGCTGAGCTTTTGACGCTCGAGCCGGCCTTTGTTGTGCTTCTCTGCTCAAGTTGGGGTTTTGGCGCTCGAGCGGGAAAATCCTCTCGATATTTTCCTCTGCGGTGTTGGGCCTTTCGGCGGCGTTTGGCCTTCTGGCGGGAGTTTATGTGTGACGCTCGAGAAGGGAGCTTTTGACACTCGAGCGGGGACCTAGTTCGGCAAAAGTTTTGTGAGCGTGTATCTAGCGCTCGAGCGGCGGTTTGGACGCTCGAACGGGAGTCTGTGAGTGACGCTCGAGCGAGGTGACGAGTATATCACTCCGAGATCCGACTTTTTGGATCATTTTTTTAACTCCATTTCTCTCTCTTACTTTTCAAAAACACCATTGGAGACCTTCTCTCACTAGAACCTCAACTTCTCTCTAGGTATTGATCTAGTATGAGTGATTTCCTCACTTTGGACCTTTGTAAAAGTTATGTTGATCGTCAAGGGCTATCTTTTGATCCGTAAATTTTGGGATTTAGAGCATCTTCAATTTCTTCATCTTCTTCCCTTGGGCTCCGAATTTGAGGTAGGGATTCCTACTCACTCTTATGGGTTTTGACCTAGATTTTGAGCTTGTTGTTTAAATGATTGATTTTGGGACTTAGGGTTTCAAAAGATATAAAAAGAGGGTTTTGTTATTTTGATTCTTAAATATGTATTTTTGGGTTTCAAAATGATGTTATTGTTGTTAATAGTTGATATTTGAACCATTGGGTTAATATTGAGAGACGGTGATGAAAGCCCTAATTTGTATAATAAATTAATTGATATAATTAATTTGGGAAAGTTATGGATTTGTGAAATTGAATTGAATATAATGATAGTGGTTCATTATGAGATGGAAGAGTGGAGTCGGATTAATAAATCGTTCACTTTTGAAAATGCGGATATTTTATCTGTTGGTGATTTTATTATCTGTTTAGAAATAATTATTTTGGGCTACCGATGGAGGGTAGTTTTGATTGTTGTAGACAATGCATGATGATTAGGCAAACTAAAACTAATCAATTGGATGTGTCATAGAGTATGACGATTGACAGAATATATCAACTTTATGTACTGATTGATCATGTATATGACCTATGTGTATATACGTTGTGCGTGAGAAAGGAGATAGGGGATGTACTCCACGGTTTGGGGGAAGATAGGGGATGGACCTCTAAACCGGATATTGTTTGGGAGGAAATAGGGGATGGACTCCGTTGATACAGCTCATATGCTTATCAGTTAATGTGTTGATATAGCTCATACGCTTATCTGTTGAAGTATGGATACAGCTCATATGCTTATCTGTTGAAGTATAGATACAGCTCATATGCTTATCTGTTGAAATGTTGATATAGCTTATAGGCATATCTATCGAAGTGCTGATATAACTAGTATGCCCATCTATTGTGACATGGGAAATGTTTAATATGAGTTACTACCTCTTTGAAATTGTTGGCCAGGTTCTGAGCCATAGTTGTGAATTGTGAATTTGATAAGAAATGGAAAATGAAATGAAACATAGACACATTGGTCATGTAATGAAAATGGTGTATGAATTGATTTATGTGAGTCAAACATTTATCAATTGCTAATGTCTTAGTTACTACTTATATTGTGTTTAGCATATCTCTACTGGGCGTTGGCTCACCTTATATAGGACATCATTTTCAGGTACAGGTAGCATGCCACCTCCAAGGACATAGCTTGGATGGTTATGGGAGTTGAAGACTCTTTTTGATTATTTTGTTTGTATTACATGTATATCAAGCCAAGGACTTATTTTGTATAGAGTTAGTACTCTTCTTTTTGTAACCAAGTGTTGACTTGGAAAGCTATATGCCCTTAGGGCATTTACTTTTGTTGTTAACATGTAATACTATTGTAAGGACTACTCTAATGAATAGAAAGGTGTTGACTTCTCTTATATCATTGTATGTCTAAAATGATGGGTTTTATGTTTTATTTTGAGGACGTTATAACTTGGTATCAGAGCGTACCGGGTTCGAATACTTTGGATACATGTGAAGTGATTAGTATCACAATAGGTTTGTCTCGTTTGTTAGAAACGTATGTGTGAAATTATGTGATTATTTGATAACATGTCTGTGTGACAATGTGGGTATGGGATTTAGTTTCTAGGATGTTGATTGAATCCTTGGGTTTCTGGGAGTCCTATTGGAAAAGCACTTGATCAATGTTGTTTCTAACTGGAACTCTAGCAACGCCTCGGGACTATCATTATCCAAAAACGAAATTTGTAAGTGCTTATGTGATTATGTGCTTACATGGAGTGAATTATTGTTGTCCATTACATTAGGACGTGAGTGTTATAATTTCGACACATTTGTGAATGTACTAATGTTCTTCGTTACCTTTATTAGGATGCCAGGACGAAGACGTAGTGGTAGGCGAGGTAGGTCTAGGAAGCAGGAGGTGCCTATACCGGATGACATTCCGGTGCAGCAGGAGGGTATTGGCCAAGCCAATATGGCCGAGCCAGCAGGTCAGCAGGCCATGGGGGCCTTAGCCCGCGAGATGGCAAGAGCATTGAGAGCATCCATGGACATTCTCAAAGCTGAGAATCAAGTTCAGGCCCAGGTTGTTGATGTAGGGCCTTCTTTTCTGAAGAGAGAGTTCTTCCGGTCAAATCCGGATGAGTTTTTGGGGGATCCGAAAGGGCCACTTAAGGCTGATGAGTGGCTAGAACAGATGACTAAGACGTTTGAGATGCTTGGCATCGAATGCGGGACTTTGAAAGTGACCTTAGCATTTTTCCAGCTTAAGAGGGATGCGGGTCAGTGGTGGAAATTCATGAAGGGTCGTATTGGTGGCACTTGGGAGGCTTTTGTGGGTGCCTTTCAAGAGAAGTTATTATCTCCAGCAGTCAGGGAGAAGCTGAGAGACCAGTTCTGCCAGCTTTTGCAGTTAAGTTCTTTAGTGGCCGAGTATGAGGCTGCTTTTACTAGCTTGTCCAAGTTCGCAACTGAACTTGTGGCATCCGAGGAACGCCACTGTATCGAGTTTGAGAAGAGGTTGAAGCGTGGCCTCAAGATGAGAGTTGGGGGTTCTATGATCCGAGACTATGGCCGCTTGGGTTATGCTGCAGCCCATATGGAGATCATGATGCAGGAGGAGGAGGGACAGAGAGGCTCCAAGAGGAGCCAGGATGGTCAGGGTGATGGCAGGAGATAGAGGGTTGCTAACCCTCAGCAGTCTCAGGGTGGTGTTGCTAGATCGACCTTTCCAGTGCCGAGTGCAGGCTCGGGGAGAGGCAATCAGGGAGATTTCACCTGTTACAAGTGTGGTCAGCTGGGCCACAAGGCTTCGGTTTGCCCACAAAGGGGAGGAGGTCAGAGAGCTACTTCATCTTCAGCTAGACCGCAGAGTCAGAGTCAAGGCAGGGGCTAGTCCTTGTCTTGTTATCAGTGTGGTCAGCCTGGGCACCTAAAGAGGCTTTGCTCATAGTTGAGTGCCACTTCGGGCGTGTCTGGTTCTAGGCGGACGCAGGGTTTTCAACTAGCTTAGTCTGTGCAGGCCTCGAGGGCCAATCCGGGAGCTTCTTCATCCCAGTCTGTGCAACAGTCGTATGCTCCGAGGGGTGAGCAGGTGGATCAGGGGCCTACTGGACGCGTGTATGCTGTTACCGCGCCAGATCTAGTACCCACTCCATCAGTTGTGAGAGGTACCTTCTTGTTTTGCAACTCGATTGCTAGTGTATTGATTGATACGGGTGCATCTTATTCTTTTGTATCTGCTACATTTGCATCTGTTTTGGGATTGGAGTTGGCACAGTTAGCATCTCCTATTTGTGTAGTGTCACCTATTAGGGGTGAGTTGATTTTGAACAAGGATGTAGGGGTTGTGATATAGAGTTCGCCAATCGCCGGCTTCCGTTTCTTTTTGTAGTGATGCCTATGTCGGGATTTGATGTTATTTTGGATATGGACTGGCTATCGTCATACCAGGCTATTATTGATTGCTACCGCCAGAGGGTCATAGTTTGTACCTTGAGTGGGGATTGTTTCCATTTTCTGGGGGATCGGGTTGGTAGTATGTTGCCATCGGTGTATGATCCGCGAGGGTGGAGTGAGCTTAGTGGTCTACTTGCTAGCTTTTTGAGTAGTGGTGGTGAGACCCAGACTGTGTTGCCAAGAGTGGTTTGTGAGTACTCGAACGTCTTTCCTAAGGATCTCGTTAGTTTGCCACCTCATCGAGAGATTGAGTTCGCTATTGATCTAGTGCCCAGCACGGCGCCAATTTCTATGGCACCTTATCGTTTTGGCCCAGCTGAGTTGGTTGAGTTGAAGGTTTAGCTCCAGGAATTACTGGATAAGGGCTTTATTCGCCCTAGTGTTTCGCTGTGGGGAGCACCGGCTCTCTTTGCTAAAAAGAAAGATGGCGCTTTGAGACTTTGTATCGACTACCGGAAGTTGAATCGGGCTACGATTAAGAATAAGTACCCTATGCCCCGTATAGATGATCTGTTTGACCAGTTGAAGGGGTCCCGTTGTTTCTCTAAGATAGATTTGAGATCGGGTTACCACCAGCTGAGAGTCAGGGAGGAGGATATTCCGAAGACGGCATTCTGTACGCAGTATGGCCATTATGAGTTTCTGGTGATGCCTTTTGGGCTCACCAATGCACCGGCAATCTTTATGGACTTGATGAACCGGATCTTCCGGGAATTCTTAGATCGCTTTGTGGTCGTTTTCGTGGACGACATTCTGATTTATTCGCCTTCAGAGGAGGAGCACGAGGAATACTTGAGAGTGGTGCTTGAGTTACTTAGAGCCCATAGGCTGTATGCCAAGTTTGGGAAGTGTGAGTTCTGGCTAGGAGAAGTTAAGTTATTAGGCCATGTAGTTTCCAGAAAATGGGTGTCTGTTGATACATCCAAGATTGAGGCAGTGCAAGATTGGGCACAGCCTAAGAATGTGTTTGAGATCCGCAGTTTTCTGGGATTAGCTGGGTATTATTGCCAGTTTGTGAAGGATTTCTTCAGGCTAGCTTCGCCATTAACTAGATTGACTCGGAAGAGAGTCAAATTTGTGTGGAGTGAGACTTGTGAAAAGTCATTCCAAGAGCTGAAAGTTAGATTGACCACCACTCCAGTCTTGATTATTCCGGAGAGAGGGTTGGGTTATGCGGTTTATTGTGATGCCTCACGAGAGGGTTTGGGTTGTGTGTTGATGCAAGAGGGGAAAGTGGTTGCCTATGGCTCACGTCAGTTGAAAATACACGAAAAGAATTACCCTACACATGACCTAGAGTTAGCAGCAGTGATCTTTGCCTTGAAAATTTGGAGGCACTACCTTTATGGTGAGAGGTTCGAGGTGTTCTCGGACCATAAGAGTTTGAAGTACCTGTTTACATAGAGAGACTTAAACTTGAGGCAGAGAAGGTGGATGAAATTCATTAAGGACTATGATTTTGAGTTGCACTATTACCCGGGAAAGGCCAATGTTGTGGCCGATGCCCTTAGTAGAAAATTCATTAGTGATGTAGCTTGTATAGCCATCCGGGAGTGGGAGATGTTGGGGGCACTTAGCGAGTTTGATTTGTTTCTGGGCGAATCCGTTGAAGCGGTGGCCTTGTTTTTTGTCGTTGTGCAGCCTACACTTGTGACTCGAGTGTTAGAGGCACAGAGAGGTGACCTTGAGGTAGAATCCCTCCGAGGGAAGATCTCCAGCGGGAAGGTTGAGAAGGGTTTGTCTGAATATCCCGACTAGAGTGTAAGATACCGAGACCGATTGTTTGTGCCGGAGTCCTGCCGAGAGGAGGTACTCCGAGAGTTTCACCATTCACGCCTTGCGGTGCATCCGGGAGGCACCAAGATGTACCGTGATTTGGGGCGCCAGTTTTGATGGAGGGGCATGAAGAGAGATGTGGCAGTTTTCGTGACGAAGTGCCTTACTTGTCAGTAAGTAAAGGCCGAGCATCAGAGGCCAGCGGGTTTGTTGCAACCCTTACCTATTGCCGAGTGGAAGTGGGAGCATGTCACTATGGACTTCGTTGTAGGTCTTCCGAGGACTCAGCGGGGTAGTGATGCTATTTGGGTGGTTGTAGACCGGTTGACTAAGTCGGCGCACTTTATCCCTATGCGCGTGAGAGATTCAGTAAATTATCTTGCCGACTTGTATATTCAGGACATAGTGAGATTGCACGGGGTTCCAGTGACAATTGTCTCAGATAGAGATCCTCGTTTTACTGCCAGGTTGTAGCAGAGTTTGCAGAGTGCCTTGAGTACTAAGTTGACCTTTAGTACAACTTATCATCCTTAGACTGACGGGCAGTTCGAGCGTACTATTCAGATCCTTGAGGATATGCTTCGGGGTTGTGTCCTTGACTTTAGTGGGACGTGGGAGAGGCACTTGCCCTTGGTGGAGTTTGGTTACAAGAACAGTTCCAGTCTAGTATCGGTATGGCATCGTTTGAGGCCTTGTATGGCCGACCGTGTAGGTCTCCAGTTTGTTGAGCCGAGGTGGGTGATGCACCTTTGTTGGGCCCGGAGTTGGTTAGAGAGACGACGGAGAAAGTTGAGCTTATCCGTAGGAGGCTTGTTACAGCCCAGAGTCGCCAGAAGAGTTATGCCGATTGTAGGAGGAGGCCTTTAGCATTTGAGACGTGTGATCATGTTTTCTTGAAAATATCACCGAGGTGAGGTTTGATGAGGTTTGGGAAGAGTGGGAAGTTATCCCCTCGGTTTATCGGTCCCTTTGAGATCCTTGAGAGAATTGGGGAGGTTGCTTATCGTTTGGCCTTGCCACCGCAATTGTCCGGGATACATGACGTGTTTCATGTTAGTATGCTTCGGAAGTACGAGCCGGATCCATCCCATGTGTTGGATTGGACCGATTTGGAAGTAGATGAGGGCGCCTCGTATAAGGAGAGACCGGTTCGGATCTTAGATAGGCGGGATCAAGTCTTGCGAGGCAAGACCATTCCCTTGGTTAAAGTTTTGTGGAAGCATCACGGAGTGGAGAAAGCCACTTGGGAACGTGAGTTGGAAGTCCGTGAGAAATATTCGGACATGTTTGTTGATGTGTAATCATGTATTGAAATTTTGTCATATTAATGAACTTTAAGAGCGTTAAATATGTCTTAAGTTGTAAAACATTGTAAATGTTTCGGTTTATGGAAGTATGCTTTGAAACTTGCCTCAAAATAGAAGTTTGTTTTAACATTGTGTATGTTAAGTATATTGTGAAAATGCAAGCATGATATTAATGTTGCATATGTTAAGGAATTGTGGAAAATGTGATGAAATTGTCAAATTTCAAAGGAATGCATGTTGATAATGCAGACTGTTTTATATATTGTGATTTGCCTCTTGAAAAGAAATGAAAGTGATCGATAATGGGTCAGGTTGTTTAACATTATGTTGTAATATTGTTGGGAATGGAGAAACTTGTTTTTGAAAGCTTGTATTTAATTTCGGAGACGAAATTCTTTAAGGGAGGAAGGTTATAGCGATCCCGGTTTCCCTTTCTTTAATGGTTGTATCCGAACTTAGGTTCCTTGGAGTTGGTCGCTGTGTATATCTTGTTTACATCCTTTACTCTTTGTATTTGAGTCTTGGGTTGTGTTGGGCAGGTTTGAACAGGTTGGTTGAGCTTAGAAACCAAAAGTAGTTGCCCAGAAATTAGCCTTCGCGCTTGAGCGGAGCTTTTGACGCTCGAGCGGGCCTTTATTGTGATTTTCCACTCGAGCGGGGGTTTTGGTGCTCGAGCGAGAAAATCCCTCTCCTAGTATTTTCCTCTGCAGTGTTGGACGCTCGAGCGGGGAGCTTTTGACGCTCGAGCAGGGACCTAGTTCTGCAAAAGTTCTGGGAGCGTGTATCCGTCGCTCGAGCGGCGGTTTGGGCCTTCGGCGGGCGGCGAGTATATATCACTCCGAGATCCGACTTTTTGTATCATTTTTTCAACTCCATTTCTCTCTCTTACTTTTCAAAAACACCATTGGAGACCTTCTCTCACTAGAACCTCAACTTCTCTCTAGGTATTGATCTAGTATGAGTGATTTCCTCACCTTAGGCCTTTGTAAAAGTTGTGTTGATCGTCGAGGGCTATCTTTTGATCCGTAAATTTTGAGAGTTGGAGCATCGTCAATTTCTTCATCTTCTTCCCTTGGGGTCCGAATTTGAGGTTGGGATTCCTACTCACTCTTATGGGTTTTGACCTAGATTTTGAGCTTGTTGTTTAAATGGTTGATTTTGGGACTTAGGGTTTCAAAAGATATAAAAAGAGGGTTTTGTTATTTTGATTCTTAAATATATATTTTGGGCTTCAAAATGATGTTATTGTTGTTGATAGTTGATATTTGAACCACTAGGTTAATATTGAGAGACGGTGATGAAAGTCCTAATTTGTATAATAAATTAATTGATATAATTAATTTGGAAAAGTTATGGATTTGTGAAATTGAATTGAATATAATGATAGTGGTTCATTATGAGATAGATGAGTGGAGTCGGATTAATAAATCGTTCACTTTTGAAAATGCGGATATTTTATCTGTTGGTGCTTTTATTATCTGTTTAGAAATAATTGCTTTGGGCTACCGGTGGAGGGTAGTTTTGATTGTTGTAGACAATGCATGATGATTAGGCAAACTAAAACTAATCAATTGGATGTGTCATAGAGTATGAAGATTGGCAGAATACATTAACTTTATGTACTGATTGATCATGTATATGACCTATATGTATATACGTTGTGTGTGTGGAAGGAGATAGGAGATGTACTCCACGGTTTGGGGGAAGATAGGGGATGGATGTCTAAACCGGATATTGTTTGGGAGGAGATAGGGGATGGACTCCGTTGATACAGCTCATATGCTTATCAGTTAATGTGTTAATATAGCTCATACGTTTATCTGTTGAAGTATGGATACAACTCATATGCTTATCTGTTGAAGTATGGATACAACTCATATGCTTATCTGTTGAAATGTTGATATAGCTTACATGTTTATCTATCGAAGTGTTGGTATAACTAGCATGCCTATCTATTGTGACATGGGAAATGTTTAATATAAGTTACTACCTCTTTGAAATTGTTGGCCAGGTTCTGAGTTGTAGTTGTGAATTGTGAATTTGATAAGAAATGGAAAATGAAATGAAACATGAATACATTAGTCATGTAATGAAAATGGTGTATGAATTGATTTATATGAGTCAAACATTTATCAATTGCTAATGTCTTAGTTACTGCTCATATTGTGTTTAGCATATCTCTACTGGGCGTCAGCTCACCCTATATGGGACATCATTTTCAGGTACAGGTAGCATGCCACCTCCAAGGACATAGCTTGGATAGTTATGAGAGTTGAAGACTCTTTTTGATTATTTTGTTTGTATTACATGTATATCAAGCCAAGGACTTATTTTGTATAGAGCTAGTACTCTTCTTTTTGTAACCAAGTGTTGACTTGGAAAGTTATAAGCCCTTAGGGCATTTGCTTTTGTTGTTAACATGTAATACCGTTGTAAGGACTGCTCTGATGAATAGAAAGGTGTTGACTTCTCTTATATCATTGCATGTCTAAAATGATGGATTTTATATATTATTTTGAGGGTGTTACAAGGGAATTATAGAAAGAAATATGGATAAAAAGTAAAATAAATAAACCTTATCAAGATTTGTCTGAAAAATAAATTTCCTTTTATATTTTGCAAGAAATTGTTAGCCTAACTAACAAGCTACTTTGAGTTGTACAGGAAACTTTAGTTTTTATTATTTTCTAGGGCTTTCTGTTTAAACAAAAAGAAATAATTTTTTTTTCTCTTTTTCTTTTTCTTTTATTTTCCTGTATTATTTATCTAATCAAACTGAGCCAAAAGAAAAGAGGGAGAAAGAAAAATAATTAAGGAGAGAATGAATGAGCGACATCACATATTGCAAACTAGGTAGTATTGGTTGGTTGAAATTTGACAGGTCGGATTAGGAGTCCAATTAGACTCCATGCCTTTATATGTGGAATGTTTTTGTCAATTCAAGAAAATAATACATCAACTCCTACATATGGGAGGCATTTATATTTTTGTTTAAGAATTAAAATTTAGAAAATAAATTAAAACAATCACACAAAATAATTGTGGTCCATATCACATAGTTGGATTTATTACTATTAAATATATAATTCACTATGTTGTTTCACTTTTATTATGTGTATGTATTTAGAAATCATTTTGTAATTAAAAGATAAACAAATAAAGCACCCAACTAACATTGTAACATTATTATTTAAGTTGAAGAAATAAAACATTCAACTAATATTGTAATATGTTTATTATTATTTTGAAATAAATTAAGTAAAGAAAATTAAAAGACAAAAGTATTTTTACAAAATTCATTCATTCTCTAATTTGATCATCTATGAGATTAAACTTTGAAAATTTGTTGTATTTCTATTTTCCATTTTATATTGATCTTCGTCATTTTGTACTTCTTCTACTTCCCAGATATGCAATCCTTATCATTCATCTTGTTTAGCTTTGTGATAAATATGTATGTATGTTTAGAAGCAAGTTTTAGTGCTTTATAAAATTTGTTATTCTTACCTTCCTGCAACAACAATAACAATAGTATAGTTTTAAATTAAATTATTTCCTTTACTATGTATATATGTTACTAATGTGACATTGTTTATGCATTTGATAAACATGCTTTTTTGGATACTATGAATTCAATTGCTGGACATTCAATAATTTTCTCAGTTGCTTCAAATAATGTGACATATAGTTGTCTTTCTCCATCTCTCACTGTAAGCTTATCCAATATCTGATATTGATGTAACAAATGTAAATAAATTACGAGGTTATAATTTTGTTATTTAACAAATGCAAAACATTAGTTTGTGTTATTATGTAGAATTGTCACATACCTTGGATGATACTCTGAATTTGAGTTCTTACATTTACTGCATTCTGCTCCTTGTTCAGTTTGATAAACTTTCTTATTGCATACTTTGCAAATAATATACCAAGGTTGGTCTAGATTGTCTATACAAATGATTGTCGTTTTGAAAAAACAATGTGTACTCTATTTGGATATTTATAGTCATGGTGTATTAATATTAATATTAATTTGGTGAAGTAAAAAAAATATGATATTTGGAATTATTACAATTATTATTAGGATGATAAATTAAATACTTGAAAAATCAAGTAATGAGCGTTCTATAAAATCTTCTATCTTCACTGGTTCGGAACTTTGCTTACTTGTTGCCCATAATGTTATACTTGACTTGCTTTCAATTGTTTTTTTTATTACAACTACATATAATATTTGTTAATTTTCTTATTGTATAAAAACTATAAATATAGAAATATAAATAATATGTTTTTTAATATATCATTCCCTAATATTATCAGCTTCAGGTCTTGTCGGGTTTATTTGAATTGTAGTTGCTAAGATTGTGGATATAGATATTACACCTGTCTAAAATGGAAATTGTGAGTATGTATATATTAAACGATGTAAAATTGTATATATATATAATTAGTGATTTATATATTTTCATATGAGGCAGCAATAATAATAATGTTCTATATAATATTATTTTAAGTGTTTAAATGTACCTGCATATGTTGACACTTTTACTTTGGACATTGAAACTACAAGTCTTTTTTTTTTTTAAACTATATCTTCTAGAATTGCTCCTTGTTTTTGGGCTACATCCCCCCCCCCATCGTTTTGGGCTACATCCCCCCATAATGTAAGAAGAATAGTTTGAGAGTTGTGACAATGGAAAATATAAAATTTTAGTATTTTTAAGTTTTTGGTAATTTTTCTTTTGTAACTTAAGAGTTATTATAATTCATATATTGAATCTACCAAATAAATATTCCTCTTTGATAATTTACCAATTGCTCCTATTCTGGTAACAAATGAAAGAGGCTTGACATTGTGTACTAAGCCAAATACATTCGACACATAATAGTAAAAATTAATTTAAGGTTTACTATTATTTGATACTAAGTTATGTATAATAATTGTATAAGAGTTTTTTTGTTCATGTATATAAGAAAATGTTGAAGATGTACCAATAATATTATTGTTTTGTACATGTTGTTTGATTTGAGAGAATGAAACGAAGTCATATGAAAGCATATCCAACTTGATCGTCATTTTGACATCTTATACTTGTGTTGGAATAGAGAGTGATATTTCAATTTCTTTGTGGACACTTGCAAATTTTTGGTTCACAAGTTTAACAAGTCTATTGGAAATGAAATATGTACTGTCCTTTTGAAATGACTCTCCAAGCATATCAATGACTTCATTAAATGCCACTGTTTTATTTTTGTGCCCTTATTATAAAATTATAGCGATCCCGGTTTTCCCTATAGTATTTATTGTATTTCGGACTCGGTTTCGTGGATGTGTGTTGTGTCTTTATCGTATCTCCGTCCTTTAATTCTTTATATTTGAGTTTGGGATGTGTTGGGCAGGTTTGAAGCAGGTTGGTTGTGTTTTGAAACCAAGAGTTAACGCCCAGATTTTGGCCTTCACGCTCGAGCGGGGCTTTTGACGCTCGAGCGAGGAGTTTGATGCTCGAGCAGGATTATTCAACCCTCAGTACTTTTCCCTGTAGGTCATCAGACGCTCGAGCGTTCACTTTCATGCTCGAGCGGGGACCTTCATCTGCAGAACTTCTGGAAGTGTGCATTCGGCCTTTCGGCGTCGTTTTTCATCTTTCGGCGAGTCTGTGTCGGCGCTCAGCGGGGCATTCCATGCTCGGCGGTACATGTAGTATATTAGTCTGTGGGAAGCTTTTTTTTTTATCACTTTTTCGACTCTCTTTCTCTCTAGCTTTTCAAAACCCAAACTTGAGAGCTTTTCACTCTAGACTACACCTTCTCTCTACGAAATCATCTAGTTTTGGTGATCTTCTACCCTAGTCCCTTTGTAAAAAGTGTAGAGCTTGGCGTGGCCTTCGTTTTGATCTAAGAAATTTGGTGTTTCGAGCATCTAGAGTTTTCTTCTTTTTCTCCTTTGAGCTCCGAAATTTGAGGTAGGGATTACTACTTATATTTATGGTCTATGACATAAACATATAGTCATTTTGATTTAACGTTGAAGTTTGAAAATTTTGGGTGTTAAGGTTTCAAAATATATAAATAAGGGTTTTGTTCTTTTGACCCATACATGTGGATTTTGGGTCTTAAAATGAGGTTATTGATGTTTAGTGTTGATATTTGGATCTTTGGGTCAATGTTGAGAAAAGAGGGAGAAAAGTCCTAATTTATTATGATGAATTAATTTGTATAATTAATTTGGGAAACTTATGGAAATATGAAATTCAGTTGGAAATAATGAAATTGGGAAATTATGAGAATTAATGGTGGAGTTGGATTGATTAATCATTCACCTTTAAAATTGTAGTTAATTTATTTGTTTGATAATTTATTATCTGTTTAGAAATAATTGTTTTGGGCTATCGGTGGAGGATAGTCTTGATTGTTGTAGACACTGCATGATAATTAGGTAAATTAAAACTAATTAATTGAGTATGTCATTGAATATGACGGATGGAATAACACATTGAATATGTGCTTTGCTTAATCATTATATATGATAAGTGTTTAAATACATTTTATATGTATGTCGTTTGGGAGGAGATAGGGGATGTACTCTACAGTTTTGAAAGATATAGGGGATGTACTCCTAAACCGGATTTGAGAGAAGATAGGGGATGGACTCCAGTGATAACTAAGTTGGTCGGAGTGTCCAGGGTGAAAGTCCCAAAATCCTAATTGCATTTGCATAATGTAGATAAATTGAAGTATTGAAATGATCATAATATGAGTTGTAGTCTCATTTGAAATTGAATTGTTGAAGTATTGTTGATATGAGTTATAGTCTCATTATGAACTGTCTGGCTGAATAGAGAACCACATCTATGAATTAGTTTGGTTAATGAAATGGGAAGAGATGTATGTTGGTTTATATGAGTTAAACATTTATCAAATGTCAATGTTTTAGTTATTGCTCATATTATGTTTAGCATATCTCTATTGGGCGTTGGCTCACCTTATATGGGACATCATTTTCAGGTTCAAGTGTTACGCCGCCTCCAAGGCGTTAGCTTGAATGGTTTTGGGAGTTGAAGACTCTTTTGGTTGTTTTACTATTTTGATGATACATGTAAATTCAAACCAAGGGCTTATTTGTGTAGAGAGTTAAAACTCTTCCTTTGTTGCAACCAAGTGTTGACTTGGAAAGTTGTAAGCCTAGAGGCCATTTACTTTTGTTGTCAACATGTACTGCTTTTTGTAAGAATACTCTGATGAATGGAAATATGCCTTATTCTCTTGTCTACGAATATCATGAATGTTGGGTTTATATGCATTATTTTGAGGGTGTGACAACTTGGTATCAGAGCGTACTGGGTTTGAATACTTTAGGTACGTGGGAAGTGGTTAGTACCACAGTGGGTTTGTCTCGCTTGTTAGAGACTTATGTATGATATTATGTGTTTATTTGATAACATGCTTATGTGAATATATGGGTATGGAATTTAGTTTCTAGGATGTTGATTGGATCCTTGGGTTTCTAGGAGTCCTGTTGGAAAAGCACTTGATCAATGCTGTTTCTAACTGGAACTCTAGCAACGCCACGGGACTATCATTATCCGGAAATGAAATTCGTAAGTGCTATGTGATTATGTGCTTACGTGGAGTGAATTACAGTTGTGCATTGCATTAGGACGTGAGTGATATAGCTTCGGCACATTTGTGAATGTGCTAATGTCTTCATTACCTTTATTAGGATGTTAAGATGATGACGTGGTGGTAAGTATGGTAGGCCTAGGAGGCACGAGATGCCTATACTGGATGAGATTCTGGCACAGCAGGAGGGTGTTGGTCAGGCCAATGTGGCCAAGCCAGTAGGTCAGCAGGCCATGGGCGTCTTAGCCTGCGAGATGGCAGAAGCATTGAGGGAATCCATGGACATTCTCAGAGCTGAGAATCAAGTCCAGGCCCATGTTGCTGAGGCAGGGCCTTCTTTTCTGAAGAGGGAGTTTTTCCGATCGAATCCGGACGAGTTATTGGGTGATCCAAAAGAGCCAATGAAGGCTGATGAGTGGCTTGAGTAGATGGTGAAGACGTTTGAGATGCTAGGCATCAAAGATGGAGTTTTGAGAGTGGCCTTGGCATCCTTCCAGCTAAAGAGAGACGCGAGTTAGTGGTGGAAGTTTATTCGAGATCGTGTTGAAGGGACTTGGGAGGCTTTCGTTGATGCCTTCTAGGAGAAGTTTTTGCCTCCCGCTATTAGGGAGAAGTTAAGGGATCAGTTCTGTCAGCTCAAGTAGTTAAATACACCAGTGGCCGAGTTTGAGGCCGCATTTACCAGTTTATCGAGGTTCGCACCTAAGCTAGTGGCGTCTAATGAACACCGTTGTCTTGAGTTCGAAAAGAAGTTGAGGACTGGGCTCAAGCTTAGAGTTGCAGGGTCCATGACTCGGGAGTATGGGCGCCTTGTAGATGTTGCGGCCCATCTTGAGATTATTATGCA
Organism: Camellia lanceoleosa; assembly: GCA_025200525.1. Lineage (NCBI taxonomy): Eukaryota > Viridiplantae > Streptophyta > Magnoliopsida > Ericales > Theaceae > Camellia > Camellia lanceoleosa. Next base: position 167,162,658 of record CM045758.1, on the reverse strand, counting down.
TGAGGAGGAGGAGAGGATAAGGGGCTCCAAGAGGAGTCAAGAAGGTCAGGGGGATGGTAGGAGGCAGAGAGGTCCTAACCCTCAATAGTCCCAGGATGCGTTTGCGAGAACTACCTTTCCAGTGCCGAGTTCAGGCTTTGGGAGAGACAGTCAGGGAGACTTTACTAGTTACAAGTGTGGTCAGCTGGGCCACAAGTCTCCAGCTTGCCCGCAGAGGGGAGGAGGGCAGAGAACAGCTTCATCTTCGGCTCATCCTCAGAGCCAGAGTCAGGGCAGAGGCCAGCTGCTCACTTGTTACCAGTGTGGTCAGACGGGGCACCTAAAGAGGTTTTGCTCGTAGTTGAGTGGCACATCTGGTGCATCTGGGTCGAGGCAGAGTTTTCAACCAGCTCAGTCAGTTTAGGCCTCGAAGGCCAATCAAGGAGCCTCTTGGCTACCAGGCTGTGATCTTTTACTCCGAGGTGGTGAGGTAGATCGAGGGGCCTCTGAGGCGTGTGTATGCTGTTATCGCACAGGATTTTGTACCGGCTCCATCTGTTGTGAGAGGTACCTTTCTGTTTTGTAACTCGGTTTCTAATGTGTTGATTGATACGGGTGCATCACATTCCTTTATCTCTACTGCATTTGCATCTGTTTTGGAGTTGGAGTTGGCACAGTTAGCTCCTCTTATATGTGTAGTATCACCTGTTGGGGATGAGTTGATTTTGAAACATGGGTGTAGAGGTTGTGATATGGAGGTCACTGACCGCCGGCTTCCATTTTCTTTTGTAGTTGTGGCTATGTCGGATTTTGATGTGATTTTGGGTATAGACTGGTTATCGTCATACCGAGCTATTATTGACTACTAACGCCAGAGGGTTACTATATGTACTTTGAGCGGGGATTGTTTTCATTTCTTGGGGAATCGGGTTGGTAGAGTCTTACCACCGGTGTATGATCCGCGAGGACGGAGTGAGCTTAGTTGTCTCGCTAGCTGTATAAGTAATGAGGGTGATGAGACCCGGGCCGAGTTGCCAAGAGTGGTTTGTGAGTACTCGGACATCTTTCCCGAGGATCTTATTAGTTTGCCACCTCATCGAGAGATTAAGTTCTGTATTGACTTAGTGCCTGGCACGACACCGATTTCCATGGCACCGTATCGTTTTGCCCCAACCGAATTGAATGAGTTGAAGATTCAACTCCAGGAGTTGCTAGATAAGGGCTTCATCCGCCCTAGTACTTCGTCGTGGGGAGCACCGACCCTCTTTGCTAAAAAGAAAGATGGGGCTTTGAGACTTTGTATAGATTACCGGAAATTGAATCGGGCTACGGTTAAGAACAAGTACCCTATGCCTCGTATAGATGATCTGTTTGACCAGTTGAAAGGGTCCCGTTGTTTCTCTAAGATAGACTTAAGATCGGGTTACCATCAGTTGAGGGTTAGGGAGGAAGATATCCTAAAGATGGCATTCCGTACGCGGTATGGCCACTATGAGTTTCTGGTGATGCCTTTTGGGCTCACCAATGCGCCGGCTGTGTTTATGGACTTGATAAACCAGATCTTCTGGGAATTCTTAGATCGTTTTGTGGTCGTTTTCGTAGATGACATTCTGATTTATTCACCTTCTGAGGAGGAGCACGAGGAACACTTGAGAGTGGTGCTTGAGTTGCTTAGGGCCCATAGGCTTTCTGCCAAGTTTGGGAAGTGTGAGTTCTGGCTAAGAGAGGTTAAATTCTTAGGCCATGTGGTCACCGGGGAAGGAGTGTTTGTTGATACATCCAAGATAGAGGCAGTGCAGGATTGAGCACAGCCTAGGAATGTTTTTAAGATCCACAGTTTCTAGGATTGGCCGGTTATTACCGTCGGTTTGTGAAAGATTTCTCCAGGCTAGCTTTGCCTTTGACTAGATTGACGCAGAAAGGGGTCAAGTTTGTGTGGAGTGAGACTTGCGAAAAGTCGTTCCAAGAACTTAAAGTTAGACTCACTACCGCTCCAGTTTTGATTATTCCGAAGAAGGGTTTGGGTTATGCAGTGTATTGTGATGCCTCACGCGAGGGTTTGGGTTGTGTGTTGATGCAAGAAGGGAAAGTAGTAGCCTATGGCTCACGTCACTTGAAAATACATGAGAGGAATTATCCTACACATGACCTAGAGTTAGTAGCTGTAATATTTGCCTTAAAATTTTGGAGGCACTACCTTTATGGTGAGAGGTTCGAGGTGTTCTCGGTACATGTGTTGGGCATGGCTATGAAATATTTGGCTGATTGGGATAGTGTTTTATGTATAAAAAATTGTGTAATTCTTAGTCCAAAAATTTTGCACAGAATCACAAACTTTAAAAATCAAAAAACCATATCAAATGGATGAATTTTAATCTGAAATTTTTACAGTAGATTAATTATATATTGAATTGCATATCTGAATTTTTTTCATAATTTTTGGAAGTCAAAATCCATATAAACTGATGTGTTCAAATCTGTCTAGAAAACTAGTTTTTAACAGTAAATTCGGAAGCGTTCTTCTCTTTGGGTATAAATCCAAAAATTATCAAATCAACATCATTAGAACCGGTTACGAGTCTAGTTTCTTGCATTTTTGACCTTGCGTTGATTGCTCATGTATACTAAGAGAACCGTCAATTTCTTTAAAGTACTGTAAAAAACAACCTGTTTAGATATAATTAATTGTAGATAATTATTTTGAGAAGCAAATCAAGTGAAACCATTTGGGTTTGAAACTTAGGATATACTAGTTGATATCTAGAGGGTTTTAGAATTTTTCAAACAACGTGGAGTGGGTTTTTAAATTTTCAAACTTAGCGAATAGATTGGGAAAACTAGTTTAAAATTCTGTTTTATCTTAAAGTTACTTTTAATTAAGTTTCGATTTGAATCCACGTCTTGGGTGATTTTAGACCTTGAAGAACATGACTTAGGTAATATTTAAGAGTAACGGTGAGTTGGGTTAAGCCGTGTTAGTGTGCTTTAGTTTGGGGTTGCTTAGTTCTTATTCTTTAGTATTTTTAAATTAGTAGTGATGTATAGTTTTCATACTTGGTTTAGGGCACTAGTTTGACTTTTATACTCTATTTGAGGATTATATTACTTCGGTTTCAGGTGAGTAGTTTCATGTTACATATTTTTATAAATGTTCCCCTACCCTGAACTGTTGGAAAATTAAATTGTTGTTTCATGACTAAACTATTTTGATAAATTATTATATTATCAATAGAATCAAATTATTTCTGAAACATATGTAAACTTGGCATACTGTAAACTATTTGTTTTGGTCTCATGTTTATAATGATGAACTACCATGTTTTGCGAAACTGATGTGTATTGATTATTGGAACCATATGTGTATTTAGTCCAGGGAAATTATTCCACTGTGTGTGGTGACTCTAGCCACTAGGGAACAGATCCGGGTTGGGCTGTGATGACTCTAGTGCTCAACGATTGTAAGGAAAAGACCTTAAAAAAAAGCTAGGTGACCTTCAATTGGATCGTCTTTGAGAAAAGGCCCAGGTGCCACCCTGAGGATGACTCTTAGTTTGGTATTGGATCCAACGGGGCTTATAGCCTTGAGAACTGTGTGGCATATTAGTTGTTGTTATTGGTAACGAGAAAATAATTGGTGTTCATGTTATAATCTGTTTTAAGTGGAAAATGTCATTTATCATGTTCTTGCGAGACATAAGTATTTTAAGTGTTAAACTGTGGAACCTTCTTTTTGAAACAGATTGTATTTATCAAACTGTATGCCAATCTGGTTTCTGTGATATATATCTTATTTTGGAATTGAGCCATGTTTTCAAAACTGTATTTACTATCCATGTTTCTACTCACTGACTTATCAGTTGACTTAGTTTTTATCACTTCCAGGTGTTAGAAGAACTCAGGGTGGATTCATGGCGTAACTGAGACTCGATTGCATGGACCTCTAGGACATACATTTATTTTGTTTTAGATTGTTATGTCAAGTTTGTGCGTACTTCTTTTTATTTTTATTGAGGTTCATTTAGGATTATTTTGATATGTGGGTTGTTTATATCCCATAAGTTTGGATGGTATTGATACGGTTGGTTTTGCCGTTTATACTTGTGACATGTCACTGGATTGAGTTTGGTTATTTATTACTGGACTTTTGTATAGTTGCTCAATGTGATTATGGATTAGTGGTTAGGCTTACGTGTACCTTGAGCGGAGTCCCTGTGGGCCACGGCCGGTCATACCCGGATTTGGGGTGTGACAATTGTGGTATCTGAGCAATAGGTTTATTGAGTTACATATCTTGCATTTCATCATTTAGACGAGGTCCGAGTCCCTATAGTCCTTAGTAGTATTTGGTTAAGTTAGTTTTGTTTAAGCTTGTGTTGAGCTTTTCTTGATTTCATTTTGAAGGTTAAGAGTTGGCACCTATATATTTACACGAACTGTCTATTTTTTGTGAGCCTTTGATGTTTGTATTACCATGTGTAATCCATTAGGAGAAACAATAGTATTGGGGGATATCTGTAGATCTTGTGTAATAAACTCAGATGGTAGGATTTTTCCAGTGGATTTGATTTCTTTAGAGATGAAAGATTTTGATGTGATTTTGGAGATAGATTTGTTGACGAAGCATCATGCTTCTATTGATTGTTTTAGAATGAGGGTAGTTTTTGCTATGCCGGGACAACTTGAATTTTTCTTTCAGGGGGATAGGAAAGGGTCTTCTATCTGTTTTATTTCTTCCCTTTAGGCTAACCGAATGTCGAGAAAAGGGTGTCATGGTTATTTAGCTTGCGTAGTGAGTACCGAACAACTAGAGCAAAAGTTTGAGGAGTTGCCTGTAGTGAAGGAATTTGTTAATGTTTTTCTAGAGGATCTAGCTGGTCTTTCTCCAAACCGTGAGGTCGAATTTTCCATTGACTTGGTCCTCAATACAACACCTATCTCTAAAGCACCCTATAGAATGGCACCGTTGGAGTTGAGGGAGTTACAAACTCAGTTACAGGAGTTGTTAAACAAGGGTTTTATTAGGCCTGGTGTTTCACCTTAAAGAGCACCTGTGTTTTTTGTGAAGAAGAATGATGGGTCTATGAGATTGTGTATTCATTATAGAGAATTGAATAAAGTCATAGTGAAGAATAGGTATTCTTTGCCATGCATTGATGATCTATTTGACCAGTTGCAGGGAGCTCAAGTATTCTCTAAGATTGACTTGAGGTCAAGCTATCACCATTTGAAGGTAAGGAATGAAGATGTTTCTAAGATTGCTTTTAGAACCCGTTATGGGCATTATGAGTTCTTGGTGTTGCCTTTTGATCTCACAAATGCACCAGCCGCATTCATGGATTTGATGAACAGAGTATTTAAACCCCAGCTGGATAAATTTGTGGTAGTGTTTATTGATGACATCCTAGTTTATTTGAGGAGTAAGGATGAGCATGAGCAACATTTGAGGGTAGTACTGTAGACCCTTAGGGAGAAGAGACTGTATGCAAAATTTAAGAAGTGTAAATTCTGGTTGAGCAGTGTATCCTTTTTAGGTCATGTGGTGGGTAAAGATGGGATATCTGTGGATAGCACGAAGGTGGCAGCAATTGTTGATTGGCCACGACCTACTTCTATGACGGAGATACATAGCTTTCTAGGGCTTGTTGGGTATTACAGACGATTTGTGGAAGGATTCTCCTGTATTGCTTTGCCACTTACCAATCTCACCAGGAAAGGGGTAAAGTTTGAGTGGAATGATAATTGTGAGCGTAGTTTCCAAGAGTTTAAACAGAGATTGACATCAGCTCCAATCCTTGCCTTACCTACAGATGGAGGTGGCTTTGTAATTTATAGTAATGCTTCACGACAGGGTTTAGGATGTGTGCTCATGCAGCATGGGAAGGTGATTGCTTATGCGTCATGACAGTTGAAAGTACATGATAGAAATTATCCTACGCACGACTTGGAGTTAGCAGCAGTGATTTTCACTCTTAAGATCTGGCGACATTATTTGTATGGAGAGTCATGTGAGATTTACACTGATCATAAGAGTTTGAAGTATATTTTCACACAAAAGGAACTAAATTTGAGGCAAAGAAGATGGCTTGAGTTACTAAAAAAATATGATGTGAATATTTTATATCATCCGGGGAAGACAAATATGGCTGCAGATGCCTTAAGTAGGAAGGTCGCAGTTGGAGATGTAGTTGCTTTGTCTATTGAGAGTTGTTTGGTGGAAGACATGAGACGTTTGAGGCTTGAGGTTGTTACGCCTGGTGATAGGGCTTATTGTAGTCAATTGAAAGTTCAACCGACCTTGAGAGAACAGATTCGTTTAGCTCAGGAGATTGACCCTCAGTGTAAGCGTATTAAAGGAGAGATGGCAGAAGGTAAACATGTAGACCTTGTGGTTAGTGATGATGGGTTGCTTAGATTCCGTAGCTGAATTTGTGTTCCTGTTGGTAGTGATTTGAGGAAGGAGATTATGACAGAGGCACATAGTTCTAGTTACAGCGTTCATCCTGGAAGCACTAAGATGTATCGGGATCTTTATGAACATTTTTGGTGGAATGGTATCAAGGGAAATATTGCAAAATTTGTGGCTCAATGTTTGGTGTGTTAATAGGTTAAAGTAGAACATCAGAAACCCGCGGGAAAACTACAACCCTTACCTATACTAGAGTGAAAGTGGGATCATATTACCATGGACTTCGTGTACGGATTACCTCGTACTAGCAGTAATCACAATGCAGTTTGGGTAGTTTTTGATAGATTAACCAAGTCAGCACATTTTATTGCAGTCCGAATGAATTATTCTCTAGCTCGATTTGCAAAGTTGTATGTGAAGGAGATTGTTAGATTGCATGGTGCACCTGTGTCAATAGTGTTAGATCGGGACCCTCGCTTTGTGTCTAAGCTTTGGGGTGTGTTACAATCAGCTATGGGTACTCGGTTAAATTTTAGTTCAGCTTATCACCCTCAGACAGATGGGCAATCAGAGAGGACTATTCAAACCCTTGAGGATATATTGAGGGCTTGTGCTTTGGAGTGGAGAGGTAATTGGAATGATTATTTGCCGCTCGCGGAGTTTGCCTATAATAAGAGTTATCATTCTAGTTTGGGAGTAGCTCCTTATGAGACTTTATATAGGAGAAAGTGCAGGTCTCTTTTGTGTTAGTATGAGGTTAGTAAGAGGCAAATATTGGGACCTGATTTGGTGGAGGATGCTACACAGAAAATTATCACCATCAGAGAAAGATTATTGACTACTCAGAGTAAACAAAAAAGTTATGCTAATCATCGTAGGAGAGATTTAGAGTTTCATATGGGGGATATGGTATTCTTGAAAGTATCACCATGGAAAGGAGTCATCAGGTTTGGAAAAGAAAGTTGAGTCCTAGATACATTGGTCCATTTGAGGTATTAGAGAAGGTTGGTGAGGTTGCGTACCATGTTGCTCTACCCCCTAGGTTGGCAGGAGTGCATAATGTGTTTCACGTGTCTATGCTAAGGAAATATGTGCACAGTCCGTCGCATGTGATAGATTATGAGCCGCTTCAGATTAGAGATGATTTTTCGTATGAGGAGATGCCTGTTCAGATTTTGGATTCGAAAGAGAAAATGTTGCGTACAAAGGTCATTAAATTGGTTAAGGTATTGTGGCGTAATCATTTAGTTGAAGAGGCGACTTGGGAACGCGAGGACGAGATGTGCAAGAAGTACCCACATCTATTCTCATAATTTTCTCAAGTTAGTTTTGAGGACGAAACTTTTCTTTTAGGGGAGGAAAGTGTGAGAACCCGAATATAAAAATTAAGTAAATAATTAAATAATAATATTACAATCTCAAATATTTTGGTAGTGAATCCTAATGTGCAAATTAAATATTTGGAAGGTCTTTTAATTAATTTTAAACCTAAAATAAATTTATAGTGAAAGTTTTTAATTTAGAGGCAAGATTTATTATTTAAAAAAATAAATAAATAAATAGAAAGGAGGGTGTGACTTGAACTCTAGACCACAAACTTAATAAATAAGGTTTTACTATTGAGTTGCATATATAACTTATATATGTATTTGTATATTTATCTATTTATTTGACCTATGTGTGCCCACCACTAATATAAAATAAAATAAACACAAATCCTAATTCTTATGATATTGTTTTCCCACAACTTTTCTGAGCAGCTGTGAGAGGTAAAGGGAGGGAGAGAGACGTCTAGGTCATTGGGTGAAAAGTGATGAAAATTGTTGAGTTTTGTGGTGGCCATTGGCAAGGTAAATCCCTTATTATTTTTATTCCTTCACTATCTTTTTCTTCTTCTTGTGAGTTGCTGTGTAGTTGATGGATCAAATCGGTGAAGTAGGTACATGTGTTGGGCATGGCTATGAAATATTTGGCTGATTGGGATAGTGTTTTATATATAAATAGATAAGTTCAAATCCTTGAGGATATGCTTCGAGGCCTTGTAAGAGGAGGCCTTTGGTATTTTAGGCTGTAACAAGCCTCCTACAGATAAGTTCAAATCCTTGAGGATATGCTTCGAGGCTGTGTCCTTGACTTTAGTGGGTTGTGGGAGAGACACTTGTCCTTAGTGGAGTTCGCCTTTAAGAACAGTTTCCAATCGAGTATTAGCATGGCGTCGTTGAGGCCTTGTATAGGTCTCCAGTTTGTTGGGCCGAGGTAGGTGATGCACCTTTGTTAGGTCCGGAGTTGGTACGGGAAACGACGGAGAAAGTTGAACTTATCTGTAGGAGGCTTGTTACAGCCTAGAGTCGCCAGAAGAGTTATGCTGACCGTAAGAGGAGGCCTTTGGTATTTTAGGTGGGTGATCACGTCTTTCTGAAAATATCACATAGGCAGGGTTTGATGAGGTTTGGGAAGAGTGGGAAGTTTTTCCCTCCGTTTATTGGCCCTTTCGAGATTCTCGAGAGGATTGGGGAGGTTGCATACCGTTTAGCCTTGCTGCCGCAGTTGTCCATAGTGCATGACATGTTTCATGTTAGTATGCTTCGGAAGTACGAGCCGGATCCGTCACATGTATTGGATTGGACCGACTTAGAGGTAGATAAGGATGCCTTGTATGAGGAGAGACTGGTATGGGTCTTGGATAGGCGGGACCAAGTCTTGCGAAGCAAGATGATTCCCTTGGTAAAAGTTTTGTGGAAGCATCACGGAGTGGAAGAAGGCACTTGGGAATGTGAGTTGGAGGTTCGCAGGAAATACCCGGACTTGTTCGTTAATGTTTAACCATGTATTGAGAATTTTATTTCTCGGTGAAGTATAGAAACATTGTTTATGTTTTGAGTTGTAAAACATTGTATATGTTTTAATTTATGGAAGTATTGTTGAATGTGCCTTGAAAATGGAAATTTAATTTAACATTGTATATGTTAAATGTGTTGTAGAAATGCAAATGTATCATTAACATTGAATATGTTATGGAATGGTGGAATTTGGCATTGGAAATTGTTGAATTTTAAAGAAAAGCATGTTGATAATGCACATTGAATTATATTGTAATTTGCCTCTTGAAAAGAGATATGATGACCAATAATGGGTCAAGATAATGAATACTGAATTGTAATATTGTTGAGAATTGTGAAATCTCGTTTTTGAAACTTAGTTATCTAATTTCGGGGACGAAATTCTTTAAGGGGGGGAGGTTATAGCGATCCCGGTTTTCCCTACAGTGTTTATTGTATTTCGAACTCAGTTTCGTGGATGTGTGTTGTGTCTTTATCGCATCTCCGTCCTTTAATTCTTTATATTTGAGTTTGGGATGTGTTGGGCAGGTTTGAAACAGGTTGGTTGTGTTTAGAAACCAAGAGTTGATGCCCAGATTTTGGCCTTCACGCTCAAGCGGGGCTTTTGACGCTCGAGCGGGCCATTTGCTTTTGTTCCTTCGTTCGAGCGGGGAGTTTGACGCTCGAGCGGGATTATTCAACCCTCAGTACTTTTCCTTGCAGGTCATCGGACGCTCGAGCGTTCACTTTCACGCTCGAGCAAGGACCTTCGTCTGTAGAACTTCTGGAAGTGTGCATTCGACACTCGAGCGTCGCTTTTCATGCTCGAGCGGAAATCTGTGTCTAACGCTCAAGCGGGGTGTTCTACGCTCGAGCGAGCTGTGTAGTATATCAGTCCGTGGGAAGCTTTGTTTTTTATCACTTTTTTCGACTCTCTCTCTCTCTCTAGCTTTTCAAAACCCAAACTTGAGAGCTTATCACTCTAGACTATACATTCTCTCTATGAAATCATTTAATTTTGGTGATCTTCTACCCTAGTTCCTTTGTGAAAAGTGTGGAGCTTGGCGTGGCCTTCGTTTGATCCAAGAAATTTGGTGTTTGGAGCATCTTAAGTTTTCTTCTTCTTCTTCTTTGAGCTCCGAAATTTAAGGTAGGGATTACTACTCATATTTATGGTCTTTGACATAAACATGTAGTCATTTTGATTTAATGTTGAAGTTTGAAAATTTTGGGTGTTAGGGTTTCAAAATGTGTAAGGAAGGGTTTTGTTCTTTTGACCCATACATGTGGATTTCGGATCTTAAAATGAGGTTATTGATGTTTAATGTTGATATTTGGATCTTTGGGTCAATGTTGGGAAAATGGGGAGAAAAGTCCTAATTTATTATGATGAATTAATTTGGGAAAGTTATGGAAATATGAAATTGAGTTGGAAATAATGAAATTGAGAAATTATGAGATTTAATAATGGAATTAGATTGATTAATCACTCACCTTTGAAATTATAGATAATTTATTATCTGTTTAGAAATAATTGTTTTGAGCTATCGGTGGAGGATAGTCTTGATTGCTGTAGACATTGCATGATGATTAGGTGAATTAAAACTAATCAATTGAGTATGTCATTGAATATGACGGATAGAATAATACATTGAATATGTGTTTTGCTTGATCATTATATATGATAAGTGTTTAAATACATTGTATATGTATGTTGTTTGGGAGGAGATAGGGAATGTACTCCATGGTTTGGGAGGAGATAGGGGATGTACTCCTAAACCAGATTTGGGAGGAGATAGAGGATGGACTCTAGTGATAACTAAGTTAGCCGGAGTATCCAGGATGAAAGTCCCGAAATCCTAATTGCGTTTGCATAACGTAGATGAATTGAAGTATTGAAATGATCATAATATGAGTTGTAGTCTCATTTGAAATTGAATTGTTGAAGTATTGTTGATATGAGTTATAGTCTTATTATGAACTGTCTGGCTGAATAGAGAACCATATCTATGAATTAGTTTGGTTAATAAAATGGAAAGAGATGTATGTTGGTTTATATGAGTTAAACATTTATCAAATGCCAATGTTTTAGTTATTGCTCATATTATGTTTAGCATATCTCTACTGGGCGTTGGCTCACCTTATATGGGACATCATTTTCAGGTTCAGGTGTTATGCCGCCTCCAAGGCCTTAGCTTGAATGGTTTTGGGAGTTGAAGACTCTTTTGGTTGTTTTACTATTTTGATGATACATGTAAATTCAAGCCAAGGGCTTATTTGTGTAGAGAGTTAAAATTCCTCTTTTGTTGTAACCAAGTGTTGACTTAGAAAATTGTAAACCTACAGGGCATTTACTTTTGTTGTCAACTTGTACTGCTTTTTGTAAGAACACTCTGATGAATGGAAATATGTCTTATTCTCTTGTCTACGAATATCATGAATGTTGGATTTATATGCATTATTTTGAGGGCGTGACAAAAATGATGAAATGAAATAAGTGCATTAAATTAGAACTGATATTAGAAATTAGAAATATCAAATGAAGGAGAAAAAAGTTCTATTTGTATAAATCATTAAATGATATACATGTTTGTCAATTAACATAATTTTTCACATTGTTCCTAATCCTTTTGAAGGGCTATGATATTCAATGATCCATCTTATGAGAACAATTGATGAGGATAAAACAATTTGAGATTTGCATTACTCCTACAAAACAATTTGAGATTTGATGAATTGCTATCGATTTGTAAGTTGAAAGAATTTTCAAATACAATGGTTTTTCTTTTTTAAGCTTGCAATTGAGATGAGTCCTCATTGATTGTCTCTTTCATAGTTTCAGTACTATCAGCAGAAATTTCATCATCTATGATGGTAAACTTTGCAAGCTTACTCTTTCTTCTCATCTTTTACTTGAGTTATGGAACGAACGATGTTTATGTTTTTCAATTGTGCGCTGTGTACACAAAAAGATAATTTACATAAGGACTATGTTTATATTTAATCACATAATAATACAGAAAACAGAGGTGTGAATCTCTATGGCGAATTGTAGAGACACTGACATAAAAATAAGTAATTGATAAGCAAAATTTAGTTAGACTGAAATTTTTTTCAACAATGAATCATAACATAATTAAATGGATGAGTTAACAGTTAAATTTTTTCCGTACAAATTTTATATATAAATAGATTTTTATTATTATTATTATTATTATTATTATTGACAAACATATATGAAATAGAAATTTTGAAAAATTTTAGCAGTCCCATGTGACCCTTGTAATTGGCTCATCCCCTAATAAGTTCGTAACACTTTTTTTTTTTTCTTTTTTTTTTTTTTTTTTGCTGTTGTAGCATTATTATTATTATTATTATTATTATTATTATTATTATTATTATTATTATTATTATTTTGAGGCAACAAACTGCATAACATGTTTCTCTTAAAAAAAATTTCTAAAAAATTTAAAATAGACTAACCCTAATTCATCCGGCTTGGGGGTGCGTCCTGTATACTAATTTTTTTATATTTTTTTGATTAACCAAAGTAAGCAAATGATTTAAATTAAAAATAAATTAAAATATTAAAATTTAAATTAACAAAAATTTTTATAATTACCCCAAATATTTATATATTTATTATACATGAATGAAAAAACTTGAAAATTTAAAAAGCTTGGAAATCTTTGTTTATTCTTTTTTTTTTCTTTAATTTGGTTGCTATAGTTTTATTTATATATTTGATAGTCACATATTATATTTTGTTGGTTGGATTATATGATTGCTACAGGATATATAATTGAAGTGTTAGATATTTTTATGAAAAATTTATTAGAAAACTCTTTGTCAAGTGTTTGTATCTTAATTAGTTCATAAGATATTTTTATATTCTAATAAGTCCTATTATTTACACATTTGATCTACTAAATTCTAATTCTGATATTTAAGGTATTTTATGGACATTTCTACCCTTACAAATATTTTTTAAACGGTTAGCAATTTGGTAATGTGAATTCACATTAATGGTGTGAACATTCACATCATAGAACATTCACACCATAAATGTGAATATTATTAGGAGTATTTTGGTAATTATATCACTCATAGGACTTATTGAAATATAAAAAATAATATAAACTAAGTAATTATTTGACATGCACTAAAAAAGTGTAATTTTTTTTTTTTTTTTTTTTTTTTTTTTGTATACATACACTTATTTGGTTCTCAACATCTCTCAACATCTATTCTTTACTTTTTTATCTACTTGCTCTATCTTTTTAGATATTTTTTTAATAAAAAATCAAAAAATATATTTATTTAAAACATCTCAAATCACTCCTAAATAAAATATAAGTATAGAAAAAAATATTTATAAAAAAGTGCCCTATTTTTATTTCTTTTGCTGTTAAAATTTGCTTTTACAAACAAGATTCTAAGGATGATGATAACCCAACCACCGAACTACCCATTACCAGTAAGTATGACGTTGAATGATAGCTGTGACCCCCAGTCAAGAACTTGTCCTTTATGAAGGGATTTTTCTGTGGTATAAATTTTTTTATTTAATAATTATTTTCAATTGTTAAATTCGTATAAAAAATTAGTTACTGATTTTTTTTTAACAGAAAATTAGTTATTGATTGGTAATGAACAAAATAGGATAAAAACAATAAATTAATTTTCATTTTTGATACTTATACTTAGGACTTGTTTGGAAAGTAGGTTAGAAGCTAAAATAATTAATAAAGACAAAATAAGCTAACATAATCAATGAAACAAATATCACATTTAAATTGTAATTATTTAATCATTTCTCTCATAACCATCAAATCAATTAAAAAAAGACAATCAACTTTTCAAATATAAATTTTTTAGCCAGACTAAAATAATTTTAAAAAATCAAAAAATTAATTAAAATAACAAACGTTCCAATCGACACCTTATTAAATGATGTGGTTATTTACCTACTATTAATAATGATTTGACGCAGCATAAAAATGTGAATAGAATTGTGCATCAAAAAAATTTACAACATTGTTTATGTATTAGAAAGAATAATTCGAAAATATAAGACCGACACAGACAAGTGTCAAGTTATCGAAACTTGAAACTGAATATTTCCAAACTGAAGAGAATGATGCAGATGGAATTTTGATAATTATGTATTTTATTTTTATTATGGAATTAGTATTTGATTATGAATAATTGAGAAAAACTAGAGACTATAAAATGTTGTCTCGGAGATTGTCATCAAATATTTTTTTTTTTTTTTTATGTGAGGTGGGCCCAAATTTAACTTGGGTTGAGGCGATTATTTTTGTGATGCTATTTTCAGCGGTATGCAGAAGAGCTGAAAATAATCTGATTGGGAGAGGAGAGTTCCCAATTTGATTGAGTTGTCTAAGATATTTAATTTTCTATTTATTTAAGTTTGGTATTTTGTCTATTTTCTAATCCTACAAGAATTAAAATTGTTTTTTTTTAATACGCAATAATTTTATTTCCTAACTTTTCATTTTCACTTTTAGTCCTAATTGTTTTATGAATTATCTTTTATTATAATTAACATTGTAAGCCTCAATTTAAGTTGATATTAATTAACACAAATTTATTGAGATAATTCTCTTCTTTTTTCTATAATCGGGTAATTCTAGATTCAACACATTGTATACAAGTGTTACAATTTTTTTTGCTACGCGATTTTGTGGTTGCTCACCTTTCTACGCTATATCATGATCATGATTACCTCTAAAACTAACTCTACTTATCATACAGTATTATCATATTTATCAACATATTTTTTTAATATGATACCTAAAATCACTAATTTTGACATTATTTTGAAATTAAGTTCAATGTTTTTTTATGCTTCAAAATTTTTTATAGGAGAGAGAATGAAATATATAACTTCTCCAATGTTTGGGCAAGATGGAGAAGGTCAAATAAAAAATAAAATAAAACTGAAAACTAGAAAAGAAATAAACTGAATTGCGGTATACATTTAAGGGCTAGGGTTTAGTTGTTAGTAGTAAGGAAATGGGCAACACAGAAGTCATCAAATTTCTTTCTGTATGAATTGTGACTGTTTGCTTGTTAAGACAATATTTGTATCATGAATTTGAGAAGAGAAAAAGAAAAGAAAAATATATGAAATAAAACTTTTTATTTTCCCACAAATTTCCCCTCAAGTAATTGAGCAAGCATGCTATGCTGTATTTATATTGGAAATTGGAGGAAACATAAGCGAAAATCTAATAAATTTGGCTAAAAATACTTCTTGAAGAAATGTTCTATTATTTTGTTTTCATGAATAATATGATATCAATGACAAATTAATTTATTCTTTTTCTTTGTTCCTTTAAGTTGGGTGAGTGAGGAGGCACACTATCAGTTCAATAATAAATTTGTTGGCCTTGTTTGGTTTCTTTTTTAGAAAAAAAAAAAAAAAAAAAGAATTTTTTTTTGAAAAATTGGAAACTAATTTGATAGAAATCAATACTAAAAAAATATTTTTTAAATTTTAAAATTATCTCTGGTTTCTTAAAAGATAAAATAATATAAAAATGATAAGGGTATGTTTGGTAGTCATTTTGTTTTCAATTTTTTTGTTTATATTTACAAAATTTTAAAAACTAGCATAAAATTTTGTTTGATAATTTTTTTGGTTAAAATAGTTAGTCCGAGTTTATAAATGAAGCTGAAAAACATAAACACAAAAAAATATTTCTGTTTTTTAAAAAATTATTTATTTATTTTATTGAACTTTGTGTATTTAGTGTTGTTGGAGAATCCAATTGGTGTTTAAATTATACAATGACATGGACTTTGTGTCCCAAAATGAGTAGAAGTTTACAAATTAAGAAAAAAAATTAGTGAAACATCCCTCTCTAACTTTGGATAGTAAAAGATGTCAAATATATTTTTTTTTATTAACTAAGGTCCCTTGATGAATTTCTATGTGAAATTAGAGAAATTTCTCTGTAAAAATTGAAATTTCTCTGTGTTAGAGTGAAATTTCTTTGTATGGGGTGAAATTTCTCTGTATGAAAATTTTGAGGTTTCCAACTACTATAAAAATATTGTTTGTCCTCTATCTTATAAAATTTTAATATCATGGATCTTAAAAAAAATTTCCCTCTAATTAAACTATAATTGAGGTTCCTATTAATGTAGAACACTATTCCTATGCTTCACTTTGTTATCATTGTTGGTACTTCTTTTAATTAAAATTATGATCAATTAAGTTTCACATAACTTTTAAATTGATCTATGGTCACAAATAATTAAAAACAAAATAAAGATTTTAAGCATTAATATTGACAAACATGTTTTTAAGTTTTTGTTTTTAAATTTTTAAAAATTTTACTCAAAGCAAACATGTTCGTAACTAGTTTATAATTTTTTTTTTATAAACATGAACCAAAAACATAAATGTTATAAAACGCCACTTAAGTATTTTTTATTTTTTATTTCTTTTACAAAATTAATTTATAGTTTTTATAAATAAATAAAAAATTGAAACAAGTTTCTGAAAATTAAACCAAACATCTATTTCAATTTCATAGTTAGTAAACAACTTAAGAGTTGATAATCAAGAAATAAAAGTTATAAACATTTATTTATCAGTTTTTATAATCAGTTTTTTTTTTTTATTTAACTTATTTTTATTGTATAAACTGTAAGTAAAAATTATATTACTCTCATAATAAAAATATAAACAATCCTTATAAACTGTACCAAACAAGTCTTGCCCCTAAGTTCGTGTCTGTTGAGGTACCTAATATTCCGAAGAAATATTAGATATAACCATATGATAAAATTAAGTAGAGAGAAAACTTAAACCTATGAGATTGGTCGATTGATAAAGACTTCCAGATAAATCTAAGATTTTATGTTTGAGTTACTCCAAGAGACCACTAGAAATTTGCTTGATTGTTAATTTCAGAGTTTAAAAATAATTGAGGTACGTACAAGTTGACTCAGACACTCAGTTCAAAAAAAAAAAAAAAAAAAAAAAAAAAAAAAACTTATTCACCTAATGTTTTTAAAATTTAACCAATAATATTACATAAAATGAGTTTTATTGGCCAATATCATTATCACTAGTAATCACAGTTTTTATTATTATTCTCACAACAAAAGCATGAGAAATGATTATCACGGTTACTGCTGGGTGGGCTTAGGAATCTTCTTTTAAACGCTGACAATTCTTGCTTTATTTTATTGCTTAAATGTGTTGCGTTGTTTATATGACTTTTTTATATAAAACAAACATATATATATATATTGTAGAATTAAAGAAAGTGATTTTCTCCTTTCTTTAACTCGAAAATTGTTGCACACACATTAATCATGCACTTGATTGGAAGGGACAAGTTGACATGTGAACCACACATTTGAAAAATAAAAATAAAAAATTGATTAATGGACAGAATTTAGATAGTTGGGAAAGTAGATTGATTTTTTATCTTTTTTTAGTCTGAGCTAAAAAAATTTGTTCGGATTAGATTATTTTGATTTTTTTAATTTTTATAAAAATAAAATAAAATAATTATGATTTAAATGTGATATTTTATCTTATTAATTTTTTAACCTATTTTATTATTTTATGACTATTTTAACCTTTTAATCTCTCAATTCAACCTGCCAAATGAGGGCATAAAGAACTTAATCAATGTGATATTGACATTTTTAAAATTATAAATTATAATAATAGAGTTTTCAGTTGAGATGAAGAAATGTCAATAGCAGGCTGCATCATTTTATAAAAAAAAATTATGTTTGTTTGATATGCAAATAGAATTTTTGTATAAAATTTTTATGCATAATAATGTGACATTTTGTGATCCTTTTATTTATAATGAAAACACTTATAAATAAATAATGACTATTTCTATACAAAACATTTTAAAGCATATAATTTTTTCAAAAACATATAATTTATTTAAAATGAAAATATGTTAAACAAAAAATTAGTACAAAACCTTTTTTTCAATAGTCAAAAATATGTTAAACATTTTTCGTTTAAATGACTATTTTTCAAAAACATTGTTTAAAAGCATATAATTTTTTGAAAAACATAATGACTATTTTTATACAAATAAATTACAATTATAATTCTTAAAATTTAACATATTTTTCGTTTAAGTCCCTAAAATTTTATTTTTGTCAATTCCCTAAAGTATTAAGTTCGAACAAATTTAATTCTAAAGATAATATAAAAATAGAACATAAGCCTAAAAGTTATATATATATGTATAATTGTTATCAGATCTAAATTTTAATTTATTGTTAATTTAATTATCCTTTGCACATGTGTTTTTATTGGTATATATCTCCTAAACTGATTAATTCTAATTGCTTATATAGGTCTTTTTCGATTTCTATTATACTATTATTTATTTCTTTTAATACGCAATTATTTATTTTATCTTTTTTTTTTTTTTGCTATTTCTAATATTATTTTATATTTCATTTCATTATTTTTTTTCTTGTTCCGTCACTATGTATAATTTGTTTAGACTATAATTACTTAGATCCACTTTTTTTCTTTTCTTTTTTAAAAATTCAAATATTCCCTTAGAGAGTTTTCCTATAAGGATAAGAATAATTATATGTATTATTTTCTACAAGGACTAATTGCTTACTTTTATCTAATAATAGATATCGAATTTCATGTATAATTTCAAATTGATTTTTCTTAAGATTTTCGTTAAGTTCTTTTAATAATTTGATTTTAGTATTATTTTGTTCAATAATTATTTGTAATACAATACTATTATTTAAATTATCTTATTCGACTTCTTCAATGTAACTAATGCTCATACATTAATATTGGCAAAACTGAAAAACTAAACTCCAATATCAATTCTAAAATACAAGCTTGAAGGATAATTAAATTAACAATAAATTAAAATTTGAGCCTTATAACAATTTTATATAATTTTGGGGCTTATATTTTATTTTTATATTATCTTCAAAATTGAATTGATTCGAATTTAATAATTTAATAGCTTAATTAATAAAATTAAAATTGTAGCGACTTAAACCAAAAAAAAAAATGTTTTGTGTTTGGTAACGTTTACGTTTTCAGTTTATATTTACAAAAATTTTATAAACTAGTTTTTGTTTATTTTTTGTTTATTTTTAAAAAAACATAAACTACAAACATGTTTGGTAATTGACAAAATGTTTAAAAAATTTTAAAAATATAAAAAGAGTGAGAAATGGTGGCGGTGGTGGGTGGTGGGTGGTGGGTGGTAACGAGTAGATGGTGGTAGTAGTGGTGGCGGGTGATGGGTGGTGGTGGCAGGTGGGTGGCGGATGGCGGGTGGTGGTGGCAGGTGGGTAGCGGATGGCGGGTGGTGGTGGCGGGTAGGTGGGTGACGGTGGCGGGTAGTAGCGAGTGGGTGGTGGTGGTGGTGGTGGTAGGTGGTGGCAAATGGGTGGTGATGGTGGATGGGTGGGTGAAGGTGGCGAGTGGTAGCGAGTGAGTGAATGGCGGGTGGTGGTAGCAGGTGGGTGGCGGATGGTGGGTGGTGGTGAGTGGTGGTGGGTGGGTAGGTGACGGTGGCAAGTGGTAGGTGGTAGCGAGTGGGTGGTGGGTGGTGGTGGCGGATGGGTGGTGGGGTGTGGGGTGGTGGTGGTGGTGGGCGGTGATGGCGAGTGGGTGGTAGGTGGGTGGTGGCTGGTGGGTGGTGGTGACGGGTGGAGAGTGGTGGTGGCGGGTGGGTGGTGAGTGGTGGTAGCGGGTGAGTGGCGATGGCGGAAGACGATAGTGGAAAATGGTGACGGGTGGTGGCTAATGTTAAGTGATAAAAAAAAAAAAAAAAACTGAAAACTCAAAATGAAAACACATTTTTTGTGTTTTCATTTTTTAGCCAAATTTATAAACTGAGACTATTGATTTATAAATCAAAAATTTTACCAAACAAGTTTTTATTTGAGTTTTTAAAATTTTTGTAAATATAAACAGAAAATTGAAAACGTAAGTGTTACCAAACGGCACCTTAGCTTTAGAGACTAGTTGTAAACTTATCCAACTTTTTTTCATGATGATTTTATTTCAAGCCTAAATACTAATTATTAACCTTTGGTAAAGGTATTGGGGTTAAAATCCTAGATCTCAAGTTCAAAATTCATTAAGCCAATGTTCTGAGCGTAGTGCAGTTGGTTAGGAAGTCAATTTCAAATTGTTGCTACCATAGCACTTAGTGTGGACCCAATGTTTTCCCGTTGTGCGAGTCCTGACTTAAGCAGAGATTTTCTTAGAAGGTCGAGGCAAGTTCTCAAGTTATAGTCTCTTACTCGGAACGGATAACAGGACACCTTAGTAATCTGTGCAAGGGGTGTTGCCTTAAATACGAATGATTTTACACATATTAACAATTTTACTATAAGAATAAAGATTGAAAGCTCTGATATAAATATAAGAGATCAAATGTGATTAATTGTCAACAAAAATAATAACATTTAACTGTCCAATGATGTTTGAAAATGTATGTTTTTAGTAAGATTATTAATAAATTTAAGTAGATGTAGCATTGTTTTAAGTTTCGAAAGAACTTTTTTAGCTTGATTTTTTTTTTTTTTTTTTTTTAAACTTTTTGGCTAATTTAGTCTGGTTAAATTAGCTATGAGAAGAATTTTTGAATTTTTTATGAGAGAAAAAATAAAATAATTATGTGACATTTTATCTTACTAATTTATTTAACATATTATACCTTTTTATATTTTTTTTAATCTTAACTCACTTGCCCAACCGCAGCTAAAATATCTCAAAAATGTTTGGAAGCTCTAAATTATGAGCTTTAAAGGAGCTTTAGGGGATGAGCTTCACTCATTGATGTAACGTTTTGGTTTTGAATTTTTTTGTTTTTTAAATTTCTACTTTAGTAGTGCTCAATTACAACTCCCAAATTAGAGGGATGAATCATTATTGTTAAATGGAGCAAGGATCCTCTAGAATTTTTTTTTTTCTAAAGTTTTCTAGAATAATGCATTGTGTGGGTGAGATTTAATGACAAGTCACATTTATTTTTCAGTATTAAGGCTAAGTTTGGGATATCTCAAATAATTCAAAAAGTCAAAAAGTTACTCAAAAAGTTAAAAAGTTAACACTATTCACCAAAAGTCAACAATTACGGCTGTACAACTCCCAATTCAAATTTTCCTCTAAAAACCAATTTTTACAATTTTTTATTACACATTTTTCCATAAAAAGTCAAAAAGTTAACCCAAACATCCATATTTTCAACCTCACTTTTTTAGTCAAAAAAGACAAAAAGTGCACTTATTTAGTCTTTCCAAACAAGGCCTAAATCTCAACTATATAATACACCATTTTAAAAAACTTAAAAAAAAAAAAATACTCTAAAAGATCCTTAGCGTGTTGAATGTCTCACAAGACTCCTCCATTATTTGCCACGTCAAGTCATTGTACGTCACTGACATAGATTTAGCTGTTTTTTTTTTTTTTTTTTTTTCAACACCGTGGATTTAGCTGGATCACCACAATTCACGCTCGACCAAAAATAAATTCTCAGCAATATTGCCCTAAAATAATTGCTATAGCAAGATTAGTAGACATTTAATTAACCATAGTTATTATTAACTCAAATACATCATGTTATCAACTCAACATTATTTTGCCTGCATACTTCAATGCTAACAAAGTTTCATAATATTAGCTATTCATATATCTATATCTATACCATTATAAAAAGAAGACTAGCGTTTATGTCTTATTTTTTAATTTTTTTCAAAATATCCTAATGCATATGGGGGGTTACATGGTTCAGTTATGCCTTGAGTTATATAAAGAGAAAAATAGGCTTTGTTTGGTAAGATTTTTTAATTATGATTTGAGAATATGAGTTGTATTTTGAGTTTTTGTGTTTTAAAATTATGATTTGAGTGTAGAAAATTAGTTTGGTTATGATTTTTTAATAGAGTGTTGAATTGAGTGTGGAATTGAGTTTTGAAAGTTTGATTTGACATGTGAAAATTTGTTTGGTTATAAGTTTTGGAAAGAGTTTTCAAAACTTAATTCAAATTGTTATAACTCATAACAAAACACATTACTTTCACAATATTAAAAATTCTAATAAACACTCATAACCAAACTATTTTTAAAATGCAATTAAAAAAATTTATTATCAATAGAAAATAACATTAATCAATTTTTTAATTGAAAATACTACAAAGGAAATAATTTTTTTTCAAAATAAATATTCAAAAAAATTTAAATCATAAATATTTAAATAATTTAAATAATCTAAAAAATTTAATAAATAAAAAATTAAAATAAATATTCAAAAAATTTAAATCGTAAAAATTTAAATAATTTAAATATTCAAAAATTTAAATATTTTAAAGTTTTAAATTTAAAAATAACTCTACACTCAAATTATGACCAAACACATAAAACAAAACTTAATTAAGAAATTATTTTTAAAACTCATAATCAAACACATAATTCGAAACTCCATACTACTTTCACAACTCTACACTCAAATCGTAACCAAATACATAACAAAAAAATTAAAATATTTAAAAATATTTTTATAAAGTAGAGTTTGAATTTATTTTTATAAAATATTTTAAAATTAAAAAAATTAAAATCGTAATATTTAAAAATTAAAATATTTAAAAATATTCAAAAAAATTAAAAAAATCGTAAATATTAAAATATTTAAAACCTTAACAAAATTAAAACATTTTAAAAATATTTAAATATTTAAAATATTTAAAAAATTAAAATATTAATTTGAATTGAGTTTTGAAAAGAATTTTAAATTATGTGTTTGGTTATGAGTTTTGAAAAGTAATGATTATATTCTAAATTGAGTTTTGAGAAATGAGTGTAAAATTATGATTTGAAATAAACATCACACTCAAATCAATGAATAAAACTATAATTTGAGAGGCTTACAAAACAGAGGCATAGAATTTGAAACTAAAATCTAGAGTCTAGTACAGAAGGCACAGGATCTAGTGTATATATATAAAGAGTATTATCATACAAATAATAAAAAATACACAATGATGTGGGTGAATTGAAACCCATCACTTTTAAACAAAGGAGTTTTCTTAGGTGTGCAATCCACAAAAGGTGTAAGTGGGTTGCACACTATGTGCCACTCACACAAAAGGTATAAGTGTAAGGTGTAAGTGTAAGGTGTAAGTGTAAGTGTAAGTGGAAGGTATAAATGAAATGTATAAGTTGCACACCATGTGCCACTTACACAAAAGGTGTAAGTGCAAGGTAAAAAATGTGTAAGTGTAAGGTGTAAGTGAACACAAAAAGGTATAAGGTGTAAGTTGCACACTATAGCATTACCCTTAAACAAAACATCATCTTTAATTACATAAATAATACGGTGCCGTTTGGTAACACCTACGTTTTCAATTTTCTGTTTATATTTATAAAAATTTAATAAACTCAAATAAAAACTTGTTTGATAAAATTTTTGATTTATAAATCAGTGGTCTCAGTTTATAAATTTGGCCAAAAAATGAAAACACAAAAAATGTGTTTCCATTTTGAGTTTTGAGTTTTTTTTTTTTCTTTTACCACCCAACACTAGCCACCACTTGCCACCATTTTCCACCACCATCTTCCACCGTCACCACCCACCCCCTACCACCACCTACCACCACCACTCACCACCCACCTGTCACCACCCACCACCCATCCACCGCCACCACCCATCACATTACCATCCACCGCTACCGTCCAACACCACCTACCACACCTTGCCACCACCATCCACTACCAACCACCCACCCACCACCACCCACCACCGCCACCCACCACCATGCGCTGGCGTCCACCACCACCACCACCACCGACCACTTATTACTCCCCGCCACCGTCACCCACCCATCCGCCACCACCACCCATCGCCACCAGCTACCTACCGTCACCACTTTTCACTACCGTCTTTCATTGCCACTTGCCATTTCTCACTCTTTTTTATATTTTTAAATTTTTTTAAACATTTTGTCAATTACCAAACGCGTTTGTAGTTTATGTTTTTCTAAAAATAAATAAAAATCAGTTTATAAAATTTTTATAAACATAAACTGAAAACGTAAACGTTACCAAACACACCCTACATAATACATGCATAACAATTCTATATCAATAGATTTGCAATATTTGAATCAAAATTATTTTGTTTACAACAATATTACACATTTTAAAAAAATGTTATGAAAATAAAATATCCAGATCAAATTAATTTCAAATGTATTTTACAATATCTCAAATTTAAATTTATTTTATTGTTACTGTATTTTTTTTTTTTAAAAGTGCATGAGTTTTTCGTTTTATTTATGATAGCGGATGCAACTTTGACTACCCAATGAAGTCTTCGAGGCATTTTGTCACATCAGGCAAAATTAAACATGTAAAATTTGTCGTTTTCTGAGTAATTCTTGAAATAGGATAAAAACACTTTTCTATTTTAAATCAAAATTTCTATTAATTTTAAAAGCTTCTCATAATTTATTGTCATGGGACATGCATTAACCAATTATAAGAGTGCAACTTGTCCGTCTGTCTGCATGAAGAAAAGTTTAAGACTTTAAATTACATTATTTAAAGTCTTGTATTAATTTGTCTTTTATAGTTTTAATTAGATAATTTTTTTACTTATAGAGATTTAGTCCATTTAATCATATTTATTTACATATTAGACTAAAATCAAGTGATAAATAATTTATTTATTTTTCTCAAAATAATTAATAAGTTCATTCCTACTTGAGTGGATCATTTTGCGTTCGCGCTTGAATTTTGTCGAAATTTTTTAACAAACATTATCAATTAAATTAATTTAATATATTATAAAAAAAATTAAAAAAATCAATTCGATTGAAATGACTTGGGCTAAATTTTGGAATGAGCTAAATTACATAAAACCTACCCAAACTAAATAAAATTGACTAAGCTTTCTTTTTGCGGTTATTCCTTATAAAAATGGACTCTCCAATATAAAACACCCCCACACTTTTCTTTTTTCTTTTTAATATTTTTATATCTTTTTCTTTTTTAAAGTATAGAGTAAGAAGGTAAGGTTCTAGGAGTAGAGACTGGCAAGTCCATGCACGAGTTGAGTGGACTAGCAGGTGAAGTATGGTAATCATCAATTACACACAAATTTTGTTGTTTTCTTGGTAGGCCCAAGAAATGCATACAGGGATAGATTATTTTACATAATCAGAGAGTATTGTTTGTTAACATTTATAGTGTACCTGTAAAAAATCTCAATGCATTTGTGTCCGAACTAAAGTTAAGCCCCCGATGTGTTTTGAACGTTAAAAAATATGTTTAACTCCAATAAAAGATTATGGAGACTCAAATCAAAACTTTGAATGAGAAATTTAAAAGTTTTACTATTGAACCCCTATTTGTCAATCACACAAACACATTACAAATTGTATTTGTATTTTAATTTTAATTTTTTTATAGTTAGTAGTATCGATCAATTTGTACATGTCTTAACCAATTTTGAGATCTTAAAATTAACGATAGAGTAAACTTATTATATACACACATTGTAAATTGCATGGATAGTAGAGTAATCCTATATAGACTATGAATTCAAGCATAAAAAATATTTTTTTAAAATATGCATTTTAAATTTAACTCTTATATCATTGAATTTACATTTTAAAAAATTTAGACTATATTTTTTTAAAATATATATATATATATATATATATTTTTTGTGTATGAATTCTTGATGTGTTGTCACTCTTGTTATGGTTGAAAGCATTAGATAAAATTTTACATGGGGTCCACACATTTATTGTGATGGGAAATGAGAATAAAAACCAAAAAAATACGGCTAGCAGCTACTCTTTTATACTGTAGAAAGAAAGGCAATCAGCATCTCATACAATACAATACAATACAACATTCAGATTCTTATTTACAATATATATATATATATTTATTATGGATTTAAAATACTAATAATAATAAATAACATTACTTATTATTTATTATGGATTTAAAATACTAATAATATTAAGGCCTTGCTTGGGAAGAGTGCACTTTTTGTCTTTTTTGATTAAAAAAGTAAGGTTGAAAATATGGATGTTTGGGTTAACTTTTTTACTTTTTATGAAAAAATATATAATAAAAAATTGTAAAAATTAGTTTTTAGAAAAAAATTTAAATTGAGAGTTGTGCAATCATAGTTGTTAACTTTTGATAAATAATATTAACTTTTTAACTTTTTAAATAATTTTTTAACTTTTTAAATTATTCTCTACATCTCAAACTTAGCCTCCATAACATTACTTATTAGTTAAGAGTGGGTAGCATAGGGTGACAGCTACCAGTTTCTAGTTATGATTCCTCCTAAACATTATAATTGCTACATGACCCAATGGGTAGCACTATTACTTTTTGGAAAGTGGGCAGCACTATTCCTTCTTTTAGCCCATTTCTCTCTCACAAAAAATAAAAAAAAAAATTAAAAAATAATTTTTAATTATCTTTTTAAAAAATCTCTATGTTTGGTTTCAAAAAATTGGATTTAATTTTAAGAGAATTGAATTTTTTATTTTTAATAAAATTTTAAAATATTTTATATAATATTTTTTATTTTTTAAATACATCTAATTTTAATATGCTTAAAAATTATAATTTTTGTAAAAAAAAAATAGTAATAAAATAAAAAAAAATTAAAAATACAAAAAATACAAAAATGAATGAAAATTTAATACATTTTTATATTTTATTGTATTCAGTGAATTTTTTAAAAGATCTTTGTACAAATCTTTTATTTTTTAAGTATATTACGATTAAATGAATATAAAAATTGATTAAGATATTTTTAAAAAATCATTAAAAATATAAAAATATGAATTAAAAACTCAAAAAATTAGTTTTGAAAACTCAAAGCCAAACAAGATAGAATTTTGAGAAAATTTCATCAGTATAAATCTTGAAAAATAATTATAAATTAGTGACAAATTTTATCAATATTAATAATTAAAATTATAAAACCTTTTCCATACATATATAATAATTTTCTCAACTTACCACTTACACTAGAATTTACGAAATTTTCATATAGGATAATGTATCCGTGTATAGTCTTCCCATTTCATAACAAAAATGTGCTTCACAGTTTAAAAAAAATCCACTGCCATATCAGCGTTCCGTGATTCACTAGTGGTTCTATTCTTTTTATTTTTTGGGCTCTGCACAGGTATGTAAGCTACCTTTAGCGCTGGAATCAGGTTCTTCTCAGTATACACAATTATTGTTGCTGATTTCTTTTTCTCTCTCTTTTTTGTTAATTTATTTATTTATTTTTATTGGTTATACTGTTCCAAATTTGAAATCCAAGGAAGTTTCATAATCAAAATTTCAATGTATATATGGGCATACACACACTAACACAAGGACACACACAGCCATGAGTACAAAACTTTCCTCTGTAGCATGGTTTCAGTCTCACTCTAGTGTTTTACGCAAGATTTCAGTGTTGCTTTTTACTTTAAAAATTAAATAAATGATCATGTGAGATTCTGAGATTCAAATTTCACTGGTTTTTGCATTTTTTGGGTTTCATTGCTTGACTACTGTTTACACTCCAAGTAACTTCAAGGAGCTCAAAATGTAAGAACCATCTCTCTCTGTCTCTCTCTCTCTCTCGAACGAACACATATCATCTGAATTCTAAATCACTCTGTAGACCGCAATATTCTGAATCCCTTTTGTGCTGTATCTTCTTCCATTTGTTTCTTTGGAACTTTCTATGAAACTGTAAACCCATTCCAAGATAATCTGTTTTTTTTTTTTTTGTTGCCATCACGATTTTTCGGATGACTGGTTCATCTTTGATAAAAATCAAAATTAAAAAAAGGGAAAAATGATGCTTTTTTAAGGATGTGAAATTTCTTGAAATTCTAATATATGATCTCCTTCTCTTGGACAAGAAAGATGGTATAGAGGAAGAGAAAATTTCTTGAAATTTTTTTTTTTTTGAAAAAAAAAAAAAAAAAACTTGGGTGATTACTATTTCCTGCAGATGTTATATAACATTCCTTCAAAGAATAGTCTTTCAAGCTTATTTTGATTTATTTTATTTTTAATCACATAGGAGGAAACTGATTACTACATGTTTCTGCAGTGATAGGAAAAGAAGAAACAGATCTGGAGACTCTGCTTGGAATTTATGCCTTTTGATTGAAAACTTGCATTTAACTCCTCAGGTGACTCAAATTAATGTGTATCTTTCAGTGTTTTTGTTCTCATTACTCATTAGTGATGCCTTTTCTTTTCATATAATTCCAATCCAACAAAAAAAAAAAAAAAAAAAACAGCTAGTACACCGAGCACAAGATATACGTGGATCAGCACTGTGCTTGATAAAAAATTATAAGCTCAGAACCTCTCAACTCTGCCATCCAACAATGCTGTAATGCTTTCACACAAAAACTTCCTATTCTCGGCTTAGAGGCTTTGGCCCTCTGCCCTCACAGTAATTTTATAAAAAAAAAAAAAAATTACCCGAAAACCTAGTCACAATATCAATGATTGATCAAAGTAATTTTCCTTCTTTTACCTCGTAGTCAATGGCACCTCAAGAAAAATTACATCTGAATTTCATTTTCTTCCTCGTCTTCCTCTTTTTGGATTAGAATTAAGAGCAAATTTTTTACCGAACAAATAACCAAATATCTCACGTGGAAAAATGTGGACTCCACACTCATGTAAAATCTTTAGTCATTTATTTGGTAGAAAATTTAGAACTTGTAGCATTTTCTTAGAATTCATGTAATTTGAGCGTCTTTTCCATGATTTTCTGCTTGGGAATCACTTGTTTAAATGTGTTTCTATTTTAGGAGTGTAAAAGGAAAATTTCCTTGAGAGCTCTCTACTACAAAAACAAGTTTGAGAATGGGATTCCTTGACCTGTTTATCGTGGCGTTGATGCCAGTTCTAAAAACATTGATCATTACCGCTATTGGCCTGTTCCTTGCAATAGATCAAGTCAATCTTTTGGGTCCGGTCGCAAGGCACCATTTGAATCAAGTAATTTTACAGCTATCTTTTTAATTTCCATTTCAACTTAGTTTTGACTATTCGTTCAAAACATAAATAAAAACTTGTTTTGACTATCACAACAACATTTGACTCCCTACCAAGTGTCTAAGATATATTTGTTTTTGACTTTCTCTAAAGGCTTAAACTTACACTTGATGACTGTGAAACAGCTGGTATTTTACGTTTTCACCCCTGCACTTGTCGCTAGCAATCTAGCCGATACAATTACATCAAGCAATATAGTTTCTTTGTGAGTAGATTGTTTTCTCTTTATTTGTTTCTCAATATTTTAGGCCAATTCTAGTTTTTTTAAAAAATATTTTTTTATATTTTTTTAATGAGTAACTTTTGGTTTTAATGTATTGTATTAGGTGGTTCATGCCGGTGAATATACTTCTCACATTCATTATTGGTTCGGCGCTCGGATGGGTACTTGTAAAAATCACCAGAACTCCAAAACATTTGTATGGACTTGTAATCGGTTGTTGTGCCGCAGGTAGATCATATATTATCACAAAGCACATGATATATGTATTCTTTAAAAAAATAAAAATTAAATATATAATTATTGACTTTGATTTGTGCAGGAAATTTGGGGAACTTGCTTCTCATCATCATCCCTGCAGTTTGCGACGAAAGTAATAGCCCATTTGGGGATTCATCAACGTGTTCTACGAATGGAGAGGCCTATGCATCCCTCTCTATGGCGGTAATGTCTAAGATTATGATTTTATTAAATGTAAAATTTACACATGTTTATTATCAACTGTAAGATGGTTTGCTCAATGTCTATCCAAACTCTCACACTGGTTGTTAGGCTTTTTATTGTTTGAATGCCACTGCTTGTTAGTCACTCTGACTTGGTTGTTTAAGTAAAAAAGCGTGCCCTTCTATGACCTGTAGTTTGACAACATTGTCATTTTCCTGCTTTCTGTTTACAAATATTTTGAAAATAACAAACAAAGAGGAAGGAGAGATTTAAAACTAGTTTTAAAAACAAGTGAAAGTCCCATTTATTTTCGTTTCCAAAAGTTTTTGGAATCAATTCCACTTTTTTTTTTTGAACGAACAATATATCATACAAGTTTTCAATTTTAGTTTCTAAAAAAAAAATGAAAACGAAAACTGAACAGAAAACAAAAGCATTAACAAATATTTGGGAGGGGCAGTTCAATGATTTTTTATATTTGATTTTGATACTCCAGATAGGAGCTGTTTATATTTGGACTTACATATATAACATCATACGGATGTCTGGAAGTAAGAGCAATGAAGAAGTCAATGCAAACGGTTCCAGAACGAGTGGAAAGTCTCCAGGAGAAACCTCAGAGAACACACAAGCATTGCTTTCAACGGATTATACAAGCTCGGAGGACTATGAATCTCAAGTTGAAATAGCTCCCATTGGATCCGAGGAAAAGGTGAGAATTCCTTTCCTTCTCCTAAATATTTTCTTTCTTGCTTTTGAAAACATTTCTTCTTTGGATGCTTTCTTCTCATTTTGAACATGAGTGATCGCACATAGGAGTATGAAACCAAGTAAACTTTCTTTTAAACTTCTTTTTTTTGGGGGGGTGCAGTTGACAGTTTTTGGGAAGATTAAGAAGAATGTGAATACTTTTGCAGAAAAGGTCAACTTGAAGATGGTGTTTGCACCATCCACCATTGCAACAGTATGATCTTCTTGGTGTTTATTTGTGTCAAGACACGCATCCTTTTGTTGCTAATTGAGTAGCTAATCTTCTAGCTTGACATTGTTATTCGCAGATTGTTGGGCTATTGATTGGAGTGATCACTCCAATAAGGAAAATTATAATTGGTGATAGTGCCCCACTCCGCGTGATTGAGAGTTCTGCATCTTATTTGGCGTATGAATCAGACTTTAGACTCCATTTTGTGCATTTCTAACAAAAATTAATGGATTCTATATTATCTTCTTCTTTTTTTTTTCCCCTTAATTTTTCCATGCCAATTCTGCTGCAGAGAGGCGGCAATCCCATCCATGACGCTGATCGTGGGAGCCAACCTTCTCAAGGGTAATTTTCTATATGAAATTTCGATTTCGTTCACACTTTTCTTATATAATCATTTTCAAATACTGATTTCTTAATTTACTTTCAGGTTTGAAAAAATCTGGAGTAGGAATTTGGGTTATTATAGGGGTCAATGTAGTTCGGTATATTGCGTTGCCCCTATTGGGTATTCTTGTTATTAAAGGTGCACGATATTTGGGCTTTGTGGGATCAAATTCGTTATACGAGTTTGTTCTTTTGATTCAGTATGCGCTTCCATCCGCGATGACTATAGGTATGATTAATTGGGTTCATCTTCCATTTTGTGCTCTTTTTTTGACAGTTCAATTAAATTTGGATTTTTGAACTATTTTACTCTTTTTTTTCTATAGTTTCTGATCATATTTTTCTTCTGTTTGACAGGTACAATCACCCAACTGTTTGAGGTTGGAGAGAGTGAATGCTCTGTTATTATGCTATGGAATTATGCTGTGGCTGCAATTGCCCTTACATTATGGGCTACCTATTACATGTGGCTTGTTTCTTGAAATTTTTTTGTTGTTCTTTATTTATTATTTATTATTATTATTATTTATTTATTTTTGCTTTCTGGCAATACAAAGATGAGTGTGTGGGTACTTCCATCAAATTGATATATATTGCGAGTTGAGAAAAAACATGTATTTTTTTTTATATTTTTCCTTGTATATTTTGTTTTTATTTTGAGAAATGGGCATTCAAGATTGTAATGTTGATTTGGTGTGTTGTAATTCATCGGATTGAAGTATTGGCATAATGTCATACTAGAGGTTTGTTTACATTCAAATGAACAATCCAACCCAAGTCCAAAATCTAAATGGGCCTTTTCTTTGTCTAGTAAGAAAAAAATGAAAGAGAGAAGATGGAGGCCTTGTTTCGGAAGGTGGTTTTTTAGTCAAAAAGTCGCTATAAGTCGTTACACCATTTTTTTATTTTTCTGCACATTATTTTGTAAAAAGTCAAAAAAACAACTAAAATAACTAATTTTTAAACAAGCCTTGAGTAAGGGTTTAGCATTAGAGGGAAATTATTTTAAAATAGTTTAGAGTTTTCTAAATACCTAAATTTATATGAAATTATTGACTATACGAAAAAAAGTTTTTTAGAACTGAACTCAAGTCAACATCAGGTTGGCAAATGAGATTTCGGTAGCACCTCAATAGCCCACGTGCCTCTAGGCACCATTCCTCCAAGTGCGTATGCCTACACTTCCCTTGACGACATTGTTCTTGGGATTCCTAATCCTCAATTTAAAGACTATCCCTCGTAGAAACCTAGAGACCGGGCCCAAGTTGGCTCGGAACTTGCCCATTTTATGGCTCAATTTGGCCTAGGAATGGCAATGAAGTGAGGCGGGGCCGGGGATCACACTTCCTGTCCCCGATTCTCGAGGTTGAAATTTTTCCCGTCCCCAGCTCCAATCCCCGACGGGGAATCTATCACCGTCCCCGTCCCCTAACAGGGATTGGATTTCCCCGACCCTGAAAACTCTCCGGCCAAAAAAAAATAACAACAAAATCATCAACAAAATATCAACATCAACAAATCTCAGATTCGCAGTGATGGACAACGGAGAAGGTGGAGTAGCAACAACAGATCGCAGACCGATGGCGATGGGCGACGGAGGAGGTGGAGCAGTGGTGCTAGGTGAACTGAGGTAGAGGAGAGATGTGAAAGTGACGAGGTGGACCGAGGTGTAAAGTCAACGGAGGTGAAGTAGAGGTGCGGTGGGCGACAACCGGCGTCGTGGACAAGGATTTATGGCACCGAGGAGAAGACATCGCGACATGTAGAGTAGAAGAGAGAGAGAGAGAGAGAGAGAGAGAGAAGGGGTTAAGTGTAATACTACCTTGAGGGTATATATATATATGAATGGAGAATTGAGGGGTATAATAGTAATTTTACTTTTGGGGGGAAACGGGACCGGAGACGGACCGGGGCTGGAAAACGTATCACCATCCCCGGCCCCGAAGTCATCGGGGATTCAACTTCGAATACCATCCCCGGCCCGTCGGAAGTATTTTTTAGAGAAAAACCGCTCTAATCGGGGTCAGGGAAGCGGATTCCCGTTGGGCCGGTTTTAAATTACCATTCCTAGTTCGGCCAATATACTTTTTAAGTAGGTAGGAAACCTTCCTCATGCTTTAAGAGCCCTAATGGTCTAAAAACAATTCCAAACATTTCTTAATTTGAATTTTTGTTTGGCATGACTCCACACAACCTCTGGGAAATCATCATAATTTGGAAAAATACTCACATCCCTTCAAGGCTGAGATTTCAGTCAACTACAAAAAATCACTCATATTTGCAGCAATGCCACTAGTGCACCTACAAGCCCCATAGCACACCTACTATGCAACGCAGTGATCATGTGCAAGATTCTCGTAGTCAAACTCGTAGCTCGTGGCATGTTGCTCGGGATAGGGTTTCCTTTTCTTCTCTCTCCACATCTAAAATCCAAACACAACATAAGTTTAAAACTATCACACCTCATTAAACAAAGTGGTCTAATAAGTGAAATCATATAACCATTCAGTTACCTCCTCCTTGCCCCTCTTTATGCACTTACCGTTACTTGGCAAAGGATGTGTTATAATGCTCAATTTGATGCTCAACGTAAACCTTGTGCATAATATGTACTATAGTCAGAGCAGCCACATATAATTGATTATTAGAAGTTGATACATTTTATTTCCTAGATAAATTAACTGAATCAAATAAACATATTAATCTATGGTAAACAGAAGAGAGGGTTTTGCAGGTATGCAATACAATTCTGATCAAAGAATTCTCAATTGAAGATCTGCATGACCAACCCTTGCTTTGTGCCTTTCAAAGAGATCTTTAAATGCTTCAACAAACTGACCGTGTACTTCACTCACCTTCAAAATGAGATGAAGAGTGGTGAGGGGAAAAAGAAAAGAAAAGAAAAGAAAAGGGTGAATAAAGAAGGAAAGAAAAGTTAGCCCTAAAAAGATTGCCTAGCTTGCAAGGCCATTGGCAACGACGTATATTGCATTCCAAAAATTTTGCAATCAAAAAAGCAAATACCAAATCTGGAGTAATGTAAAATGGTTTTAGTAGACTGAAGCACCATATTTGTTACACTACATGCTATTCTGTTGGCAAATTTGAGCAAGTTCACAGGCGAAAACCCAAGGGAGGGGGGGGGGGGGGGGGGGGGTTAAACAAACAGAGGAAAAAATAAAGATGTTTATGCTTGACATTTCCCTCCAAACAAGCAGCAAGAGGAAGAGCCATTTACACGCTATAACACAGACTGAGGAAGATTTTTACACCATATTAAGCTATAATTCAAGGACAGACAATCATGTTCAAAGATAAAAATAAGTAGGGTTTAGGCCCCATTTGTTTTGACGTAGCATGTCTTTGTCAAAAATATTTTACACATTTTCCATTGCCTGGTTGAACAAAAAACAAGTAAAACATTTTTTAAGGAAAATATTTTTGCATCACTTACCAAAAAAATGACTTCCCTTTAAAAATTCCGTAAGAAATTGACTTTTACTCACTACATTTTCAACACATTTAGCATTTTTAAATAAATATCTTAGCTCACTAAAAAGTCATAAATGATACATTATTGAATCAAAATTTCTCTTTTAGGCAATAAAATATATTTTTTTCAAATGTCAACCAAACACTGAAAAACAAAAACAAAAACAAAAACATTTTTTTCTGTGCAAAATCAATCTACAAGAAAAGTATTTTTTTGTGTAAAATATTTTACGTTGAAATAAACGGAGCCTTAATAACACACCAAAATTTATAGTTGAGTATGCAAGTGTGCGTGTGGATTGATTAGCATTCAAGTGGTATCTATGCGTTTGTAGTGTAGTAGAGTCATCAAGATAATGATAATGAAGTATATAATCCCACCCTGCAAGTAAAGGTGGAGTGTTGACTTCCCAAAATGGCATTGGACATGGAAAGATACAGAATATGAACAAGTGGCTGATAAACCAATAATCAAGAATGATGTGTGTAGCAATAACATATACATTTGGACAAAATGTTTATGTTATGACCAACACAAGCGAACAAACATAACATATATATTATGTTAAGACTGCAGTGAGCATCAATACCTCTTCCATGGTGGGCTGTGGATTTTTCTTAACTTCAATTGGTCTACCAACCACCACATGCATTGGACGGTGATAGGGTAGGGGAGACCTGCAAGGGAAGAATCAAGAGATGGAGTTCAATCAGCTCCATAAAACTGTCCCTGTTCAGATTCACGTCAATTCAGAAAAATTCTCTTGGAACCGCGTGTGGAGGCCACAGGCTTGAGGGTCACATTTATTCAGGCACTGAACTTCCATTTCAGTAGCTTAAAAAAAAGAAATGATGCCACAAAAGTTTTGGCAAAATAGTTCCTCTTAACTGGATTACCACAGTTGTTTATTAAAAAGGTTAAAAGTTACTTGTGAATTACATAAAGGTACTATCCCACATGATCGATTATCTTATTAGGTAATCAATACAGTTAATCAGGTAAGATTATTTATTTGTTTTTTTTTTTTTTGGAAAGGAAGGGAAGGGGGGGTGTGGAGGGTAAGTAATCGGATAGGATTAGCTTTATGCACTGATCTAAGTTGTAAAACAAAAATTGAACGGGAAAAAAAAAGAAAAAAAAGTTTTAAACAGTTTAGAATTCCATCTCTTCTTCAATTTTCTATTTATATGGAGCAAGAAATTCAATTGACAACATTTATCATATCATTAGACTATCAGTTGTGGCATGTAAACTGTTCAATGGGACAAGCTCTTGAGGTTTCATCAAGAAGTTCCGATGAGGACATTGGTAGCCACTGAAGTTGGTTGCAATCACAGTCCACAAAACCGTCACCATGACTCCATATTTGCTTGTAATCCTCCATATTGCTAGTAATCCAATCCAAGAAGTGTAGTTTTCACATCTAGATGCGGATCAATTATAATGCACAATTTGACATACTAGAGTGGTTGCACAACCATCAAGTAGATAAATAGATAGAACTACGGTCTCAAACCTTGGTCATTGAAGAAAGTACAATTGGTAGAAAATCAATAAAGAATGCTTCCTTATCACAACAAATACACAAAAAAAAAATAAAATCAAAACATACCCAAAGATTCCCCAGAAGATAATTGGGGTGAATTTAATTGCTCTAGCAAATTGCACGTATAGTTTCCCATCAGGCTTCCACCAACTATAGACATTTGACTGCAGAAAAAAGGAAGAAATATACTTACAAAAAGATATTAATCAACAAAACCAATGAGGAAGAACAGATACAAAAGAGGGAGGATGGCATTTTTTATTTTTATGATAGGCTCAAGCATCAGATATTGTTAGGCGATAAACAGCATACTCATTCTAAGAGTAGCACAATCACATATGTGCAGGAGGTATGCACAAGAAAGTATGAGATAACCACAAGCATTAGGTGCAAACAAGTGTCACAATAAGAATTCTAATTAGATATGCTGATACCCAAATCAAAAGAGGCAAACAACAAAAATAAAATAAAAAACCATTACCTGACCAAAGCAAAAAACTGGAACCAAGGGTCGGCCCATCTCCATAGCTATGCGTACAAATCCTCTTCTTGACTTGAGGAAGGCAACCTACAAAATAAAGAACGAATAATTTGAAGACTAGGGCAAACGAAATTCAGCAGAATAAGGCAAAGGAGATTCAAGAAACTACTGCAATCCCTAAAGATCCTGCGCTGCATATAAAGGAAGAGATAGAGACATAGAGAAGATATGAGGTAGTGAGTGAAGAAGAGAGAAGATTGAATGTCCAGGATTTTGAGGAAAACATGGTCTAGCTTGACAGATTGACTGCCTATTTTCACTGCACTGATCTAGCAGAACTGATTTATAGTTATGACCTGATTTGTAATAGTAGGAGCCGTTTGGCAATATGAGAAGATGATCACAGTTGCTCCAAACCCACACTGACGGGAGACACAGAAGCTTTCAAATACGCATCATAAAAATGACTATAGTATACGTCTAAAGTGCAACACACATGAAGAAGGTGATGATGTATCAACCAATTCATTGCCATAATATGCTCGCAATTTTGGGACCTCAACTTTACATATTTTGAATGTTGTGGATGAGTCTAACTCCAAGGCTTTTTACGGCTTGATGAGGGTTGACAAATCCTTGCACAGTCCAACTACTGTATGAGAACCATGGGTGGATTCTGCTTTCTCTTTGCACAGAGTAACTCACAATGTGATGACAGCACTACATACAACCTTCAAGGAAAGAACCTTGACTTCTTTCTTCTTTAGAGGAGGCTCACTCAGGGAATTTGCAGAGATAGATCGGCAAACTTATCAACCAACAAAATCAGAAAAATAGAAATCCTCTCTTTCTCAATAGGCACATTGCCTTTGCTTCCCTCATAGGACTTAGATGCTTACTCAGTCCCTCAAGACCAGCATTCGGGAGAATAAGACACTTAAAGCAGTCCACATGAAACAAGGAAAGAGAACTGACTAAACCTCTCATTTACACATGGTCCTTTACCAGCCAAGAGACTGGGATTCAATCTTTCTGAGAGAGAGAAAGAGAGAGATAGAGAGATTCACAAGAAATGGTGGATTGGCATTAATATAATGGCGGGATAGAGCTTATTTCACATGTATGCTAGGAAAGCCAAGGAGAAGATGAGAAGATTAAAAGTTAACAATAAGTGAAATAGTTGGTTTATATCATTAATCCTCAATCCAGATACAATTATGGCTTAACCATAAATATAAAAACTCTAATAACTAGGAGTTATAGGAGTAAAACCTACCTCAGAACCACGTTCCATGTGAATTATCTCTTGCACTCCGCCTGGCACTATGATGCAGCTATAGCCAGCTGCCAAGAGGGAGATAAAGTTTTTCCTTGATGCAGGCGAAAGTCCCAGCCATGTCCATATGTGCCTGAGGAATGGCGTATAGAACACCTGATTTATATTTTTGGTGGGTAATTAACATAGTCAATAAATATAGCAAAATGAGACTGGCTCCATGTTCAAGTACCAAGGGTGGTATTCTTACAGCACTACTCGCGAGGACCTTAGCTTTTGGAAGACACATAAAACCTGTGAGGTCAGCAAGTGCACCGACACCAATGGGCAAAACTGAATGTGGCTCATAGCCGAAAACTGCATGAAGCACAGGCTTATTTCATTACTTGGGCAAAACAAGAATAAATAAACTATAGAGTCATCAGCACCAAAGTAAAGTCAAACTATGGACATGGGTACAGTACAGGTGTCAGGTGGCAGTGCGTATGTAGAGGTCAGACCCATCAAACCTCAAATTCAAGGATACACGGGCTCAGCACAAAATGGTCATATTTTTAATCTATTATGTAAAATAAAATGGTGTTATATGTAACATACAATGTCAAAAGATACTTTACTCATTTTATACCAATTATACAACAATATATATACATATAATGATAGTGTCAAATACAAATATTTAAGACATGTCCGATGTGAAGTATCGAACACATATCTCATACCCTTGTACAAGTATTGGGTATCCGACATAGGTATTTGATTTGTTTTGAAGAGTTTATGTAACATGGCAGCAGCCTACCACTTCAAGCTAGGTAGCCAAAGAAAAACCGAAAGGGGAACTTATGCAAGAGTAAGACAGAAATTTAATCATGCAAACCCCACATTAATAGGACAACAATTAGAATGGTTTTATCAAGATGTAGAACAAACCAGCACATGGAAATCCATCCTTAAGCTAGTGGAATATGCAAGCAAGCACGTAAAAAATAATCATTTAATAGCCAGCAAGTTTGCTTGCTTGATTGAAATTACTTAGCCGGGGAGAGTTGAGACTTGAGACATGCAGGACCCCATCACCCACAAAGTATCACTCTCACAATGCAACACTTTACTCAAAACCATGACATAATCACATTTATGTTACATAGACTCTTCTAAAGATATGAAGTGCCTTTGTCAAATACTCAACACTTGAGTTAGGGTATGAGATATGTGTCCGACGTGTAGTTGGATATTCAACTAGCAAGCATATTAGTAATTCAAGTTAATCATAAAACTATACATACAACCCCCATATTATGTATGAAATACTCTGTAACAACTTTTTACATTCATTTTGCCCTAGAAAATAAATTTTTTTTTTTAAAGTACATTAAAAAATATGAATATTTTGTTGTGTTCCCGTGTCTTTAGACAAGAGATTAGATGAATAAGACACCTAGACACATATCCGCACACCACCCGTAGTGGAGTCCATGTAGAATAGAGCACATTATAGACCCATCCCATGAAAGAACCCAAAAAAATACTTGGCACAGGACTTAAGGATGACTTGCTAGAGAGAAGAGACAGCTAGATTGCACAGTGCTCCCTAGAAGCCCCTTTATACCCAAGGCCCCGTATTGTTCTTAAGCTACCTTTCTTTTCACACCTTTTCCACCATATGTGTTCCGTAAGTCATAAATATGTGTATTTGTGTTTTGTGGAATAAAAAAGAAGGGGGGGGGGGATGATTTTGGGCTGTCAATCTTGAATCTAATCGTTTGGTGAAGAAGATGAATAGAAAGAACATGAAAGAACAGAGAAACTTGTATTGTGAATTCGTCAACATGTATTATACAATGCTCTGCTTTTTATACACAAGTTACACTTCAATCTATCATCTAACTGGTTTTGTTAGACCTATACATATATGTCTATGCAGATTACAATACCACTACAACCAACTACCTCACTGCTGACTAGGACGACAGCTTACAACTAACTCCAAGTAACTCCTAACCACCTTCATCAATTAATTCTCTAACCATGTTGTCACTATCATATGTCACACTCTGAAAAACCAAGGGCTACCTCTGTCTTATTATTATTATTATTATTATTATTATTATTAATTGTTTTTAATTTCGCTTTTTGAATCACTTCCCCCAACTACCTATAGCTTCTACAAGTCTTCCAATTTTTGTACTTCCATTTTTGTTGACTTTTAATTTTTATTTTTATTGTTAAAAAAAATTAAAACAGACCAAAAAATTGCATCCAAGAAGAATGAGCCGAGTAAGCAATGAAGATTCGAATATTGGTAAAACAAATTTGCGACAAGATCAATTCAGTAAACAAGTGTAAGAAAAAAAGAAGAAGAAGAAGTTTACCGTAGGACTGATTAGGATCGAAGGCTTGAATATCTTCCACATGAAGAGTCATAGGAAAATAACCACAAGCATGCTTGCAGATATACCTGAAATTCGTTTCGTTTAATCAGCATCACCAAGAAGAACACGCGATTCATATCATCATGTAAACCTGTAGGGTTTTAAATCGCTGACCTCGCTAATTTCCTGCCCCATTTGCTTTTATCGTCCATCGGAATCACCATAAAAATCACAAGCAACCCCATTGCCCTGAAAAAATTCACAAATCCACATATATATACATACATACATACACATCATTTCTACTTTCATTATCTCAGAGAGAGAGAGAGAGAGCGAACATGAAGAATTTGGGAAGGGGGAGGAAGAGGAAGGAAGCCAAGACGACGACGACATTGAAGTGGATGGCGCCGAGCCAAATGATGAGCGCCAAAATCGTGTGGAAGACTGAGCTTTCTGAGCCAGTGAACTCAGTCGGTGAGGGCGGTGCCGCCATGACGGACTCCGGCTCCGTCGCCATGGAAGAATTGAAATCTGAATCGCAGAGTTTTCCAAGAATTTCAAGTGTAAAATCAGAATCAAAACATACACACATACAAGTTTATGTATGTATATAAATAGATAGATAGTAAATCCAAAGTGTTTCGAATTGAAAGCACCGTCGGCGTCACCCAACAACCACTCGCCTCCGCCACCGAGTTGTTGGTTCGTTCATGTTCTGCGTCTGGACCACGAATTCTTTTGTTTAAGGCGTCCGCGACGCGTCCGGATCCTCTAGAGTAACTCTGTAGAGTGTTCTCCTAGAGGGAATGATCGGACGGCTGTGATTAAGCCTCACCAAAACGACGTCGTTTTGGTGAGGATTTTCAAAAAAAAAAAAAAAAAAAAAAACCCAGATTTTTTGAAGCTCTGTTGCAGATCAACAATGGCTTCCATTCATCATCATCATCACAACCCAACAACCCAAATCAGACTAACTCTCTCTCTCAAATCCATTCTCTCCATCACCCTCCTCATTCTCTCTTTCTCCTCCCCCACTGGTAAGTATTTTGAAAAAAAAAAAAAAAAAAAAAATCAAATTTCCTTTCTTCTGGGTTTCTTTCTTTTCATCATTCTTGGAAGAGTTGTGAGAGAAGGCTGAAAATAAGACAAATGGGTGATGAAAATTTCAAAGAAAAAACATGGATAATGAAAAGAAATTGCAAGAAAATCAAATTCAGAGGAAATGGGTAAGAACCCGCGGCGGAGGAGATCGGCCATGGACATCGGTCTGCCGGCGGCGGGAGGAGGAGATCAACAACCGGAGTTCGGCGGATGAGATCGGCCATGCTTCATCTTCTCTCCTCTCAGACCTCTCTCACTAACTCTGCCAAGAACGATGAACAGAACGCAGAACAAGAAAAATTTGATCTTTTTTTTTTTTTTTTTTTTTTCAATTTACCCACCAAAACGACGTCGTTTTGGTGAGGCTGAATCTCAGCCCTTGAAAGGCTGAGTGGAACACGTGTCTCTGCCCCTCTCCTCACTGTAGGAGATCACTCTAGGAGTAAGACTCTAGAGGATCCTAACGTGTCGGGGACGCGTCCGGATCCTCTAGAGTAACTCTCTAGAGTGATCCTCTAGAGTAGATGATCCAACGGCTGTCATTAGGCCTCACCAAAACGACGTCGTTTTGGTGAGGAATTTCAAAAAAAAAAAAAAAAAAAAAAATTGCAGATTTTAGGGATTTCAAAATGACGAACGAAGGTTCCTGTGGAAATGTAATCTGAAATTAGAGAGAGAGAGAGAGAGAGAAGGGCCGACACCGACCGCCGCCGCCGCCACACTGCCACTTGCATTGCCGCCACACCGCTGGGTCACCATACTCCAACAGAGAGAAAGAAAAAACCAAAGGTTCGTTCATCCTCTAAACTTCAAATATTAGGGCTTTGATTCCAATATTTTGAAATCAAAAAATATTAGGGAAAAAATATTAGGGGTTTCGTTCATCCTCTAAACCGTAAGATCATTCTGAGTATGGAAAGGGCTTTGATTTCATATATCATCCTCTAAAGGGCAAGTTACAGTTCGTTCATCCTCTAAATTTCTTACGGCAAGATTAGGGAAAAAATCCAAAAATATGATCTTACGGTTTTGATTTGAGACTTTTTACATGATGTATTTCAAATCTATGGTTAGAGGAATCGAACTGTAGATGATTGGAATCATCAAAGAAATTTATGAATATATTTATATATTTATATATATATATATATATGCATCTGTGTGTAATGGGCATCTGTGTGTAATTTAAAATGACCCTCTATTTGTATAATTTAATCTGTGTGTAATTTAAATATAGTATTTCTCTGGTCGATCATAAAATAGGCATTCTCAGTTTGGAAGACAGGAATGTAAGAGAATGATTATGTAATTAAGTTTGTTTTGTTTGGCATTGATGAATGCCTATGCATAACTGCTCAGTATACTTTCTTCCATACTATTCCTGTAGATAACAGTATGTAACAGAATGATATAGTTTCTTCCATACTCAGAATGATATATGAAATACACATCTTGCACTCTGTTTGCACTATGTTTTTCAATTGTCAATTTCCTTCCAATATTTTAACTCTCTCAGCTACCTCTTCCATAAGAAAAAAACCTCCATTGTTTTCAATTTGCTGTTACATACTGTTCTCTACCCTGGTAACTTCAGTAGGTTAAAATGACCCTTTATTTGTATAAGAAAAAAACCTCCCTTGTTTTCTTTGGCATTGATGAATGCCTATGCATAATTTGCTGTTAAAATGACCCTCTATTTGTATAATTTATCCTGTACTATCCATTCTTCAGTAGGTTCTTCTCAATAAGATTAGTTTCATACACAACTTTTGCTTAGCCCATTGAAGAACCATCCTGCCCTCTAGAAACCCAATATACTAAGTATTGTTCTACACCCAAACATAAAATAAAATCAAAGATATGATAATAGGTAAAACAACTTCAGAGATAAAAAAATAGGAAGAACGTCATCTTCTACTAATCAGTAGTTGAATCTGTTGGTATTTTTTATGCAGATAAACCAATGGCTTCATCTTCTACTAATTATACGAACTTGGAATTAAAGCCAAGGTTTTGTAATTGTGGAAGAATAGCTGCCGTGCGTGTTGTACAAACCAATGCAAATGGAAATAAAGGGCGTGTTTATTTTGTTTGCCCAAGAAAATATGTAAGGACCTGTTATATAAATGAATCTATTACTTTTTACAAATTTCGTTTGTCTTTTATTGATTAACTAATTATTGTCCATTGTAGTATACGAACAACCATTGCAATTACTTCACCTGGTTCGCAGATGATGACGACGACGAGGACGACAACATTACCGCATCAACTTCAACCAATGCTGGACCTCGGTCAAGAACAGAAGAAATTAATGATGTAAGGACAACGCTTGGTGAGCATGATAGAAGGATTCAAAGGATGGAGAAGATGTTCAAGGCAATGACTTATGTCATTGTATTTTGCATATTTTTGTACTTTATCTTGTAAATGACTCAATGTAATCTACTTTGTGTATTTTGTGTATTCAAGAACAGTGTACTTTTCTATTTTAGGTTTTCGAACATGCTATGAATGTAATCTATTTTTGTACTTGTTTTGTAATTTTTTTGTTGGTGCTTACAAATCTTATGGCTTGCAAAAACAAGTGTATAACAGGTTTGTTTGAGATGAAATGTGTTGAATTTTTGGTTTGTGAAATCTACTGAGTTATGTTGGTTGAACATGTTGAATTGAAATGTGTTCAATGAACAGGTTGAACAAGTTGAATAACTAGGTGTTCAATGAACAGGTTCAACAGGTTCAAGGTGTATAACAGGATGTATGCTGTTCAACAGGTTCAAGGTGTATAAGTAGGTGTTGAATTTTTAAAGTGGGTACTGATTATGAACAGGATGTATGCTGTTCATGAAAGTGGGTATTGATTTTTAAAGTGGGTATGCTGTTCATTGATGTATGCTGTTCATTATGAACAGGTTCAAGGTGTATAACAGGTTTCTTTGAGATGAAATGTATGCTGTTCATTAAAGTGGGTATTGATTATGAACAGGATGTATGCTGTCCAAATAGATCATCAGTGCCAATTGAGCACCTGTTCATTGATGTATGCTGCCAAATTGAACAATACACCAAATTAATTATTTCATCATTACAAAATGTATGAAGTATAAGCAGAGAAAAGAACTCTAATACCATACAGCATTGCTTTCATTATTTGGTTTCATTATATATACCATACAAAATGTATGAAGTATAAGCAGAGAAAAGAACTCTAATCAAAACAGAAACAATTTTTATTTGGTTTCATTATATATACCATACAGCATTGCTGATTCAAAATTCAAGTCCTTCCTATGCAGGAAAGGTAACT
Organism: Camellia lanceoleosa; assembly: GCA_025200525.1. NCBI lineage: Eukaryota > Viridiplantae > Streptophyta > Magnoliopsida > Ericales > Theaceae > Camellia > Camellia lanceoleosa. The sequence continues at coordinate 167,117,720 of CM045758.1, read as the reverse complement.
GAGATTAACAGCAACCTAATTAACATGTTACAAAGACAGATGGATGTTGGCATCTGAGAAGATACAAGGTGGTTGACATGGTCTACTATAATGGAAGATAATCTGGGAATAAACAGACTAAACCCTCAACAAGCCAAACAAACCAAGTAGAAGTCCTCAACAAAGAAATCCTCAACATAGAGCAAGTTGCACAGATAAAATGCAGAACTGAGAGCAACACCACTGGTAACAGAACAGAAACCAAACATACCAAACATCCTCAACATAGAGCAAGTTGCCAGCAGAAACATTTCAACATTTGAACAGAAAATTTCAACATTTCAACATTTCAGAAATTAATCAAAATTTCAACATTTGAAGGGAAGTTTCAGCAACATTTACTGAGTAATTTGAACAGAAACTTTTTAGCAACAGTTTGATGACAGGTTTTGAATATTACATATCCAACAAAAAATTCACAAAAATTCCCAAAACAAAATAATGCTAAGATGTTGGCGTGTGATCCACATCCCCATGCCCACGGCCACGCCCACGACAATGAGCATATAGTACCTACAAAAAAAATAAAATAATATTACATCAAAGGAACCATAAAATAAAATGGAACTTTAAATGAATGAATGACAAAATAAAAGAGAAAAGGTGAAAAAAAAATTACTTCACTACATGCGGGACTATTTGAAGCTTACGAATGATAACTACTTGCATTGTTAAGCAATGGTTGATAGGTTCCATGGACGGAATACGTCGATGGCATTGAAAAATGCATATTGTGATAAAGAAAACTTGGCTGCAACAATAACAAACACATCAATCTAAAATGATAATAGTCAGCTACAAATCCGTACTAAAACTTTTTATTAAACTAACTTACATCATAGGCAGGATACATAAATTGAGACGCAGAAGCTCTAACTTGAGGAACACTCGGCGAGAATGGAAGAAGTTGAGGAACACTTGAAAATAAAGGAGCCGACTGAGGAATTAAGGGAGGTGCTTCAGGAGCACTTGCCGAAAATAAGGGAGGAGTTTGAGGAGTAACAGACATGGAAGTTTGAGAAGCATTATGTGAACTTGTTTTATTTTTCTTTGCCAACGCAAGCTCCAAACCACCTTTTGTCCGCCTTCGTCCTTTGCTAGTGCACTCTTTTCTCTTGAGTCCTTTTGCTTGGACTACATTTGTATCCGCTACACCATCCACGTCAAAGCTTTCGGGGGGGCTTTCTTCTTGAATAGTATCTGAACAAGGCATATTGAATTTTGCGCTTAACATGGTTTCAATGTCTGCAATTAATTCATCCGCTTTCTCGACCGTCAAATTATATGTTTCCTCACTTTCAGAAGCTCTGCACGCTACTGATCTGAATATTGCCATCAATGACCTATATCGTGAAGTTTGATGCAATCTTACATCAACTTGAATATCATGCCCACACCTATCTTTCACATTTTCAGATCTTGCTTTTTTAGTCTATCTCTTCAAAATATATTGTGAAGGAATCTCTTTCAATTTTAGTCTTTCTCTAAGGATCTTCAAACAATGACTACACAAAATGCCTTTCATTTCAAACTTCCTACAATTGCAAGTGACCGAATCATCACACTCCTGCCTCACCTTCCTCACCTTTATACCATCACTATCAAGAACCGTATAAACGGTATTCTCACCATCATTTTCAATGTCTTCAATGTTGACTTCAAGGGACTTGACATACTCATCCTGAAATTCTTCAAAAATTTTATTTGTGTAAACAGCAGCAGCTTGCTCCATAATCTTCACTTTAATATTCACCCTGGGCAACTTTTGGCATAGAGCATATTCGGCTTGTAACTCTTTGTATCTTTTCTCAGACAGAACTCGATCAAAATGCATGAAAAATTGCATTAAATTATGATCAGACTGAATGAAATCCTTCAAGAAAGCATTAAAGGATTCACTAAGTTGGGTGCTACTCATTCCCGCACCCCATGCATTTCTAACATATGGCCAACCCCATTTTTCCTTCACCCCAAATGTTAACTTCAACCAATGATTATCTCTTACTTCATACTTGTCAAGCATTTCCTCCCATTTTAACATAAACTCTTCCTCATCCTCAATGTCGTACATAAACGTGTATAAAACACTCTTCATGCCCTTATCCTTCATCGCCTTATCTTTGAAGATAGAATTTGCATGCCTTAATGCATTTTGCATCAAATGCCAAGTGCAAAGGCGGTGGGTTGTGTTAGGCATGACAATAGGTATGGCCTTAGCCATTGCAGCATCCTGATCCGTAAAAATTGTTTTTGGTGCCTTACTTGACATTGCCTCCAAGAATCTTCTAAAAAGCCATACGAAAGAATCGGCAGTCTCATCATACATCAAAGCTGCACCAAATACCACGGTTTCCCTATGATGGTTCAATCCAACAAAAGACGCAAATGGTCTATGTGCACTATTTAACTTGTAAGTAGTGTCGAAAGTGACAACATCACCAAATTGCCCATAATCCATAATCATCTGAGCATCGGCCCAAAATATGTTTGTAATCTGCTCCTCGTTATCTAATTGGACCGAGTAAAAAAAAGATGGATTCTCCAATGATTTGTCACGAAAATATTGCAAAATGCTACCTGCCTCCCCATATGCTAAACTGTTTTGCCTCTTCGTTCTCAAATAATTTTTTTGGTCCAGTTTTGTGAACCCAAGTGACTCCCTTCCACCAACTTCATTACCCATGAGCTCAAATGCAGCATTAAGACGGATTCCAGATTTTTCGGCTAAATCTATTTAGGTTACTGTGATGCGAGATATCTTCCTTGGGATGGTAACATATCGTACATTCGGTTGGTACAAAGATATGATTATGTTGTTCAACAAAATCACTAACAAAAAATTTCTGCATATTCCTATCCCACTTTATGACAAGTCGGGCTTGACAACCAGTCCTCACTTCCTGCCTAGGATTTTTTGTTAATGAATCTCGCTTGTCGACAACCCGAAATCCCTCCTTATTACAAACAAATTGCCTTGAAGTGATTTGTCCGTCTTTGCTCTTGTTTACATAACCCCTTCTAATACTAAAACCCAACCTTCCTCCATAAGTATTGTAGAAATCATAAGCTTCTTGTTCTGTAGCAAACGTCATGCGAACTCTAGGCTTCCAATCACACTCACCCCCGTCATTCTCATGATTGTTAGGTTCCATCTGAATGTGCCAAGTCACTTAAAAAATTTAAAAGTACTCAATATTAGCATAAAAACTGTAAATTATGTCAAATAAACTTCATTTGAGGAGGGTCAAAAACTAACAGAATATAGAACATATCATAATTCCAAGGTGTGGTAATGCACGAATTATTTATCTCACTGTTTGTTCCATTCTATGTTTCATAAATATCTCATAATGTCACAACACCAATATCAAAAACTAACAGAATATAGAACAGAAGATAATACAGAGTATGGAATAGATTATCTCATTGGATGTGGAGTCCTATTAATATATAATAGGTATATATATATGAACACAAATTTACAAAGGAATCAGAAATGATTTTTCATATTGGTAGGCATCTGTATAACATGCCAACTTAAACAAACATTAACCGAAACATGAGAAATAAAGGGCGCATGTTTAACATGACAGCACATTATTGGTGAAATGTGTTTAAAAACTGGAACCCCAAAGCATTAGCAAAGCAGGCCCTAAGCCTACTTAAACTCAAACCAATGTAAACAAAAAGAATTCCTGTTTGGCCATCAATTTTAGACATGAACACAATTGAAAGAAGCCATAAAAAATATTGGAACACGTGCCAAGATTTCAAAACAAAAAATAAGAAATTCTCAGATGTCAAATGTTTTGAGATAATTGAAATAATAGTCACAAATATTAAAACTTTGTTAGACATTGGGCAGAAGTAATGAGTTGCAGATAGATCTTTGACAGTAGCAGAAATAAACCAACAACAAAAATCATTGTGACAGCCAGTCATTGAAAAAGAAAATCAGCAAGATTGAAGCAACATCTCAGCAAGATTTCAACATAAAATTATATATATAATACAATCACCTATATATTGCAGGGGCAGGGGCAAATGGCTTGACAACGGTTGGAGCAGGGGCAACGGCCACGGCGGTGGCGACAGCAGGACGGCGGCGACGGTGGGGCGACAGGAAGCTCCTCGCGACGGCCAACTCTTCTTCACTCTCTCGTTCTTTCTTTGATTCTTCCCGCCGTCTGTATAGTCCTGTGTATACAAATGGAGGGAAACCCAAAATCCCTCCTTTGAATCCCCGAATCTGCAATTTTTTTTTTTTTTTTGAAATTCCTCACCAAAACGACGTCGTTTTGGTGAGGCCTAATGACAGCCGTTGGATCATCTACTCTAGAGGATCACTCTAGAGAGTTACTCTAGAGGATCCGGACGCGTCGAGGACCGCGCTTTCTAACTTAAAAATCAAAAATTACTATAAATATATATATATATATATATCAATAATTTTAATTAAAAAGTCAAAAAAAAAATTTCTATTTTTTATATATCTTTTTGTTAAAAATTAAAAATTATCTCAAATATATTAATTTTTTATATCATAATTTAGTCAAAATTATTAAAAAATTATTAAAAAAATTTATTTCTAAACAAAATCTTGACTCAACTCAACATGTGTCGATTTAATTTTTGGGGGTTAAAATTGCATCCACAAGAGTCTTGTTTGGCAAAGATTAAAATTTGGCTTTTTGAGCTAAAATTCGCAAAAAAATAAAATAAGTTAAAATAGTCAATAAAACAAAATATCACATCAAATCCATAATCATTTCACTTTTTCTCTCATAAATATCACATCCAACTAAAAAAAAATTCAACCATCTTTCCAAACACAAAAATTTTAGCCTACTAAGGGTTTGTTTGGAAAGTGGGTTAGTTTTTTGGCTATTTAGCTATTTTAGCCTGGGGTTAAAAAGTCTCATTTGAGAAAGTTTTTTTAAATTTTTGGGAGAGAAAGCATATAATGATTATGGATTGGATATGATATTTTGTCTTATTGAGCTAAAAAACATATTTTATCTTTTTGTGACTAAAATAATCTCAAACCCAACCTAACTCTTCTTCCCAAACAAAGTCTAAGATAATCAAAAATTAAAATAACTTACTAAAATAATCAACTTCTCAAACAAGGCCAAGGTCAACTTTCTCTTATCATCGGACTATACCTTTACAATTTTAATCTTGTATATTTAATTTATTTTAATATAAAATTAGATTATTTTAGAAATAATTACAATAAAATGATATAAATTCAAAATAATTGGCTATGTTTGGCATAAATTTTTTTGGTTAAAATAGTCAAAAAAAATAAAATAGACTAAAAAATCAATAAAACAAAATATCACATTCAAACCATAATTATTTTATTTTTTCTTTCACAAAAATAAAAAAGTTCACTCTAAATGAGACTTTTTAATCTTAAGCTAAAATAGCCAAAAAGTTAAAAAGTCAACCCACATCCCAAAACAAATATTAGTAGATTTAGCCTTCGTTTGGCAATGATTTTTTTAGTTGGCTTTTTTTACTTTTTTTAGCCTGAGACTTTTTTGTTCATTTGGTATTCTTGATTGGCTTTTTAACTTTGGAATAGTGAATTATTTTTTGTCTTTTTGTGATTTTTTGACTTTTTTTTGTCCTTTTATTATTATTTAGCCCAACATGTTTACCAAACACCACCTTAGATGCACAATCTAATATATGAATTAGTTGTAGTTTCATGATATTACAATTATTTTGAGTTGATATCATGTTTGAAGAAATTGCAAATATATGGAACAATCACAAAATAATTACATTACAAATAAGAATTTTTTTTGTGTGCAACTCTAACATATATAAGAAGATTTGCATCAAACACAAGAATAAATGAAAAATGCTTGGGAGCACTAATTAGTGCTCCCACTAATTAGGTAGCAGTGGGTCCCGCCAGTAATGATGTGATGTTTTGATCGTGGAGTTGTATTTTTTTTTTTAACTTTTTTAATGCATTAGTGCTATTAGTGGTGATGTTTTTAATGGAATGAATCATTGTTGAGAATAAATTTGTATCATGCACACAGAAGAATAATACCATCATAGAAATGCAATTTTTTTTTTCTCACTACTCCACTAAAATGTAATTTTCCCATCATTTTTTTTTGCGTTGCAATTTCTCCCTTTTTTATCCATTTAAATTTAATACTTATATGATTTTTTTTATAAATTTGAAAATCTAAATATATTATTTTAAAATTAGAAAAAGAAAGATGATATTCAATAATAATTAAAATAATATCCATATAATTAACTATTTAATTCCGTGCAATATTTTCCTGTATAGAAAGATTAATGAATAAAAACTATCCATTTTGTAAGATATGCAATCATGTTGGCTTGGGGTGTCCTAAAAAAGTATATTTTTTATCTTTTTATGAAAAGATGTACAGAAAAATAGAGAGGTGATGTGATGAAAAAAAGATAAAAAGATGAATTATTTAGTAGATCCCAAACTTTCATCCCTGATCAACTTAACTTTTTATATAGATATTTTTATTGATGAACCTAGTAAAGTAAATCATTTGAATCATTTAAAATAAATTGATAATCGTAACTTTTTTATTTTATTGTATTTGTTTATGAAAAAACAGATGACAACATATTTTTAAAAATAAATCATATATTTTTTTTTATAAACAAATACGATAAAATGAAAAGATTACGATTATCGTATCAATCTAATTTTTTTTTATAAATGATATACATTGAGAGTTTTACAAATTAAACGACGTGGTTCATTAAAACAAGAATCATGATGGGCTATGAATTTTTCAAGCTTTGTCATGTTGAAATGTAGACATGAAGAAAACCCCACCCTTCTTTACATAATTGCTTTTAACTAAAAAGTCAAATCCACTTTTCAAACTCAATGAGGTGGCAGTTTGTTACAATATATTTCTTAATTATCAATCAATTATTTTTAGCTTTGGTTTGGTTTTTGAGTTGGGACTAAATAAGCACACGAGGACAAAAAAAAAAGCCAAAAAATCACAAAATGACAAAACACTTAACTTTGAATGAAAAATTACCAAATTCACCCATATATAAACAAAAAGTCAAAAAAGTATCATTTCAAGTGAAGGGTAATTTTGTCATTCCAATGCACAAAAGTCAAAAAAGCCAAATAAGAAAACCAAACGAACAAAAAATTCCCAAGCTAAAAAAATCAAAAAAACCAAAAAATCAAGTTTGCCAAATAACACCTTAAATATAGACTCTATTACATCTTATTGAATCTAAAATGTAAAGGGGCACACAAGCCCTAATTTATGAACATATATTTCATTAAGTCCTAACTAATATTTTTTACACCTTTAAGTCTCATTAAATTTTTAATAATCGGAATTGTCCTTCAAATAACAATTATTCATCATTTATGATTATCTATAAAAAAAAATAATGATTTGACATTTATTTTGATTGTCAAAACTTTAAAATATTAATTTTCAAATTGAAAAAAACTAAAATATATATATATATATATATATGTGTGCAAAAAAAAAAATTAAAAAAACTGAATTATTTTTTTGTGCAAAACTAAAAAGTTTGTGTCTATAAAGGAGCATGATAATATAGCATTAATGTGCAAAACTTTAAAAAAAAAAATTTAAATGAAAAAACGGATAATGTTCTCGATTTTATTAAATAATTGAATCAAATCAATAAGTAAAAAGACAAAAGTATTTAATCTCGTACTCTGTTTTTTTTATCAGTTAGTGCAACAATTATCTAAAATATTATTATGCAAAATTGATAATATTATTAATTTTACAAAACTGATAATATTTTTAGTTTTACTAAATAAGATTTATTGGTTTAAAAAATCTTAAATAGGATCTGAGCTACTATAATATTTGCAAATAAGATTTTTATATAATTAACTCAAATGTAAATTTAAGAAGTGAACTTACCTTTACTTGAGTTATTTCTTTCACATGAAAACGATAAAATTATGTTCCATCGATTGAAATTCACTATCCGGTATTTGTCATTTTCATTCAAGTGATTCATTGAGTAGAAATAGTGTGCCCTAGTCTTGTGATCCATTTAATACATGAAATGGTGTACCCTAGTCATTTGATTCATGCTTTTTTAATGTCATGGGAAAATTGTATGAATTAGATTTTTTTTTAGAGTTAGGGAGTTTAATATTACCCTTTTTATTAACTTTTTAATTTCTTTAGTATTTTAAAATTTTTAAAAAGTTAGTGCATTTAAAAAGTTGTTATTATTATTATTATTTTGTAAGTGAGAAAGTTGAGTTTTTCTTTTCAGCTGATAACAAATAGGAAATTCAAGCTATTCTTAATTAAAATTGCCTTTTTGTTTTTCAAAGCACTTTTTGTTGTAGCACGAAGGATGGAACATCTTACTTTTTGTAGTATAAATTTAGAGCATTAGAATTTGTAATAGAGCATTAATATCTTGTATAAATTTAGAATTAATCTTTAATTGCTTTACATATGCATTCCTCACTTATAATCTAGAAAGCACGGATACGGATATAAGATACGGATATGATACGATACAGATACAGCGATACAATAAAACTTAAAAAAGTAAGATACAGGTACGGTTAGGATACGTTTGTCAAAAATAAAAAATAAATAAATTATTAATAGTGAGTTACACATAAGCTCAAGAATGTTGAGAAACGAAAATAACTTTATGATGCAAAATACTAATATTTAAGAATTAGGTATTAATTTAAGGTAGTAGCTAGTTTAGTTTTTAAATTTTCAATAGGTCTTGCAAATATTTCATTTCAATATCAAGTCTAATATGTTGATATTATAATATCAAAACAATTCACAATTTGACCCCATTATTTTTCCTTTTGCACTAGTCAAAAATATTCTATGCACGTTTATTTGCTTGTTTATTTATTGATATTTAATTTTACTATTATTATATTATCTTATTAATCCTTACTTCTATGTAGTTATAGGGGACGTGCATGGTACAATGAAAATATGTTAATTTGATGAATTCTATTACTTTAACTTATTATGTTATTTTTATAAAAAAACTAAGTAAAGTATTGTAAAAAATATAATATTTATCCTCGCAATTATATTATATTATGATGTTATGCAAGAAATGATACAATTCTAATTTTGTAAAAGGAGTAATATGTGACTTGGAGCATTTGATACTTCAAAATTAATTAAGAAGTATCCGATAATATGTGACTTGGAGCATCCAATACTTCAAAACTAAGTATCCGATACTTTAAAATTAATGAAAAATTAATTAAGTATCCGATACTTTTAATAAGTATCTGATATGTATCCGTAAGTATGCAAGGAGTATCGGTATCCGATACGGATACGATATGAATACGTCTTCCTATTTGAAGTATCCGTGTTTCATAGCTTATAATTAAGTATCACTTTATCCTCTTTATTATAAAAAAGTATATTTGATCACTCTCAATTATAAGGTTTTATCATTTTCACTCTCCTGGGTAGGGTGTAATAAACCAAGGCATTTAACCTAATGGTTATATTACCCTCTTTATGATGTGAGGTTTCAAGTTTAATTTCTATATAAAAGAGTTTGATGCGCTTTGTGTCGGTGTTTATTTTTTTCTCATTACGGAAATTGTATGTAAGTATTAGTGCAGTGATTGTTGGGTTTGAACTCAATAAACTTTGTTAACTTTTTAACTATTGTGAATTAGTAATTTATTTGATAATGTAATATTTTTCATATTTGTAATTACTCTTTTATTAATTAACACACAAAAAAATTAAGATGTATTTCAAAATTTTTAAGGAATTATAACATTTTATGTCAACAATGTTGTCTCGTCTAGTGTCGAGTAGTTGAATTATACATCATTGTTTATTGAAACGACACTCACATTAGTTTTCCAATCAGCTCTTTCTACCAAACTAGCGGTCTCCAATCTTCTCTTTCCACCAAATTTGAGTGACAATTGTTCATTGCGTACTAGACTTCTACTACATATTAAGTCTCCGTTTGGAAAGTGGGTTAGCTTTTTAATTTTTTAATTTTTTTAGTTATTTTAATCTCAGGCTAAAAAGCCTGATTTGAAAAGGATTTGTTGACTTTTTTGACTTTTTGACTTTTTGGTGAAGTGGCCTCCTGTTAATTTACCAAAATACCCTTGATCCACATGTACCTATAATTCAAAGATTTTGGTATTCATGTCAGCTTCCCAAACGGTCCACCAATGTTGGTTTTTTTTATTTGTTTTTTTTTTCTCTTATTTTCAGTTTTGATTTGCCGTTTTGTGCTACCCTTTTTTTTGGGGGGGGGGGGGGTTCGATTTGGGTATTCTGCTTAAATTTTTTTATTTTTTATTTGTTTATTTTGGGTTTTATTTTGGGTTTTATTGTCCTGTGTATTTTAAATAATTTAATTTTAAATATTTAAATAATATTCAATTTTATTTAAATAATCTAAAATTTTAACTCGTAAAAATTTAAATAATTTAAATATTCAAAAAATTTAAATAATTTAAAATGTTAGTATATTAATTTAAATTTAAATCGTAATATTTATTTTTTGCCTTATTTATTTATTTTTTTGCCATATTTATTTTTATTTATGTTTTTATACATTAATTATTTATTTTTTGCCTTATTTATTTTTATATTTATTCCCTTATTTAATTACATGGCGAATCGTAATTTATGTTTTCATGTTTTTTTTAAAAAAAAAAAATTCAATGAGCCGTATTTTTGTCGTTATTTTTTTTTAATTTACGATTTTGTCTTTTTTTTATTCACCCACATTAATTTGTTTTTATATTTCAAAAATGGATTTTCATGTGTTTTATGTATTTGTAAATTACGTGACAAATGTTAATTTCTATTTTTTTTTCCTTTTTTTCCTTTTCCTTTTCCTTATATTTTCACATTTTTAATTTTAATTTTAATTTTAATTTTAATTTTAATATTTAAATAATGTAAATAATCTAAAAAATTTAATGCGAAAAAATTTAAATTAAATATTCAAAAATATGTAAATCATAAAAATTTAATCAATTTAAATAATAAAAAATTTATTTTAACAACAAAATTTAAATATTCAAAAAATTTAAATAATTTAAAATGTTAATATTTTAAATTTAAAAACAACTCTACACTCAAGTCGTAACCAAACACATAAAATGAAACTCAATAAATAAATTATTGAATTAACTCATAACCAAACACATAACTCGAAATTCCATATTATTTTCACAACTCTACACTCAAATCATAACCAAATACATAACAAAAAAAAATATTTAAAAATAGTTTTATCAAATTTTCAATTTAAATTTATTTTCATAAAATATTTTAACAAAAAACAAAAAAAATGTTTTTAATATTTTTTTTCTACTTTCTTTGTTTTCCCAGGTAAAAAGCCTTCAGTGATTTTATTTTATTTTATTTTATTTTTTTTTATTTTTTTTTTTAGGGGCTGACGCCGCCCTTGGTTCATGTGGAGGTAATATGATAAATTTACTTGTGAAATTGTTGCAGCCATGCTCCTGTGCAGCTTTTGTCCGTTTGTGGCTAAATTAGCCCCTTTTGTCATTTAGTGGCTAATTTAGCCCAAACCCAACATCCCAAACACCACCTAAGAATATTTATGTCATTCTAAATTTAACTTTGCCTAACATTGAACTCAATCTAATCATTCCAAATCTAATACTAATGCTGTGTTTGGTTGAGGGATTTGGAAAGAGAAATGAAAAAAATAGGTGAAATGTGAATAAAACATGTCTATATTTCATCTAGTTTCACATACATTTTCCTTTTTTTCTTTTTAAATCCCTCATCAAATCCTCCAACCAAACACAAAATAAAAAAATTTTTGAATTCCAAGCCTTACTCCTTTAACCCGTTACATATGAGTTATGAATTTTGCTTAAGCATTAGAAGACAACTAATTTGACTCCTTTTTTAAAATGAATTTGAAAGGTTTGAATTTAGGCTTTTAACGATATTTGAATTCTAGAAAAAATTAGTGAAATATTATTTTCCAACTTTATATAGTAGGAAATGTCTAAGATTTTTTTTTTTATTAGTTAAGATCCCTTAATAAAATTTCTCTATGATTATACCAAAGAAATTTTAAATTTCTCTATAATCATATAAAAGAAATTTTGAAATTTCTCTATATCAGGGTCGAAATTTCTTTGAGTCGAGCCAGAATTTCTCTTAGTTGAATTTTCTCTGTTAAAATGTTAAGAGACCCCAACTACTATGAAAATACTTTATCTTATAAAATATTAATATTAGAGGCATTAAAAAAATTCCCCCTTCAATATATTATACATATATGTTTATATATGCTTTTATCTTTATATTTTTTAATTTATTGTGAAATTAATTAATTTAAAATTAGAATAATTTCTAATCCAAATAACTCCTCTTCTCCACTTCTTCAACCCACCACATCTTCACATTTTTTTTAATCAACAAAAAAAAAAAAAAAACAAACAAACAAACAAACAAACAAACAAACAAACAAACAAAGAACACTATTTTGATGTAATGAGACGTACAAACAATAAAGAAAACATTAACAAACAGGAAGCCTAAAACGGTGATATCACCTACCTTTCTTCTCAAATACATTCCCAGGTACATCTAATAATGGTGATATCAAGCACCAGTGTTAATAATTAATGAGAAATCATATTGCAGTAGTGAAGCCTAGTTGATTGGATTAGTCAAAGATAAAGAACGTCCACCTAACATCATTAGCTATATTTTATTCACCGGCCACATAAAATGATATAATCAATGGACTCAATATTTATTCTTATAAATATCGTAGAATGGAGAACGGAAAATGCAAAAATAAAAAATAAAAAATAAAAAATTTAATGTAGAAATGAAAATGAATTCATCTGATTCAAATTTTCTTAATCAATTAAACCCAGATCCATATCCAAAGCAGCCCATCAGAGCATGTAATGTGGAACCCAGGTTGAAGCCTTGAAAGCAGATTGGTTTGGCAACTACTGGGCTTAGGCTCTGATCTAATAGGCCCATTACCATAGTTTGATTGGAGACCCAGCCCTGGGTTGCTAAATTCCATTCAAGATTGCCCTATAAATTATAAGAATAATGCTATATGTATAAATTAATATCCTAACTAATATATTTACAGATAATGTGACATAATTTTAGAGGTTTTGGATATTTGTAATTTGTATAATAGATGGAATCAGTAATAATGAGATAATACTAATTAATACATTAGTGTATACATTAATTAGTGCATATAACACCACCGAAATTATAATTCATTTGCAGATTGCTTCAAATTGATCATTAACCAACAAATTTTTTTTAATTTTTTTTTTTTGGGTGGGGGGTGTTTTCTAATAACCCAATATTTTTTTTAAAAATTTAGTTGAATTAAAAATAAAATATTAAAAAATGTCAGATGCACTGTCCAACCCAACATTTGACTTCACAAGTTTGTTTATTTGGAGATCAACGCCTCGTTCCAGAGTAGATTTTTTTTTAGTAATTTTTTAATTTTTTGGTTCAAATATGGTGTAAAAATATTTAGGATGACTTTTTGATTTTTTTTATAAAAAAATATGTGTAAAAAATAGAGAAAAAATAAAATTTTTGACTTTTTCATATAAATTGTTGGCTTTTTAATTTTTTTTAATAATTTTTTGACTTTTAAACTAAAAAATAATGTTACCAAAAGAGACCTAAAAGCTGAAAGAGGCCTCCAAGATAAAAGTGTCCTCTGTGGGACACCAACATTCATACCTTGAGGCAGACAATCTTAACTCATATCTATTTATTCTGTTATATATAATGTACACTCAATTTGGGGTTAATATTGTCATGCATTTTATTTTTAATTAAAAAATACCATTCACTTTCAATAATTGCCACGTTAGATAATTGTTAAACAAATTTTCTTATTATTCAAACCATCTAAAATTACTAAAAGGTTTACCTTATTTAAAAAGTTGTTAAACAAATTTTTTTTTTTTCATTTATCAAACTGCTAAAAAATTTAAATGTATAATTACAATAAATGCATCATATTTGCACGGACAATCCAACATCACTTGGAAATATCGGGTAGGTTTGGTTTGTGTTTCTGAAAAAAATTTCAGAAATTTTCTCTACAAACAAATTTCAGAAATTTTCTCTACCAAACAAATTTTCCCAAAAAAATTTCCCAAAACACACAAACCAAACAAGTTTTCCAAACAAATCTCTCACACACACACATCAAATCAATCACTTTTTTCAAAACTCTCTCTCAAAACAATTTTCCAAAACAAATTTCCCAAAAAACCAAACCAAACATGTTTTCGTACTTTTTATCTCTCAAACACAAACCAAACATCGTGTTTTGAAAAGTTAGTAAAAAATTAATTTTTTTAACTTTTTAAACTTATTTTGTCTTTTTGTGGGTAAGTTATGTGAGAAGTCATGTGATTCAAAATGAGTAAAAAATTAGAAATTGGCTTTTTACCAACTTCTCAAAAGACTATTATAATTTGTGTTTTTGGACTCCAAAGTCCAAAAAAATGATTTCAAAATAAATGCGCCATCCGTTGTTTCAGAATTTATTGTCAAAATTGTCCCAATCTACCTACCAACCAAAAAAAAAAAAAAAACCTTATCATTTAAGAGTTAATTCAAGTGTACAAAGAATTTTTACAAAATAAAACACATGTAAAACAAATGGAGGATTTTGACAATGATGGAGTAATATATGAGATTCATCCTTTTACGAAGAATCGCAAGATAATGAAAAATAAATAAAATATTTACTAAAAAATGGATGCACAATTTTTGTTATAATTTTATTTTACAAAAAACTTACACCTTTCAGATATTTGTAATTATTTTTTTATTTTTTATGCTGAATTATAATCTCACCTATCTATTACCTTACATTTATGTCACATTATGTGACAATTTCCTGTGTTCATAACACCATTCAAACATGGTCTCATCTGCATATCTATCTTGTTGATAAAAAAAGAAAAAGAAAAACATGGTCTTATCATGATCATAATAAGATTCCATCCCTCGCTAATCAGTCTATAATATAGTTATTAAAACCAGGGGGTTGGATGCCTTGTAAGGCTGGTGGAATTGGTTGACAAAAGAGCTAAAGGTGATGATTACAACTTCCATAACCACCAGTCCATCCATCCCACCATCACTACCCTATTTTCTTTTCTTTTCATCAAGTAAGAATATACCTACTAGTTACTAAGATACATCATCTCTTCATCAATTTCGTTCATTTCATCATAGTCATAATTATTAGTTATATCATTTAGTAATGCTACTATGGCATTGTTTAGGAAGTGGGTGACTTTTTATTTTATTTTATTTATTTATTTATTTTTTGACTATTTTAGCTTGTGGTTAAAAAGTTTAGTTTGGGAAGAGCTTTGGACTTTTTTGATTTTTTTGTAAGAAAAAGAATATAATGATTATGGGTTAAATGTGATATTTTATCTTATCGGATTAAAAAGCTTATTTTGTTTTTTATGACTATTTTAGTCAAAAAATCCCCTAAACCCTCTTCCCAAACCATGCCTCTCTTTATTTCTTTTTACCATAAGGTTCCATTTAGGAAGTAATTTTTTTTACCTTTTACCAAAAAAAAAAAAAAAAAAAAAAAAAAAAAAACAAAAAGATGTGCAAAAACAAAAGTGAAAGAGAAAAAATCTTTAACTTTTTGTAAAAGTTAAATTTTTTTAACTTATTAGTTTTTTAAATAACTTTTTAAATAAAATGACATATTTCCAAATGAATTGTTAGTTATCACATTTTATATATCATTTGATCGGATAAATATATATTATTAATTAGATATTAGTGACAATAATAAAATTCACGTAAATATTAATGAACTAACTAATGTGTACATGTGAAATCAGATATAAAATGTGATAAATAAAAAAAATTGGGCGATCATATCATTATTCTTAAGAGTGGGAATTTGTGATAAGGCACGATAACATGACTTGAACCGTATACGAAATTAGTGATTTAGGATTGATTATTTCCTGACACAAACATGTATATGACATGACCTGATAACAAATATTAAACAAGTCGGGCTAGTGTTAAATTTGTATAATATGAAATTACACGAATAACCCGTATAATGAAGACTTAATTAAACATTTTAATATTATTTTCACTAAAGAGTATCATGACATTTTTTAATCTCTTCATAATTACATCTAATTTATTAAAAAGTATGTAAAATACAATTTTAAATTTAATATAGATTTTGTTTTTGCTTTTAATTGAACTTAATGTATTTTTTATACATTATTTGAGTTAATCTAGTAAAAAATATAATAATAAAATATAATTTTTATAAATTAAGAAAAATAAAATTAAGTTGAAATCAAATATTTTTATAAATAATTTCATTTAATAGAGATTAATTCCATTAAATTTAACTTGTGAAGAAAATTTCAATTTTTTTTTTTATACATTTCGTATTTTTAGTTAATAGTAAAATTTTTGACATGACACGTTAATACAATATAAATTAGATACGGACCGAAAATGACACGACATGATAAAATAAAGTAATAAATGGATCGAATTAGTGTTAAGACAATTTTGACACGAATCCAAAATAACACTACACAAACACAAACACGATTCAACACAACACGATCCATCCTAATTAGGCGTCGTTTGGGAAGTGGGTTGACTTTTTGGTTTTTTTAACTATTTTAGCTTGGGGCTAAAAAGCCTGATTTTGGAAGAACTTTTGACTTTTCTGTTGAGTGAAATAATGTAATGATTATGAATTGGATGTGATATTTTGTCTTATTGGACTAAAAAGTCTATTTTATTTTTTGTGACTATTTTAGTCAAAATAGCCCAAAAAGCCTCTTTCCAAACAGAGGCTTATTCTGCCATAAAATACCACCGAACTGGACTCAAGCTTTGTTTGAAAAGTAGATTGATTTTTTAGCATTTCGTCTGGGATTAAAAATCTCATTTGCATTGAATTTTTTAACTTTTATAAAAAAAAAATAATTATTATAATTTAAATATAATATTTTATTTTTTTAATTTTTTAACTTATTTATTCAATTTTTTTAAACTATTTTAACCCAATCTCATTTTAACGCCATGCCAAACAAAGGCTCAGCAGAAGGGAAACGTCAAGCGGTGGTAAAGTGTTTTTTGGCACCAAAAAAGAAAGCTGCAAAAGTAAAGATTTGCAGTCAACTATCACACTTGTTGTGGCACATCACACAGATAGATGTCATTGTTGCTTTTATGTTTAAAAGTAGGGGTGGTTTTTGAAAAGAATAATTCTATAAATTTCATTTAATTACTTTCGGATTGGATAAATTATAAATATATTTTCAACAATGATTCATCCCACTAAAAACATCACCACTAATAGCACTAATGCATTAAAAAAATAGAAAAAAAATAAAAAAAATATAACTCCAAGACCAAAACATCACATCATTTCTGGCGGGACCCACTGCCACCTAATTAGTGGGAGCACTAATTAGTGCTCCCAAGCATTTTTCATATATTTTTTAAGATTTATTTAAAATATAAATTATTTTTTATAGTTTTAAAAAATTACATTCTAACTCTTAAAATCTTTATTTTTATAATAAATGATCATTTTATTAATAAATTATCAAATTAATTAATAATTTTTAATGATATCAGAAATATATTTCAGTTAATAATTCAAATAATTTTATTATTGTATAAGAAAGTAGTTATGAATTTTATTTTTCTAGTTAATTCTATTAAATAAAAGATTCTGACAATAGGATATGTATAATTTTTCAAATTACAGGAAACAATCCGTATTTTAAGCAAATCTCAGATGGTATATTTGAAATTTACCCTTTCGAATTTGTTCTAAATGTGAATGTGTGGTTGAGATTAAATTTGTGTAGTATTGGATTCATGTATAGAATAAACCTAAACTATAAGATAATAATTTTAGATAATTTTTAAGTAGTTAAATCTGAATTTGTAATATTACCGTAAAGTATTCATAGATATATGAAAATATTTAGAATTTATTATTTTTTGCAAAACAAGTTCAATTTTTAATTATTGCTGTTTATAACAATGTTTATCACTTGTGTATAATTTTTTTCTTCTACATATGCCATTGTAATGTCCCTTTAAAAATCTATAAATTGGGGCATATAGTCTCGTTTATAAGTGATTTTTTAATTAAATTAGTCACATAAAATAAATAAATAAGTTAAAAATTCAACTTCAATAGCAATGGGTCCTATTACATGTATCAAATCAATCATTTTTTTTATTTTTTTGCCCTTTTTCCTTTATAACTATTTATTCAATTAAAGAAAGACACAGACTTAACTGGAACATGTTATTAGGTCTTCGTAAGCCCACCATGGAGTCCACATTAACGATTCGAACCGTTCAATGCGTAGAGCTTATCGAGCACTTCATTTTCGTAAAAAACTAAGTTGATCAAATATTAATAACTACTTAATCAGATCACATTTGTATTAACAATTTATTTTTAAAAATGTAGTTACTATTGACACAAATTTAATTTGATCAAATGGTTATCGATATCCGATCAACGTAATTTTTTACAAGTATAAAATACTTAACAAGATCTACACATTGAATGGTTCAAATTATCAATATAGACTCCATGATAGGTCCATGCAACCCACCAACACTTTTCAATCTAATTTCAGACTCGAGAAAAGTTATTCTCTCAAAAAAGTTCTGTGACTTTTTAGCTAAATTCACACAAAATAAATAAATAAGTTAAAAATTCAAATCCAATTGCAGTGGGTCATATCATATGTATTAAATCAATCACTTTTTATTCCCTTATAATTATCTATTCAATTAAAAAAAAATTAACTTGAACATATTAATTTTTTCAACTTATAATAAAATTAAAAAATTAAAAAGCAATTAAAACAACTAAATTCTCAAACTAGCACATATAACAATATTAGTAGATGGCATACATGATGCGTGTACAATTTCAATAAATAATAATAATAAATAATAATAAAAAAATTAATATCATAATATGTATGTTGCTTAAGTGTTAATATTGTTTTTAATGAAATATAAAGTCTTGAGTTCAAAACTTACTTATGCCTTTGAATAATAATTTTTTATTTTAAGCTAGATAAAACTGCCACATGATATGAGGAGAGTAAGGTTTCACTTACACCAAAGGCCTTCACTTAATCTTCTTATATATGTAAACAACTCACTTTAGTCTCTCGAAGCATATTCTCTCCTTATGCCAAGTGAATTTTTTATATCAAGAAAGGAAAAAAAAATTATAAAGTGAAATGCACAATATTTAAACCTAAGATTTTAGGTTTGAAAAACAACACCTTTATCACTTGATCAATAAACACTATATATATTTCTAATTCAAAATCAAAATTTATATTTTACAAATTTAATAACACACGCATCAGGTAAGTTTACAATCCTAATAATAGTATAGGTATAGAAGATAGATAAAGAAGGATAAGACTTTTAGAAGTAATTTTCGACCAAAAAATATCATAAGTGACCTATTTATGTATATATATTAGCGGGTTACACATGTAATGCATGTACAATTGAAAAGAATGTATTAGTATAAAAATAATGGTAAATAAATATACACATATGTTATGCATTGTTTAAATGGTAATGACATGCTTTGTCAAACCAAAGTTCTTGGTTTCAAGCCCTATTCCCCCCCCCCCCCCCCCCTATTAAAAAAATAAAAAAGCCTTTATTCCCTCCTCATGCGACTGGATTTTACAAAATCTTTATTAAAAAAAATTGTTATGATACTTGGTCATCTTTATTAAAAAAGCCTTACAAAATCTTTATTTGGTTGTATTCTCTAATATGGATAAAGTATTTTTTTTTCATTTTTGGAGATATTACATTAGTCATTCCACACAGTATAATGAATTAAAATAAAATTAATTTTAATTCCTGTTATATTTAGTTAGTGGTTAAAAAATTTTACATGCTATTTATTTTTTGTTGTTTTTTTCCTTTAATTTTATATTGATTCACTAAACATAACTAGGTTTGTAATTGTATTAAAGTTGAACTGACAACCATAAAAAATAGAATAGTTAATTTTTTTTTTTTTAAATCTAACATTTTTAATATGAGATCGCTTGTATTTGCTCAAGCTCTGAATCTGCATAAAAAGACATTTAAAAAAAAAGAGAAGAAATTTGTGGTTTAGGTATCAAAAGAAATAAATTAATTTAATCATGAGCTATTTTAATGATTAATTTAAAGCATGAATCCATATTCAAATAAATTTTGATACTCTCTTCACTTCCAATCTAGCATCTACACCCAAAAAAATTAAACACAAATAGTCAATAATTGAGAGAGTCACAAATTAATAATAATAGCACTTCAGACAAAGAATGAAATCTCAATTAAATAACACATTATTAGTATAAAAAAAATTAAAAAAAGAAGAAGAGAAGGAAATAAAGAAAGATGCAGATTGTAGGAAAAAACAAAAAGAAACAAAAATAAAAACAAAATTTAAAGAAGAATAAAATAATAACATCCATTTACATAAAATCTCTTTCCCACACATGCAAAAACTCATGTAAATATATATTGCAAATGAGAAAAGTTAGGGATCATGAAAAAATTTTCATAAAAATGATCATGAAAAATTTATGATTCTTGAATTACCTTAATTAGTGTGTGATACTTTATTCTAAGTGTAATTCAAGGATCAAAAAACTTTCATGATTATTTTCATGAAAGGTTTTTCATGATACCTAGCATTTCTGATTTCAAATGTAAAGTAGATACAATTGAAATAAAAAATACTTGTGACTTGACTTTAATGCAAGATTTTTTAGGCACCATGAAAAGGAGTTGAAAATAGCTCAATGTTGATTGTAATTTTTTTTTTGGTACTTACATGTGTTGGACAATCTTCACTGTATTTAAAAAATAAATTATGTTTGTGTACTTAACAACAAACGGAATACAAAAGAAATAAAGGAAAAAAGAAAGTTTGTTTGATTACAAAAATCAAACCAAAAAATAAAATAAAATAGATTTTTATTTTGTTACAAAAACAAAATCAAAATCTGAAACAGGAAAAATAATAAAACAGAAAAGTAAATTAATTACTTATTAAATTAATTTGTTGAATAAATTTTCTGATCAAGTCTAGTGTTTAACATTGTGTCTTTAAAACAAATTCGTCCTCTCCACGGTACTTTCAGATTGTGAACGTCTACATCCCAGGATAAAATGATCAACAGTGAATAGTAACAGCACTACACACTATTTACACAACGAACACACTTTATGTATATACTCTTTCTTACAGAAAATTAATTACACTCTTTCTCACAGAAAATTAATGTAATTAATGCAGCAAAATGCAAAGATGAATGGCAGCAGAGAAGAACGAAAAATTGGAGTGAAAAATCCAAATGATGGACTGCCTTTATATAGGAAAATTCGTGACTGTATGGTTTAAATTAAACAGATGCAAAACCTGTTTGAACATGTATGTTACCTGTTCAGTTTGAATAAACAGATACAAATCTGTTGGGTTCAAATTTTGAATAGATAAAAACTGTATTGAACATATTTGAATCTATTCGGGTGGGGAAAATAAAACCGGAGCTAATTTTGAAATTAATTTTCGAAATTCAAATTCTAAAAAATTAGAATTTAATTTTAGAAAAATAAAATTCAAATGTTTTTGGCTGAAAAAGATAGGTATTGGGCCGGACAAGCCCAACCAAACTACAACCACGTACTTGCGCCTAAGCCTAGCCCGCTCGATCGACCGGACAGACGGACGGCGCGCATGTGTGTGTTTGTTTTGGGTCCAATGGGTCTAGCCTACTTTGTTCATAATCTCTCTCTCTACAAAACTTGGGTGCCCCTTGGGGCCACTAAGTTCCAAACTCAAACCTTATAAACCCACTCAAAGTATGCCCACCAAGTCAATATGGGACAAACCTTAAACCACACCTTTAAGAAATTTCCACCAAAAACTTCATTTTCATAGAGCTTACTTTGGCTTCAATTTCTTATTCACCTGATAATGGTTTTGAGCAACCAAATATACTACGTGAATTACAACGCGGCATAGAATGCGTTACCACTTTGACCTGCCAAATTTGGTGCATGGGTCCCACATAAAAAATAGATCGAAGTTGAGGAAAAAATCTATTTTTTCAAAACTTCAAAAACAATTTCTAACAATTCCCTACATGAATAGAATTTGATGACAACGAAAATGCAACAATATGTAGAATTTGTCGAAAGAGTATAAATAAAAAATATCTTACATCAGGATAGGTAGCTTTCGGTCTTGAACCTTCCCTAGTGATAACTTATCGGACTTACTAGCTAACCAGTGGACACGATGCCATAAATTGTTCAGCCGTTTGTGTAAGCCAAGATAATAGATTTCACACAAAATATCTTCTGACATATCGTGGTTCTCACGGTTGTGTTCATTTTGGCCTTGAATGCTCTTGGTTGTTCATAAGTGCTTCTAAAGAATTTAGCCTCTTCATTCTCATAGAACCGGCTTCAGTTCGACACTCATATAGATGATTCTTATTGTGAGTATCTCTTATACTCGTCTTGATTTTTATGCCTAAATCAAGATATAACTAATCATTAAAAGCAAAGTTTATTCTTAAACCCTGTATACAACATATGTTGCAAATATCACTCTCACCACAGGAATGGGTAGGGAATTTTAAATCCCTTGGTGATTTCTGGTGAGCCACACATAACTTAGTTATCCCTTTGAACTTAGTTCTTGGGATCTCTAGTCATATATGTAGGGTTACCATTATGATGACTCTTATGTAATAGGCTTTAATCCTATCCCCTTTGATGAACTATACACTTGCTCTTTTATCAAACCTTTTATTAACGGATCCGCAATATTCTCTTTAGATTTATATAATCTATTAAGATTATTCCATTTGAGAACAATTGCCTTATGATATTATATCGACGACGAATATGTCGTGACTTACCATTATACATATGATTCTGTGCCCTGCCTATTGCAGATTGATTATCACAATGAATGCAAATAGCTGGCATAGGTTTTAGCTAAATTGGAATGTCTTCTAAGAAGTGACAAAGTCATTCTACCTCTTCTCCTGCTTTGTCTAAAATAATGAACTCAGATTCCATTGTGGATCGTGCGATGCATGTTTGTTTCATGGATTTCCAAGAAATAGTAGCGCCTCCCAGAGTAAAGACATATCCACTAGTGGATTTGGAATCTTTAGTATCCGATATCCAATTGGCATCACAATAACCTTCGAATACTGCTGAATATTGAGTAAAGTTCAAACCATGAGCACTGGTAAATCTTAGATATCTAAGAGCCTAAATGATCGCTTTCCAATTGTCTTCTCCAGGGTTACTAGTGTACCTACTCAATTTACGAATAGCATAAGCTATATCAGGACGAGTACAATTCATTAGGTAAATTAGGCTTCCAATGATTTGGGAATATTTTAACTGAGACACCACATCACCTTTATTTTTCGATAAATAAAGACTGATGTCTACATGTGTTCTACTTACATTCATATCATCCTTGATAAATTTACCAAGAATTTTTTCAATATAATGAGATTGAGATAATGCATACCCATAAGATGTTTTAGTAATTTTCATTCCTAATATAACATCTACAACCCCCATATCTTTCATATCAAATCTTTTGTTGAGCATTTGCTTAGTTGATTTGATCATGTTTTGACTGCTTCTAATGATAAGTATATTATCCACATAAAGACAAACGATGACATAACCTTTGTTAGTGTTTTTAACATAGACGCACTCGTTACATTCGTTTATCTTAAACCTATTAGTAAGCATAGCATGATTAAATTTTTTATGCCATTGCTTAGGTGCTTGTTTTAATCTATAAAGAGATTTTACAAGCCGACAAACTTTTTTTCTTGTCATGGCACTACAACCCCTTTGGGGTTTCTACATATAGATCTCTTCATTCAGATCACCGTTTAAGAAAGCTGTCTTAACATCCATTTGATGTATCTCTAAATTATACAACGTTGCTATGGCAATAAGCATGCGGATGGATGTTATTCTTGTCACAAGAGAATATGTGTCAAAATAATGCAGACCTTCCTTTTGTCTGTAACTTTTTACTACAAGTCTTGTTTTATACTTGTCTATTGAACCATCTGTTTTTATTTTTCTTTTGAATATCCACTTATATCCAAAAGGTTTAGAACCAGATGGAAGATCCACTAATTCCCAAGTATGATTTTACATAATAGATTCAATTTCATTATTAACAGCCTCTTTCCACAAAGGTACATCAGGGCCTGTCATTACTTCCTTAAAGCTTTGAGATTCATTTTCTAACAAGTATGTCAAAAAATTTGGACCAAAGGATTTTGAGGTTCTTGCTCTCTTACTTCTTCTTGGTTCATCATCAGTTAAATCCTGTTGGTCAAGACCATTACTAGTCTCTTATGTTTGATTGTCATTAGTCTCTTAACTATGTATACAATCATAAGTTTTTTTCTATGAACTTAATTCCTATCATTTTTTGTAAAGAAAGACATGTTCAAAAAACACAGCATTCCTTGACTCTATAATAGTGTTTACATCTATATCAGGTATTTCTGATTTATAAGTTAGAAACCGATATGCACTATTATTTTGAGCATAACCAATAAACACACAATCCACTTGTTTTGGTCCTATTCTTTTTCGGAACAAAAACTTCAACTTTTGCCAAACACTCCCATACTTTTAAGTATTTATAGGAAGGTGGTTGACCTTTCCATAATTTATAAAGAGTGCTATTGGTTTTCTTATGAGGTATTCTGTTAAGAACATAATTAGCAGACAATATTGCTTCCCTCCACAGGTTCTACGGTAAGCCTGAACTTAGTAACATGACATTCATCATTTTTTTAAGGGTTCTATTCTTCCTTTCAGCAATTCCATTTTGCTGTGGAGAATAGGGTGCTGTAGTTTGGTAAATAATGTCATGTTGTGCACAAAATTCATTTAATGGTGCATCATATTCACCACCTTTATCACTTCTAACCATTTTAATGGTTTTACCAAGTTGATTTTCAACTTCAATTTTGTAGAGTTTAAACATTTCTAAGACTTCATCTTTACTTCTAAGTAAATATACATAACAATATCTTGTGCAATCATCGATAAATATTATGAAATACTTTTTGCCTTTTCTAGTTTGAACAAATTTAAGATCACATACATCAATGTGAATTAATTCTAGAGGTTCAGTTTTTCTTTTAATTGATTTAAATGGAGTCTTAGGTAGTTTCGCTTCTATACAAATCTCACATTTGTGATTAGAATCAATTTCAAACTTTGGTATATAATCTAAACCAATTAATCTATGCAAAGCATCAAAATTTACATGTACTAATCTACCATGCCATAGATTCAACTTAAGAATATAAGCACAAGATGTGTTATTCTTATTAATAGCAAGTTTTGGTACAACTGGCATTATATTCAACTTGAAGAGACTATCACTCATGTATCCCTTACCAACATATATATCACTCTTTGTTAATACAAATTTGTCAGACTCAAATACAAGCCTAAAACCATTTTTACTTAACGAAGAGTCAGAAACTAAATTCTTCCGGATGTCTGATACATGTAGTACGTGTTGAGGGTAAGTTTTTTCCTTGATGTCATCTTCAAGATCACATTTCCTTGTCCAGCCACAGTAGAAGTAGAAGAATTTTCCATGAAAAGTTGTTCACCATTTGCAACCTCATTGTAAGTAGTGAACATCTTCTTGTCCGCACAAATGTGACGAGTTGCCCCAATGTCAACCCACCATTCCTTGGGATTTCCAACCAAATTAGCCTCATACACTACATCAGAGAGATTGATGTCATTTACCCCGTCAGAGATATAATCAAAGTTTGTCACATTGGCTTGATTGATAGTCTTCTTGCTTGTACTTCCGCGATCCTTCTTAGGGCAGCGGCAATCAGAAACTCGATGTCCGGTCTTGCCACAGTTATAACATTTACCTTTGAACTTTTTATTGCCATTGTTGTCGCCTTGTTTAAGACCATATCTAGTAAATTTTCTCTTTTTGTTATGTGGTTTGTGCACTTGTTCAACCACATTAGCCTTAGATTTAATGGGATTTTTACCATTCCTATTTTTAGCCTTTCGGTTATCATCCTCAATTCTTAGTCTTACAATCAATTCATCCATGGTCATCTCCTTGCGTTTATGTTTTAAATAATTTTTGAAAATTTTCCAAGCTGGTGGTAACTTTTCTACTAAAGCAGCGACTTGGAAAGACTTGCTAAGAAACATACCTTCAGAATGAATATCATACAAAATTATTTGAAAATTTTGAACTTGAGAAATTACCGTTTGGGAGTCTACCATAACGAAGTCTAAAAATTTATCGACAACAAATTTCTTTGTGCCCGCATCCTCTGTCTTGTATTTTTTCTCCAAAGAATTCTACAATTCTTTTGCTATTTTCAGAGGACTGTAAATATTATACAATATGTTGTCAAGACCATTGAGGATATAATTTCTGCATGAGAAATCAGAATGTTTCCAAGCATTTACAGCTGCAACAACTTGCCAATCACTTTCATCCGCTTTAAGTACTAGAGCCTCTTCATGGAGAAACCAGGCCAAATTTAGAGTTGTAAGATAGAACAACATTTTCTGTTGCCATCTCTTAAACTCAGTGTCATTAAATTTTTCAAGTTTTTCTCCATGATTTATCGGAACTTGAACATGGTTCTGGATAGGGACCAAAGTCGTTGTAACGATCGGATTTGGAGTACTACTTTCAGCAGCCATAATATCTAATTACAAAAATCAAAAAAATCAAAACACAAATTAATTTTCTAGTTACTAAAACCATAAAATAAATTATCACACAAAATAATTCTATTTTCCTTGTTACTAAAACTAGAAAAATAAAATACCAAAATAATTTTCTGTAACACAAATTAATATTCCACAATTGGTAATGACACCGGTATATTACTACTAGTTGTCAAAGAAAATAAGCAGTATATTACTACTATTTGTCAAACAGTATATTACAACTATTTGTATTTTCCAACCAGAATATCACTTTGTGAAATCACAAAAAATTAAATACAATTAAAAAATAAATTCGGTTTGTGTACTTAACAACAAACGGAATCTGTAAGAAATAAAGGAAAAGAGAGTTTGTTTGATTGCAAAAATCAAACCAAAAATAAAATAAAAGCGATTTTTATTTTGTTACAAAAACAAAATCAAAATTTGAAACAGAAAAAATAATAAAACAGAAAAGTAAATTAATTGCTTACCAAATTAATTTGTTGAATAAATTTTCTGATTAAATTCAGTGTTTAACACTGCGTCCTTAAGATAGATTCGTCTCCACGGTACTTTCAGATCGTGGACGTCTATATCCTAAGATAAAATGATCAACAGTGAATAGTAGTAGCACTACACACTATTCACACAATGAACACACTTTGTGTATATACTCTTTCTCACAGAAAATTAATTACACTCTCTCTCACAAAAAATTAATATAATTAATACAGTAAAATGCAGAGATGAATGACAGCAGAGAAGAACAAAAAATTGGAGTGAAAAATCTAAATGAGAAACTGCCTTTATATAGGAAAATTTGTGGCTGTATGGTTTGAATTAAACAGGTGCAAAACCTGTTTGAACAGGTATGTTACCTGTTCGGTTTGAATAAACAAATACAAATCTGTTGGGTTCAAATTTTGAACAGATAAAAACTATGTTTAACATATTTGAATCTATTCGGGTGGGGAAAATAAAATCGGAGCCAATTTTGAAATTAGTTTTCGAAATTCAAATTCCAAACAATTAGAATTTAATTTTAGAAAAATAAAATTCAAATATTTTTTGCTAAAAAAAATAGGTATTGGGCCGGACAAGCCCAACCCAACCACATACCCGCGCCTAAGCCCGGCCGGACGGCGAGCGCTTGTGTTTATTTTGGGTCCAATGGGTTTAATTCACTTTGCCCATAACTTTTCTCTCTACAAAACTCGAATGCCCCTTGGGGCCTACCTCTAGTTCCAAACTCAAACCTTATAAACCCACTCAAAATATGCCCACCAAATCAATGTGGGACAAGCCTTAAATCACACCTTTAAGAAATTTCTACCAAAGACTCCATTTTCATGGAGCTCACTTTGGCTTTAATTTTTCATTCACCCGATAATGATTTTAAGCAATCAAATATACTACATAAATCACAACGTAGTATAGAATGCATTACAACTTTGACCGGCCAAATTTGGCACATCGGTCCCACCTAAAAAATAGACCAAAGTTGAGGAAAAATCTATTTTTCCAAAACTTCAAAACCCATTTCTAACAACATGTAGGTCCTAATAAGTCTTATGATAATTAATGACATTTTTTATCAAACAATATTAAAAATTGTCCCTAACTGTTAATTTTCAGCGACAGTTTGAAAATTGTTACAAAAAAAAATGTAACTAATTATAAGTTTTAGCGATAGTTTAAAAAAAATCACAAAAATAGGTCACTAATTTTTAGCTTTCAGCGACAGTTTGAAAAATTCGTCATAGAAAAACATAACAAAAAAATCACTAATTGCTAATTTTTAACGACATGCAAAAAATCTTCACAAAATTATTTTTAGCAACGATTTTACTAGGACTTATTTTCAATAAGACTTGATAAAAATTAAGTTTAACTATTAGAACCTATTAATAGTTTACCTTCTTTCTTTTTTTTCCTTTTCATTTTTTTGTTCGTGGCTCCTTTTGCAAACACTTGTTTTATATTGAAAAGACTAAATTTAGACAAAAGATACACTTGAAATTCTATCATATTTAAAATTTATGTGGATAAGTAATTGATGATTTCAAAAAATAAAATATTAAATTCAACTTAAAGATAAACTTTGAAAAGATTAAATTAAAATATATGGATATTCTAGTTCAAATAGGAAAAAAAAAAATCAAAATTTCAAATTAGATTTGTTTGGATAGATTTTAAAAAAAATTAAGATTTAAAATTAGATATTGAGAGGAAAAATAAAGATTTTAATTGAACATATAGAGATCAAGTTTTTTAATTTTATCTATTTGTATATTTGATTTTTTATATATATATATTTTTTGTTTTGCTTATTTTAAATAAAATTAGAATTTAAGAAAATGAGTAAAGGTGACTCTAGATGAAGCCATTTAGGAAAAAGAGTACCTAAGAGTTTAGTATTAAGATTTTGTAGGTCCCTCCTGTTCTAAACAACATTCTTATAATATATATATATATATATATACACACTAGTGTAAGCTCGTACTTGAAGGTACGGTGTAAATAATGTTAAGATTAGAATATAATTGTAATTTCAACACTATTTAAATTTATTTTTTAATTTGATAAAATCACAAATTTATTATAAAATTTTTGAATTCTCACAAAATTCCTTATAAAAACTCGTTTTTGCTTATATAATATATAGCTAGACACGATGTGCCTGGCATACATACAATTTCTACGGACATACATACAATATTACTTTTGTATATATAATTATATGGAAATTGTATATATGCCCGTAATGTCCTAGTATATTACAGGGCAAACATGCATTGTATGGAAATATGTGTAAAATATATTGAACAAAAAGGAGAAAATAAAAAAAATAGAGAGAAAAATAAAACAGGAACAAAATACAAAAAAAAATTAAAAGAAAAGAGAAAGGAATGTGGGATCATAGAATCATGGAAGGATGGGTGAGAAAAGGAAAAAGTAAGAGTGAGAGAGAGAGAGAAGCGAGAAAGTAGAAAACGACATGCAAGATATTTTTTGAAAAATGTATCTCACCATTGTTTTATAATTTGAGCAGATCTGAACCATCCAGATGTCTTAATAGGACAAAAATATGTTGAAGATTTATAGGAGGTCTAAATTTATGAAGTCTATCAAGTATTGAATATATTTAAAAATAATAATTAATTATTGAAATTTATTTAATTTGTGGACTATAAAATTGATTAATTTAATCTCCAGTACAAACTGTAAAATCTGGCTTAAACTACTGCTATCGAAGACTTGTCTATATAATATGAATAAAAATAAGTGAACAAAAAGAAGAAAATAAACAAATAGAAAGAAAAATAAAAACGGGAGAAAATAAAAAAAAAATTAAAAAGAGAAGAGGGAAGAATGTGAGATCATGAAAGAATGAGTGAGAAAAGGAAAAAGTAAGAGAGAGAAGCGGGAAAGTAGAAAATGTACATGTAGGATATTTTTTGAAAAATATATCTCAGCCATTGTTTTATAATTTGATTAGATTTGAGCTATCCAAATGTCCTAATAGGAGAAAAATATGTTGAAAATTCAAAAACCATCCTGCTTTATTATATAGATATTGAAGATTCATATGAGATCTAAATTTATGAAATCTATCAAGTATTCAATATATTTAAAAATAATAATTAATTGTTCAAATTAATTTAATTTGTGGACTATAAAATTCATTAATTTAATATCCACTACACACAGTAAAATTTGGGTCCTAATTCTAGGATTGTAGACTTTTTTATATAATATGAATAAAAATAAGTGACCAAAAAGAAGAAAATAAAAAAATAAACAAATAGAGAAAAAAAAATAAAAATTGGAGAAAATAAAAAAATAAAAAGAAAAGAGAGAGAAAGGTGGGATCATAGAAGGATGGGTGAGAAAATAAAAAAGTAAGAGAGAGAAGCGGGAAATAAAAAATGTACATGTAAAATATTTTTTGAAAATTATATCTCAGTCATTGTTTTATAATTTGAATAGATCTAAGCTGTCCAAATGTTATAGTAGGACAAATGTGTGCAGAACAAATTCAAAAACCATCATACTTTATTATATAGATATGAAAATTGTATGTATGCCCGTAATGTCCTCGTGTATTACATGCATGCAAACATTAAATGGAAATATGTGTAAAATATATTGAATAAAAAGAAGAAAATAAAAAAAGGGAGAAAAATAAAAACGGGAGAAAATAAAAAAAAAATAAAATAAAAGAGAGATGAAGGTAGGATCATGGGATCATAGAAGAACGGGTGAGAAAAAAAAAAGTAAGAGAGAGAAGCGAGAAAATAGAAATGTACATGTAGGACATTTTTTGAAAAATACATCTCAGCTGTTATTTTATAATTTAAATAGATTTGAGCAATCGAAATGTCCTAATAGGACAAATGTGTATAGAACAAATTCAAAAACCATCATACTTTATTATATAGATGTTGAAGATTCATATAAGGTCTAAATTTATGAAGTCTATCAGGTATTCAATATATTTGAAAATAATAATTAATTGTTCAAATTCATTTAATTTGTGGACTATAAAATTCATTAATTTAATCTCTACTACACACAGTAAAATCTGGCTCCTAATTCTAGGATTGTAGATTTTTCCATATAATATGAAAAAAAAAAAGTGAACAAAAAGGAGAAAAAAAAAAAACAAATAGAGAGAAAAATAAAAATGGGAGAAAATAAAAAAATAAAAAATAAAAGAGAGAGGAAGGTAAGATCATGAGATCATAGAAGGATGGGTAGGAAAAGGAAAAAGTAAGAGAAAGAAGCGGGAAAATAAAAAATGTACATGTAGGATATTTTTTTAAAAATATATCTTAGCCGTTATTTTATAATTGGAATAGATCTAATCTGTTCAAAAGTTCTAGTAAAATAAATGTGTATAGGACAAATTAAAAAACATCCTCTTTATTATATAGTTATATATAAAGATATCAATAACAGGAATATTTTGAGAAAACTCAAAATATGAGAAACAACCGTGTCAACACTATCAAGAGACTTCACTTTATTATTAGAATAAATTTTATATTTATTTTTTATGATTAATTATCGGAATTATTTTCACAAAATAGGCTTATAGTGTACTAACTAGGCTCTGTTTGTTCAGAATGAAATAGGTAGAACGTGAAAAAAGATAGAGGAGCAAAAAAAAAAAAAAAATCTACTTCTATGAGTTTGTTTAATTTGAAAGTTGTGGAAAGTATAAGTAAACTAATTTTCTTGTACAATGCATATAAGTATTGTAACTAATTTTTTATTTATTGTAAAAGACACAAGAAAATACAAGAAAAATTAAGAGGTTGTTTGGGGTGTTTTAAATAAGTGTACTTTTTATTTTTTTGGATTAAAAAGTTGAGAAAAAAAATATGGATGTTTAGGTTAATTTTTTTATTTTTTACGAAAAAATGTGTATTAAAAAATTGTATAAATAAGTGTATAGGAGAAGTTAGTAAAATAGGCCGTACAGTTTGGGCAGTGTAGTGCGCTGGTTAGGAGATGTGAAATGATTGTCTCCTTTTCGGGTTTGAATTAGACGGTGCTATTAGGTCCATGGGGGCCCATCACGGGTCCCATTTTACTGATCGAAACCGTTCAATATGTAGAACTTGTTGAATAATATATGCTTATAAAAATCATGTTGATTGGATATCGATAACTATCTGATCGTGTTAGTTTTTTTTGTCAACTGTTAACTATAATACCATCTAATTTTTATACAAAATTGATTTGATCATGTAGTTAACGATATCCGATCAATGTGTTTTTTTTAGGCATATAATACTAGACGAGTTCTACATATTAACGGTTCAGATTATTAAAAAGAAACTTATGGTGGGCCCCAACGGGCCCAACATTACCATCGAACTTAGTAGATATATATATGTAATTTTTTTTTTTTTTGGTTCCTTTCACTGGCTTTTCTTTCACGTCAATACTTACAACGGTGTAAAGTTGGTTTGTATTAAAATATTATGTATATTAATTTTTTAATATTTTTAATTTATAAATAGTGATGACTTATTTATTTTTTTTTATAACTTTTTGACTTTTAAAATTTTTTTAAACACCCCAAACCAGGCCTAAATGTGTGAGTTATTTATAACTAAACTTTTTAATTTTTCTATCTTTTTCTTACTAAATTTTCATCTTAATTAAATACTTATAAAAAAATATATTTTCTTTTCATTTTCTTCTACTTTTACTTTCTACCAAATTTTCTTTCTAATCAAACAGAACTAATGAAATATTTCACTATATAAATAAAAAATATATATATATATATATATCAGGTCATAAAATATTCAAAAGAGCATTGATCAGTGCCCCGAATATGGGGGGCACTAATGCCCCGAAATGCCAAAAAGGGAAAAACAAAAAAACAGTTAAGGCAAAAAAAAAAAAGAAAAAAAAAACAATTATCTAAAATAGAAATTAGGGGTATTAGTGCCCATTTTTTTAGTGTTACAAATCATTTTTCTATTCAAAATTCACATTACTATTCAAACCATATACATAAAGATAATTGAGCTCACATTATTTTTTTTTCTCATCCCATAATACCACATCTCATAATAAATCAAATGTGATACAAAATTATAATATTACTGTTATTAGTTAAAGAGTTACAAACATA
Source organism: Camellia lanceoleosa (assembly GCA_025200525.1). NCBI lineage: Eukaryota > Viridiplantae > Streptophyta > Magnoliopsida > Ericales > Theaceae > Camellia > Camellia lanceoleosa. The sequence goes on along the minus strand of CM045758.1, from coordinate 167,084,102 downwards.
ATTTTATTTGATTTATTTATTTATTTATTTATTTGGTGACTATTATCAGACCAATCGGTGCGTTCATGTGAGTGGGGAGAGCAGGTTGGCACGTATTTCATGGGGAATGTTGACGCGTGTGTCTGCCATATATATGGGGTGAGTTTGGGAATAATTAATTTTTTAATTTTTTTTATAAAAAAATATATATAAAAAATAAAAATAATAATGTAACAAAAATAAGTTAATAAATCAATAAATAATTTATTTAAATTGTTACTAAACTCACTCATAATATATCATATACATTAATGTACGACTCAATTTTTTATGATTTGAGATCATCACATTATTAATATTTTTAACCAATTATAATTAATCAACTTTGAAAAAATAGATCTTGGTGTTGTATTTAATCGAGGAAAATTTGCTAGAAATCGTAACAATTTTTTTTTTAATTTGATCTACAATAAATTTAAAATATAACTTAAAAATATTATATTTAATAAATCAATGTATATTGAGAAAATTATAAAAAATATTTAGAATTTAATTTTATAATAAAATAAATTTTAAGCTTTTATTTTATCAATTTTAATTTTAATATTTTGATTTGTTTTCAATTTGAATCATCCTCCTATTTATGTTAAGTAAAATTAATGAAAAATAATTTTTTAGTCATTAAAATCAATGTAAGTGTATATAAAATATCTAAAGTATCAGTTTTTTGTTGAGTTTAATGACTAAAATATCATTTTTTATCAATTTTATTTGGGCGAATGAAACTCAAAATTTATTTGTTACCAGGGTTAAACCTTACAAGTTTATATATATATATATATATAATACATTTTAAATTTAATCTTATATATATCAAATAATAAAACTTTAAATTTGGCTGTACATTAATGCTGTGTTTGGTTGGAGAATTTAGGGAGGGATTTAGAAATAGAAAAGGAAAAGGTGTGTGAAACTAGATGAAATATACATATGTTTTATTCACATTTCACCTACTTTTTTCATTTTTCTTTCCAAATCCCTCTCCAAATCTCCCAATCAAACACAGCATAAAAGAATATATTCAACGGGTTTGGGACATCAAGTTGTTAATAGTCTCCCCTAACTATAATCGATTTAAATCAATCAAGATGGAGTATCAATTCTTATTTTTTTAAAGAAGGTGAGTTCCGATTAAGACAAATATTAGAAATTCATAATTTTATACTCAAAATTTCATTTATCTATATCTTCGATTTATACTTATACTATTATATATGTGAAGATTTTTCATAGTGTTGACATAAAATGTCTCATATTTTTTTTTTATCCAAAATACCTTTACAATTAGTGTTTATGTAAAAATTTAATTAAAATAACAAGACTTGAGTGAGATCATGAATTTGGTAAAGAAAATTCTTACAACTTGAACAACACATATTATGTATAGGGTTTGGCTTTGGTCCAGTCCTTAATCGGACTGGACGGTGCTGTTGGGCCTGTGGGGGCCCACCACGGGTCCCGTTTTGAAAATCTGAACCGTTCAATGTGTAGAACTCGTCGAGTACTATATTCTTATAAAAAATCACGTTGATCGGATATCGATAGCTATGTGATCAAATCAGTTTTGTATAAAAAAAATGGACGGTGAATAAATTAACGGTTGATAAAAAACTGATTTGATCACATAGCTATCGATATCCGATCAACGTGATTTTTCACAGGCATATAGTACTCGACGAGTTCTACACATTGAACGGTTCAGATTTTCAAAACGGGACCCGTGGTGGACCCCCACGGGCCCAACAGCACCGTCCAGTCCGATTAAGGACCGGACCAAAGCCAAACCCTTATGTATAAATTTCTCTTTATCATTATTTTTATATCATTAATTTTTTTTAGAATTGAACACACATTACATGTGCGGAGTGCTTGTGATGTGATAAGAGAACACCAAATTCTGTTTTTTTGTATTCTATCCTATCAAACTTTTATATTTCCACAGTAAAATGGTGGCAGTGGTAGTAAAATTAAAATTTACCAATAATCTTAAAAAATGTACACTAGATTGGGGTTGGACGTTCTCACAATATACATGGAAAATTTTAGGGGTGAGTATCATATACACTTTATTATGTATTTTTGGAATGCGCTATATATTTTTGTGATAAATATTATATATATTCTTTTATGGGAGTTACAACAATTTGTACTTGAGAAATGAAATTATGCATTTTTGTGATAATGTTACTTATTTTTGTTGTGGTAGTGTTACATATTTTGTGGTTAGGAAATATTTGGATAAAAATTGTGTAACATTACTAAAAAAATACATAACAGTATTGCAAAATGCATAATCACTAATTGTTGTAACTTCTACCAAAAAAATATGTAATATTTATCACAAAAATACATAACATTTATTACAAAAATACATAACAGATGCATATGGTACAAACCTTTTGGAAGGGTGTGTAACATAGTATTTCCCAATACACATATATGCATGTAATAATAGGGGACTTACGAGTAGATTCCAATATGTTCTATGATAATTAACGGCGTTTTTGTAAAAAAGAGTCACTAAATGTTACTTTTTTAAAAACAACTTGAAAAATTCGTCATAAAAAAAATCGTTAATTGTCAATTTTTAGTAACAGATTCATAATATCGTTACAAAAAGCCATTTTTAGTGACGACTAGGGTATAAATTGTTGAAAAATTTGAATTAAATTTACTCCAAATACTCCAACAATTGTGTCTCTTGACATGAAAGGATGTGTCCTTTTGAAGGGTCACAACATTTCTAAAGAGCCATGGAGGAATCTATAAATTCTATCCCCTTCACTGCAATTTATATAAGGATTTGCAATTCTCTTATTCACTTTGCATTTATTCTTCATTTTTTTTTTTAGTCTAATTTTCCTATGAAGAAAGTACATGCACGGCAAAGTTCGCTACGCTTGCAATAGTAGTGCTACTAGTGCAAGACATTGATTGTTGTATCTTGGGAGATAGACATCTATTGAATCCTAAGCACCGGTGGGAGGACGAATCTGTCTTAAGGAAATAGTGTCAGACACTCGACTCGATCAAGTTTTGTCTATTTATGTGCTGTAAGTTTTGTTACGTTATTTTTTCAATTTATTTCAGCTTTGGTTTTGCCCCAAAACCGTTTACATATTTTTTAAATTATGTTTTCCATATAGTTTGGTACAATTTTTTCTAACAATCTTAAGACAGATCTATCCTGTTTATGGTTTTTGGGAAAATATAATTGATTCAAATATGGATTTCGTTCATCTTCATTTTGATGATTTATATGTTATTTGTTTCTGAATGAATAGTATGATTTGACTTTGTATGATTGGTTGCAACATACTGTTAATGGAATTATTTTTTGAATTTGTGATTTTATTGATGGGTTATGACTAGTTCGAACTATTTTTGTTTTATTTATAGAATAGATTTGTTTGATTGGTCATTAGTTTTCCTTTTGATCTAATTATTATTATTATTGGTTCCTTCCATCATCAAGATTTCCTGTGGTATGTGATCCATCACAAACCAATGCTTCTTCACAACCGTACTATCTAGTAAAATGTCTTCGTCCTGGCATGACTTCGTGTCTACCGGAACTAGAGGGTCCAGTTTCTTAGCCTCTGAAATCGCTGCGTGGAGATACTTCATTTTGCATAACTCGTTGAAACTGTATGTTTCGCCGGTACATTTCGCGTTTCGGATTCGTACCGTTTTGAGTTCTTGGAGAATCTGGATCTCGGGTCTAGAGGAGAGTTGCCAAAAGAACCAAGTAAGTGCCGATGACATTGAATCGCGACCTGCGAGGATGATGTTTATGACGATGTCTTGGAGACGCTCAGCTGAGTTGACTGAATTACCGTCTGTTCTGATGAACCAGGACAGCAAATCCTGGTCTTGTTTCTCGGCTCTGAACATACTGCTGCAAACTGCGAAGATGATATACCAATTTGTTTTGAAACCGTTCTATGAATTAATTTTAAAACTGTTACAATCTTGCTTCTTAATTCATACAAATCTTTATTGTGATGTAGAAGATTTATATCCATAATCCGTTTGTACATGAGTCTTTTGGTTTACATCTCATAGGAGGATATAAAATCAAATTAATTTGATCTGGACAAACATTGGGCATTAGAAATTTGTAGCAGTAGGCACTGGGTTTATCTTCTATAAATTTGGTGATGTCATTTTGATGGAAAAGTTTTCATTTGTGTATGATCCATATATGGTTAAGCACTGTATTCAAATATAATTTAATGAGTCAGTTATTTTCTCATATAATTATGATCATGGTTTACAATTTTATCATTACAATCTTTTGAAATATTATATGAGTTATTGTGATTGAGATGATGAAATGAGGATATGGATTGTTACTGTGATTCATTTTATTGCAAAAGAAGCCATGGCTCACTGATGATTATTCTCATTTATATAATTATTCATTAGGGCGTTTCCTTTTGAATATGGTGGGAAAGTTTGACATCTTTTATCCAAAAGCTTATTGATGGCCTTCCCAAATTCATGGCAGGTGACTTCTTAGATAATTCTTTTTGATACTGCGGCCTAGGGGTGCATTTGAACTCTTTATGCCATTTTGAAGTGGGGTTCAATAAATAAATTGCTGATTAAATCTCTTGAATGAGATTATAGTATTTTATGTCGTTAGTTTTTGAATCGTATTGGTTAACGACATTGTGTATTGTGCAATGCTCTAAATATATATATATATATATATATTGAAGTCAGTTGCCCCCACAATGATGATAAACACCTCTTCTTTGTTTCATCATATATTACTGACAATTTTGGATCAATCATATAGCACAAACCAAAGAAAATTTAATCATGGCGTTGAGGTTTCAACAAGAGCAACAGTTTATTTTACTGGCAGGGAGAAAGGGGGTTAGTATGTGAGTCAAAATTCCAATAGTTTATATCATTTTTTATCTTTATTTTATAATATCATTAATATCAATTTGGTATGTGGTGTATTATAAATCGATGTCAATTATTTGATAAAAATGTGAACCTATGTGTTTTGACATAAGAGGAATTCTAACAATTCTTTGAAATAATGACTAAAATTGGTGTGGTGACTGATAACTCCGTAATGAAATATTATATGAGTTAAAATATTTCATGGGTAAAAAAACACTTTGGTAATTGTCGACGTAGTCACCAATACTACATAAAACAAATCTGATGTAAAAGTATTTATATAAAGGATATTTATATTCCATGTTGAGATTGGAATTAAGGGTTGCGATAAAGAAAAGAAATTAATCTTGGCTCAAGAAATATTATTTGACAAAGTGTCGTGGCCATAACCAGTATTAGTCATTTCTTCTTTATGCTGCAAAAGCAAGTTATGAAGTCTAATTGTATTTTAGACAAATTAGTATTGTGATTATATTCACAAAGCAATTTACATCTTGTTATTTAGTTCAAGCATGCCAATTAATGATATATTTTGATTTATCTCAGAATTGTGGGGGTGTATTAATATTTTTGTGTAATTATACACCAGCAAGAGAAATTAAGTTTCCTTAGAATGCTTAAAATGTGGGGGTGCTTGGAAGATTTTACCAAAGTAACGATTCCGATTGTAGGTCCACAAAGAATCTCAATTTTTTTTATTGGACAAAGTTGGAGTAGAAGCAAAAATTGTTTCATTAACTCCTAAGGAACACCTCTATGTTTATTATTTGAAAATGTTTGAAAATGGGAGTGACGTAGAGTAACAGTAAGTCTTGATGTAATTAAAGACTTAATACCCGTAGGACATTTGCTTTCAGTTGTGAAGATTGTCTAAGGATAATATAGTAGATTCGCGAACTACTCAATGATATATAACTGAGAAGATCAAACGAATAAATAACGGTCGTTAAACAAAAGGTTTGACCAGAGAGCAAATGAGGGAAAGTTCATCAAGGGGAATGTGATTAAAGCCTATTACATAAAAGTCATCATAATGGTAACCCTACTTAAATGACTAGAGATTCCAAGAACTAAGTTCAAAAGGACAACTAAGTTATGTGTGGCTCACTAGAAATCACTAAAGGAGTCTATCTTCTATCCATTCCTATGATGAGAGTAATATCTGCAACATTTGTTGTATGTAAGGGACTTAGGATAAGCTATGCTTTTAATGATCACTTATATCTTGAAAACCCTAGAGAGGTATTTTTCAAGAGGGTATTTAAGAGACTCGAAATAAGGATCAATTATATGAGTGTAAAGGGGTCGCTTCTATGAGAATTGATAAGGCAAAATTCTCTAAAGCACTCATGAAATACCAGAAGATGCCCAAGGCCAAAACGTCCACAACCGTGAGAACTAAACTGTGTCTGGAGATATTCTATGTGAATTCTGTTGTCTTGCCTTACACAAACAGCTGAACAATTCAAAGCATCACGTCTACTGATTAGCTAGTAAGTCCAATAGGCTTTCACTAGGGAAGGTTCAAAGCCAAAAGCTACATATCCTGATACAGGGTATTTCCTTAATGTACTTGTTACCCAAAAGACAACTTAAGAGAGGGGGTGAATTAGGTTTTTACAATTAAAAATTAATTATACTCTAATAAAAATTATAGCTAGCACAATAGATAAATATAGTTAATGAAATAAATATAATTAAAAACAAGTGTTCTAACAACTATGTCAGTTAATGATTTTAGTACAGTGAAAATGTGAAATATAGCTACAGCAATTTAAATAAAATAAAGAAATAAGAGAGAAAGAGACAAACAAATTTATAGTGGTTCGACTTCAACTCGGCCTACGTCCACTCCTCAAGTTTCACTTGAGATTTTCCACTATGCTCTAGCTTCACAGGGTGCTAGCAACCTCTTTACAAATGGAGCAATCTTTCACAGATTTTACACAGACTTTCTAAGTTAAGAATACTGAGTGTACTACACTCTTACAAGGTTGAAAAGAATGTGTTTTTACTTTCACAGAAAACTACAAGAATTATCTCTCAAAGATAGATATAAAAATAAAGCTCTGGTTTTTCTATAAACCTCTATCACGACCCAAACCCGCCCCTATAAGTTTAGTGTCGTAATCGGCCAATAATCCGAAATTACCAAAGGCCTTCCTGTATAATAAAAAATAATCAGGGCTAGCGGAAGCAATATACAAAAACACCAATAGTCTAATGAGCTGTGCATCTATATAAACAAATATTTACATACAAAAATGTTAATTTATCCACATTCAGCACATAACTTATAACTTAACATCTTATACATAACATATGCACATAATAAAAGTGTACTTCATGATCAAAAGCCTAACAACGGCCTTTCAGGCCTAGCTCCAACTCTGAGGCACACAAAACAACTCGGTAGACTTCAAAACGATGGCTTAGCAAAAGACCCCTTCTAGGCTTGCCCTCCAGAACGCTCAGCTATACATATATATAAAAACAGTAAGGTAAAGCCCAGTGAATAATATTAAAGTAAAAGGGTTAGTGAACGAATTCCAAATATATCATATCCGTAAAACAAATCATGACACGATCATTCATATCAGTCTCATATCAGAATATAACATAATGGTACATCTCATAGAATATATCACATATCATCTTCCGACTAGAGTAATCGGTTCCGGATACCTATTAAACACATATTACCACAATGAAGTGGCTACCGAGATCTCATAATCACATATATCTCATAGACTCGCATTAACATGCTGTCCCCCATGACTTGGGACTATCTATGAATGCCATAATAAATTTCAAACATAGGACATTCGTTCACATAAACAAATATCATTTCAGAAATTATAACTTATCAAATCACATTTGGAACATAATTCATATGAACATATCTTTACAATACCGTTACTCACAGTGGGCTTCCAGAATGGTTGGTCAAGCAGTTTTTGACTCGTGACCTACAATCACAAATATACATAGCACGATACATAATCATCTTAAACATATTTAGTTCACTTAAGCTTTTAAATATAGATGACTAGAATTATGAATTAATTAGATTATTAATTTCCTTTAATCTCTAATTAAAATATGTTTAGCCATGTGTTAATCAAACTAATTAAATATAAACAATCTAATTATAAACCAATTGTTATTAAGTTCACTAATTACACAATCAAGCCTAAATTAGGCTCCTACACATTAAATTACAATTATTCAGTCATGTTTAAATTACTGAATCAGAAACTCATAAATATGCACATTTTGCAATTTCAACTCTATTTTCAAGCAAATCAAGGTCCAAATAATTAATCTTCACATTTATTTCCATAATCTTAAGCTTAACTCAATTTCAATTGAATTTAATTAATTTTGAATTAAGGCTTTAATTTGACTACATCTAATTTTATGAACCTAAATTAGATGCTTAATTGAATTCTTATAAGGCTCTAAATATCAAATTAAACCCATTTTTTCATTTTTGAAACTCAATTTCATGAAACATCCATTTTCTTGAACCCAAGCTCTAGCTCATGTTTAATCTCTTCTCACTCTCCATAAATCATGTAGGAGAACAAGTATAGAATCAAAAAATATACCATGCATATAAAGATTATGAGTTAATTTGAACAATTCTACCCATTTGCAAACATGCATGTCCTAAGCTCTTAATTACATGAGCAAATCTTCTAATTAATTATAAATTCAACTTAATTAAGCTCATGATCTTCCTATTTGAACCTAGATTCTATGAATTAACAAGGTATCATTTCAATTTTATGAATTAGGAGATGGAAATTACCTTAATTTGATGATTTAATGCATATGAATTAATCCCCTTCTTTCTTCTTCCTTCAAGTTCTTCTTTGAGCTCAAGCTCTATGGCTATTTCTTTCCTCACTCTCTCTCTCTTCGTGGGTCTTGATTGGTATATGAAATGAAAGACTCAACATAATAAACAACTCAATATAGTAAGCAACCAAACACTCTCTCTCTTCCTATGTTACAAACTGAGTAGTGTTCTACATTGTTATTGTCATTACTAATTCAACTTTAAACCATTAAATCATTCTAATTAAGTTAAATAAAAATCAAAGTTACGCAAATTAAATTAACCCTCATCATAATAAAATCTCAATTACATAAATTTAATTATATAAATGTGAATTAGGCTCTAATTGCTTAATTAATTATTTAATACCAATTAATTAGCGAATCAGACTGAATTAATTTTTAATTAAACTTCCTGGATAACTCTAAAAATTCCAATTAACATATCCTTATACTCAATTTTGATTTCTGAACCCATTTGTGTCATTAATTTCAATTCCAAAGTTGTATTCTCAACAAATAATTTCCCAATTTGGACAAATATATACAAATTAAATCATATAATCCGCAATTACCACATGGATAATTCAGATAATTATAATTTGCATTTTTGGGGTGTTACAACCTCACATAGGAAAGATAGGTTTAAAGTTATACGTCATAGTGTATAATTTACGAAGAGGATGTAAACAAAAATTGAAGAACACTTCTCAGAGAATTTTTCAGAGATTAAATGTGAGTGATTATAGATCAAAAAATACTTTCTGATTTTTTTTGTAACTTGTTTACATTAGAGGCTTTGATATATATAATGAAACTTATAGCCGTTGTATTCATTTGAATTTATAGCCATTTATAGCCGTTGTATTCATTTAAATTTATAGTCGTTTATAGTCATTTGTATTCATTTGAATATCTTTCACTCCATCATTACTAATTTGAATATCTTCCACTTGAACCTTTTGGCTCTTCATTGTGCTAGGTCGCTTGAACCTTTTGGCCTCGCATCAGGTTTAAACCTTTGTCATAGGCTATTTGAACCTTTTGGCCCATCTTGTCTTTGGGTTGTTTGAACCTTTTGGCTCATCTTTGTCTTTGGGCTATTTGAACCTTTTGGCCCGTCTTTGTCTTTGAGCTATTTGAACCTTTGTTTTGGGCTGTTTGAACCTCTGATTTAATCAAATATTAAATACATTCTAACAACATTTAAGATAAAAGTTTTAGGTAAGAAATAATGGGACAATAAATTTTGATTATATTTTTCTCTTTCAAATAAATTAAAACATAAAATCATCAAAATGAATGTTGATTCTATTTTTCTCTTTCAAATAAATTAAAATATAAAATCATCAAAATAAATTTTGATTCTATTTTTCTCTTCCAAATAAATTAAAAACATAATTAAATAAATCATCAAAATAAATAAGTCAAACAATCTCTCCATTTTTTATGATGGCACACAATGATGTTTTGATTTGATTTGGGAGTAAGAAAAGCTCCCCCTCAAGTCATGCTCCCTGAATTCATTTCTAAATACATAGGTTAGCACATGTGTAATAAATAAGCTTCAATTAGAGACATGATATGAGACTAAGATATCAAACTATAAATACATAACCATCAAAATAGTTTTCAAATGATAACATAATTTGAAAATAATACCATACTACATAACATTATAACAAAATAATACCATAATACATAACATCATATAATTTTTCCCCCTGTGACATTATCAAAAGGAAATCATGGGTCAGAATTTGAAAGAGGAGGAGGAAAATGATAGTGATAAATGACATCTATACAATTTAAAACATATATATACATATATATATGATTCGCGCGCTTCTCTCTTTTTCGTCGAAAATCGCATCGAACACGCGTTCTCGTTTTTGCGTCAGCCGACCGACAAAAGTGAGACCGGTCAATCAACGGCCTCGACTCTCTCTCCCTCTTGTCGTCTTCTTCTCCATGTTCTTCTTAATTACTCTCTTCTCCTTCTGTTTTCTCATTCACTTCCATCCCTTTCTTCTTCTACGTGAGAGAGATAGAACAGAGAGACTGAACAGAGCAGAAAGGTTGCCAAAAATGACCCTCCTTTCAATTACATCTCTCTCTTCTACTTCATGGCCTCGTTCCGTTCCCTTACTCTCTTTCCGGACTTGAATGATCCCGTAAACGCTGTGGGGCCTAGTGCCTCAGCTCCAACTCTTCCCAATCTTCCTATGATGTTGATTGAGCAAATAATGGCAGCTCAATCAGACATTGAAGCCAATTATTTCACACTGACGTCCTGTATGGAGACGGTGACTGCAGTCACAAAATATGTTCACTGACTGCAGAACAGGACGAGTGAGCTCCACCAGGTTAACGCCCAACTCTCGCTACTCCAGGACATGTACAAGGATGTACGAGCAGAGATTTGTGCACTAAAGGCCGAAAATAAAGAGCTGAAATAGAAGACTACCTCCATGGCCCAATTTGGAGGAATGTCGTTCTTGGCCTTTGATAGTCAGCGGGGAGTCATCGCTCTCGACGAAAGCATGGGGGGAGGGTCTTCAAGGGCCTCCCAAGGTGATAAAAAGAGGAAGAAAACGATAGAAGAAGCGAGGAAGTAAGATCGGCGTATGACTGTAAAAAAATGAAGGGTTTTTTTTTATATAAATATGTTTATTTTGATCGACGCATGGCCATAAAAAAAAGAAAATGAAAGGTGTTTTTTTTTTTTAATGTAAATATGTTTATTTTGATCGGCGCATGGCTATAAAAAAAGAAAAGAAAATGAAGGATGTTTATTTATTTATTTATTTATTTAAATATTTGTATTTTGATTTGTTTTTATTTTTATGTTTAAGTACTGAAAAATGAAATTAAAAAGCAAAAAAAAAAAAGAAAAAAGAAAATTAAGCACAAACAAAAAATGATAATGAGAAAAAAAATAAAGAAATTAAGTCTAATAGCAAAATAAATTAAAATAAAATAATACCAGCAGAAATTAAACTTAATGGGATGTTAGTGTTGCTGGAATGGTAATGCAAAAAAAATACCATGAGGGTTTAAAAAAATCAATGTATGCAAAGTTAATTTTACCTCAAGATGCAGAATCAAAAAAAAAAAAAAAAAATTACACAGTTGAGAATAATAAACTGTTAAGGAGAATAAATGTATAAAGGACTTGAGGGCATTCAAATGATATAAATATTTTCATATCAATGTAGCAATACACATATATCATTTTAACAGAAATCCAAGTTTCACAGTCATAACAATGTTGGGTATACCTCCTTATTGGAGTGTGGGACCCAATTGGTTTTGGAAAAAGAGTTTTAATTTGGCTTGGTTTAGGTATAATATTTTTATATATTATATTTGTGGAGGTCCAATCCAATTGAGATACAATTAGGGTTTGATTACAAAACCCTAGATTCATTATATTATATATATATATTGGAGGCATTGTTGTTGGTTCTATACACACACAAGAAAAAAGTGGACGGCGGCTGCTCTAGCTTCGGTAACAGTGCCATTGGTGAAGATTTGTTCAAGTTTTTTGTTTCTTTGTGTGGGAGCTGATTTGGTTCGTTATTTTGGGTCTTCTTCAACTCTGGTTTTGAAGATTTTGGTTCATCTATTTGGTAAGGTCTTTCCTCTTGTTTATTTGTGATTATTTGGAATTCACCTAAGGGTGGTTTTGTGAGACCATTAGTGTCTCGTTTGTAATCATTTGGAACTTATTTGGTTGATAGTGGAATCGGATTTCAATCCCGTGGACGTACCTCACATTGAGGAAACCACGTAAAAATTCTTGTGTTGCCTTTGATTTAATTTTTCCGCATTAGTTTTTATTCCCATTGATTGATTTACTTGTGGGGAATCATCGATTTTTCCTAACAACTGGTATCAGAGCTTACGGTTTATTTGGATTTATTTATTTGTGTAAATCAATAGAGGGGAATGTGGGTCGTATCTCTAGCTTCAATGGAAGCAATTGGGTAACTTGGAAAACTAAAATGGAGGACCTATTATTTTTTAAAGACTTGTATGGACCCATTGAGGGTGATAGTGGCAAACCTGCTGATATGAAAGATGATGAGTGGAAGAGGCTTAATCGAAAAGCCGTTGGTGTTATCTGTCAATGGATTGATGACAGTGTGTTTCATCATGTTGCTACTGAAACTTCAGCACATGATTTATGAAAAAAATTAGAGAGTCTTTATGATAGAAAATCAGCCACAAATAAAGCCTTTCTGTTTCGTAAGTTGGTTAATTTAAAATATAAAGAGGGCAGCCCTATTCCGGAATATTTGAATGAAATAAAGAGTATTGTTAACCAACTTGCTTCTATGAAAATTATTTTTGATGATGAGTTGCAGGCTTTGATGCTACTTAGTTCTTTGCCCGAAAGTTGGGAGACTTTGGTTGTAACAGTTAGTAATTCGGCACCCGATGGAGTTGTCACAATGGGCCAAGTCACTAGTAGCTTGTTGAATGAAGAAACTAGAAGAAAATCAGCCGGTTCCTCTCATTCGGAAGCATTTGTTGTGAGAGGCCGAAGTAAAACAAGGGGGAGGAGTAAGACTCCTCATGGTCGTGATCAAAGCCGTGACAAGTCAAGAGATGGTTCTCTTTCAAAGAAAGACGTTGAGTGTTATTATTGCCATGAGAAAGGGCACATGAAGCGGGAATGCCAAAAACTCAAGAACAAGGAGAAAATGCGTGACAAAAGTGTGGATAAGAAGCAAGAAGACACAACGGCAGTTACTACCGATGATCTCATGGTCGTTTGTGAAGATGATTGTATCAATTTTATGGGCCAAGAGAGCAGTTGGGTGATTGATTCTGGTGCTTCTTTTCATGTGACTTCTCGAGTTGATTTCTTCACTACCTACACAGCAGGAGATTATGGTTCTGTTTGAATGGGTAATGAAAGTATGTCCAAGATTATCAGCATGGGTGATGTTTGCTTGGAAACAAATTTGGGCTGTAAATTGTTGCTTAAAGATGTGAGGCATGTTCCCGACATTCGCCTCAATTTGATCTCTACTGGGAAGCTAGATGATGAAGGCTTCAACAACAAATTTGGTGATGGAATATGGAAGCTCACAAAGGGTTCTTTGGTGGTGGCTAAGTGCAAGAAGACTCATACACTTTATTCGATGCAAGGAAAAATTTGTAAAGGTGTTATTAATGCACTTGAAGATGATACTTCTACTGAATTATGGCATAAGCGACTTGGGCACATGAGTGAAAAGGGGCTGCAAGTTTTGTTCAAGAAAGAGCTTCTACCCGGTTTGAAAGGTACACATCTTAAAACTTGTGTTCATTGTTTGGCGGGTAAACAACATAGAGTTTCTTTTCATAAAAATGTTGCTTCTAGAAAAGAAAAGGTTTTAGAGTTGATTCATTCGGATGTTTGTGGTCCTTTAAAAGTTAGAACACACAGTGGTGCACTTTATTTTGTTACTTTCGTTGATGATTATTCAAGGAAAGTTTGGGCTTATCTACTAAAAACTAAAGATCAAGTTCTAGAAGTATTTAAGCATTTTCAGGCCATGGTTGAAAGAGAAACAAGGCAGAAATTGAAGTGCATCCGATCAGACAATGGTGGTGAATACATTGGGCCATTTGATGAGTATTGTCGCAGCCAAGGTATTCAAAGACCAAAAGATGCTTAAGAAGACTCCTCAACAAAATGGCGTTGCCGAGAGGATGAACCGCACCATTGTGGAAAGAACAAGGTGTTTGCTTTCACAAGCTAAATTGCCAAGATCCTTTTGGGGTGAGGCAATGAGTACAGCGGTTGACCTGATCAATTTGTCTCCTTGCTATCCTTTGAGGGTGATGTTCCTGAAAGAGTTTGGACTGGCAAAGATGTGTCTTATGAGCACTTGAGAGTGTTTGGTTGCCGAGCTTTTGTTTACATTCCAAAGGATGAGAGGTCCAAGCTTGATAGTAAGTCAAGACAATGTATTTTTCTTGGCTATGGGCGTAATGAATTTGGGTATAGATTGTGGGATCCGGTCGACAAGAAAGTCATTTGAAGTCGTGATGTTGTGTTTCTTGAAGACCAAACAATTGAAGACTTTGGCAAAGATGATCAACCGGAGCCAAAAACTAGTGATCTCATTGACATGGATCCATCTCCTTCATCTTCAGTTGATGATGAAAATGGGGGAGATGCGCAGCCACATATTGAAGATGTGGAGGATGATGCAAATCCTAATGAAGTTGAACTAGAAATTGAGGAAGAGCATCCAACTCAAGAACCGCCACCACAACTTGAGTTGAGGAAATCTACAAGGGACCGACAACCTTCAAGAAAGTATCCTCCTAATGAATTTGTGTTGATTTCTGATCAAGGGGAGCCGGAGAGCTACCAAGAAGCAATTGAGCATGCAAAGAAAGATGATTGGAAAAAGGCCATGGAAGAGGAGATGAATTCCTTACTTGAAAATCATACTTATGATTTAGTGAAATTGCCTAAAGGGAGGAAAATTTTGAAAAATAAGTGGGTTTTCAAATTGAAGAATGATAGAAAGAATCTGAGGTACAAAGCGCGTCTTGTTGTGAAAGGCTTTGGGCAAAAGAAAGGCATTGACTTTGACGAGATTTTTTCGCCGATTGTGAAGATGTCTTCTATTCGGGTTGTACTTGGCATGGCTGCAAGTATGAACCTTGAAGTTGAACAACTTGATGTGAAGACTGCATTTCTTCATGGTGATCTTGAAGAAGAAATTTACATGGAGCAACCGGAAGGTTTTGTAGAGAAAGGGAAAGAGAAATTTGTTTGCAAATTGAAGAAAAGTTTGTATAGTCTCAAGCAAGCCCCACGACAATGGTACAAAAAATTTGACTCTTTCATGATGAATAATGGTTTTTCTAAAACCACTTCGGACCATTGTGTGTTTGTGAAAAATTTTCCAGATGGTAAATTTATTATTCTTTTGCTTTATGTTGATGACATGTTAATTGTGGATCAAGATTCTACCATGATTAACAAGTTGAAGTTGGAGTTGAGCAAGTCCTTTGCTATGAAAGATTTGGGGTCGGCAAAGCACATACTTGGTATGAAAATTGTTCGTGATCGCAAAGAGGGATTGATTTGGTTGTCTCAAGAAAGCTACATTGAGAAAGTTCTTGAGAGGTTCAACATGAATAAAGCAAAGCCGGTTGGTTGTCCACTTGCGGGTCATTTCAAGCTTAGTTCGAATCAATGTCCTACAAGTGAGAAAGACAAAGAAGAGATGTTGAAAGTTCCTTATGCTTCAGCAGTTGGTTCTTTGATGTACGCCATGGTTTGTACAAGGCCGGATATTGCTCACGCAGTTGGTGTGGTGAGTCGTTTTCTCTCTAATCCGGGTAAAGAACATTGGGCAGCGGTAAAATGGATTCTAAGGTATCTTCGAGGGACTTCGAAGGTGTGCTTGTGTTTTGGGGATGGTAAGCCGATGCTTGATGGGTTCACAGATTCTGACATGGCTGGTGATGTTGATTCTAGAAAATCTACTTCGGGGTATTTGATGACTTTTGCAGGGGGAGCTGTGGCATGGCAATCTAAATTACAAAAATGTGTTGCTCTCTCAACTACCGAAGCTGAATTTATTGCCATCACGGAAGCTTGCAAAGAAGTGTTATGGTTGAAGAAATTTTTGCAAGAGTTGGGTTTGAAGCAAGAAAAGTATGTGCTTTATTGTGATAGTTAAAGTGCTATTCACTTGAGTAAAAATTCTACCTTTCATTCGAGATCGAAACACATTGATGTGAGATACCATTGGATTCGTGATGTGTTAGATTCGAAATTGTTGCAACTCGAAAAGGTTCACACTGTCACGACCCAAACCCGGCCCTATGGGTTTAGCATCAGAATCGCCAAGAATCCGAGATTACCAAGGCCTACGTAACAAGAATAATACCAATCGTAGTACGTATTGGCGGAAGCCAAAACAGTAAGTAACTAGTGTCCATAGAGCTGTGAAAATCTGTATGTCAAAAACATTTTATGCATTCATACAGTTTAAAACAGTACACTCTATACCAAAAAGTACAATACAGACATTCAGTACGGGGACTCAATCCCCCGATAACAGTACAGTCAACAGTCTATACAAAAAGTACAATACAGTAGGGAGACAGGTGGGGGAAACAAAAACACCCCAAGCCATGGCATGGCGTCTCGGAACCTCACAGTGAGGCACACAGTCGGCCGACAAACTGGGGACCAATCCCACGCCCTAGCTTCGGCCTGGCCGAAAGCACCTACATATATATATAAACAGGAGCTAAAGCCCAAAGTGAATAACATAACGGTAAAGAGGTTATGAATGAATGTCCTTACAAAGAATGAAATCAATTCATTATACCAGATTTCAATCTTTCAAGATTTCACCAATCAATATTTCAATCAATCACCATATGTGGTACATCCATTAGCCTATAAACATGAGGGTCCAAAAGGACCGGCCTTGCATCCAACAATAATGATGGCCATCAATCAAGATGGTTCCACAAGGAAACCGACAGAGCTCAGAATACCAATAACAAGGGTGCTAAGGATGCCACAATACGCTTCAAATACAGACATACATTCATTCAATAAACAATATCATTCAATAAACAGTTCGATTCAATATTCAAAATGAAACCATTTGAACATATCTTTACACAACTGCTACTCACAAAGTGATTGGGCTATCAAGAGCTAGAGCGCATCCCCGAGAGTCAACCCTAAACAAATAATAAATAGAACACACACTAAGTTTACAGCTTGGAAAGGATGATAATTAAATCCCTAAATTCCTCGGTGTGGTTCTATGTCTACATCCTCATTAAGATGCTTAAAACTAGGCCTAAGAATGCCTAGGATGCGATGAGGATGCAAAATGCACTAAGGAAGCAATTCCAGAATTTTCGAACAGGACTCCGCCGAAGTGAGTTTCGCCGAGCGACAAGCACACAAAGGCCCACGCCGAAGGTGACATTCCGCCGCCGAGCGATCGATGAAAGGTGCAAAATGCCGATGCGCGATTTTCCGCCGAAAGGTAAAATCCGCCGAGCGGATCAGAAACAATGCAAGAAAATACTGGGAGCATGAATTACCCGCTCGAGCGGCACTTCCCCCGCTCGAGCGGACGTCCAAAATCTGGAAAATCCAGATTCGACCTCTGAGTTTCGAACCAAGTTTTGGTGCTCCAAATTCGATCCTCTTGGGCCCATTTTCTGGAAAACTCTTTCAAACACATAGAATAACAAGTTTTAAAACTCAATTTAAGAAATCAAGGCCCAAGGGTGTTTAACTCAAACTCAATTTCAAACCGTTTTCAAAAACACTTTCAAAACATGACATGCATGATCTTTAAACCAATTTCAAGCTTTAAATCTTGCTCCAAAGAGCTCCATAGTTGGCAAATGAAATGAAATCATGGACTTAATATGAAAATGAGCTTGCATGCACCAATTGACCATGAATTCAACCTCAAGAATCAACAATACCAACATGCATGCAACAATTCTAACATAATCCAACCTCTAAGCACTCTAACTCAACAATTGACATGAATGATGCAAAATGAGGCTCAAGACAACAAGAAGACAATGAATTTCCTTACCTAGAGTGTTGGTCTCAAGTCTAGCAAGCTTAATTTAACAATCAACCTTCAAGTCTTCAAGCAAAATCAACAAATGAGCTTAACTCTCAAATTCTCTCTCTACTCTCTCTCTTTGGTCGGCTGAGCATAGGAAGATGGCTGATCAAATGTTTCCTCTAAGTGTATAAGGTGTATAAGACTCAATAAAGGATTAAACAAAGCTCCACTCAAAATGGCAATTCGGTAATTACGTCTAAGTTCATAATTAACTCTTTTAATCTAATGTAATCATTCCTAATCAATTTTCAGATAAAAAATATCATTAAATCACAAATATTATCGATTACAAAACATCAAACGGTTTCTAAATCGTCACGATAAGGCCTTCAATTAGCGCTTTAAACGTAAAATGCAAACAGATAATCATACACTCAAACAGATGCAACACGCAATTCAATAGACGAACTCATTCAGCTTGGCCATTTCAATTTTGTTCAAGAGTTCATCCAGTTCATTTATCACCATTATCGGTTCGCTTTAGCATTAATCAAGATATAATTCAAAGGGTCATCCCAGAATCAAGACGAGGGTTGTTACGCTCCCTCCTTATAAGGAGTTTAGTCCTCTAAACTCGAGTTACCTTCACCGAAGAAAACAGGTCCAATGAACAAATCCGGATATCGCCTAGCCATGTCATCTTCCTTTCCCAAGTGGCATACACACCACCATGGTTCTCGCCACCAACTTTCACTAGCGAATCTCTTTGTTTTCGTTCTTGATCCGTCGGTTTATAATCTGTATAGGCCGTTCCTCGTAGGTGTAGTCATCACTAAGCACTATCCGAGTAGGCTCAATCGCATGAAACGGATCTCGAAGATAGTCTCTCAACATCGAAATGTGGAAGACGTTGTGCATATGCTCCATTTCAGGAGGAAGTGCAACTTGATACGCCACCGGATTGATTTTCTCAATAATCTGATACGGTCCGACATATCTCGGTGCTAACTTGCCTTTGACTCCAAAGCGAGTCTGGCCTTTCATTGGTGTCACTTTCACAAACACGTGATCACCCACTTCATATTCTCTATCCCGTCTTCTGACATTTGCATAACTTTTTCCGCTCACTCTATGCGCTTTGGCGTCAGATCAATTTCACTTTTTTCAAGCCAGATACAATCTCGCCCAAGAACGCCCATCTCCAACTTCGCCCAAAGATTGGAGATCTACACTTTCTGCCATACAATGCCTCGAAAGGCGCCATACCGATACTCGAATGGTAGCTGTTGTTGTAGGCGAATTCAGCCAATGGCAGATGGCTTTCCCAATTTCCCTGAAAGTCCAGTACACACATTCTCAGTAAATCCTCTAGAGTCTGGATGGTCCTTTCTGACTGGCCATCTGTCTGAGGATGATAGGCGCTACTCAAATTTCAATTCAAGACTCCAATGCAGTCAGAGGCTCGCTGTAACCTCGATGTAAACTTCAATCCTCGTTAAACAATAGACATGCACTCCATGCAATCTCACAATTTCATCAATATAGATAACAGCCAATTTGTCCGCATTATAGATTGTCTTGACAGGTAAGAAGTGTGCAGATTTAGTCAGTCTATCAACAATAACCCAAATAGAGTCCATACCTTTCCTGGAGCGAGGTAATCCAACGATAAAATCCATCGTGATATGCTCCCATTTCCACTCGTATGGGCAAGGGTTGCAGAATCCGCAGTCGTTGATGTTCACTTTGACTGTTGGCAGTGAAGGCATTTGGACACAAAGTCGGCAATTTCCTTCTTCATTCCTGGCCACCAGAAATTCTGTTTCAGATCTTGATACATTTTCGTATTCCCTGGGTGAATAGAAAACTTCGAACTGTGGCCTTCTTGTAAAACTCTCCTTTTCAATTCAGTGTCATTCGGTACACAATCCGTCTTGAAATTTGAAACATTGTTCTCAAATTTGAACCCCGCCTCTCGGTTTTGAATCCCTTTCTTCAATAACCTTTTTCAAGAAATCATCTAGTTGTTGTTTTTCTTTAATTTCCTCAATCAATGCTGGTTGAGCAGAAATAGCAGCTAAGGTTCCACCTTGTTCTCTCAAAACGATTTCAATTTCAGACTTTTCCAGATCAAGAAGCAACTCTTTCATTCAACAAGAACAAAGTTAAGTTGGCAATCGATTTTGCTCAAAGCATCTAAGAACGGTGTTGGCTTTTCCTGATGATACAATATCAGAGGTCATAATCTTTTATCGCTTCAAGCCATCTCCGCTTGTCTCATATTCAGTTCTTTCTCGAGTGAAAAGTACTTCAGTGCTCTTGTGGTCAAGATACACTTCACATGTTGCTCCATACAAATAGTGACGCCAAATTTTCAATGCAAAGACTATCGCAAAGAAGTTCTAGGTCATGGGTCGGGTAGTTCTTTTCATGCGGTCTCAACTGTCGGGAAGCATAAGCAATAACTCTCCCATTCTGCATTAAAACACACCCCAAACCCTTATGAGAAGCATCACTAAAAACAGTATAACCATCCGTACCTGAAGGTAGAGTCAAAATCGGTGCAGTCACAAGTCGGGTTTTCAGTTCTTGAAATGCTGATTCCCTTTGGTCAGTCCAGTCAAATGATATCCCTTTCTGTGTCAACTGAGTCAGTGGTAAGGCAATCTTAGAGAAGTCTTTGACAAACCTTCTGTAATATCCAGCCAATCCCAAAAAGCTTCGGACTTCAGTCACATTTGTTGGTCTAGGCCAGTTCACTACAGCTTCAATTTTCTGTGGATCAACAGAAATTCCATCTTTGCTAACAACATGTCCCAAAAACATAACATGGTCAAGCCAAAATTCACACTTAGACAGTTTAGCATACAATTCCGGTTCTCTTAAGGTTTGCAGGGCAAGTCTCAGATGGTGTTCATGTTCGTCTACAGTCTTAGAATAGATCAGTATGTCATCAATAAATACCACAATAAAATCGTCAAGGTATGGTTTAAAAATTCTGTTCATGAGGTCCATAAATGCAAGTAGGGCATTCAGAACTCAACGGCATAACTAAAAATTCAAAGTGGCCATACCTCGTTCTAAAAGCAGTCTTATCAATGTCTTCCGGTTTGACTTTCAGTTGATGATACCCCGATCTAAGATCAATTTTGGAAAACACTTGTGCACCCTGTAACTGGTCAAATAAATCATCAATACGCGGTAATGGATATTTATTCTTCTGCTTACCTTGTTCAGTTCACGGTAATCAATGCACAGTCTCAGTGAGCCGTCTTTCTTCTTTACAAACAAAACAGGTGCACCCCACGGTGACGTACTGGGTCTGATAAATTTCTTGTCCAACAGTTCCTGCAATTGTACCTTCAATTCTTTCAGTTCAGTTGGGGCCATTCTATAGGGGGCTTTAGATGTCGGTTGGGTACCCGGAACCACATCCACAATAAATTCAATTTCCTCACAATCAAATCTCGCAATTCATCCGAAATACATCCGAACTCTCTGACTATAGGAATACAATTCACATCAGTTTTAACATTATCATTAGCAGGTACAGTCAATACATAACACAGATATCCTTTACACCCCTTTCTAATCAATTTGACAGCCTTTACAGAAGAAATCAGATATGGAGGAGGTACTACTCCACTCCCATTAAACACAAATTCGGGCAAACCCGGTGGACGGAAAACTACTTGTTTTGTTACACAGTCTATAGTGGCATGATATTTTTGTAGCCAATCCATCCCCAATATTACATCAAAGTGGTCTATGTTCAATGGTAGTAAATCAATAAACAGATGCATATCCCCAACGATAATCTCACAAGCAGGATACATATATGCACATGTCATGGATCCCCCAACAGGTGATGATACAGCTAGCAAATAGTTCATGGGTTCTAAGGGTCTATTCAATTTACGCGAAAAAGCATGCGACACATACGAATGTGTAGACCCCGAATCAATCAATACATAAGCATTTTGAGCACAGATAGAGAGGATACCTGACACAACGGTCTCAGTGTTTTGCACGTCTCCCGGTACTAGGGCAAACACTCGGCCCTGCCTCATAGGCTCTTTCCCGGTAGCTTTGGGGTTCGGTTTTGGTGCTACATTTGATGCTGCTGCGCTTGGTGCAGCTTTACTACTAACTGGTGGAGCAGAAGGGCAGTCTTTGATTCTGTGGCCCACCTTGCCACACCTGAAACAAGCTCCAGAAATCTGATAGCAAACCCCTTTGTGCTTATTGCCACATACGGAGCAGGGTGGAGTAAATCCACTCCCTTGGCTGGGGCTAGTAGTCGACCCCGTATTCTGTTTCTTGTTTGCTGGGTTATGCTTGCCTTTCTTAAATTTAAAACCCTGTCTTTCCTTGCCACTCACTTGTCGGTGTTTGATTGTTTCATCGCCGCAATATTTGTCTCGGCCATCAATGCCCGGTCGAGAACACCTACATAAGTTGGCATTTTCAAAACATTAATTCTGTCCTGTATATTAGCAATAAGGCCTCCTTCAAACCTTCTGGCCTTCTTATAATCGGTATCCACCATATGTGGTGCATACCTAGCAAGTTCGGTAAATTGCTTCTCATACTCGGCAACAGACGTTTTGCCCTGTTTCAACTGTTCAAACTCAGTCACTTTTCTGTCTCTAATGCACTGGGGGAAATACTTTTCAAAGAAGGACTCCTTGAACTGAGCCCAAGTCAGAATGGTATTTGCATCACGGGTCAACATCCACCACCTTCTGGCTTCTTCCTGAAGGGTGAAGGTTGCCAACAATACTTTGTTTGCTTCGGAGCACGGAAAAACCTCAAACAACTTTTCGGTCTCAAGAACCCAAGCTTCAGCCTTTAACGGTTCTAAGCCTCCCTGAAAGGACGGCGGGTTCATTTTGTCAATTTCAGTCAAGGTAATAATGTCCACCTCATTAGCATTCACATTCTGTACATTCTGTTCCGGTTGCACCGGAGGAGGAGGAGGTGGGGGCTGTTGGTTCGGTTGTTGTTCGAGTCTTTCAATTATCAGTCCCATCATTTGTTCAAGTCTGGCCATTCTGGCCTCAGAGGATGATGCTTCAGTTTCATTTGCATTATCCATTTCACTATAGCGCTTATAATAGCTTATCATTATAAACAGCTTGTACAATTAAACAGCTTTAACACTTTAACATATAATCAGTCAGTTACAAGCACACACTTTTCAAATTCATGAGATGCCCTAATTACTTTTCTAGGACATCCTATAGCTCGTTTGGACACGTGTGTGCGGTATAACTCGTGGTTAAGTATCGCTCTGATACCAATCTGTCACGACTCCAAACCCGCCCTATGGGTTTAGCATCAGAATCGCCAAGAATCCGAGATTATCAAGGCCTAACAAATACAAATACAGAGTACGTGGGCTGGCGGAAGCCAAAACAAGAAGTAACTAGTGTCCATAGAGTCGGAAAATCAGATGTCAAAAACATTTTATGCATTCATACAGCTTAAAACAAGACACTCTATACCAAAAAGTACAAAGTACAGACATTCAAGACGGGGACTCAATTCAATAACAAGCCTATACAAAAAAGTACAATACAAGAGGAGACAAATGGGGAAACAAAACACCCCAAGCCATGGCATGGCGCCTCGAACCTCACAAGTGAGGCACACAGGTGGCCGACAAAATCGGGGACCAATCCCACGCCCTAGCTTCGTCCGGCGGCCGAGCACCTACATATATATATAAACAAAGGAGTTAAAGCCCAATGAATAACATAACGTGTAAAGAGGTTATGAATGAATGTCCTACAAAGAATGAAATCAATTCATTATACAAGATTTCAATCTTTCAAGATTTCACCAATCAATATTTCAATCAATCACCATATGTGGTACATCCATTAGCCTATAAACAAGAGGTCCAAAAGGACCGGCCTTGCGCATCCAACAATAATGATGGCCATCAATCAAGATGGTTCCACAAGGAAACCGACAGAGCTCAGAATACCAATAACAAGGTGCTAAGGATGCCACACAGATTCAAATACAGGACATACATTCATTCAATAAACAATATCATTCAATAAATGTCGATTCAATATTCAAAATGAAACCATTTGAACATATCTTTACACAACTGTTACTCACAAAGGATTGGGCTATCAAGAGCTAGAGCGCCCTCGAGAGTCAACCCTAAACAAATAATAAATAGAACACACACTAAGTTTACAGCTTGGAAATGATGATAATTAAATCCCTAAATTCCTCGGTGTGGTTCTATGTCTACATCCTCATTAAGATGCTCTAAACTAGGCCTAAGAATGCCTAGGATGCGATGAGGATGCAAAATGCACTAAGGAAGCAATTCGCACTTTTCTGAACAGGACTCCGCCGAGCGAAGTTTCGCCGAGCGACAAGCACACAAAGGCCCACGCCGAAGCGTACATTCCGCCGCCGAGCGACCGATGAAAGGTGCAAAAAATTGGATGCGCGATTTTCCGCCGAAGCGTTAAAATCCGCCGAGCGGATCAGAAACAATGCAAGAAAATATCGAGCATGAATTACCCGCCGAAGCGGCACTTCGCCGAAGCGCGCCCAAAACTGGAAAATCCAGATTCGACCTCGAAGTTTCAAACCAAGTTTTGATGCTCCAAATTCGATCCTCTTGGGCCCATTTTCTGGAAAACTCTTTCAAACACATAGAATAACAAGTTTTAAAACTCAATTTAAGAAATCAAGGCCCAAGGGTGTTTAACTCAAACTCAATTTCAAACCGTTTTCAAAAACACTTTCAAAACATGACATGCATGATCTTTAAACCAATTTCAAGCTTTAAATCTTGCTCCAAAGAGCTCCATAGTTGGCAAATGAAATGAAATCATGGACTTAATATGAAAATGAGCTTGCATGCACCAATTGACCATGAATTCAACCTCAAGAATCAACAATACCAACATGCATGCAACAATTCTAACATAATCCAACCTCTAAGCACTCTAACTCAACAATTGACATGAATGATGCAAAATGAGGCTCAAGACAACAAGAAGACAATGAATTTCCTTACCTAGAGTGTTGGTCTCAAGTCTAGCAAGCTTAATTTAACAATCAACCTTCAAGTCTTTAAGCAAAATCAACAAATGAGCTTAACTCTCAAATTCTCCCTCTACTCTCTCTCTTTGGTCGGCTGAGCATAGGAAGATGGCTGATCAAATGTTTCCTCTAAGTGTATAAGGTGTATAAGACTCAATAAAGGATTAAACAAAGCTCCACTCAAAATGGCAATTCGGTAATTACGTCTAAGTTCATAATTAACTCTTTTAATCTAATGTAATCATTCCTAATCAATTTTCAGATAAAAAATATCATTAAATCACAAATATTATGCTGATTACAAAACATCAAACGGTTTCTAAATCGGCCGCCGATAAGGCCTTCAATTAGCAGTTTAAACGTAAAATGCAAACAGATAATCATACACTCAAACAGATGCAACACGCAATTCAATAGACGAACTCATTCAGTTTCAGTTTCAGTTTCATTCAGTTTGTTCAGTAGTTCATCCAGTTCACTTATCAGTCATTATCAGTTCAGTTTAGCAGTAATCAGTATATAATTCAAAGGTCATCCCAGAATCAAGACGAGGGTTGTTACGCCTCCTCCTTATAAGGAGTTTAGTCCTCTAAACTCGAGTTACCTTCACCGAAGAAAACAGGTCCAATGAACAAATCCGATATCGCCTAGCCATGTCATCTTCCTTTCCCAAGTGGCATACACACCACCATGGTTCTCGCCACCAACTTTCACTAGCGAATCTCTTTGTTTCGTTTCTTGATCCGCTCGGTTTATAATCAGATAGGCCGCTCGTAGGTGTAGTCATCACTAAGCACTATCCGAGTAGGCTCAATCGCATGAAACGGATCTCAAGATAGTCTCTCAACATCGAAATGTGGAAGACGTTAGCATATGCTCCATTTCAGAGGAAGTGCAACTTGATACGCCACCGATTGATTTTCTCAATAACTGACACGGTCCGACATATCTTGCGCTTAACTTGCCTTTGACTCCAAAGCGAGTCCGCCTTTCATTGGTGTCACTTTCACAAACACGTGATCACCCACTTCATATTCTCTATCCCGCCTTCTCGACATTTGCATAACTTTTTCTGCCTACTCTATGCGCTACCGCCAGATCAATTTCACTTTTTCCAAGCTTTCATATACAATCTCGCCCAAGAACGGCCCATCTCCAACTTCGCCCAAAGATTGAGATCTACACTTTCGCCATACAATGCCTCGAAGGCGCCATACCGATACTCGAATGGTAGTCCGTTGTTGTAGGTAATTCACCAATGGCAGATGGCTTTCCCAATTTCCCTGAAAGTCCAGTACACACATTCTCAGTAAATCCTCTAGAGTCTGGATGGTCCTTTCTGACTGGCCATCTGTCTGAGGATGATAGGCGCTACTCAAATTTCAATTCAAGACTCCAATGCAGTCAGAGGCTCGCCGTAACCTCGATGTAAACTTCAATCCTCGTAAAACAATAGATACAGGCACTCCATGCAATCTCACAATTTCATCAATATAGATAACAGCCAATTTGTCCGCATTATAGATTGTCTTGACAGGTAAGAAGTGTGCAGATTTAGTCAGTCTATCAACAATAACCCAAATAGAGTCCATACCTTTCCTGGAGCGAGGTAATCCAACGATAAAATCCATCGTGATATGCTCCCATTTCCACTCTGGTATGGGCAAGGGTTGCAGTAATCCGACAGGTCGTTGATGTTCAAATTTTGACTTGTTGGCGGTGAAGGCATTTGGACACAAAGTCGGCAATTTCTTCTTCATTCCTCGCCACCGTAAATTTCGCTTTCAGATCTTGATACATTTTCAGATTCCCGGTGAATAGAAAACTTGAACTGCGGGCCTTCTTGTAAAACTCTCCTTTTCAATTCAAGGTCATTCGGTACACAAATTGCCTTTTGAAATTTCGTAACATTGTTCTCAAATTTGAACCCCGGCCTCGCTTTTGAATCCTTTCTTCAATAACCTTTTTCAAGAAATCATCTAGTTGTTGTTTTTCTTTAATTTCCTCAATCAATGCCGGTTGAGCGTAAATAGCGACTAAGGTTCCACCTTGTTCTCTCAAACGATTTCAATTTCAGACTTTTCCAGATCAAGAAGCAACTCTTTTCATTCAACAAGAAACAAAGCTAAGTTGGCAATCGATTTTCGCTCAAAGCATCTAAGAACGGTGTTGGCTTTTCCTGATGATACAATATCAGAGGTCATAATCTTTTATCGCCTCAAGCCATCTCCGCTGCCTCATATTCGCTTCTTTCTCGAGTGAAAAAGTACTTGTGCTCTTGTGGTCAAGATACACTTCACATGTTGCTCCATACAAATAGTGACGCCAAATTTTCAATGCAAAGACTATCGCAAAGAAGTTCTAGGTCATGGGTCGGGTAGTTCTTTTCATGCGGTCTCAACTGTCGGAAGCATAAGCAATAACTCTCCCATTCTCGCATTAAAACACACCCCAAACCCTTATGAGAAGCATCACTAAAAACAAGATAACCATCCGCATTCAAGGTAGAGTCAAAATCGTGCAACACAAGTCGGGTTTTCATTCTTGAAATGCCGATTCCTTTGGTCACCCACCAAATGATATCCCTTTCGTGTCAATCGAGTCATGGTAAGGCAATCTTAGAGAAGTCTTTGACAAACCTTCAGAATATCCACCAATCCCAAAAGCTTTGACTTCAACACATTTGTTGGTCTAGGCCACCACTACAGACTTCAATTTTCGTGGATCAACAGAATTCCATCTTTGCTAACAACATGTCCCAAAAACATAACATGGTCAAGCCAAAATTCACACTTAGACAGTTTAGCATACAATTCCGGTTCTCTTAAGGTTTGCAGGGCAAGTCTCAGATGGTGTTCATGTTCGTCTACAGTCTTAGAATAGATCAGTATGTCATCAATAAATACCACAATAAAATCGTCAAGGTATGGTTTAAAAATTGCTCATGAGGTCCATAAATGCAATAGGGCATTCGTGAATCTGAACGGCATAACTAAAAATTCAAAGTGGCCATACCTGCTCTAAAAGCGCTCTTATCAATGTCTTCGGTTTGACTTTCAATTGATGATACCCGATCTAAGATCAATTTTGAAAACACTTGTGCACCTCAGAATCGTCAAAAAAATCATCAATAGGCGGTAATGGATATTTATTCTTTACAGTTACATTGTTCATTTCACGGTAATCAATGCACGCCTCGATGAGCCATCTTTCTTCTTTACAAACAAAACAGTGCACCCCACGGTGACGCATCGGGTCCGATAAATTTCTTGTCCAACAGCTTCGCAATTGTACCTTCAATTCTTTTCAATTGGGGCCATTCTATAGGGGCTTTAGATGTCGGTTGGGTACCCGGACCCACATCCACATTAAATTCAATTTCCACAATCAAATCTCGCAATTCATCCGAAATACATCCGGGAACTCTCGACTATAGGAATACAATTCACATCGCTTTTAACATTATCATTAGCAGGTACAGTCAATACAGAACACAGATATCCTTTACACCCCTTTCTAATCAATTTGACAGCCTTTACAGAAGAAATCAGATATGGAGGAGGTACTACTCCACTCCCATTAAACACAAATTCGGGCAAACCCGGTGGACGGAAAACTACTTGTTTTGTTACACAGTCTATAGTGGCATGATATTTTTGTAGCCAATCCATCCCCAATATTACATCAAAGTGGTCTATGTTCAATGGTAGTAAATCAATAAACAGATGCATATCCCCAACGATAATCTCACAAGGTGATACATATATGCACATGTCATGGATCCCCCAACAGGTGATGATACAGCTAGCAAATAGTTCATGGGTTCTAAGGGTCTATTCAATTTACGCGAAAAAGCATGCGACACATACGAATGCGTAGACCCCGAGTCAATCAATACATAAGCATTTTGAGCACAGATAGAGAGGATACCTGACACAACGGTCTCGGTGTTTTGCACGTCTCTCAAGATTAGGGCAAACACTCTACCGCCTCATAGGCTCTTTCCCGGTAGCTTTGGGGTTCGGTTTTGGTGCTACATTTGATGCTGCTACGCTTGGTGCAGCTTTACTACTAACTGGTGGAGCAGAAGGGCAGTCTTTGATTCTGTGGCCCACCTTGCCACACCTGAAACAAGCTCCAGAAATCTGATAGCAAACCCCTTTGTGCTTATTGCCACATACGGAGCAGGGTAGAGTAAATCCACTCCCTTGGCTGGGGCTAGTAGTCGACCTCAGATTCTCGCTTTCTTGTTTGTCGGGTTATGCTTGCCTTTCTTAAATTTAAAACCCGCTTTTCCTTGCCACTCACTTGTCGGTGTTTGATTGTTTCATCGCCGCAATATTTGTCTCGCCATCAATGCCCTACGAGAACACCTACATAAGTTGGCATTTTCAAAACATTAATTCGGCCTCAGATATTAGCAATAAGGCCTCCTTCAAACCTTTCTCGTTTCTTATAATCGGTATCCACCATATGTGGTCCATACCTAGCAAGTTCGGTAAATTGCTTCTCATAGTCGGCAACAGATGTTTTGCCCTGCTTCAACTGTTCAAACTCAGTCACTTTTCTGTCTCTAATGCACTGGGGGAAATACTTTTCAAAGAAGGACTCCTTGAATCGAGCCCAAGTCGTAATGGTATTTGCATCACGGGTCAACATCCACCACCTTCGCTTCTTCCGAAGGGTGAAGGTTGCCAACAATACTTTGTTTGCTTGAGCACGGAAAAACCTCAAACAACTTTTTCGGTCTCAAGAACCCAAGCTTCACCTTTAATCTGTTCTAAGCCTCCCCGAAGGACGGCGGTTTCATTTTGGTCAATTTCGAAGTCAAGGTAATAATGTCCACCTCATTAGCATTCACATTCTGTACATTCTGTTCCGGTTGCACCGGAGGAGGAGGAGGTGGGGGCTGTTGGTTCGGTTGTTGTTTGAGTCTTTCAATTATCAGTCCCATCATTTGTTCAAGTCTGGCCATTCTGGCCTCAGAGGATGATGCTTCAGTTTCATTTGCATTATCCATTTCACTATAGCAGTTATAACAGTTATCATTATAAACAGTTGTACAATTAAACAGTTTAACACTTTAACATATAATCAGTCAGTCATAAGCACACACTTTTCAAATTCATGAGATGCCCTAATTACTTTTCTAGGACACCCTATAGCTCGTTTGGACACGCAGTGCGGTATAACTCGTGGTTAAGTATCGCTCGATACCACTGTCACGACTCCAAACCCGCCCTATGGGTTTAGCATCAGAATCGCCAAGAATCCGAGATTACCAAGGCCTACGTAAAGAATACAACAATAGTACGTCACAGGCGGAAGCCAAAACAAGAAGTAACTAGTGTCCATAGAGTGTGAAAATCAGATGTCAAAAACATTTTATGCATTCATACGCTTTAAAACAAGACACTCTATACCAAAAAGTACAATACAGACATTCAAGACGGACTCAATTCTCGATAACAAGATACCAATACCTATACAAAAAGTACAATACAAGAGGGAGACAGGGGAAACAAAACACCCCAAGCCATGGCATGGCGCCTCGAACCTCACAAGGAGGCACACAGTCGGCCGACAAAATCGGGGACCAATCCCACGCCCTAGCTTCTGCGGCCGAGCACCTACATATATATATAAACAGTGAGTTAAAGCCCAGTGTATAACATAACGTGTAAAGAGGTTATGAATGAATGTCCTTACATTAATGGAATCAATTCATTATACAGTATTTCAATCTTTCAAGATTTCACCAATCAATATTTCAATCAATCACCATATGTGGTACATCCATTAGCCTATAAACAAGAGGGTCCAAAAGGACCGGCCTTGCATCCAACAATAATGATGGCCATCAATCAAGATGGTTCCACAAGGAAACCGACAGAGCTCAGAATACCAATAACAGTAGGTGCTAAGGATGCCACAATACAGTTCAGGAAATAGGACATACATTCATTCAGTAAATAATATCAGTTCAATAAACAGTTCGATTCAATATTCAAAATGAAACCATTTGAACATATCTTTACACAATCTGTTACTCACAGTGATTGGGCTATCAGTAGCTAGAGCGCGTCCTCGAGAGTCAACCCTAAACAGTCAATAAATAGAACACACACTAAGTTTACAGTTTGGAAATGATGATAATTAAATCCCTAAATTCCCTCGGTGTGGTTCTATGTCTACATCCTCATTAAGATGCTCTAAACTAGGCCTAAGAATGCCTAGGATGCGATGAGGATGCAAAAATGCACTAAGGAAGCAATTCCAGAATTTTCAGTGAACAGGGACTCCGCTCGAGCGCAGGTTTCCCCGCTCGAGCGGACAAGCACACAAAGGCCCACGCTCGAGCGTACATTCCGCCGCTCGAGCGGACTGATGAAAGGTGCAAAATCTTTGGATGCGCGATTTTCCCGCCGGCGTTAAAATCCGCCGAGCGGATCAGAAACAATGCAAGAAAATACTGGGAGCATGAATTACCCGCGGGAGCGGCACTTCGCCGAAGCGGCGTCCAAAATCTGGAAAATCCAGATTCGACCTCTGAGTTTCGAACCAAGTTTTGATGCTCCAAATTCGATCCTCTTGGGCCCATTTTCTGGAAAACTCTTTCAAACACATAGAATAACAAGTTTTAAAACTCAATTTAAGAAATCAAGGCCCAAGGGTGTTTAACTCAAACTCAATTTCAAACCGTTTTCAAAAACACTTTCAAAACATGACATGCATGATCTTTAAACCAATTTCAAGCTTTAAATCTTGCTCCAAAGAGCTCCATAGTTGGCAAATGAAATGAAATCATGGACTTAATATGAAAATGAGCTTGCATGCACCAATTGACCATGAATTCAACCTCAAGAATCAACAATACCAACATGCATGCAACAATTCTAACATAATCCAACCTCTAAGCACTCTAACTCAACAATTGACATGAATGATGCAAAATGAGGCTCAAGACAACAAGAAGACAATGAATTTCCTTACCTAGAGTGTTGGTCTCAAGTCTAGCAAGCTTAATTTAACAATCAACCTTCAAGTCTTCAAGCAAAATCAACAAATGAGCTTAACTCTCAAATTCTCCCTCTACTCTCTCTCTTTGGTCGGCTGAGCATAGGAAGATGGCTGATCAAATGTTTCCTCTAAGTGTATAAGGTGTATAAGACTCAATAAAGGATTAAACAAAGCTCCACTCAAAATGGCAATTCGGTAATTACGTCTAAGTTCATAATTAACTCTTTTAATCTAATGTAATCATTCCTAATCAATTTTCAGATAAAAAATATCATTAAATCACAAATATTATGCTGATTACAAAACATCAAACGGTTTCTAAATCGGCCGCCGATAAGGCCTTCAATTAGCAGTTTAAACGTAAAATGCAAACAGATAATCATACACTCAAACAGATGCAACACGCAATTCAATAGACGAACTCATTCAGTTTCAGTTTCAGTTTCATTCAGTTTGTTCAGTAGTTCATCCAGTTCACTTATCAGTCATTATCGGTTCAGTTTAGCATTAATCAGTATATAATTCAGTGGTCATCCGGTAATCAGTACGAGGGTTGTTACACACACAGATGATAATATTTCTGGTATGCTGACTAAGACTTTATTGAGGGACAAACATTTAAAGTGTCGAACTTTGGCGGGTATGGTTGATGTCTCCACCTAAGTCGGTAGGGGGAGAATTGTTGGGTATACCTCCTTATTGGAGTGTGGGACCCAATTGGTTTTGGAAAAAGAGTTTTAATTTGGCTTGGTTTAGGTATAATATTTTTATATATTATATTTGTGGAGGCCCAATTCAATTGGGATACAATTAGGGTTTGATTACAAAACCCTAGATTCATTATATTATATATATATTGGAGGCATTGTTGTTGGTTCTATACACACACAAGAAAAAAGTGGACGGCGGCTGCTCTAGCTTCGGTAACAGTGCCATTGGTGAAGATTTGTTCAAGTTGTTTGTTTCTTTGTGTGGGAGCTGATTTGGTTCGTTATTTTGGGTCTTCTTCAACTCTGGTTCTGAAGATTTTGGTTCATCTATTTGGTGAGGTCTTTCCTCTTGTTTATTTGTGATTATTTGGAATTCACCTAAGGGTGGTTTTGTGAGACCATTAGTGTCTCGTTTGTAATCGTTTGGAACTTATTTGGTTGATAGTGGAATCGGATTTCGATCCCGTGGACGTACCTCACATTGAGGGAACCACGTAAAAATTCTTGTGTTGCCTTTGATTTAATTTTTCCGCATTAGTTTTTATTCCCATTGATTGATTTACATGTGGGGAACCATCGATTTTCCCTAACAAACAAAACTTTTTAAGTAGAAATCGACATTCCAAACTTGCCACGAATAAAATTGATGCGATCCTCACTTAGGGGTTTTGTGAAAATATCCGCTAATTGCTTGTCAGTATTTACAAATTCAAGTACAATATCCCCTTTTTGAACATGATCTCTTAAAAAATGATGTCGAATTTCAATATGTTTTGTTCGTAAGTGTTGAACCAATTTTTTGCTTAAATTGATGGCACTAGTATTATCACATTTAATAGGGATATGATCATAATGCAAATCAAAGTCATCCAATTATTGTTTCATCCAATGTATTTGGGCACAACAACTTTCGGAAGCTATATATTTAGCTTCGGCCATTGATAAAGTAATAGAATTTTGCTTTTTGCTAAACCAAGATATTAATGAGTTACCAAGAAAGTGACAAGTACCACTGGTGTTTTTTCTATCAAGTTTGCATTCGGCAAAGTTGGCATCCGAGTAACTAATTAAATCAAATACAACACCTCTAAGATAAAGCAGTCCTAAATTTTGAGTGCCAACAAGATATCTAAAAATTCTTTTAACGGCATTGAGATGTGATTCCTTAGGATTTAATTGATATTTAGCACACATACAAACACTAAACATAATATCGAGTCTACTTGCAGTTAAATAAAGAAGTGAGCCAATCATACCTTAATATTTTGTTTGATCAATGGACTTACCTTTTTCATCCTTGTTTAGCTTAATGAATGTGCTCATAGGTGTTCTAGCTATTTTTGAGTCACACATGCCAAACTTTTTGAGTAGTTCTTTTGTGTACTTAGCATAGTTAATAAAAATTCCTTCCTTACATTGTTTGATTTGAAGCCCAAGAAAATAATTTAGCTCCTCCATTATGCTCATCTCAAACTCCCCTTGCATACACTTAGCAAAGTTCTTACACAAGGTTTCATTAGTAGCACCAAATATAATGTCATCCATATATATTTGCACAATAAGTAAATCATCATTTTTAGTTTTAACAAAAAGTGTTGTGTCAATCGTTCCTCTAGAGAAATTATTTTTAATCAAAAATTTACTTAATTGTTCATACCATGCACAAGGTGCTTGTTTCAAACCATATAAAGCTTTTGATAGTTTAAAAACATGATTTGGAAAAGCATGATCTTCAAAACATGGGGGTTGTTTAACATAAACTTCCTCATTTATAAAACCATTAAGAAGAGCACTTTTTACATCCATTTGATAAAGTTTGAAATCTCTAAAACATATAAATATAAGTAACATGTGAATGGCTTCTAATCTAGTAACTGGAGCAAAGGTTTCATCGAAATCAATACTTTCTTCTTGATTGTATCATTGTGCAACAAGTCTAGCCTTGTTTTTTTATAATTGTGCGGGATTCATCAAGCTTGTTTCGAAAGATCCATTTGGTACCGATAATGGTATGATCTTTAGGTTTTGGCATAAGTTCCCACACTTTATTTCTCTCAAATTGGTTAAGTTCTTCATGCATAGCTATCATCCAATATTCATCGAATTCGGCTAGGATTAAATCCTTAGGGTGATTATGAACAAACTTCCATTCTCTTGGCAAATCATCATTGTTTTCTCCTTCTTCTTGAGGTGGGAGAGTAGGTTGTTCAATCTCTTTGTTCAACTTACATGGTTGGTTCTCTTATTTGTAGATACTTGAATCTTTCACATTTGGTTCCAAATCTATATTATTACTAACAATTTGCTTTTGAGCAGAGATGTTAGTTTCATCAAATGCCACATGTATAGATTCTTCCACAACAAGAGTTCTTTTATTAAAAACACGATAAGCTTGGCTAGTTAAGGAATAGCCAAGAAAATTGCTTCATCAGATTTTGAATCAAATTTACCTAAGTCATCCTTGCCATTATTATGCACAAAATATTTACAACAAAAAACATGCAAGTTACTAATGTTAGGCTTTCTATCATGCCAAAGTTCACAATGAGTCTTTTTTAAAATATGTCTAATTAATGCATGATTTAAAATATAACATGCGTGTGAACGGCTTCGGTCCAAAAATATTGAGGAAGATTATTTTCACAAAGCATTGTTCTACTCATCTCTTCTAAAGTTTTATTCTTCCTTTCTACTACACCATTTTGTTGAGGGGTTCTAGGTGCTGAAAAATTATGTCCAATACCATGCTCATCACAAATCAATTAAAATTTTTCATTTTCAAGTTCTCTACTATGGTCGGTTCGAATATTAGTAATAAGAAAACCTTTTTCATTTTGAATTCTACGACAGAGTTTTGTGAAAGAATAAAATGTTTCATCTTTGTGTGTTAAAAACATAACACATGTAAATCTTGAATAATCATCAACAATAACAAGACAATAATGTTTACCACCTAGACTAGATATCCTTGAAAGACCAAATAAATCCATATGTAATAGTTGTAAAAGTCTAGTTATGGAAATATGAGATTTTGATTTAAATAATGTTTTAGTTTGTTTTTCTTGTTGACAAGCACTACAAAGATGATCTTTTTCAAATTGAATTTTTGGAAGTCCAATGACCAAATCCTTTCTCAAAAGTTTAACAATTAAATCCATATGAGCATGACCAAGTCTTCTATGCCATAACCAACTATTTTCATTATTAACATATAAACATTTAACATCACTAGTATAGAGATCATTAAGATGAAAAACATAAATATTATCATGGCGATTACCAACGAATAAAACTTTATGGTCATTTGTGCTTTCAATTGTGTAATGTGATTTATCAAAAATAACTCGATTATCTTTATCACATAAGTGACTAAAGTAGATAATGCTTTAGTCCATCAACAAGTAAAACATTTTCAACAGAAAGGTTAGGAGAAATATCGATGCTACTAATGCCGATGATTTTTCCTTTCTTGTTATCTCCAAAAGTAACAAAGCCTTCATCTTTGGATGACAGTGTAGTAAAGAAGGATTTATCTCCGGTCATGTGTCTGGAATATCCACTATCAAGGTACCACTTCCCTTCTTTAGCTTTGGACTTAAAGCAAACCTACAAGATAACAATCAAGTGTTGGTTTTTGGTATCCATAGTTTCTTGGGTCCTTCTTGGTTAGTTTTGTTAGATCCCTTAACAAATCTTTTTAATTCCCATGTTTATATTATTTTTGAATAAACAAGAAGATATATAATGGTCTTTCTTTCTACAATAATAACAAGTAATATAAGGGTGAGTTATGAGAGGTGCCTTTTCAAAAATTGTATTGAGATTCTTTTGTTTTTTAATAGGGTCATATCCAATGCCCGCTTTATAGAAAACACATCTTTGATTTCCAAGAAGTATGTTAAGATTATTCTACCTTTTACAGAATTTTCAAGTGTTTTTTGTTAAATCATCAACATTGTTTTTTAAAACAGTTTTCTCATTAGAGATGATGTCAAAATCATTTTTCAAACAATTTTTTCTTTCTTTAATTCTTCTACATTACTAGATAAAGATGCAATAGATTTTTTTAACACATTGTTTTTTGCACAAACTTTTCTAAATTCATCTTGTAGTTCATGAAATGCACTTTCAAGTTCTTCATAAAAAGTAGTTATCTCATATTGAGTAGAGTCTTCATCTTCAAGAGCCATGAGACACAAGTTGACTACTTCATTTTCAATTTCATCACTTGAGCTTTCATCTTCACTTTCTCCCCAAGCTGCTACCATAGCCTTCTTGTTTCTTTTGTAATTTTTTCCCTGGTTTTCCAATTTTGGACAATCCATGTTCATATGTCCAGGATTTTTGCACTCATAGCAAATAATAGGTTCTTTCTTGTTATCTTTGTTGTACTCATTTTTGAAAGGTCTTTTTCCTCTATAATTGTTTTTCTTGAAGTATTTTTTGAGATTTTTTCTAAATATGGCATACCTTTTATCCTCACTGGAGTTTTCATGTTCTTCTTCATTTGATGAGGTTTTGAATGCAATTCCACTTTTCTTTTTGTTTTCAACATCCTTATGTCTTTTCATGGTGATTTCATGAGTCATAAGGGAACCTATAAGCTCATCCAATCCAAGTGTGGAGAGATCTTTGACTTCTATAATGGCGGTGACCTTTGCTTCCCAATTCTTTGGTAAACACCTAAGAATTTTTCTCACAAACTCACTGTTAGTATAAATTTTGCCAAGAGATTTCAAAGAGTTTACAATTTCAGTAAATCTGGTAAATATGCTTGAAATAGATTCACCAGAGTTCATTTTAAACAATTCATAACTATGAACAAGTATATCAATATGAGATTCCTTCACTTGGTTTGTATCTTCATACGTTACCTCTAGTTTGTCCCAAATTTCTTTTGCCGAATCACAACTTGAAATTTTTTTGTATTCCTTAGAGTCTAATCCACAAACAAGAGTGAGTTTGGCTTTAGCATTACCTTGCAATAATTTGTGATCCCTCTCATCACATTCATCTTCTGTTTTAGGTACACTAATATTGTTTACTAATTTAGTAGAAATTTTTGGACCTTTGGTGACAATAATCCACATGGCATAATCAGTGACTTGAAGGTATAGGGTCATTTTATCTTTCCAATGACTATAGTTGTTTCCATCAAATAGTGGTGGCCTATTGGTGGCTTGTCCTTCAGCAGTGCTAGCTAAGGTTTTCATAGATCGAAACTTTCAGATGGTTAAATCTCAAACAAAAGTCTAGGCTCTGATACTAATTGTTACTCAAAAGACAACCTAAAAGGGGGGTGAATTAAGTTTTTATAATTCAAAATTAATTATATCCTAATAAAAATTATGACTAGCACAATAAATAAATATAGTTAATGAAATAAATATAATTAAAAACAAGTGTTCTAACAACTATGTCAGTTAATGATTTTAGCACAGTGAAAATGTGAAATATAGCTACAGCAATTTAAATAAAATAAAGAGATAAGGGAGAGAGAGACAAACAAATTTCTAGTGGTTCAACTTCAACTCGGCCTACGTCTACTCCTCAAGCTTCACTTGAGATTTTTCACTATGCTCTAGCTTCACGGGGGTGCTAGCAATCTCTTTACAAATGGAGCAATCTTCTACAAATTTTACACAGACTTTCTAAGTTAAGAATATTGAGTGTACTACACTCTTACAAGGTTGAAAAGAATGTGTTTTTACTTTAACAGAAAACTACAAGAATTATCTCTCAAAGATAGATATAAAAATGAAGCTCTGGTTTTTTTATAAACCTCACACAAGAAAGATAGGCTTAAAACTATACGTCTCAGTGTATAATTTTTGAAAAAGGATGTAAACAAAAATTGAAGAACACTTTTTAGAGAATTTTTCAGATAATAGATGTGAGTGATTATAGATCAAAGAATATTTTTTGATTTTTTTTTTTTGTAACTTTTTATATTAGAGGCTTTGTTACATATAATGAAACTTATAGTCGTTTATAGCCGTTGTATTCATTTAAATTTATAGCCGTTTATAACTGTTGTATTCATTTGAATATCTTCCACTCTATCATTATTAATTTGAATACCTTCTACTCCATCATTACTAATTTGAATATCTTCCACTTGAACCTTTTGACCTGCTGCTGCACTGGGCTGTTTGAACCTTTGTTTTGGGCTGTTTGAACCTCTGATTTAATCAAATATTAAATACATTCTAACAACATTTAGAATAAAAGTTTTAGGTAAGAAATAATAGGACAAAATAAATTTTGATTCTATTTTTCTCTTTCAAATAAATTAAAACATAAAATCATCAAAATAAATATTGATTCTATTTTTCTCTTCAAAATAAATTAAAAACATAATGAAATAAATCATTAAAATAAATAAGTCTAACAGTACTCTCTCTCTCTCTCTCTGTCTGCATGTTGTTGCATGTCATTTCCGTAAATTTCATTCATATGGGGGATTGTTGAAAAATTTGAATTAAATTTACTCCAATAGTTGTGTCTCTTGACATAAAAGAGTGTGTCATTTTGAGGAGTCACAACCTTTTTAAAGAGTCATAAAGAAATATATAAATTCTATCCCCCTCATTTCAATTTGTATAGGGATTTGCAATTCTCTTCTTCACTTTGCATTTATTTTTCATATTTTCTAAATCCAATTTTCCTATAAAAAGAGTACATGCACGGCGAAGTTTGCTAGGCTTGCAATAGTAGTATTGCTAGTGCAAGATATTGATTGTTGTATCTTAGGAGATAGATGTCCATTGAATCCTAAGCACCGGTAGGAGGACGAATTTGTCTTAAGGAAAGAGTGTCACATACTCGACTCGATCATGTTTTGTTTATTTATGTGCTATAAGTTTTGTTACGTTATTTTTTCAATTTATTTCAATTTTGGTTTTACCCCAAAACCGTTTACATATTTTTCAAATTACATTTTCAATATAGTTTGGTACTATTTCTTTAACATAAATTTGGCTCAGTCCATCGGCCAGGTCCAGCCCTTGTTGGGCTCATGCCAAAATTCGGACCGGGTCACAGGCAAGAAAATTAGGCCCAAACCCAAATCCAGGCCCAGGCCCAAGGGGTATTCAGGCCTTAGGCGGGTCAGTGGGCTAGGCATAGGCTCGGGCAGACCTAAACAAATTTTTTTTTTTATTTTTTAAAATTTTTTCTACCAAAAATTTATTATTTTTCACTAAAAAAGACATTGGACCTTGGGCGAGTCGGAACTCGAGTCGGGCCTTGAGTGGGCCTTAAGCGTGCTGATGGATCGAGCCACTGGCCGGACTTAGTTTCAAAATGATGGCCCAGGCCTAGGTCCAAGGTCTCAGGTTGGTCTTAGGCCCGAGACTAAAGGGACTGGGCCCACCCTGGGCCGCGGGTGGGCTTTGGACCGTTCACGGATCTCGGGCTATTTTTACACTCCTAGATAACTATAATATGACCAATTTTCAATGATAAATTGATCAATGAAAATCAAGTATTTCAGATAATTTACCCTTTAATTTTAATAATGTTGGTGCACGCGTGCTCCATTACTTAATAAATCTAACACCAAATCCTAATTTAAAATTTTATTTTATTTTAATAAAGAAACAATCACAAAGTTAAAAGTTTGGTGTGCCTAGAAAAATGGTAAAAAGTGACTGACTTTAACACAATTTTATATGCAAATAAACAATTTTTATATTATTTAATTAGAAAACAAAAGCATATCTTCCTTAGTGCTTCCATTTTTTTATTATTATTTTAGAATAATAAAAGTGTACTTGGTAAAAATTACTACAATATCATACTATGACTTATTTTGAGAAATGACTTTTGACTTATACTTATTATAAAATATATATATATATATATATAAAATAAAAAAGTGATATGACCTAAATAAGTCAATAAGTTAATAAATTTTTTTTTTTTTTTTCCTTTCAAAAGGCCTATATTTGTGCAAATTTTTTTTTTAAATCTTGTATCAATCATCATTTCTTTAATAACTCCTCAATTCACTTTGGGTATGGAAACCAATTATTAAAAAAAGTATGTATACAACTTGTTTTATACAAAGTTTTTAAACATAATAATGTAATTAAAGAAAGGCCATTATTTTTTAAACAAAACATCCGTCAAGATAATTTAAAAAGGGCTAATATATACCACTAAATTTTTTTAGCTCTCCTATGCAATTTCTCATATAACATGATAAGTTTCGCAATTTTTTAAATGCAATAGGTTCCGCATATATACATGACATTTATTTCATGAATACATATAAAATGTGAAATAAATACGGTGAAAAATAACAATTTTCAAATTAAAAAGAAAAAAGAGTCATTGCATCACCATTTTGAATACATATTTTTGTATGTGTATTGAGGATAGTCATATATCACCGAAATAGTTTATCAAAACTTTTCACCACTTACGTGAATTTTCGTATGGTGAGTCCAACAATACAAACAAATAATTTTTATTACATTAGTACACTTAAAAATTGAAACAAAATAATAAAAATAAAATCAATAACAATAACAACAACAACAACATTTCTCATATAATTTTTTGTTTGCTGCTTAACATAAAAAGGTACAGGCTGCAAACTGGGAAATGAGGCGTCGTTTGGCAGGTGATTTTTTAGTTAAAAAGTTATTAAAAAAATAAAAAAGCTAACAATTTATATTAAAAAGTCAAAGATTTTCTTTTCTCTCTATTTTTTGTATATCTTTTTGTAAAAAGTTAAAAAATCATCTTTTTACATCATATTTTAACTAAAAAATCAAAAAATTACTAAAAAAATTTATTTCCAACCGACGCCTGAAAGTTTGCAATTCCCAACTCCTATCTCGCCATCATCACTCTTTAAAAAAAATAAAAAGTGATTGGGATTCGAATTACTGTACCTAATCACTTTCTTTTTTTCTTCCTTTTTTTTTTTTGAGATTAATTTTTAGAAAAATTGTAAATTAACAAAATAAAGTGAAGTGATTATATAAATATGATGCATTGTTTGATTAGCAAGGTTAATAATAAGAAATTAATAATTTATGAAATTAATGTAGTATTGGTTATTTACCAGGATATTAATAGGATAAATAATCTTCTCTTGTCCACATTTGTTTTGTAATGAATATGAAAAATATATAATTTTAAATGTATGTTTTATTTTGCATTATTAGTTATAAGATTAAAATATTCGTCAATTTTGTTGGATAGAATGTTTATGAAAATCTAATAGGAATAACAAAAATTACAATAACTCGAATGTGAATCATATGAATTATTAATTATAATTGGGACATTTACACACAAATCCCATTTTGTGAACTTATATTCCATCAAATCTTAAATAATTTTTTTTCTCTTTCAATTCCTATTAATTTTTAGTAGACAAAATTACAATTCAAACAATAGTTGTTCATCATTTGTAATTGTTTATAAAAGAATATGGTGATGTAAAAGAGTATGATGATGGAACATTGCCGTGTAAAATTGAAAAAAAAAATTAGTTTTCAAATTGTAAATTATTGATAGTAATTAATATTCTCAATTTTGAAATTGAAAAAAAAAATAATATTTTCAGTTTTAAAACTAAAAAAAAAACCTGAAAAACTTCTCAGTTTTACTGGATAGTTTCACAAATTAAGAAATTGTCAAATTTCATAAGGCTAAAAAAATAATATTTTATTTTTATAAAATTTTATATTCAATATTGGTCTTATTTAATAGATCTTATTGTGTAGACTTCAGCAATATAAATTTTATTAAAAATAAATGTGTACAATAAAAGTTATGAAGTTGTTAAGTTTTGAAACAACAAAATAAAAGTAAAAAAGTGAGGAGAAGTTATCTAGGGTTGTTGAGGCATGGGGTCATGTGGGGCCCTTTTGGGAAGTTGGTAAAGAGTTAATTTTTTGATTTTTTTATGTCACATCACTTCTCTAGTTTTTACATAAAAAAGTTAAAAATTTTAATTTTTTACCAACTTCCCAAAACACTATAGGGTGCTCAGAAGAGTTATGACGGGTGGAGAGGGTGAAGCCCACAATTTTGTGTTGGGGTATGTGACATACTAACATTGCTATTCAAATTCAAAAGTTAGACCCACTTTCTAAACTAAGTGATGTGTCAACAAAATAATTGGTTAATAATTATCAACTAATCATCTTCTTAACACATCACTCTGTCTAAAAAATTGAATTGTGTATCATTTTCCGTGACATAATGTTTAAAATTGTCATGTGGTGCAATTGAAATACTTAATAATTTTTTTTTGCACTTGATGAATTAGCTCTTCAATTCCTTCCGCCTTATTTTAAGGGTAAAATAATCATAAATAAAAATCTAATGAAAATAAGAGTTTATTGGTAAAAATAATAAAATAGAACTTACAAATAAGAGTTTCGAATAATTAATAACTTGCCCAATCAAATAAGTTATGAGAGTACAAATAGGCCTATGTTCAGTTAGAAATAAAAATTGTGAGTTTATTTGTCTCAGAACATAAACTCAACTTGAAGTTTCATATTTTTAAAACTACTCCCATTTCTTTTCACTA
The DNA here is from genome assembly GCA_025200525.1 of Camellia lanceoleosa. Taxonomy (NCBI): domain Eukaryota; kingdom Viridiplantae; phylum Streptophyta; class Magnoliopsida; order Ericales; family Theaceae; genus Camellia; species Camellia lanceoleosa. The sequence continues at coordinate 167,040,354 of CM045758.1, read as the reverse complement.
ATTTTATTTTATATTTATTTTTTTAGTTAGTGCCCCCACAAATTCAAAATGTTCATTTTTTCTTGGGACTTTGACAAGTGGGAAAGTGAGTTGTGTTTTTTGTTCTAGAGCTAAACTAAGAAACAAAAACACAATAAAACAATGCCAGGAAAGCATTGATTTACACCAACCACTGTCCAACCCGGTTAGCCAGCGACCTTCAACCCTCAATTATTGTTATTATTATTAGATTGGGTGATTATTTTTCTTCTTGTAAACTACATTTTATTAAATTATAAACCAACATGACCATATTTTTATTTTTGAGTTCATGTAATAATTTATTCATGCATTGATTTATATAAATAAATTTTAGTGATTATATATGCAAGCAGAATTTTTGAGAATATTAACAAATTAAAAAAATGTAATTATTATCATTTTATTCACAATTTTTTTAATTAAAAAACATTACGTGTAAAAGGCCTTATTTCGAAAGTTTACCTGCAAGTCCTCAATTGTCATGGACTTGTTTCTATTATACTCAAGAGTTTGATAAACATTGAACTTTGAAACGCGTGAATAATCAGATCTCAAGTTTTTGCAACCAAAATAGGTTGGGACTCCTTTCAAATTAAAAAGAGGAAAGAATAGAGAGCTCATTTTTGAGTGAAAAATCACATGTGATGTAAGATCATATATTTTTTTAAATAAATTACATATATTTAAGTGACAATAAGGATGACCATTTTAGTTCAATCCGCACAGTCCGCTCATACTTGTCTGAATGAGACCGATTTTACCTGATCCAGTATTTATGTGGAGTGGGAGTGAATTATATTTTGATCCCCCGCAATGGGGGTGGGGTGGGGGCAGGTATCCCCTTTCCCAAACCAAACCCAACTCGATATAATTAATAATGTATATGTATATGTATATGTATATATGTAATATAATTAGATACAAGAAAGGAATATTTAAAGTCTGTGATTCTGTTTAAATATAAATAAATAATAATTCTAAAAGTCTCACTATTTATATATATGAAAACAAGATAAATTATTTAGTGTGTTAAATATTTAAATGGTTCTCAATTTTATTGGCTACTTAAAATGTGATCGGATATCCACAAGGACGGGAATAGGGTTGAAAAAATCTACCCGTTGTGGGATTGAGGTAGGGGCAGGAGTAAGAGTGGAATTTGAAAACGGGAACAAGAATGACAAACCCGCCTTAAACGTGCTCCGTGACCACACACATGCTAGTTCTCTACCATCACAATTTCCGGTTTTTATAAATTTTAACCTACAGTGACACTTTATCTTTTAGTGGATACTTTATGGTACATTTGAAGAGAAAATGTTACTTGATGGATAAAAAGAAGTTAATATTGGTACGGTGTCGGTTAAAGTTGCTTTGATGTTTAATCCCAAAGCATGTGGTTAAGTTGGTAAAGTTTAGAGAATAAAATTCATAGGTCTCGAGTTCGAGTTATATCTTGAAGTCATTGAAGGTTTGTCGAGTTGCTAATTTTAGGACGCCAAAATTAGTCGAAGAATGCGAAAGTTGTCCCAAATACTCATATCAAAAAAAGTTACTTTGAAGTTCAAGTTAGTAAAATTGATTGAGGGTCATAAGATATGAGAAAGAGAGAGAGAGAGAGTTCATGTATGTTCTGCAGCTTTCTCAATTATTGTTTTCTTTCATTTTTTTTCCTTTGAATTTTTAATTGGGTTGTGTTGGAAACCCATCAAGTCAAGAGTTAACATCGACTTATTCTGACCTATTGTTTGGAGACTACATATTTTAATCAAAAAATTAAAATATTATTATAAATTGTCACATATTTTCTTTAATTTTCTGCATGTTTTTTCATAAAAAATGAAAAAATTACTAAAATAACATATTACCAAACGAGTTTTGATTGAATCATACTCCTTATTATTGAATAGAGCATATCACTTTAATTGTCCCTTTAGCAACTTCAACTAGTTCTACTGACATTCAGGCTTTAAAACATTTAACCTACCATTGTTTTTATAAGTAGAGTAATGCTATAGACTTACATTTGAGACCCTTAAATACACTCACAATGATGTGTCAAGTAAGTAAAGCCACACACGATTATGTGTGTGACAAATCAAAAATTAACACCCATCATTCCACATCATTGTAAGTGAAAATGTGAAAATTTTATTAGATATTTCAACTATTTTCCTTACAATTAATCGACCGATAATACTATACATACAAAATTTATATACCATATTATGCTTATTATCTTATTTGTCAACACAATATTCGTATAATAGATCTTACCACTCATCTATGTTTTCAATATAGTACAAATATTTAAACTGACACATCAGATAATAAAATAAAATGATTGAAATAAATGATCATCACAACATTACTCTAATCAACCTAACCTTACACTTTAATAATGTCACCAAATGTAACAATGAGGATAAAAATGATGCCTCATGATGTTGATATTGATATTGATGGCAATAATAATGACTAATTTAGGTAGACACACCAGCAATCTGAGTCACTATTGTTAGCACTTAAGTTAATATTAGAGATGAGATCTTTGTAGATCCCTTAATCTAATTCCTCTGGGGGTGCCACTGCCAACTACTTTGATGCAAGCATATATGGATTCACATTATTGGGAACTTTTGGATCCTAATTAAGCAAAGCTCACTGTTACTTGGGTTCAATCTCAACTTTTGCCTGATTTCCTCTTATTATTAGTTATATATTTCATGTTTTTAGTTTGACATCCATAAAAATAATCAAAAAGATTAAGGTCATGGTGGTCCTCTTTTTTAGGTGCATTAAGGTAGGCACTGAAGAAGTGTTGGCTGTTTGAAAGCCTGACAAAAATTAGAGAAATTTCTACTTTTAACAATGGACTTTAACTTTATATAAAGAGGGGAAAAAATAATAATAATTTTTTTATTTGATCTAATATTGGATACACTAAACATAGGTAACATGCTCGGTTTTGCTTAATTTGTCTAGTATGAAGTCAAAAAATACAAAAAATTTGTTTGACAAATTGTTTTCAAAATAACTTTATTTTTAAAATGATTAAATTAATATTTTCAAAAAATTTAAAACAACTTTCAAACAAAAAAATAATAATTAGTAGTTTGATTTTTTTTCTTTATATTTTAAATATGAACACAAACATAAAATAAAAGTACAACTAATTAAGCCCATTACACACTCTCTCTCTGGATGTCAAGTACCATTTTAACCATTGCAAGGATGATTATTGGTTAAAAAGTGAAATTACACATATATCTATATTAATAATTAAAGCGAACATTATTGTTGACGTTAATGTCATATAATTGTCTTCTTTTTTTAAAAAAAAAAAAAAAAAACGTTCTTAAAATATGATAATAATTATAAACTGTTTTAATTTTCTTCGACTACTTCTTAGAGTGCCTATCTCCATGTGTAATGATTAGCCCTTCTATAAATAATTGGAAACAGACAAACAATATCTTACATGATATAGAAAGATAGAGGACACACAAACAAGAATGCGGCAAGGAATATGATTACTTGGGTAGGCAATACCTTAGTCACACCAAAGGTTTTCTCAATTGTTTTACCTGTGAGAAAATTAGTGAAACATCTTTTCTTAATTGTGTGCGGTAAAAAATATTTAAAATATTTTTTTTATTAGTTAAAAAGTTATTTAACATTTTTATAAAAAAAATTTGATTCAAAAAAATTTTACTTGAAAAATTCAAAATTCAAAATTTCACTGTGAAATCAGAGAAATTTCACTCTACTGAGAGGAATTAAGGGGTGGTTTGGGATAATTTAAATAAGTCTACTTTTTGAATTTTTATGAAATATGAGTTGGGTATGGGTTGGGTTTGAAATGATGGGTTAGAGAGGTGATATGACTTAAATAAGATGATATAACTTAAATAAGGTAGTGACTTTTTGACTTTTCTAGAGAAATTTCACCCGATTCAGGTAAATTTCGATCCCGACTCCGAGAAATTACAAAAATTTCTCTAGTATGATCACAGAGAAAGAAATCAAAGAAATTTCACTCGATTTAGAGAAATTTTGGACCTGACTCAGAAAAATTTTGAAATTTCTCTAAAAAGGTTAAAAAAAAAATTTTAATTAGCTAAGGTCGCTCAACATTTTTACAAAAAAAATTCGATTTAGAAAAATTTCAAAATTTCTCTGTGAAATCAGAGAAATTTCAAAATTTCCCTAGCATTTCTATGTAAAATTAAAGAAATTTCAACCAACTCAGGTAAATTTTGGTCCTGACTCAGTGAAATTTCAAAATTTCTCTGAGTTGGGTCAAAATTTCTCTGAATCGAGTGAAATTTCTTTGATTTCTTTCTTTGTGATCATACTAGAGAATTTTTGAAATTTCACTAAATCAGGACCAAAATTTACCTGAGTCAGGCAAAAATATTGTATGTCATTTATTTACCTGAGCCAGGCATTTTCTCTGTAGAAATATTAAGAGACCTTAACTACTATAAAAATATTGTATGTCATTTATTTTATAAAAATTCTCTTTCCCTTTTTGCATCAATGTTGCTCAATTTTTAAATTATACAAAAAAAAAAAAATTAAAATTAAGATTGTGCAAAATATTGCCAATATGCTAAAATCACACTGATCTGTTTCATTCTATCTGCTAACTATGGATTAAAATTTAAAATTTATAATCTGTCTTCAAAACAGCACCACTCTGCTATAGTTAATATATATATATATATATATTAACCTCTAATGAAATATTAAAGTAAAAATAAGTATGAGAAAATTTTAAGATGTGAAATTTGTTACAAAATAAGTAGTTATATATATATATGAAAAATATTATCTAAAATTAATTTATGTTATATATAGGAAAAATATTATGCAATTTAGCGTTTATATTATGCAAATGCTTAATAATTGATTAATAATATTCTTCAATATGCCAGTTTTCCCCAAATCGTTCAAATTGTGATTTGATTATTTGTCAATCTATTATTTAATTTATAATTTTACTTTCAAATAATTCGAATAGCACCGCTCACACTCCTGATAAAAACTATGCCTGCTTCAGTGTAACTCTATTTTTTTTTTATAACTTTAAGAGTTTATTTGTATTAATTATGTGTTGCACTTGATATTTATTATGATTGTGATCTTTTAAACTTTTATGTTAACATTATTGGTTTAACTTCTCTCAAATTATCATTTTAACTTGAGAGAGCATTTGAGCTTAGTAAGCTCATTTTTGAACCAATTTTGGTGATCCGGACCATTCACTCTGTTTGGTTTAACTCACTTTTTTCTGAAAATTGAGTTTTTCATTTTTCGTATTTATTTTTATTTTTATTGAATTTTTAAAATATTTTACAAAAAAAATTATTTTTTAGATATACCTAATCTAGATATACTTAAAAAATATAATATTTTTGATTTCAAAAAAAAAAAATTTTACCAAATATAAAAAAAAATACCAAAATTCAATACATTTTCATATTTTTGTTATATTCTGTGAATTTTGTAAAGATTTTTGTACAAATTTTATACTTTTGAAGTACACAAAAAATAAGTAGATTTAAAAAGTAAAAAAAAAAATATTGATTAAAATATTTTAAAAAATCAGTAAAAGTACAAAAATACGAATTAAAAAATCAAAAAAATAAATTTGAAAACTCCAAACCAAATAGTTTTTAAAAGATGGACAAAAAAAATATAATTTCAAAAATAGTAATTCATTGTTTGTAATATAAATGTGATTCAAATATATAGTTACTTGATTATTTTGATTTTTACATGAATATTGTATTAAATGAGTTCTAAAAATTAAACGATTTTGTATCACTGAAGTCGGTCTTCAAATAGATCTACCAAATTCAAATATTGTCTCAAACTAGGATGGCCAACTTGAGACAAGTCAAATTCTAATATCATATTGGTAAATGTTAAAGGGGAAATTATTGAAACATTCATCTCTAACTTTTGGTAGTAGGAGAGGTCTAATATGTTTTTTTTTATTAGTTAAGGTCTCTTAATAATATTATTAGAAAAATTTTAGCTTGTTACAAAGAAATTTTAAATTTCTGTGTGAAATTTATCTTTGAAGTGAAATTTCTCTGTGACGAACTGAAATTTTTTTAAATTAAAATTTATATGTGAAAATGTCAGGGGACCCTAATTACTATAAAAATATTTCATATTCTTTCTCTTATAAAATTTTAATATTAGCTACCTAAAACTAAAAACCCCAATGTTAAATATGTATAACATTATTTAATATTAAGATTAAAGTAAGAATATGTTGAAAATATTCAAAAATGTTAAATGAATAAAAATATATTGAATTTAATGATAAATGGCGCATATATTTCTCCTTTTTGGGTTGGGTTTCTTGAGAGAAGTGATATTTTTTTTTAATGGAAAGTTTGTAAAAAGTTAATTTTTTAATTTTTTTAGTTTCTTTTATTTTTTTGTAAGTAAAAAATGTGAAAGATGATATGATTCAAAATAGATAAAAAAAAATTAAAAGTTTTTTTTTTTTTTTTTTTTTCAAAAGACCTGTAAAAAAAAAAAATAACACAAAACATGACATAAAACCCATCAATATTAAATTTTGAGAAAAGTTAGGAATCAAGAAAATTTTTTTATGAAAATGATCATAAAAGATTTATGATCTTTAAATTATTTTGATTAATGTATAGTATTTTATTTTAAGTGTAATTTAAAAATTATAAATTTTTTATAATTATTTTTATAAAATTTTTTTCATGATACTTAAATTACTCTTAAAGTTTTTCAGAGCTCTTTTTTTAAGGGCTCAATCATTGTTGTTTATTTATTTTTCTTACCTTAAATACGTGCATTATAATATGGTGAAAAGGGAATAATATGAAAGGGAATAATTTGTTTCAACAACGGTCTCCGGAATTGCTGGGGGCCGGCGCCGTGCTTTTTTAATTTAACAGAAGAAGAAGAAGTAGCTGAAAAGTAAAAAGCCTCACCTCATCCACCACACCTCCATACCCACCATACCCACCCACCCACACACTCACACACCACTCTCTCTCTCTCTCTCTCTCTCTCTCTTCACATTTCGTTCTCTTTTGTACCATCTTGGACCCATATATACATACATCTATACATACATGGATACATCTTTAAATCTTTTTACATAGATTACTCCATCATATGTCTGTGTCAACAATACCCCCCAATCTCCACTTCCTTTCAAACCTCTCTCTCTCTCTATCTCTCTCTCTGCTATTAAAAACAAAAAACCCATCTTCTTCTTTTCCATCCTCTGTCTATTCCCATTTCAGTACTTGGAATGGCTTCATCCAGAAACACCACTATTACTAACATTGGTGTTCTTTTTCTTTTCCTTTGTGCTTTCCTTGCCCAAGTTGCCCTCTGTTATTCTGCTAAGGTATGGATATAGATATGATATTTTCACTCAACTTTTTTGATTTTGTTTTCTTGTTTTCGGATTTATGTTACTGGGTCAAGCTTTGTCTTGTGTGCAGGTCTATGTGGTCTATATGGGAAGCAGAGATGGTCATGACCCAGATGAGATTTTGATGCAGAACCACCAATTCCTCACTGATTTTCATGGTGGAAGGTCCACCCAATGTTCCCTTTTTCTCTTTCTTTTCTTTTTTTTTTCAACTGTACACCACCATGTTTTCAAATTCCTTCTTTTTTTTTTTGGTTTGATGTTATTGTTGTGTTCATCTTCTTGTTCTTATTGAGGATTGTTTGGTTGTGCTGATTGAATCATTCAATTGGTGACACAGTGTTGAACAAGCCAGGGCATCTCATGTCTACAGTTACAGACATGGTTTCAGAGGCTTTGCAGCCAGGTTGACAGAGGACCAAGCTTCTGAAATTGCCAGTATGTCAATACAATAGTAGTATTTACTATTATCTTTACCATTTCTCATCATAATTGATTGATTTATATCCATGGCTCCGAAAAATCAATGTCATGGTTTTAAAAATTGGAACACAGAGATGCCTGGAGTGGTGTCGGTGTTTCCAAACAACCGCAGGAGGCTTCACACGACTCATTCATGGGATTTCATGGGTCTTTTGGGAGAAGAAACCATGGAAATCCCTGGTTATTCCACCAAGAACCAAGTTAATGTCGTTATCGGCTTCATTGATACCGGTTAGTTGCCTTTCCCTTTCTATCGAAAACAATTGGTTTCATTGATTAGTATCACTGTATGTGTATGCACAAATTAGACAATGTTCATTTATTAGTTCATTATGGAGACATGACCTCTGGGCTCTTCCTAGGATTAGGAGTAGAAAACAAACTGACTCTCTGTGCTCATTGAATACAACACTTGCTCATTCTTTAATGAGTACCCATTATCATTTTCTTTGATGCCCTGTTTGTTTGAAGTCACAAGTATGTGAGATAACAATGCCCTTCCTCACTCTTCATTATGATTTCGAACAAAAATGAGACTTTTCATTATGATTTTAGAAATTATAGGTTCATTTTGTTTAATCAAAAAACACTCTTCATTCTAGTCCACTTTTCTTTTTAATCCTCTCTTTGTCACTGTCTTTGCTAACAAAGGCGTGCCGGTCTCTCTTGCCACTGTTAAGATTGTAGTAGACTTCTTTTTCACACACACAACTCTCAAATTGTTGTGAAACATATTGAATTGAAACGAATCTCTCTCACACTGTATGAAATTGCAATTAATTTTAAGCACTGCTTAAAGCAGGAATTTGGCCTGAATCCCCAAGTTTCAGTGATGCTCACATGCCTCCAGTGCCGGCTAAATGGAAAGGGAAATGCGAATCAGGAGAAGGATTCAATGCTTCAACTTGCAACAGGTATTTTATTCGATTTTTTTTGGTACCCAAATTTGTGAATCTTGGAGTTTGTTTGTTTGTTGAACCCCAACCCTCAAGCTAAAATTGTCATGATATAGGAAAATAATAGGAGCAAGATTTTATTTGAGTGGGTATGAGGCTGAAGAAGATCCGATCAAGACAATGTCATTCAGGTCCCCGAGGGACAGCTCTGGTCACGGTAGCCACACGGCATCCATAGCTGCCGGCCGCTTCGTGACAAACATGAACTATAAAGGTTTGGCAGCCGGTGGAGCTAGAGGAGGTGCACCAATGGCCAGAATTGCAGTGTACAAGACATGTTGGGACTCTGGCTGCTACGATGTTGATTTATTGGCTGCATTCGATGATGCTATCAGAGATGGGATTCATATTTTGTCTCTGTCTCTGGGTCCTGACTCTCCTCAGGGAGATTATTTCAGCGATGCCATATCAGTGGGGTCATTCCATGCTGCTAGCCATGGAATTGTGGTGGTTTCCTCAGTTGGAAATGAGGGAAACCAGGGTTCTGCAACAAACCTTGCTCCGTGGATGATCACTGTTGGTGCTAGCTCAACAGACCGTGACTTTGCATCCAATATCATGCTTGGAGACGCCATCAACATCACGGTGATGCCATTTATTTCTGGACTTTTAGTATCATTACACTGATTCTGAGACTCTTTTTGTTTGGTGATTGAGTAGGGTGAAAGTCTCAGTCTACTTCAAATGAGCACCTCCACAAGTATCATCTCTGCTTCGGAAGCCTATGCTGGGTACTTCACTCCTTATCAATCCAGGTGAATCAAAAGGTACTTAGCTGTGAGTACAATCTACACACCTATGCATTATGGGAAATACTTAAATTATTTTTTTGTCTCTCCTACATGTTCCTTTAGTTACTGTTTGGAGAGTTCATTGAATACTACTAAGGCCAGAGGGAAGGTTCTAGTATGCCAACACGCTGAAAGTTCAACCGAGTCTAAGCTGGCAAAAAGCAAAGTAGTTGAAGCAGCCGGTGGAGTGGGGATGATTCTTGTAGACGAAACAGATAAAGATGTCGCTATTCCCTTTGTAATCCCGGCAGCTATTGTTGGAAAAAAAAAAGGAAACAAGATCCTGACTTACATTAAGCATTCACGGTTTGTTTTGTACTTAACCATGACAGAGATTCATCAGTATTCATTTTTCTTATTTTTCTCTTTATGCTAAGCTATTCTTTCATCATGAACAGCAAGGCAATGGCTAGGATTTTCTCTGCGAAGACCGTCTTAGGATCTCAACCTGCTCCTCAAATTGCAGCATTTTCTTCAAAAGGCCCAAATGCGTTAACCCCAGAAATTCTGAAGGTGAATTTTTGTTCTAGCAATCCGTGTTACATTTTTTTTTTTCTCCATTTCTTATCATGCTTTGTTTCTGATTGTTCTTCCTTGTAGCCCGATGTCACAGCTCCTGGATTAAATATCCTAGCAGCCTGGTCTCCAGCAATTGGAAAATTGCAGTCTAACATTCAGTCTGGCACGTCCATGGCTTGCCCACACATAACAGGAATCGCAGCCTTGATCAAAGCTGTGCATCCTTTGTGGTCTCCATCTGCTATCAAATCTGCAATCATGACAACTGGTAAATTTCGCGTGTTTCAAAACAAGCTCAATTTTTTTATATACACACATATATATGTATCTTATTTAATGTGATCAAGTTTCTCTTAAGAAAGCTTTACAGCTTTGAAAGTTGCTTAAGTCTGATCTCTTTCATCACTATCAAGTATGATTATTATGTGCGTGTCATGTCTGTGTTGAATCTCAGAATTGATTCTGTTTAGCATTGGGCCAGTTTTATAGCATTCTCCATTGGTGTAGTATTTTTTGTGCTATTTTAGCACATCAAAGGCACACTTTATACGAATTTACTGCATGCTTCTCTATTGGCGTAATATATAATAGCACTGTGTTATCTGCTGTTGGCATAGGATATAGCACAGTGCTATTGCATATACTACACTGTTGGAATGAGTGTTTTATGTTATGTTGTGCTATTTTAGCGTTGTTACACCTAAATACTACACCAGAGTTGCTATTAGGACTATCAATTATGTCAACTAGCTTTTTCTCAAAATTCTGAGATTGCAAAATGCAGCTACCACCTTAGACAAGCATCACAGACCGATCACAGTCGACCCTGAAGGAAGGCGGGGAAACGCGTTTGACTATGGTGCTGGCTTTGTGAACCCAACTAGAGTCTTAAATCCCGGGCTTATCTATGACACACAGCCAACAGATTATAAAGCCTTTCTCTGTTCAATTGGTTACAATGAGAGAATGCTGCATCTGATAACAAGAGACAACAGCACATGTAATCAAACATTTGCAACACCAAATGGCCTCAATTATCCATCTATCACAGTACCCAATCTTAAGGACAATTTCTCAGTAATGCGAACTGTGACAAATGTTGGGGACCGAAAAAGCATTTATAGAGCTCTAGTCTTGTCTCCAATGGGAATCAATGTGACAGTTGTGCCAAGGTTGTTAGTCTTCAACAGGTACGGTCAGAAGATTAGTTTCACTGTGAATTTCAAGGCGGAAGCTCCATCAGAGGCCTATGCATTTGGGTTCTTGACATGGAGAAGCAGAAAATCACGGGTGACCATGCCACTGGTGGTCCGTCACACACGTTCCAAGTTGGGATTACTCAGATGACAGGGCTGAAATTGAAGAAATTGTTATAGGAACTTTGAAGATCAAATATCAATTTTCAATCACAGTTAAGTTATTTTCTTTGAAATTACTATCATATGTTTAAAAGAAACCAGCATACAAGCAATATAAATCCAAATTGATTAATTTTTTCTCGTTATATATTGTGATTGCTGAATTTTTTTGCTCCTTCCTTGCTGATACTGTGTAAATTATCTGATCTTCTTGAATGGATTGTAGACCAAAGATATATTGGTGCTGCTGAAACATAATCTGTTACAATTTATGGTACTGTGAAATATATTGAGTGGAGGAGCAATCGCCTCTAAAGAGTGAGTTTGAATGAAGATGATTAAAGGGTTAGTTTATTTGTCTTTTTTTTTTTTTTTTTTGTGATAATTAAAGGGTTAGTTGACTGACCCCTTCCTATGACAAGCACTATCATAATGTTGTCTTGATTTTGATAGTTGTTTCAATCATTAGGTGTGCTTAAATCATCAGAGTGGCTGATGAGATGACTTCTAAAGACAATAATTCCTTTTCACTACTAACTATAATTGACCATTTCTTGATCTTTTCTTCTCTTTACCAACTTTGTCACAATCACTGCCTTAATTTTCGCCATTGGGAGATAAAACAATTCTTCAGTTTTTCTTCCTCAATAGATTATGTGAACTTACTCAACTGATAAAAGAAGTTAATTGCACTACTTATCCTTGAAATATGTAATCTGTAACACTTTAGTTCTGAAGTATGTAATTTATAACACTTTAGTTCCGAAAATATGCAATCTGTTGCACCTTAGTCCCTAGCAGCAAGGCCGTTCAAAATTAATAATGGGAAGAGGGCTATTTATGAAACTTTACATAAAAATGCAATAAAATTAAAAGGTTGGGGACTAAAATGTAAACAAAGTGCAAACTTTGAGGATCAAAATGAAATAAATGCATATTTTGAGGACCAAAATGCAATAAAATACAAACTTAAGGTAGTATGGGTATTTGATCATTTTGATTTGGTTGAGAATTCACGATCATTTATATCAATCAAACATCTCACAGCCACACACACAAACAAAACAAAACAAAAAAAAAAAAAAAAAAAAGAAGAGGGAAAAGGGAAGCTGTTGGAGTCCCTTTTTTCAAGTCCTTAATTGATGAAAGTGTACTAAATGTGACTTTCTGGGATAAATGCCATAGACGGAGAAAGGAGGAGCTAAAAATAATTGTAATTAATGGGTAATTACTGAACTAGAATTTAACCTCATTTTGCACAGATAGTAACCATGAACATGTTTCACAAATGTCTATCCATTCAAATCAATATATACTTCAATTATCAAACAAAAACAGAAGCCATTGACTCAGGAGTTACAATAAACGCTCGCCCTGAGACTGCAACTCTGAAGGATCAAAGAGTCCTAACACAAGAAGCTCATTCAAGAGCTCAAGCTTCTCATCTTCAAGGGTTTTGACCTGATCTTCAACCTCTCTCCACTCTCCCCCTAGCCCAAAGCTTTCTTCCCCCAGCATCAAATATTTCGTCTCAGTGCCCAGTACTCATTTCCAGATGCAGACGAGGAGTCCAGCAATGAATCGGAGGGCGAGTTCTCGGGTTGTTGGAATAATGGGGAAGAAACTTCGTTCTTCAACCCTCTTTTGGAGGCTTTCTTCCCTGTTTGAGTTGAAGAAGCGGCAACAGCTCTTGGAACCCTTTCACATTGAGACCTTGTTGAAACACGGAAGCCTTATGGGCTGAGGGTTTCTTTTTTCGTGAATTGGGAATTACTTAACCTTCCTCAGGTAGCAGTATACTTGGATCTTGCATTTCTATATATAAAAGCATAAGAATATACATCATAGATATGCATAATAGATATAGAAGTCTAAATAATATGAAAACAAGATTTGCATGTGTATAATGCATGATATAAGAAACAATGTAACCATTACTTCTAATAAGAAATTTTAAAGGAGAGTTGTACATAGATTGAATGGCTACTAGCTCCATCAGATTAAGATTCCATTTCCAGGTGCATGACATGCTTTATGGAGCAAGTTTACAATCACAGTTTGAACACCCGTGCGCATGTTCAGGGAGCAATAGATGGAAGACACTATTTAAGGTGAAATGTCAATGCACTCCCACTCTACCTTGCCAGCATAATCCACTAAATTAGACAACCGGGTTTTCCTAGGTTATACCAAAACTTTACAAGTCAACTTAAGTTTTCTCTAGAATCACCTTCAACCTTTACATAAAAATTACAATCATAGACAATAAGGTTTTATTGGCTCAAATCAAAACGAATAACCACCAAAAACACAACCACCTAACACATAAACTAAGATGGTCATCAAGACTCCAAAAGTTTCCTAGGATGTCTCTATGTGAGACCAAAGTATAGGTGTATAAGATGGCATTGGCAATGGTTGTACAAACGAGTGTGTATAGCATTAGGATGAATAGATATACCTTCAATGGAAACTTTCAACTCTCCGCTAATGGTGCAATGAATGTCTCACATGCTTACACTCACTCAAATAACGTAGGAAACCTAAAAAAGATGTGATGTAGTGTGTAGAGATGCTTTAGTTCTCAAATAGATTGTTTCTCATCAAGAATACCAAGTGGAGGTGCCACAGGGTTTAAAGTTTTCACAACCAACGGCTAGTTTAAGAAAATAGCCAAGCATGAGCCGGCCCACGGTAAGCCTTGGTCGGCAAAATCTCACCAATTTACCATCCACATTTGGGGAAAAAAACAAAATGAGATCCAAGTGAATTAGTTTATGTGAAGTGTGGGCCTTTCCCCAACTGTAGAGTGATCCACACTCTGGATGAGCAAATGACATGTTTGGCTGTCGCAAATTGGACCCAATTAGGTCAAACACCCTGTGTAGTTCTTCACCAATGACCTAGACTACCTTTCGTCAACCAAGATGACCAAATGAACAATAGTGTCCACTCTTCAAGGTCTTCTTGATCCTAGCCTTGTTAAAAGCAAACTTGGTGTTGATGAAGCTCTCCCATTGAATCTTCCACGCCAATGAAGTTCTCACATAGCACTCTAGACTTTCAAGGTTTTAGGACTTTGTCTCCTGATGGTAGTGGCTTGGGTTCTACCCAAGGTACACATTACATAGTCATGAATTAGCAACCTAAGGCTTAGTCCTAGCACTAACATATTCATACTCAAACATGGAGTTTAGAAGCATGAGTTTACAATAATGAAGAAGAGTGGTCTCTTTCTCCGCTTTCCATTCCCCAAGCCTCTAACTCCCCAACCTGCAAGCTCTGTGACAACAACCTGCTGTGGTTTTTTAATACTGACCAAATGACCTAGAGCAATTTGCATTTCCCAAAATACTATTATCCTTTAAAGGAGCAAACAAAACATTATCCAGGCCCTTCTTCGGCTGAACGGAAATCGAGTCTTCATAATAATTCTCCCTCATTGTAAATTTACTTATGTTATGGTTGATTCATGGATTTGTGAAAGGAACGAAAATAGAAATGGAAAAGATGCGAAAAGAAACTGAAGTGAAAGAAGCAAAACTCCTTACTTTTGTTAGGATGGATTAGAAGAAAAAGAATATTTTTTTTTTTTTTTGGGTAAGTAAGAAAAAGAATATTCATTTGCCAAAAGAAGTCCATTTTTTCAGTTTGTCTATTCATGGAGCTATTCATGAAAAAAAAAAAGAAAAGAAAAGAAGAAGAAGAAGAAGATATTTCCCTATTTCTGGACAAATCCAAGATAGAAACATGACATTTAAGTTGAGTAAAAATTGATAAAATTTTGTTAGCCAATAGAAAGGCGAAGTTCAGTACAGTATTTTATTAAAGTTATGCTCACTAGGACATTATCAAATATTCAACAATACCAACTTGGATCTACAATTGTAACACAAGCCATGGGCATATTTTAGCTGTTCACAGTTGTCAACTGATAAAGTCAACCAAAAAATAAGTTACCACATTGTTCTAAAGATTAATTCAGTTATCCAGAATTAACAGCACTAGACATTCAATGTCATAACGTATTTGTAATGGAGAAGCATTACATCAGGCAATAAAAAGCACTGAAAAATATAATTTTTGTTTGAATATAACTAAATCATATGGTATGAATTATGGAAGAAGTGAAACAGGGGATAAAGAGAAAGAAATTGGAATCCGTACAGCAGAGATTTACACTCCGTTCCGATCATGGGTGGGTGAGCAAAAGAATTTTTTTTTTTTTATTGTCATCTCTTTTCTCGCTAAGAAACAAATAAATTTTAAATATAATTTTTTTTTTTTTTTTTCAGTTGGGTAAAAAAGTAAAGAATGAAAAAGTTCTCATGTGTGTAGTTGGAGATTTGAGGGTAGATTTGAAAAAAAATAAGTAAAATAGGAATAAAATATACTTACATATATCACATCTAATTTTATCCACATTTTCTTTTTTCGTTTTCAAATTTCTCCCCAAATCCGCCACCATCAATCAATCAATCAACTTGTTTCTTATTAATCTTACCAAATACCAATTCTAATGAGAAATGATAATCTTTTTTTCTTAATTTCTCATCATTTTTCACCTAATTTATAAATTAAAGAATTTGTTTTAACTTCTAAGAAAACACCCAAAAAATGATTTTTTTTTATTATTTTTTAAATGAACAAAATCCATACAAGTGGAGACGCATGATCCATTAATAGATACATGAACAGATGCGACGAAACAAATAAGAAAGATAGATAGAGGGAAACTAGATGAAGCCCTAGAATAGAAAGTCAATTTTGGGTGAATGAAGAAAGAAAATTTGGGAAATAGAATAAATTGTCTGTTCTTTTGAAGGGCGTACCTGGAAAATAGTAATCTGCTAGAGTTTTTTATGC
Organism: Camellia lanceoleosa; assembly: GCA_025200525.1. Classification (NCBI taxonomy): domain Eukaryota; kingdom Viridiplantae; phylum Streptophyta; class Magnoliopsida; order Ericales; family Theaceae; genus Camellia; species Camellia lanceoleosa. Next base: position 167,023,919 of record CM045758.1, on the reverse strand, counting down.
AAAACTTTCATCTTCCCACTTCACATTCCGCCATCGATGCTGCAATGCGTTTGCAACCCCAAATCTTTCATGCATGTATGCAGAGTGAGTTTGGAACCCAACTGAAAAATCACTTTTAATTTTTAAATTTTTGGGTCTGTACTGTAATTTATTTATTTTTATTTCTTTTTTAAAAAAATTATATTAAAAAATTGGGTAAATTACACCGACATAATTTTGTAAAAAATACAATAAACTCAACAAGTTTGATTTAATTACATTGATATTCTTTTTAGTAAAATTAAAAGTCTAAAACTGATGCATATGATATCAAAATACAACAATACATAAGGTAAAATATACATTTCAATATAACAGAGATGATAATATAATTTTTTTCATTCATACAATTAATAATTTTTTTAACAAAAATAAAACAAAGTGTTATATGAATTAAAATATTAAATAAACCTAATGTAATTATGCAAAATTTATAAAATTTATTATATTTTTTAAAAGATAAATTACAAATATATCCTTTGAAATTTCTTTAAAATACATTTTATTTCTTGTGGTTCTGAAAATTATATTCTATCCTTTGAAGTTTCTAATTTCATAATAAATGACTATTTTTATTAATAAATCATCAGGTTAATTAATAATTTTTAATGATATCACAAATTTATTTTATTTAATAATTTAAGTAATTTTATCATTGTGTACGAAAAGAGTTAAGAATTTTATTTTTATAATTAATTTTGTTAAATAAAAAATTTTGATAAAAAATATTTGTAATTTTATAAATTACATAAGATAATTCATATTTTAAAATATCTCTAATTTGTAATTTATCTTTTTTTTTTTTACCTCAAGAGATGTCAGTGCAGTTTATCTTAACAAAATTTACGTTTTAATTTTTTTTAAAAAAAATAATAGATATAATAAAAAAAAATAAAAAACAATGACAAATAAAAGTGATGTAGAGGCATCGTTTGGGAAGCGGGTTGGCTTTTTGTCTTTTTTTTATTATTTTAACCTAGGCTAAAAAGTTTAGTTTGAAAAAGATTTTTTGACTTTTTTTGTGAGAAAAAAGTGTAATGATTATGGGTTGAATGTGATATTTTGTTTATTATAACTAAAATAGTCTGTTTTGCCTTTTGTAGTTAAAATAGCCCAAAAAGTCCATAAATCTTTCCAAACAGAGTTGTAGTTAGTTGAGGATAGTTGTTCAAATGTAACCATTAAAATATAATTTGATGGGTAAAAATGTTATTTTAAAATAGAAAATATTTGATATTCTTAATTAAAAAAAAAATTAATTTTTAATTTCATCTACAATAATATAGAATGATGGGTGTCAAATTTTAATTTGTTATATATTTAATTATGTGAGACTCTACTTCTTTGTCACAATATTATAAATATATTTAAAAATCTCAAATATGAGTTTCTAATATTACTTTGATTCTTACACAAGATTTTACCTGAAATGCAACCCAGCCCAGGGCCATAGAAAGGGAGTCGAACCCTGGCTACGTTGATGCTCGGCCCATGCCCAAAAAATGATACATGCAAGGTTGGAGGGGTTGCTTGCGGTAATGCCCCAAAAGCAATTTATACCATTCATCGATGTGAGATTCATGTACAGCCGTAAAAAAATTAAACGGTTTGTGAATACGACTCATTAAGGGCTCAATTTGTTATGTAAATAAATAAATTTGAGACTTTAAGCTCATTTAATAAACGAGCTAATTTTAAGTTCAAAAAACTTGACTCGCAAATCTCAGTCAGTATATAATTTATTTAAATAATATGATAAATATATTATTGAAAAATTTACCCATAAGTCCTAGTTTTTGAAACGTTGAATCATTTAGTCCTAAAAGTTTTCTTATGCTCCATTTAGTCCCATTTTTACATCAGCATGATGTAAATGATGTAAATGATCTGATGTTTCATTCTATAATTTCAAAATTTATTGAAATCTGATGAACATTAGATGTTTTTCATCATATATTTTCAAACATTATTGAAATTTGATGAACATTAGATGTTTGAAATCTAATGTTTGTAACATGACTCTGATGTTATTAACATTGTATCTGATGTTATTAACATTGTAATGGGACCTTTCAGTCTATAAGAAAACTTTTAGGACTAAGCAGTGCATAAGTTATTAATTTGGGATTTATTGGTGCATCCCCCTATATTATTTATATATAAAATAATGTAAAAATGTTTATAAATAATAGGATAAATATATTATTTATAAACTAAATAAAATAATAGTAAAAAAATCCATTATCAAGTTTTAAGACTAATTCAAATATGATTAACATTAATCTGCTGAGCTCTCAACTAGATAAATTAATTATCAAGCCAAACTCCAATTGAATTTTAGAGCTCACTAAACAAACTCAACTCAACTTGTTTAGAGTCGTAGATCCATGTCAATTAATGTGAATTCCTTTTTTTTTTGAACAGATGTGAGGTCTATTCCAATAAATGATATTGATCATCTTTAAAATATGACTACATTGATCATCTTTAAAATATGACTACATGTAAAAATAATTGTGAAGCTTTAACGGTTTCACATGATTTTTTTTTTTTTTTTTGATCAGGAATCATCAACCTGGTTGACAGCACTAATATGTACAAAAAAAAAACAGTGCACATTCATGCACGCCAACAATTGACCAATGTTTCCTTAATTTTTGGATGCTTTCGATTAAAAGCATGACTAATTAAATTTTCATTTGGCAAAAAAATTAGTAGTTAACTTTTTTAATTTGAGAATTTTTTAGTTTAAGATTAAAAAATTTGTTTGGATTGTTTTTTTTTTTAATTGTTTTGATTTTTATAAGAAAAAATGTAAAATAATTATAATTTGAATATGACAATTTATTTTATTGATTTATTTAACTTATTTTATTTTTTAATATTTTTTTAATCCCAACTGGCTTATTTAGCCCTAGCCAAACGAAGCTTAAGAATTTTCGGAATCAATTTTACTGGACTTTTTACCCCTGTTTGAAAACATGTTTGTTGGTGTCATAAATTTACAATTTCATTATTATTTATTATTTATATAATTACAAGATACGTGGCACCCTCTTACATATTTGGAGATTATGAAATGTGAAAAGATGATGGAAAATAAAATGAAGAACATAGAATATGAAGTGGAGGTTGAAGGAAATTATGGAAGATCATGGAGTATAAAATGGAAAAGGTGGAAGAGTGGGTAGTTTTAGGTAGTTTTTCCTACAAATGTTTGCCTATAAACAGTCTTCCATGGCTGCATTGTAATGTTTGATTGTTCACTCAATTATTTTTTTCTGTCTCCATCTTTCTTCTTTTAATTTTTTTTTTCTTCTACACTTGGCAATTTTGAAATCCTTTTCATTGAGTCAAAAGAACCGTCAATGCAATTACTTGATAATTGATTTGAAATTAACCTGTAAGGATTTTTTAATCCTTACTGGTATGCTCGCATTTATGATATTTTTCTTCGTAGAAAAAATAAGTCAACAATGTTATTTTAATAATTTTTTAACTTATTAACTAAAATATAAAGTAAAAAAAATAGTATATTTAAAATAATTTTTAGTCTTTTGTGAAAATATGTATAAAAAGAAATCTTTAATTTTTTAATATAACTTGTCAATTTTTTTATTTTTTAATTATTTTTTAGCTTTTAAACTAAAAGTTAATATTGTCAAACGGTTTAATTTGAAAAGCTTAGTAGTAGATAATTAAAGGGGAGCGTACATTTGTCACGTTTTCCTCCAACTGCAAATCTGCATGCTACCCCCATCTCTTTACTTCCTACTGCCTCTTTTTTTATGAGTAGGGTGAAAATTTGAGTTAATGGTCTGTTTGTCTAATCTCGAGTCCAAGCGTAGCGGAATTTGTCTAAATTCTGACTTGAACCTGATATCTCCCCTCAAGAAATTTTTGTATGCAAATAGATATCAAATTAACATATTTATTTGGCACTTTTACATTTTGTTTAGTGGAAAATTTTAAAAATAAATTTTTAAACAAATAAAAATAAAATATGAATAAAATATATTTATATTTATATTTTATTTAATTATATATATATATATATATTTTTTTTCTCCTACTTTTCTAAGGTCCTGTTTGGGTAGTGGGTTGGGGCTAAAATAACCACAAAAGACAAAACAAGTTATTTTAGTCCAAAAAAAACAAAACATCACATTCAATCCATAATCATTACACTTTTCTCTAAAAAAAAAACTCAAAAAAGTCAAAAAGTCAAAAAATCCTTCTCAAACCAAACTTTTAAGTCCAGACTAAAATAGTCAAAAAAAAATCAAAAAACTAAAAAGTCAATCCACTTCCCAAACCCACCCTAAATCTCTTTTTAAATTTTCTAATCAATTACACCGTTTGTCAATTAAAGATTGACAGCAACACTATAACTAAAAAAATTGTGCCTTTAAACTTTTTCTCTCTCTTACTTTCTTTTTTTTTTTTTTTTTTTTCCTCTTTCTATCTCTGTCTCTCTCTTTTCACCAAGAAAGAAACCCAATTGACACTTTTCCCATCCACAAAATCATTCTCAGCCAAACTCCCATGAAAGTAATTCAAATCTCCTCCAAAAAATCAATTTTCTTCTCACTCCTCCAATCTGATGGTCTCTTCACCTACATAAATCAAAACATAGGAAGTGCAATGGATTTACATGGTAGAGAAGAACAAACCATCAGAACCATATTGTTTCAACTATCTACATAGACTACATTAACCTGTGTTTGGCCACAGTTAATTTGGGTCTAAATGAATACTTGATTTAGGAAGAAAAACGAAAGAAAAAATAAAAACAAAAAAGAACAACGTTTTGGATTTTGAAGATTTTTTTTTGGTAATATATAGGTACATTCAAACCGATCGAATCGAATAGATCCGTCGTATTTTAAACAGATGCGTGATGACAAATGGACGGTTGCTGATTAATTTTTTTTTCCAATCCGCCTGATTTTGGACGGATAGAGAATTTGAGGTTCCTTTGGCCACAACCGAACCGTTAAACCGCAAGTACCACTACTAGGAATAAGGCTTTTTGCGTCTATTTTTTTGCGACTGATTAGTTAACCGTCGCAAAAAATCACTTTTTACACCAAATTAACATTTTATTTAAACCCCAAAATCTGTTCTTAACTTAAACAAAAAAAGAAAAAAAGAAAAAAATTGATTTCGGTTCTCTTTCAATTTCCCAAATCGATCCCTTAACCTAAGGACCGACCTCCAACGGTATCTATCCCGTATTTCCCAAATCGATTTCCCAAATCGATCCTTTGTCTCTTTCGGCCCTATTTATCTCTTATTTCCCAAATCGATTTCACTCTCTTCGTTGAAGACCTCTCTCTCTCTCTCTCTCTCTCTCTCTCTCTCTCTCTCTCTCTTCACTCTTCATTCTCTCTCGTTCGACTCTGTCTTTGGATTCTCCATCACAATTTTATTGTTCATTTGAAGATTTTGATCAATTGTTGATGAAGATTTGAAGGTTTTGATCGATTGTTGATGAAGATTTGAAGATTTCAATTGATTCATAATCTGTAAGCCTAATTTCTATGAATGAATCCAAATTTCTCTCTCTATTATATCTATTAGATGTGTTTAATGATTTCAATATTCTGCGATTTGGAGGTTTTGGGGAGGTTTTAGTTGTCTCCTCTTCATTATTCTGTTGAATTTCAATATTCTATTGATTTCAATATTCTGTTGAATTTAATTCGTTCTTGAAAACAATAGAGGTGTTAGAACCTCTTGGAACAATCTCTATCTACTCTTCTTTTTTTCTTGTGATTTCATCTGTGTTGTGTTGATCCAGAATTGTTGATCCAATTGCTTGTACACAGCTATGTTAGGTACTAATATCATGACTACAAATAAAGCTTTGAGTATGTTGTTGGTTCTATAAGCATTTTATTTATTGTTCATTTTACATCATCGCAAAAGTCAAAGACGAAAAATCCTTATGTAGTTTGTCAATATTTATTTAAGGAGTGCTTTTCTCTACAAAAGTTATTTTGTACTGAATATCCTTAATTGCAAGTGTGAAAAAGGCACTTTTAGTCTCTATGAGATTATGTTAGTTGTTTTGATTTGAATAGATAGGAACTCCAGCAAAGATATGGACAGTGGCCACATTTGAGAGTAAAAATTCTTGTTACAAGTTGTTTGTTAGTGCAGCTTTGATTTGTTTTCAATGTCTTTCACATCAACTTTGTGTCCTTACCATGACATTAAATGAAGCATTCAATTTAGAAGCTAAATCACCTTTTAACTTCCATGATACCCTACATCCCCCTACAATATTGAACTTAATTTAGTTACACTATATGTACATATGAATAATACATTTATATGAACCCTCTTTGTATGTTTTTTCATTACAACTTTGTTTTTCCACTATTTTATAAGTTTATTATGTTTTCAGGTAAATTGAAAAACAATCCCTCTTTGAAAGTGAAGGAATTCTCAAAAGATAGAGTCAGATCATATTACTGGCCAAACTTTTACATTTCACCATTTGGCTTCTGCAACAAATTTTTTTAGGGGGAACTGTCTTCTTAGAGAGGTAGGTTTTGGAAGAGTATAAAAAAGGCGACTTGAAATTTCTAATCAGGTTGACAAAGTTTATCATTTTATGTGTATACGATTGTGTGCATTGAACTTTCCTCTTTTTATTCGCTGCAATAGTTAATTACATTGTAAAACAGAAAATGAAAATAACATCACTGATATTTGGTTTAATGAAGTTCAATACTCTTTGATGACCAAAGTCATGTTATTGTCATAGTTTCTTACAAGGCTATGCTTGTCCAGTTTATTGGAAGCTAATTGTTCAACAATCGTAGCTCCCAAAAGGTGGGAAGAATGAATGGAAAGTGTTTTCACCTAGTCTACAAATATATTTTAGAAACATTCGAATAAGTAGATGTGGAGTTTGTTTTCTTCTTAAGTGAGTCTGATGCTTTATTCCTTTTCCACCGGTTGTGTTATTCATTTTCCTAGAAGCGTGTGTCAAGCAGTGCGATTAAATCTCAAAGTGAAAGCTATCTTGTATAATACAATCAAGCGTATTACAATTGTCTTTGTGGCTTGTGGTGCGTGTAATTTGAAAATGTTGTTCCCCTCGAAATCTTTGCCTTAACCTCTCCAGTCGAGCAATGTAAACTGTTGTTTCCTCTTGACTTTCTCTCTCGGTTTAAGGTAATCTTTAAAGGAACATCCTTAAAAAATGAACTATAATGTACTTATTACACTACATTAATTTCAATACTCCTCATCTCTGTATTTAACAACCATCTCTTATACAAAAACCTCAACCCTAAAAACCCGAGGCACGCAAATCTTATTATTATGAATATTTTTATTTAAATTGTATGGTTAGCTCTGGGGAAAATGGTTGTTTCTCAAGCACCATAGAAATAAACGAAGAAAAATCGCCTATAAATCAAAAGAGGCCATGTCACCTCTAGCAAGTTAGTTTTCCATCACCTTTGTTGTTGACTTAGATTGACAATAAGTTGAATTCCTTAGTCAACAACATTCCTTTTGGTGGACATTTTGAATCTTTAGGGAGATTTGTCCTTTTAATTTAAATTTGTGTCTGTCATGGAGGCAACCTTACGTGCTCTGGCAAGACAGTAAATGAAGTTGAGGTCTTCCTGTATGATGCTAGACAATTGTGGCAGAATGGGAGTAAGCAACGTTTCTTGCCTCTGTCATGAATATGGCTTGCAGCCATGCATGGATGCGGAATTGGGTTTTGGACATAATGTAGAGTTAAATTTGAATATGTCAATTATCTCGATATACACATATCCGAAATTTCACAGAATTTCAGATATTCTTGAAAGATTTCTGGAAGGTATATTGGTTGGTTTTGAACAGAGATCCTATTGACCAATAAAGTCACAACAACCATGGAGTTTCATCAAATTGGCATTGTGAGCTTATAGGTTTTAAGTAGAAATATGAGTTAAAACAACGACATCCCACCTTCCCTATAAATCGCTATCTTGAATGATTTTCAAATTCTTTGGCCACAACTCCTGAAAAGTTGACACTAATGGCGACTATTGTTGGTTCTATCAGGGTACAAATGTATGGCAAGTTCAACTGTCATATGGACCTCGATGGCTCACATATCTTGTTGGCATAGGTAAACTTTTCTGTTTATGTTATTCTTGAAAAAAGTGAAGTAAAATTCATCTTCTTCCTACTTTTCTTAATTTTGCTGTGTGTAGGTGGATTGACTCTCCTCGTGTTATCGGCTTTCTACATGTTCAACAATTTCCAATGTACTCGAGAAGAAGGAACCAGATTTCAGTTTGGAGAGATGAGATCAGAGAGAGCCCCTCTTTTGCAAAAAGATGATGATTTGTCAAGTTGGGGTTCATCTTGTGATTCTGTCTCGCAAGATGATGAAGATCTTGAAGATGAGCTGGCATTGGGTTCACTTGAGGGAATGCCACTAAAGGATGGTGAATACAATAACAATATCCGGCGTCTTTGTGCGATTTGCTTTGATGCTCCTAGAGAAGCTTTTTCCTTCCATGCGAACCTTGTGTGGCTTGTTTTGCATCTTGAACAAGGTATCTACTTTTCTCACCAACCTTTAATATATTTAGTTTAAAAATACTAAGCGAGGATGGCAATGAAGCTGTTGTGATGTCGACATTGACATATGTTCTGAGATGAATAATATTGCAATGTGTAATGTAAATGGTGGAATATGTACAACATGATGGCTTGTGGAAAAGCTGTGTGTTGGTATTGAATAAGAAAGATAAATCACATAATGAAACCAAGACAGGTTTCTATTATACCATACTCAAAATTTAGCGTGGCACTTGAGGACCATATGTGAAATTAAATCAAGTAGTTATAAATACTTCCCAGTTAACCGAACATACTCAAAGCAAATGCTGGTTTTCGTTTGAAAACTCCACTCAGATTTTGCTCATAAATAAAATTGTGGCTTGCTAGAATGTCACGAACAGTGTTTGACTTAATATAGCGTAAACTGGCTCCCTCTAAATTGCAATTAATTTGCCTCAACCGTGTCATAATCTCTGTAAGTTGCACCTGTGGAGCCTGTATTGGATTCAACAGGAAGCTGACTTTAACTTGGTTCTGTAGGATTGCAGAGTTGACAGGGACTTGCCCTATTTGTTGAAGGAACATAAAGAAGGTGAGGAGGATATTTACAGTTTGAGCAACAAACAGAATTTTGTCACGAGCGCTGCTTGGTTAAGTGATTTTTTCTACACCATTGCTTTCGCGCTTGTATATTCATCAATTAAGGTATCCATACTAGGTAACAAGAATACTGTTGGAAACTAGATGCCAAGCATTCTGTTTTTTCTGCTGGCCTTCTACCATATATTACATCTCAATACATAAAATGATATTCTATACATGTGTCAAAGTTCTTGAAGTCATCTTTTTGAAGCGGGATTTTTTTTTTCCTTCCCTTTTTAAATATCTAGTTCAAATTTTCTGTTGGTTATGACTAGGATGATGCTGATGTATGTTCTTCTTTCAAAGAACTCGGAAAAACTTAACAATCAAATTGCAGAGTCTCTTGTTGGTTGCATTTATTTCATTTGGTAATTATTTATGTTGCTCTTTTATTCCTACTGGGTTCATACACATAGAATGATATATCAAGTACAGAACGTTGCCCACCTGCCATGGGTTTAGGCTGGTAATGTGTATGTCTTACAAGGCTGCAATGCTGATCTAGTTTAGCAAGTGTTGCTATATTATAATACAATGGAGGAGATTCTTTCACAGGGTGGGTATGTATGATCTGTAAGTATGGTTGTTCTTCTGTTAGTTGGTTGCTTTGTTCAGTTACTGTTTCTTTGAATTTTTTTATCTTTATTTTTTAACATGGTATCTGTTGGTTGCACTTGCCACTTTGTATTAATGGTGAATCTACATCTTTCTTTTATGATTAATGAAGAAGTGGTCCTGGCAAGAATTTGTAGCTTGGTTGGTTGTCTCAATTTTCAAATTAGTATAATATTTGTTTGATTAGGTTCATCAACCCCACTTGTGATTACTTGTTTAATTCAATCTTTTACTGTTTTGTTTATGCACAGTAGAAAGTTGCATTATGTAAGCCTTTGTTACATGCTATTTTTGTGGTTTTGTTGATTGTTCATCACTTGCAGGTGTTGATATTTGGTTCATTCACCGAAGATGAAATCAAGTCCTTCGAGTGCGTACCACGAGATATAGAAATTAAGTTTGGTTCTTTGGATGCTGAAACTTTAAGATCCTCAGGCATTTTCAACAGTAAACTGACAGAATATGACTTTTCTACAGGTGCATAAAGCTCAAGATACTGCATCAAAAAGGGAAAAGCTTCTAATTGATGACTTTGCGTTCTTAATAGGGAAGGTACCTTTCTTCCTTGCTCTCTCTCTCTCTCTCTCTCTCTCTCTCTCTCTCCTTTTACTCTTGTTTTTTTCACATGTAAACCAGTGAAGCTTAGTATATCAGAGATCAAAATTGCCGGATTAAGTGATCCCATAGTTAAGCCTGAAGTTGCTCTCAAGGTAGTTGAAACTCTTGTAACAAATCATTGATCTGGTCTAGAGAGTGGTCACTATGACATAGTTTTATTTTGATTATTTCAAGCTAAACTAACACATTGAAGTGTATTAAATTTTCAAGTCAAGTTTGATATATGTTTTTGCAGATTTTGTTGAGGGAATAGTTGATATGATCAAGCCGTTGATGTTGGGAGCCAAAGATTATGTTGTTTTTTTTGAAGACTTGAATTTTTTAGTACAGTGTATTTAAGGATGGTTGATGGTTAATGGATAATGTCTATTATAAATTTAATTAATTTGTTAATTTTGTTATTTTTCATTTACAAAAAATTGTTTGGTGCTTATAATTGATTTTTTTTGTTGTAGCAAACTCATATATGATTTTTTTTAATAAATAATTATTTGCGACAGTAAAACAATGGTCGCTAAAAGTGTTTTTTATTTTTTAATTTTTTTGCAACGGCAAAATAGCTATCGCAAAAAGTAGTTTAAGCGGTCGCAAATAATTTGCGACCGTTGTTTTGCCGTCGCAAAAAGTATTTGCCACCCCCACATTTGCGTCCCCCATTTGCGGTCGCATAGGCCGTCGCAAAAAGTTTTTTGCGACTGTATTTTTATTATTTGTGACGGCATGTGACGGTCGCAAAAAGTGTTTTTTTTAGTAGTGTACCCCTAATAATATGTAAAATTTTGTGTTTTCAATTTATTTAGATATTCAGTTTGTGTTATCCTGTAAATAGAAGTGTAGAGAGAGAAAAAACAGAAACTAATTTCTTGAAATTCATCTGAAGTCAAAAGAAAACATGTTGCTGGATTTGTTTGTATAGAAAGAGAGAGAAAATGCAAACGGTAGTTAAAGTCCAGTTGCTATGTAATAGCTAGAGCTGACGTCACAAAATTTTGCACTGACATTAGAACTACATGCTGAGTTGCGATTGGTGAACGATACGAAATAAGCATGCCAACTTGGTACCCTATCAAAAATTTCTCACCTAACTTGTTTTTAGATTCAAGCTATTCAAAATTAAGCACACAATTTTATCTTCAATTGCCTAAAACTAATATATTGCACCTTTGAATATAATATATATATATATATATATCTCAAAAAAATTACAAATATAAAACATAATACAAAATTTTGGTTGAGTCATATGTACCAAGTAACATAATATATTACACTGTGATATGGTTTAATTTGAATTGTAAAAAGAAAAAAAAAATCAATATTTGATAATATTTCATATTTATTGTATAATTTATATATATCAACAATAGAATTGGGGTCTGGCCAAGTTAGTCGGGTTGGGAGAGCTTAGCCTCTGTTCGAATTTAATTAATTGAGTTTTTAAATTTTAGTCCAAGTCTTAACCAAAAAGTGTTAAAATTCTGTGAATTAGAGTTGCTTGGATTGAAGTCTCCCAAATTATATTCCTAATTATGAATAGTGAAGTTAGAAGACTATTTAATATGTGAGGAGAAAAGTCAAATTAAATGGAAAGAGGATAGTGATTTTTCTATGTTATTTTTTTCTTCTCTACAATTCTAAATATGACATAAATTTCAATCTCAATGGTGGAATTAGAGCAAAGTTTGAAGAGAAAATTTTGATAGGGCTGGGATGTTATTGCTAGGAAATTGGGAATTAGAATTCTTGGCTTGGGATGTCAGTGCTAGGAAGTTGGAAAATTGAATTCTTGAGGAGAAGAAGAGGAATTGGCCATCGAGCCCTATTATTTTATTATTATTTTTTTTTGATGAAGAAAATTAGGCAAACATACCCCCTTGACAATTTATTACCAAATACCAAAGTCATCCATGTGCTTCTTTTCTATGTGCTTCATGTATATATATATAAATTATTGATGAGAGATTTAAAATTAATATTTGTGAATAAGCGAGCAAAAAGGACAGGTAGGTACTCAACAAGTGAAATATATATGTATATAGATTTTGAAAATCATTACATATGGTGGCCTTTGTTTATTATTATATATAGGTGAAAAGAAAACGGAGCGAGAAAAGTCCTATTTTCTTCCCTCTTTTGGTTTGGTTGAGAAAATGAATAAATAATTCTCAAAAATTAAATTTTTTAGTTATTTATAAGAATGAATATGTGTAAATAATTTCATTTTCTTTTCTTTTCTTTTAATAATTTCAAGATTTTAACATAACATAAAAGTAATTTTATCAATAAAAATATATCACTAATGATTCAACGATTCCTTACCAAGTGAACAGAGATCAATCACTTGTGATAATAACATAACAATATAATTTGCATTATTTTCTACTTTACAGATGGGGTATCTTTTGTCCTTTGGTATGTACTAAACACAAAAAAAAAGAATTTTTTTTGCTGTCAAACGAAATCCTTTAGTTGCATACAACAAAACAAAACATTGAAATCAAGAATCTCTCAAATTCGTCAAACTTTAATGTTGTAGTTGTTTGAAAGATTTAAGAAGAGATTTAGAAGAAAAAAAGAAAAATATATGTAAAATTAGATAATATATTTATATTTTACTTATATTTTTTTTTTCTTTCAAAATTTTTTTTTAAAATTTTTTAAGCAAACACAACGTAAAAACTAGACACAGTTGAGTCAGTGACACCGAATGAGAGTACTGTGGTACTTCAACTAGGCAATTTGATTCTTCTTTTGGTTTTTTTTTTTTTTTTTTTTTGTGTCGCAAGCAACTATGAATAATTTTATTTATTATTTTATTTTATCAATCTCATTGGAGATTCATATTCTTCTTATTCCCATTGGAAACCCCCTCTCAACCTCATGATTGAAGCCAAAGAAATTCATTATATGAAGAGAGTATAAAAAATGGGATGGGGCTTATTTTCAGTTTAGTAATAGGATTGGAGAGTCTTAGGCAGACTTGGGGTGCTCTGTGTGAGATCGTCTCGAATGTTTGTTTTTTGATAATTTAAACCGTCTATATTGTAAGGTTCGTCAAGAATATTATTCACATAAAAAATCAATCTAATCGGATATTCATAATCTCATGATTAGGTCTTAATTATTTTTAAAAATTTATAAAAGTTGTGTTAACCGTTAATTTTTATAAAAGCAAATGTGCTTTGGTTATAGGGCTGAAGATATCCAATCAACTTGATTTTTTTGCATTGATGATCTACTTGACGATTTCCATAATATTAACGGTTCAAATTATCAAAAAAGACTTGGGACGACACTCTACAAAGGAACACAGCAAAAAGCAGGATCCCCAGATCCGTCTTAAGCGGTGAGTTCACACCATACACAATTTAGTGATATAAATTGTTTATTTTCTAATGTTTTTTAAGTAAATTATTCATGAAAAAATTAAGTTGATCGATTGTTGGAAACCATATGACTACATCATATTGGTCTTGAAAAAATGGATTGTTTTGAAAAAAAATTATATTTACCTGCTTCTTCTTCTTCTCTTTTTTTTTTTTTTTTTTTTTTTCAAAAAAAAAGACAAATGTATTTCAATTACATACTATTTGACAAGTACTAGAAAATGGTTGATTGAAATCACCGAGATGAACCCAGATTCCCCTAAAATTACAGGAATTATCTTACGGGTCAAGAAGACCACGTGACCATTATGTCATTTCTCCACAATTTTCATATTTTTAGCGTCATGTACTTCTTAGTCCATACTATTCATTGGGTCCAACACCAACTTAAAATTTTAAAAGACAAAATAATTACTCCTAAAAATGTTGGACTCAAAAAACCTTGCCTAAAAAAATAATTAGTATATTTGGTTTCAATTTTTTAAAAATTAAGTTTTTTATTTTTTATTTTTCGTTTTTTTTTTATTTTTAGTGAATATTTTTAAAATTTTAAGCAATGTGTTTATTTTTTTAGATGCACCTTACTTAGATGTATCTAAACAGAAAAATATTTTTTAAAAAATTAATAAATACACAAAAATATGAAAAATGTACTAAATTTTTATTTTTTTTTTGATATTTAGTGAATTTTTTTAAAAAAAAATTTCACAAATATTATACTTTTTAAGTGTATTTATGTTAGGTATATCTAAAAATTAAAAAAAAATACTTCAAATATTAAAAAAATTTATTAAAAATAAAAAAATAAAATTTTCTAAAATGTATTTTTTTAAAATTAAAACCAAACAAGCTGAACACGTCCAGCCGTTGCTTCGGGTGTTTGGTGCTAGCTTTTAGACCAATTTTTTTAATTCTTGGGACCACCAACATAAAAATTTTAGGAGCACTAATCAATCAGTCTTATTAATTAGAATTATTTACCTACAGGCTTTAACTGATAAATTTATTACTATAAAAATAAGTGATTGATAAATTTATCACTATAAATTTATTCATAAAAATAAAGAGACTGATAAATTTATCACTATAAATTTATTCATAAAAATAAGTGACCGATAAATTATTACTTGATAAATTTATTAATAAGACTTAATGGGTAATAAGTCTAAAAAATAAGACCTATTGATAATTTTTCTAAAATTTTAAAAGAAATTACTGTTAAAATTGACTTTCAATGTTGGACTGGAAAAAACCCTTGCCTAAAAAAAAAATGGGACAAGCCGTTGCTTAGGGTGTTTGGTGCTAGCTTTCAAACCAGTTTTTGTTTTTTTTTTTTTTTTTTGGGAATAAATCAAAAAGTTTTGAAAAAGCCAAAGAATATTAAAAGAAAAAAATTCAACTGAAAAAGAAGATCGTAGAATGATGAGACATTGTGCTTCACTCATCAATGTCCTGTCTTTTACAAATTTTAATTAAATTGTGCATTCTTTTAATTTTATTAATTATTTTATGTAATGCATAAGAGAAAAAATAAAAAAAATGAATATGTGACCAACAAAATTATAAGAGCAAACAATATAAGATATGATTGTGATAATTTTTCCGTCAGTGAAGAGATAAAAACCCTTGCTTTAAGTTCAAATACCATAAACTATAGGGGGAATTATAAATTAATATAAAGCACTGTGAAATTAGGAGTGTCCGTGGTGTGGTTTGATTTGGTGTGATTTGAGGATAAAATTAAAAAGGTAAATTATAAATATACTCATTGAGATTTGATTAAACTACGAATAACTTCTTATAGTTTTGACAATTACATTTTACCCCATGAAGTTTTTAATTTCATAACAAATCGTTTATTTTATTAATAAATCCTTCGAGTCAATTTACAGTTTTTAATAATGTTAGAAATATATTTCAATTAATAATTTAGGTAATTTTATTATTGTATAAAAGAATAATTATGAATTTCATTTTTTTAGTTAATTCTGTTAAATAAAAAATTCTAACAATGAGGTATTTGTAATTTTTCAAACCACAGGAAGCAATCTGTACTTTAAGCAAATTTCAGGGAGTGTATTTGTAATTTACTCAAATTAAAACTAAACTGTGGATGACATATTGACAAATTTGCTATTCATAATCAAACCGTCGTTTGAGTGGTTTTGGCTACTTAAACCTATTAGTTAATTGAAGAATAATCTTAAATAATTAACAATCATTTATGCAATATATAACATTAATTTATATAATATTTTTCATATATATAACATTAATTGATTTTACATAATATTTTTTGTATATATAATATTAATTTGCACCAAATTTCACATCACAGATATCTTTCACATTGATTTTTACTTTAATATTTCATTGAAAGAAAAAAAAAATATAAGTATTAACTATGATGGGGTGGTGCAATTTCAAAATCAGATTATAAATTTTAAATTACAAATCAAATCAATTTACAATTAGTGAATAGATCCGAGTGAATTAAGCGATATTCTGGACAACGCGAATACAAATTACAAAAATATGAAAGTGTAAATAGATCCTGTGTTTGGGTGCAAATAAGGCTATAATTTTCATTTTCACCATAACATTAATCTACTTTTATCTTCATACTTTCACAATTATTTTGACTTCTTCTCACTAATTTACAATTCCTCTTAAATTATAATTGTAAAAAGAAAACACGTGAACTGTCTTATTTCTTTTTCTTCTTCTCATGTATATATATATATATTGTGGGGAAGAAGAAAGTAAAGCTGTGATCTAGCTGCTTTTTGTGATTCAGTATTCCTTTTTGGGTTGAATTTTAATGGTAATCAAAATTACAAAACGATGCAAAAAAGAATTATAATATGTGCATTATTTTTTTCTTACGACATTGGAAAATTTTATTTCTACACACTTAATGAAATATTATTTTAATGACAATTATATCTTTAACTAAAATGACCATAATAGACATCCACAAATATCCATAATATTATATGAAAATATTTTTTGTACACATCTTTTAAAAATAAAAATAAAAAATCTCAATATACACTTTTTGAATAAAAAAAATAAATAAATAATTTTTCCATTGTTGTCACTTTACTTGCTATACACTCTATATTCCTCTATTGCTTGCAAAGCAATACTTTTATAACAACTCTCATATTGTTTTAATCTCTAAGTTTATACTATTAGTGATGAAAGTGTTAGTTTTTTCGTGTAGAATTTTTTTTCTTTTCTTTTGCGGTTTTCAGTCGAACAACCAGTGTCGAATTATTTCATTATATTCGGACATTAACTACCGAAAGTTTTTTTATTTTTATTTTTTTTGGGAACAAATTTGTCGAACTAATTACTTTTATTTGAAAGTTAAGTTTCAAATTAAATGTATAATTTCAAAAAATCAGTGTCAAAATCCCCAAACCAAAAAACATAAATAAATAAAACCTAGGGTTTTATGGCAATGAAATGCACAGAGTTTTGGAAATGGTAAATGTAATAATAAAATAGAAAGATGTCTCATCTTCAACAATATTTTGGAAGACTTTCAATAGGGTCTTCAATGGAGGATTTTGTCTTCACTTCACTTCACTTTACACTGTGATCTTGAATGGTCTTTACGTGTGTCTACAATGGGTCTACAAATCTGGAAGTATGGTCACTTAACAAGTGTGTAAAAATGAGGGTTTAATAGTGTGTGTACGATAGTTATTAGTGAATAATATAATTATAACTTTTAGTGTGTAAATTGAGAAAATTAATTAATAATTAAATTAATAAATATATATATATTAAAAAAAATATGTACTGAAATAATTAAATAGGTGGAAATAGAATTTCTCTACAACATCTCCTAGCTGTTGCATCTTTAAATTTTAAGAGAAGATGTTAATTACAATTTGCCCTTCTTATGATTCTTTAAAAAATTATTAAAATGAAGGTCAATGTAGATATTTTTAAAATAAAAGAGAATATCAGTCTTTTTTTATTTTTTTATTTTTTATTTGAGAGAAAAGGGCTGACCAGTTCAAACAAAGACTTGTGAATTTCAAGCAACCCCCTAAATAGTATTTTTTTTTTCTTTTTTAAATACAAGAGAATATCAATTGACAACACTAGGGCTCACCCTTATCTAATTACAAATCTTTAATAAGAAATTTGTTAATGAATATTTTGTGATAGTTGTTGCACTTGGTTTGTTTGATAAAAAAATATATTTTAAAGAAAAATATTTTTGCAACTTGTTTTTTTAGAAATACTTTTGTTTTTTATAATAGATAAATTACAAATTCACCTCCCGAGGTTTACTTAAAATAAGATTTGCTCTCTATGATTCTAGAAATTGCATCTCACCTCTTGAAATTTTTAATTTCATAAAAAATAGTCTATTTTATTAATAAATCATCAAGTTAATTAACCATTTTTAATGATGTTATAAATTTATTTCAACTAATAATTCAGGTAATTTTATCATTATACAAGAGAGCAGTTATGAATTTTATTTTTTTAGTTAATTCTATTGAATAATTTTTTTTTTACAAGAGGATATTTGTAATTTTTCAAACCACATAAAACAATCCGTATTTTAAACAAATCTCAAGAGATGTATTTATAATTTTTGTTTTATAATTGATTTCATCTTTGAAACTAATGTACTCCAATGCTATTATTCAATTTTCATTAGCTAAAGTATAGAAAAAGATATACTCTGTATTTTACCTAATCACTTTTTGATCTGTCTGGTCGACGCTACTTTTTCTTGTACCTATCTCTCCAAATGTAATTTGGAAGAATTTTATTAAAATAACGATTGTACTAGTTAATTTACTAAAGAGAGTAAAACAAGATGATACTTACAACAATAGCTAACATGTCTCTTTCACATAGCCCATTTTGTATTAATGGTGGAAATAGGGTGGTAGTAACTATGGTGGGATGGTTCCCATTTTGTATTAATGGTGGAAATAGGGTGGTAGTAACTATGGTGGGATGGTGGAACCTAGTGGTAAAGTCAGGAATTCAATAAAGAGGGGACATAAATTAATAATAATATTAATTTTGTTTTTTCTTTGTAATAAACAATAATAAGATATTACTAAAAGTAAATATTAAGAGTTTATTTGGATAGATGTGAATTTTAAATTAAAGGATTTGAGGTTAAATTTTATACAAATATTGTAGAGTAACTATTTTATGTGGATTGAAAAATTAAAAAAGAAGATAAGTTGAGATAGAAATGATATATTTTAGTAGAGAAATTATATAAAACACACCGCAAAAAAATGTTTATCACATGTCGTAATTATGATCTTTGTGGTCTTTAATTATGACACATTATAGTGTTGGATATAACTTAGTTATAATTTCTTGTGGTTGTTATTTTGGTTATGATTGAAGAGGTCTTTGATTATACATCAAGTAATGATTCGTAATGACTCATTTTGATATTAGTTATGACTTAGTGCAAAAAAAAAAAAAATTTTTTTATTTTTATAATTGAAGATGTGTTGTTTGGTTGTAATTTATATAGTAGTCATTTTAGTTAAGAATGAAAATAATTTGGTTATGAAAATTTATAATTTCAATACTGCAAAGTAATAACTAGTATATGGTACATCCTTTTTGGAGATGTATAATAGAAGGACTCATTTTAATAGGTTTATTATAATTAGAAAGAAAATTGATAATAGATGGACTATTATAATTTGAAAAAGGGATATTATTATAATTTTAGAGAAGATATATATGATATAATCTATATATATAAGAGTATCAATATAATTATCAAAACTTAAGGAGGGCATGTGCCCCCCCGGGCATACACTGCCTCCGCCCCTGGTGGAGCCAATGATCGTGGTTGTGCTGTTGGGTGATAGAGATAGTAGTGGTTGTATGAGGAACATTTATAAGACTTTAGTGCAAATTTTTTTTTTTTTTTTTTTTACCTATCTTTTAAAAGTAAAAAATATTTTCCGCCTATAAAAACTTACTTTTCATTGATCATGAAAAACTTTTTTTTACTAATTTCTATTTTTCATTGTACCAAACACATACACACACAAAAGAAAGAAGGAAAAAAAAAGCATTTATAAACTTTTAATAATTGTATATTTTTTTTAAATAAAAGAAGTATGCGTAATAAAAATAAACAATTGTTATAAACTTCATTAATTCACTTTTATTATAAACTTCATTAATTCACTTTTATTATTGTTGGCTACATATTTTGTAAAAGTCAAATCACAGTTTGACACGTGGCAGAATAAGGGTATTATGGGAAGATAATTTAAGTCTTCGATCCTGATCGAACACGTGGCAATGAATATTGGTTCTCACGTGATCTGAGTAGTACTAGATCAGTAAAGAGATACAAAGTGACGTGGCTTCAACGGTTATTCATATTCAAATTCAAATATAGGAGGGAAGCTCAACTGCAAGAGATGGCGTAGTGGGACTATTTCTAAGGCAGCATGATCAGCGATCATGAAGGAGTAGTTCGACGGTTTGAAGTGCAGTTTGAAAGTCATCTTTGACAAGTATAAATAGTAGGGAAACCCTCAGAAAAGACCCCCAGACTCAGATCATACAAACCAGTCTTTACTTCATATTTTTCCTTTCCAGTTTTACATTTCCTGTACTTTAAATTCCTGCACTTTAAATACACACACTTTAAATACCATACTTGCACTTGATTCATAGGAGTAGTTTCAAGTAGATTCAAGTAGTATTCTTTGTAAACCTCTTGAAATTTGAGTTTGGACTATTGTAAGTGTTCATTTTAATGAAATACTTGATTGTTCTTCATATTAGCATTATTTCTCTTAATTTCTTCTAAGTCAAGGCATGAGTAAAAGTCCTCTTCATTGAGGCTAAAAGAACTAAAACACAATCGTCTGATAATTGGTTGGCAATTATAATTTCTGTAAGGACTGATTGATCCTTGCTGGCACGCTCGCATTTACAAAAATACCCTTCGAAAAGCCAAAAAGCCAACATATATTTTTGGCACGCCCAGTGGGACTTGTTAAAATGGCTAGACGAAGACGACAAGGAGAAAATGAGCAGCTTGGAAGAAGGCGTAGAAGGAGAGGTAGAAATACCTAATCTAGAGGAGAATGTGGTAACACATCTGTGGAGACTCTATGCTATCGAACCTTTGGTCGAGCAGACCGATTTACAGTCAAGAACCATATGTTCATAATATTGGACGAAACCAAGGAATTGGACCATCCACCGTTCCATCTACTCAGCCAACAAATCCATGGGATGGCTTGGTAGATGCTATGGGACAACAATTAATGAACACAATGGAAAGGTGGGCAACATCCTTTTTTGATCGAATGAATAACCACCAACCAACAAATACAAGACACACAGAAGAAATTTTAAATGTCCCTCAGCAAAGATTGGCTAGAGAAAAACAGCCTA
Source organism: Camellia lanceoleosa (assembly GCA_025200525.1). Classification (NCBI taxonomy): domain Eukaryota; kingdom Viridiplantae; phylum Streptophyta; class Magnoliopsida; order Ericales; family Theaceae; genus Camellia; species Camellia lanceoleosa. The sequence goes on along the minus strand of CM045758.1, from coordinate 167,002,605 downwards.
TGCAAGTTAACGGACAATCTAATGGTCAGACTAGTACTTAGAACTACGAAAGACCATCGCCTCAGTCTTGGTACGAACCCATTTCGAGGCCTGTAGTAAGCCAAAATGCCTCAGTACTCAACAATGAAGCCACACAAGTTGGTGGATCTGGCCAAGTACAAGAAACTGGCATAAGAATGGTGGCAAATCCCATGTTCGAAGCCATACTTGGCACTTGGGGGTATAATAATCCTTTATTCGAATTTTTACCCGGGGGGTTGGAAGGTTTTCCCATAAATGGAAGGGACACAATACCTGTTCCAGCACCTTTCACAGGTCCTTTCGCGGGACAAGCTCAAAGGGGTTACCCATACCCCCAACAGCAACCTGCACCACAAGGGCAACCAGTCCCAAATGTACCACCTTATGGACCAAGAGGACCACAGGCGCAAGTTTGTCCACCAAACCCTGTGTTTGTCCCTCCACTAGTGGTTCAGCAAGCACAAAATATGGTCCCTAGGGACCAAATTGTTGATATTGTTAGGGAGATGTGTGGACCGATGGCTCGGGGGGTCCAAACTCCTGTATACAGAAAACCATACCCAGAATGGGTAGATAGGGTACATGAATACCCAAGAGGATTCAGAATACCAGATTTTACCCTATTCTATGGGCTGAAATCAATCAATGAGAGCACATTGCTAGATTTCTTTGCTTTCGATGTGGTGAATTTACTAATCATGACTACATAAAAGCGAGATTATTTCCAAATTCTTTAGCGGGGAGCATTTGTATGGTATATCAACCTTACACTGCTCCATTCAAACTTGGCAACAAATGGAAGAGGCATTTCATGCCCAATTCTTCAATCGGACGAAGTGTCCATGGCAGACTTAGCAAGATTGAGTCAAAGACACGAAGAAAAAGGCTACTCGGTTTATTGCGGTTAAAAGGGCTCGAAATAAATGTAGAGTCATCCTCCGAGCGAAATTTGTAAGATTGGCTCAAAAGCGATTTAGAGTTCGAGACTTGAAGAAGTTTGATTCAAGCTGAATCGAGGATTTGGTCGAATTAACCTATAAGGTGTCTCGATATGAAGCATTACTAGAGGAAGAACAAGATCGAAATAATGCTTCGTATAAGACGTATTATAGAGATCCCAATTATGAGATCGATGCAGCAGAGATTGTGGGTAAAGAACCTGTAATCTGTGAAGCATTAATTCATAAGGATATAACCATCGACCAGCAGTTTAAAAAGAAAGACTTTCACAGAAAGTACTCTTTCGATTTAACAAAAGCAGATGACATTTTTGATCATTTGCTTGCAGCTAATTTCCTTAAGTTACCAAAAGGAGTAAAACTGCTATCTCCAGATTAACTTAAAGGAAAAGTATACTGTAAATGGCATAATTCTTGGTCTCACTCGACTAAAAACTGCATTGTTTTTCGAGACAGGATCCAAGAGCAAATTCGGAAAGGAAGTTTGAAGTTCCCAGCCAAAACAGAAAAAGCCATGGGAATCGACAATAACCTGTTTCCAGAAGTTGGAGAAAGCGCGGCTAATGTGGTTGTACCAAACTTTCAGAATCTATCTCTGCAGGAATTAGAAGAGGTCAATGTGCAAATGCATATTGCCAACCAGACAACTGCCAAGAAGGAGACTAGAAACCCACGATGGTGGACAAGGTTTCTCACATCAGAAGGAACATTCTGATGAAGAAGTACTGGATGACGATTCCTTGGAAGCAGTTGTAATGCAGAGGATGTGTCCCAGATGCAGACTAAGCTACAAATGGTTGAAGGGGCTTCCGATTGATGGGAAGCAATACTATAGGGATGTTCAGAGACGTCCTAAATCAACCAACGCTTACAACAAAAGGTCGTACCCGGCTAATGATAGGCAGCGACCATTAGTGGTTGAGCCTGTAGTTGACAGAATACATGCTAAAGGCAAAAGGCCCTTGTATGAGTCTAGGCCACCTAACTACTACAGAATGGAGAGCAAACATTCTGAAAGAAAATTGGAGAGAAGTTCAAGTTATGGGACTAAAGCCAGAGATTGGCCCCCTAGACCAACCTCACACAGAACAGAAAATGGCCACCTCCATCAAAGGCTAGAATCAGGCTCGAAATATGAGACTAGAACCAAGCACTTACCTCCACGGCCAGTTTCGAAGATGGCTTCGAAGGTAGAAAAAGGTGATTCAACATCTGAGTCAGTAAGCTCTTGGGTACCTGGAGTTCCAGATTGGTTTGTAATGCAAAACAAACCTAGGGAAGTGTTTGCCAGAAGAGATGTTGGAATCCCAGGCAGGATGGTCAAGCCTCCTTTGGTGGCTCCGAACAACTGGGTATTCTTTGAAACACCCAAAGACAAAGGAACCAAATATGGTTCGAGTTATTTCAGATCACAAAGGAGGAAGATTCGTTGGTACACAGATTACCGGCAAGATCTGAAAGAAAGTGGAGAGTTCTTCTGGTCAAGGCGAAGGAAAGAAAACTTCGAAATCCGACCATACTCCAAAACCGACTCTACAAAGTAAAGTGGTTTGTAGCAGAGAACAATTGGCCCAAGTTCATTCTGAACTAAAGGCCAAGGAGAAGTCTAGTTTGGCGAAATTTGGAAAAGGCTCGATGGAAAGTGATAGCGAAAGCGGATGAAGAGATTGGCATGAGCCAAAAAGAAGGAAATGGCGAAGAAGAAATGTTCGAAGCCTTCATGGTGAACAAACATTTATTGAAAAACGATTGAGAATGATCCTTGAAGGATCGATTATCAATGAAATGCGAGTGCGACATGGAGGATCTTCTTGAAGACATGAGCAAGGTAGCCAAGAGGGAAGAAGAGTCTGACCATCCGGTTTGGCTCATTTCCCTATGTCGATCAATATGGTACACATACTACCTCATGAATTCCAGGCTGGAAATGAGGACCAGGGTGACCAAGACATGGATCCAATTCCTGTCTCCAGTGAAGAGTCATAAGTGAGTATGGTACAAGATGCTCCTGAAATGGCTACTCCAATGGAAACTGAGTGTGAAAACGAGGAAGAGGTGAGCATCAACCTCTCATATCCTTTTGAATATCCCTCGAATTCCATGACCCAACATGTCAAGCCTTTGTACATCAAGGCTTTCTTCGATGGGATCTGACTAAGCGAGTCCTAATAGACAATGGGGCGGTAAACTTATTACGAAATCTTCTTTGAAGAAACTAGGGAAAAAGAATCCCAGGTTGATCCCAACCAGCACAACCATCGCTGGCTTTGCTGGAGATAAACAGATGGCTCAAGGGATTCTGCCTATTAACTTGAGTGTGGGAACCAGGGACTGCATGAAAGCATTCTTCATAATCGACAGCAATGCTAAATATAATGCTTTACTTGGGAGAGATTGGATCCACACTAACAAATGTGTGCCTTCCTCTTTGCATCAGAAAAATCATGATGACTCTAGGCAATGGAGAGACAGAGGAGATTGATGCAGATCCTCAACCCTTCATAGCCTATGCAGACTTTGCAGAGGCCAAGTTGTATATTGAGGGAGTGACACCACTCAGTATACTGAGGAAAGCTGATGGCTCAGCCGAAGTGACGGCTAATGAGGAAGTAACACACCTGAAGCACTAGTCCAAGAAAGTACTGATGAAGAGGTTGTCGTGAAAGATGACAATGATGCCTGGTTATAGGCAAAGAAGTGAAGAATGAGAAGCCAAGTCCTTGGCTTTGATTAAATTCTCATCATTGGACGTAAAAGCAATAGTCCAGAAAGTACAGAAGCAAGAGAGAGAGAGAGGCCATGATAATTGGCTGTAAACAAGAGCAGTAACAGGTCAGAAGTTTGACCCTTGGGAAATACTGTGCATTGGACATTGAAACAAAAGTCCAGGAGATACAAGAAGAATGTGCCTTATGGACAGATTTTGTCTATAAGGAAGAGGGCAGAGATGTCGAATTAAAGAATCTAGGAAGCGAGAACAAAGGCGAAAAGGTTGCTTCGAAGGTTGAAGAAACCAAAGAAGAAGCTTCAATGAGTTCTCAGACACAAGACCCCTTAGAAGAAGTGAATTTAGGGGAAGGTTCTGTGCAGCAGCCCACCTATATAAGTACTTGCTTGAATGTTCTGGACAAAGACCAGTTATTGGTTGTTCTAAAGAAATACAAAGATTGCTTTGCATGGTCTTATAATGAACTACCAGGATTGGATAGATCATTGGTGGAACATAGGCTCCCTATGAAGCCTAATTTCAAGCCATACAAACAGAAACCAAGAAGGATGAGTCCAGAAGTAATTCAGAAGGTCAAAGAAGAAATTCTTAGACTACTCAAGGCAGACTTTATTAGAATGACGGGTATGTTGAATGGCTATCTAATATTGTGGTGTAGTTAAGAAGAATGGCAAAATGAGGGTATGCATCGATTTGAAACTTAAATCTAGCAACTCCTAAAGATGAGTACCCTATGCCTATAGTGGATCTGCTGGTAGGCAGTTATTGAGGGCATCAAGTTTTATCGATGATGGATGGCCACTCTGGTTATAACCAAATATGCATTGCGAGAGGAAGATATCCACAAGATAACATTGGATGTCACAGGAATATTGGCACCTTGAATGGGTTAAAATGCCATTTGGTGCGAAGAATCTTTGGGGCTACATATCGAGGGCTATGAACACTATCTTTCATGATCTCATTGGAGGGTATTTAGAATGTTATATTGATGACATTGTGGTGAAATCCCAGTCCATGGAGGAGCATTTGTTTCATTTAGAAGCAGCTTTCGAAAAAATGAGGAAGTTCAAGTTGAAACTTAATCCTCTTAAGTGTGCTTTTGGTGTATCATCTGGAAACTTTTTGGGTTATGTAGTGCACAAGAAAGGAATACATATTGATCAGAATAAAGCTAAAGCCATCATTGAAGCTAGGCCTCCATTAAATAAGAAAGAATTACAAAGGTTCCTGGGGTAGGTTAACTTTTTTCGAAGGTTCATTTCTAACACTGCAGGGAAAACTAAAGTATTTTCTTCCTTGTTAAAATTTGAAAGATGAAGAGGAATTTGTGTGGACACAGAGCATCAAAGTGCTTTCGAAGGTATCAAAGCCTACTTGGCCAACCCTCGATCTTGATGCCACCAAAGGGAACAAGCCTTTGAAGTTGTACATAGGCTGCAGTAGAAGATTCATTGGGAGCTTTCTTAGCCCAAGACAATGAAGAAGGCAAAGAGCAAGCTATTTATTACCTTAGTAGGTTTTTAAATCCTTGTGAATATAAATATTCAGCTGTTGAAAATTGTGTCTTGCTTTGTATTTTGCTGCAATGAAATTAAGATATTATCTTTTACCTACAACTGTCTTGGTAATTGCAACCACATATTTGGTTAAATACATGTTATCTAGACCTATGTTGAGGGGAAGAATTGGCAAGTGGATACTAGCATTATCGGAATTTCATTTAGAATATGTCCCTCAAAGAGCAGTAAAAGGGCAAGTTTTAGCCAATTTTCTGGCAGATCATCCATCTCAAACAGAAAGCCAAGAGATAATGGAGCTTGGTATGGCTAATGTTGAGCCATGGCAGATGTGGTTTGATGGATCGAAAGCCAATGGCTTAATTGGAATTGGTGTTGTGATTAAATCTCCACAAGGGGTAGAAACCACATATGATTTCAGAGTGGATGAAACCACTTGTTCCAATAACCAGGCCGAATATGAAGCCTTAATAGTAGGACTAGAAATCCTCATTGGATTACAAGTACATGCAGTTGACATATTTGAGGACTCTCAATTGGTGGTTAACCAAGTGAAAGGGATTTTCAAGTGTCAAAGCATAAGCATCCTACCATATTATGTTGTTGCATTACATCTGCTTTCTCAGTTTCAAATAGCAAATGTAACCCATGTTCCAAGATTCTTGAATAATAGAGCTAATAATGTGGCTCAAAAAGCTTCGAACTTCAAGAGAAGGGATAATACCCAAAGGGACATAAGCCAAACAACATATCAGAGATTAATACAACCTTTGAATAAAAGGAATGTGATCTTGGAAGTCAATCATAATGACTTACAAGAACAAGATTGGAGACATCCAATAATGCAGTATTTGGCTGGTCCATCTTCGAAGGCCAGCAGAAGGGTCAAATTGTAATCCATGCAATATATGGTATATGGTAATGCTCTCTATAAAAGGGGGGGGGAGATGGCTTATTGCTGGAATGTTTAGGCCCAAAAGAAGCATTAACAGCTATGGCTGAGGTTCATGAAGGCATTTGTGGTGCTCATCAACTTGGTGTGAAGATGAGATGGTTGCTTCGAAGGCATTCCTATTATTGGCCAACTATCCTTAAAGACTGCATAGAATATGCAAAGGGTTGCCAGGCATGTCAAAAGCATGGTACAATAAGGCATGTGCCCATAACTGACCTACATGCATGTCACAGCCCAAACCCGCCCCTATGGGTTTAGCACCGTAACCAGCTAGTAATCCGAGATTACCAAAGGCTTGCTTGACAGTAATCCAGTAAAACAGAGTACAGGGGCATGGCGGAAGCCACTACAGTAAATAAACAAAGGCTTGCTTGATAATCGAAAAAGCAGTACTGAGGCTTGGCGGAAGCCACTACAGTAAATAAACAATGTCCAATGAGCTGTGACAGTCTGTATGCGAAAAGATTTTTCGTACATTTATACTTTCAGTACAGAACAGTATGCACATTATTTACAATCATTCAGTACAGGGACTTAATCCCTATTAACCAGTACAGTAAGTGGGACAGTACAGTGCTAACAGTCTATACAATACAACACAGGTACAGAGACAGATAGGGAAATAAAACACCCCTAAGCCCCTAAGCCATAGCTTGATAGGTTCGGAACCTCGCAGTGAGGCCTGATGAGTTGGCTTGCCAGAACTAAAGCTTCTTTGGGCGCTCTAGCTGCGGTGCACAATATACCTACATATATATGAGTAGTGAGCTAAAGCCCAGTGAATAACACAATGTGTAAAGGGGTTAAGAATAAATGTCCTTTCAGTATTGAAAACAGTCATTTCAGTCGGTTTATCAGTCATTCAGTTTGTGGCTCATATTTCAGGCCATAACAGTCATTCAGTTAAAACGGTGATATGTGGTACATCCATTGGCATACAACAAGAATGATGGCTCTTTGATGAGCAAAGACAAGAATAAAGAGATATGAATAACGAATAAAGATGCGATATGAGATGCCAATTGAGAGAACAACGACAAGATTGTGGATTCAAGAGGTGGCTCACACTGTAGCACTTAGTTCCGTAGATTCTAGAGGTGGCTCACAGTGTAGCACTTTGTTCCAAATCAGAAATATAGAATGACCATCATAACAATAAGCGATAGTGGTTCCAAACTTGGGGACCAGAGATCTCTCACACGATAGCGATAACGAAATGAGGTGCCAAGGATGCCACAGTACAGTTCAGAATATAAGACATACGTTCATTCAAGACACAAAGATCGATTGATGAAGCAGTTCAATTTAATAACATGATCAATTGAGAAATGATATTAAGTCAAGAACAGTTTGATTCGATAGCTCAAGATTCGATAACGAATTCAATTGAAATGCTTTAGTAAGCAGTTCAATCAAGTAAACATTTGATTCAAGAACAGTTCAATAAGGTAAACAATTCAATAAAGTAAGCGATTGAGAAGATACTCATTTTTAACATATCTTTACAGGTATTACTCACGAGTTACGGGCTCTGATAGCTAGAGCGTCCCCTCGAAAGCCAACCCTACACGATATCTGGGATGAACACACACTAAGCTATACTGATTGGGAAAGATCAATAACTTAATCCCTAATTTGCCTCGGTGTGTTCTACATCTAAATCCTCATTAAGATGTCTTAAACTAGGCCTAAGAATGCCTAGAATGGGATGAGGATGCAAAGATGTGCCTGACGATTTTAATTTTGAAAAAGCAGAGTCCTCGCCGAAGAATTTCACCGCTCGAGCGGACATGCAACAAAGGTCCCCGCCGAAGGCACAATACTCCGCCGAGCGGATGAGAATCTTTGGGAGCTCGATTTCCCCGCTCGAGCGGCACTTCCCCCGCTCGAGCGGACGACCAAAATCTGGAAATTCCAGATTTGAACTCCAAGTTCAAAATCAAGTTTCAAAGCATCAAAATCGATCCTCTTGGGATGAATTTCTGGAAAGCTCTTGTAAACTCATAATATTACATGATTCCAAGCTCAATTTATAAAATCAAAGCCCAAGGGTAATTCAATTAAACTCATTTTCAAAACAATTTTCATAAACATGAAGAACATGCAATATCCATGAATTTGAACCACTTTAAAGCCTCAATGCTTGCTCAAATGAGCTCATTCTTTTCAAATCATGATGAATTCATGGTCTACTCTCAAAATATGGACATGCATGTAACATTTTGCCATGAAATCAACTCACAATTCAACAATGTAAACATGCATAAACTTAATCATCTTCAAGGCTTTAAATACAAGCTCAAATGAGCCAAACCTTACAAAAACATGAGGGATTCATGGACTTGAATATAAATATGAGCATGCATGTAACAATTAGCCATGAAAACAACTTTAAATTCCTCAATACGAACATGCATGCAAGAGATGAGCTTCAATTCAACATTATAAGCCATATCTTGGCTCTAATCTTTAATAATCCTCTAAACCATGCAAGAATCAATTGAATTCACAAACAAGAGGGTAGTCACACTACCTTAGGTCCTGTAGTTCAAGGATAGAAGCTCAATTTTGCAATCATCTTCCAAACCTCCTAAGCCTCCAAGCAAAAGAGATGAAATCACTCTAGTCTCCTACTTTCTCTCTCTCTAGATTCGGCTAAGGCAAGGAAATGGGCTGATGAAAATGTTTGTTTGAGTGTATAAAGGCTCAATATAAGTGTTGCCTAAGTGCTTCACTCACAAAGGCATTTTGGTAGATAAACCAATTCTATGGTTTAACACTATTTAATCTAATTTAATCATACCAAAACGATTTTTAAATAAATGTGCCATAAAATCACATTAATTATGATTAACACAGAACATCAATCAATTTTCGATTTGGCCGCCTATAAGGCCTTCAATTAACAGTTTAAACACAAAACATGAACAGATAATCAAATAGATCAAACAGATAGAAATGCAATACAATAGATAATCTCAATCAATTCAGTTTCAATTTCAATCGATCAGTTCAGTAATTTATTTAGTTCACTTATCAGTCATAATCAGTTCGGTTTAACAGTAATCGGTGGTTAGTAACGAGGGTTGTTACAATGCAGTAGTGAAACCTTGGCCATTCAAAAGGTGGGCCATGGATATGATGGGAAAAATACACCCACCTTTTTCGAAGCATCATTGTTTCATTCTAGTGGCCACTGACTACTTCACTAAGTGGGTCGAAGCCAAACCATATAAGGCTGTAGACCAAACAGAGGTCATTGGGTTCATTAATGTAACAACCCTCGTATTGATTATCGATAAACTACTGAATTAGCTACTGGTTACTGCTAAACTGAACTGATAATGACCGATAATTGAATTAACTGAAGTACTGAATGGACTGATTGAAATCGAAACTGAAATTGAATAAGTTTATATATTGAATTGCATATTGCATCTATTTGATTGATTGATTATCTGTTTGAATTCATATGTTTAAACTGCAAATTGAAGGTCTTATCGGCGACCGAACTGAAAACCGTTTAGTGTTTCATGATCAGTAGAATTTATCTGATTTTATGGTGTAATTATCCAGATTGTGATTAGGTATGTTTTAAATTAGGTTAAATATTGATTAATTGAAGAGTTGGGCTTAATTACGAAATTGCCATTGAGTGGGCTTTGTTTATTTTTATTCTTTGACCTCATATTACACTTGAAACAACTCATTCTATCAGCGATTCCCTTGTGCCCAACCGACCATAGAGAGAGGGGAGTAGAGAGAGTTGATTTCATCTTGTATTTTGGCTTGTTGACTTGAAGAATTGAAGAAATTGTTAGAGAATTGTCAAATTAAGCCTCCAAACCTTGAATACAAGACTTAGGTAAGAGAATACAACCTTTTAATTATGAGTTTAAGCTAATTCTTGCATGATTCTTGCCAAATTGTTGAGTTGAGTCTTGTCTTAGTTCTAGCATGTTGAAATAGAACATAATTCATGCATGCATGTTTGAATTGATGAGTTTTGAGGTGTTTTCATGGTAAAATTGTGCATGCATGTTCATATTTAGGCTTGAGTCCATGATTTCCTCATGTTCTTGAGGGAATGAGTCCATTTGGACAAACTTTGAAGGTTGAATTTGGGTTGAATCCATGCATGTTGCATATTCTCCATGTTCATGAAAAATGGGTTTGAAAAATGGTTTTAATTGACTCACCTTTGGGGCTTGAATTCATAAATTGGCTTTTGAAACTTGTTATACATTGTTTTGGGATGTATTTTCCAGAATTTGGGCCCAAGAGGTCGAGAATTGAGTTGAGAATGCTTGGTTTGAACTTGGAAGGTAAATCTGGAAATTCCAGATTTGGCTTCTTCGCTCGAGCGAAGGATTCCTCGCTCGAGTGACCAACGTTTCCTCTGAGCCACGCTCGAGCGAAGGATTGGTGGTTCGAGCGTAAAAATCAAGCATCCAGTACTTTTATTGTTTCATCAGACCGCTCGAGCGAAGGATTGTTCACTCGAGCGAAGCCTTTGATTTTGCAACCTCGCTCGAGCGAAGGAAGGCTCACTCGAGCGAGACCCCTGTTTTCAGCAACTTTTGAAAAATACCTTCCAACTATATTTTTGCATCCTCATCCCATCCTAGGCATCCTTAGGCCTAGTTTAAGGCATCTTAAGGAGGATTTAGACATAGAACCACACCGAGGAAATTTAGGGATTTAATTATCATCCTTCCCGACTGTGAAACTTAGTGTGTGTTCTATTTGTTAACTGTTTAGGGTTGGCTCTCGGGGACGCGCTCTAGCTGCTATTAGCCCAATCTCTGTGAGTAACAATTGTGTAAAGATATGTTCAAAATGGTTATCTTTTGAATCTGAATCAACTGTTTATTGAACTGATATTATCTCTTGAATGAATGTATGTCTGATTACAATCGTATTGTGGCATCCTTAGCACTTCATCGCATCGCTATTCTATCACAGAGCTCTGTCGGTTCCCTTGTGGAACCATACTGTTTACCGATTGATGGCCATCATTACTGTTGGGTCTGTCAAGACCCGGTCCTTTTGGACCTACTGTTTATAGGCTAATAGGTGTACCACATATGACTGATTGACTGAAATACTGAAAGACTGTTTAATGAACTGATTTCATTACTGTAAGGACATTCATTCATGACCTCTTTACGCATTATGTTATTCACTGGGCTTTAGCTCACTGTTTATATATATATGTAGGTTCTCAGCAGCCAGACCGGAGCTAGAAGCGTGGGTTGGTCCCCAGTTTTGTCAAGCCAGCCTATGTGTCTCACTGCGAGGTTCCGAGTTGCCATGCTATGGCTTGGGGTGTTTTGTGTTCCCCATCGGTCTCCTTACTGTTTTGTACTACTGTATAGACTGTCTACTGTTTTACTATACTGTTATCGAGGGATTAGGTCCCCGTATCGAATATTTGTATATGATTGTATAGACTGTATATAGATCAGACTGCTCGATCTATATGAATGCATGAAAAATGTTTTTGGCATCTGATTTTCACGACTCAATGGACACTAGTTACTTCTTGTATTGGCTTCCGCCAGTTACGTACTGCTTTTAATCAGTATATCAGACAACAGCCTTGGTAATCTCGGATTCTTGGCGATTCTGATGCTAAACCCATAGGTAGGGTTTGAGTCGTGACAATTAAAGACTTGATCCATAGATTTGGCATCCCACAAACCATTACTGTAGATAATGGGACTGTGTTCGATAGGAGAATGGTGAAGTCCGTTGTGGCAGAATTTGGAATTAGCCTTGTTAATTCCACACCCTATTATGCACAAGCCAATGGTCAAGCGGAATCATCCAATAAATCCTTGAAAAAAGGTATACAAAAGGTTGTGGAGGATAATCCTAGGGATTGGCATAACTTTTTGTTGGATGTTTTGTGGGCTTACAGAACCTCCCCAAGGTCAAGCACAGGAGTTACTCCTTATGCTTTAGTATATGGGCATGATGCAGTTCTACCTGTGGAAATTGATGTTAAATCTTTGAGGGTAAGATGCCAAGATCAGTTAGATCCTGAGCAATACCATCAAAGTATGTGCTTGGAGTTAGAAGGCATAGATGAAGCCAGGATATTGGCATTAAATAGCATTCTTTTCCAAAAGAAGAAAGCAGCTAAGAATTACAACAAGAAGGTCAAACACATTGGCTTTGATGAAGCTGATTTGGTATGGAAGACAATACTCCCAATAGGAATTAAAAGCCATAAGTTTGGCAAATGGTCACCTAACTGGGAAGGACTATATCAAATTCATAGAGTTCTGCCTTTTGGAGCATACCATTTGAGAAATTTGAATGGGTATATACATCCCAAAAAAATTAATGGCAGATATTTAAAGCCTTATTTTCCAACCATTTGGGAAACACAAAGAGTAAAATAAACATTAAGCACAAAACATAAGACTGCTCAAATGATAGACAAAATTTGTTCTTTTATAAAGAATTAAATACATTGTGCCACAAATTGGCCCAGAAATCATTATAATGTCTTAATTGTTTTTGTATAGTGGATTTCCTATTCCTAAGTGATGGAAACAATTGAATAGCTGCAGCCATGTCTTCTTTTCGATCAGCCAGCTCTTGGTTGGTGATGTGCAATTTGGTATCAGTTCTAACCAAGGCTTGGTTTACTGCGGCCAGCTCCTCTTCAAGCTGAGCTTTCTTCTCCAGTAGTTGGACTTGAAAGTGAGAGACAGAAGAGTGTTGTTCCTTAAGCGTTGATACCTCGGTGTGCACTTGGGAAACAAAACTCTGGTCCCTAGCTAGTCTCTCATCCGCAGTCTTAGCAGCATGACAAATGTTGAGATAGAAATCAATAGTAGCTACAGCCTGGGATAGATGACTTGAGACATTCATGCCAGACTGCTCAACAATGTTACAGCATTGAAGGAACCCATTCCTGATGATAGGCCTTTGTAGAGCCTCGAAGGGGATCCTCGAAAAAGAAGTCAGCAGTTCCAGGCATATGTCCAAATCTATTGAAGGTGTAGAAGGCTTGCTGCTGGAGGAAGGAAGACTCTCAAAGATTTCCAGTAAGGAGTCAGCCAAAACTAATGGCTCAGCTTCAGTACTAAATGTTGGAGAGATAGAAGGTATGTCGAAGAGATTAGCTAATCTTCCTTCGAAGATGTCTACCTCATCCCTGGACATAAAGGGCATAGAGAGTGTTGTGGTGGAGGACACAGAGGACTGCATAGGAATGAGAGAAATGGATGGAGCATTTTTGGCAGCCTCTGTGGTCTTAGCCACCAACGAATCAAGTGAAGAGGTGTTGGAAGTAGGCACAGGTGATGAACCATGAATTGGAGAACTACCAGCACCCTCTGTGGAAGAATCAACTGCCATTGGGAATGGAGTAGCAGTTGGAATTTCTGAGAAGGAAGGAAGAAGAGCAAGGCTCAAAGAAGAAGTAAACTGAGCCAGATCAAAAGTCAAAAAAGGGAGATATGGCTCTAAGCCAAGGAAAAGAGACGCAGGGATGTTTGGACTCAAAAAAGATACATCGAATATAGGCTTGGAGAGTGGGAGCATGATTTGGATGGTTTTCACATGTGGCATCTAGTCAACTTCAACTGAAATCGAGGGAGGCCTCGCTGGAAAGATGAATGCGATGGTATTCGCAAAAGAAAGAAATACAAAGGATCAAAATTCAAAGATAAAAGTCGATTTAAGGAAAACAAAGCAGAAATATGAAAGAAATTACTTGTTTCAGAAGTGTTGGCTGATGGGAGAGTCTGAAAGGAATAATGCTCGATAGTTTGTTGTCTTCGTGACTTCTCTTTGTAATGCATCCGCAGCAGACTTCATCTCTCGAAGCTGTTGCCGCCTCTTCTCAGCCCTCTCAAAAACGATTATTGCCTTGGAATGTTCCTGTTCTACTGTTTTGGCAGCTGCTTCATGAAGCGGGTCCTCACCCAAGTCAGCAGCAGAAACAGTCACCTTCTTCCTCTTCCTCCTTGGTGGTGATACTACTGGTTCCTTTTCGATCTCCCTCTCTTCAATTTGGGGTTCAGATTTTTCAGAGTTAGTTCTTTCTCCATTACCATAGTGGTTACCTCGAGAGAAGGATGCTCAATTGTATCAGAAGGGGAGGCAGCCACCTTTTGTCTCTTTGTTCTTTGTAAGGGTACTTCTTGCTCTTGTTCGACCTCTTCTTCTCCCAAAGATTCAGATTCCTCAGAAGGGAGGATCAGCTTCATTTTTTGTTTCTGTTGTTGTTTCTTTTTGAGAGTAGCTAAAGTTTCAGCTCTCTTAGGAGATTCTTCTTGCGGGGACCCTGCACCGAAGAACATAAGTATAAAGGGAACAAACAAAAGATTCAAAAGAAAAAAAAAAAAAAAAAAAGCAGCTCTGGTAACTCTAGCTGGAGGGGGAGAAGCTGCAGGAGTAATTGTAGCAACTTCAGGAAGAGGGGGAATGTTCCTAGCTGTCGCTGACTTAGCCTTCGAAGGCACTCCCAATCCTACCAAAGAAGTCATGGGGTGTCTGGTAGGCGACTTCCATATTGATCATCCACCGCTGGAATCTTTTCAAGACCAAGCCATACGGAAGAAATGGGACAAATTGGAACTCATTCAAGTCCTTCAGCAGTTTGAGAATTGCCATCTCTAGTCTGGATTTGGGTATTTTCAAATCTCTGGCAGTGAGGTGGACATTCGAGAGACTGCAAAGAGGAACTGGTATCCCTTGAGTAAGTCCAAATTGTTTGGCAAATTGAGAATGGTAGTACACCTCAGATATTCATTTGTAGGCTCGAGGGTTTAAACTGCCAATGAACAATTCTCTTGGTAGTAGTATAGAGGCCCACATATCTTTATGAGGAGAAGTGGAGCATTCTTTATTGGCCAAAAAAGTTTGCAGCTAGGTTGGTCCTTTATTGGCTTCGAAAGGACAGAAGAATGAGGCAGATGGAGAGATAGGGAGTTGGTAAAAGAAGGTAAAGTAGTAAGCGAAGGAAGCAGGATAAAGGGTAATCCTAGCATACTTTTCCCCGTAAGTACTAGGATCCTGAACAAGAAATCTTAGACACTTGGGATGTAGGTCAGTGAAATAGGCGAAAAGCCAGAGTTGAAGCACCCAGAGGGGACCTCCTTGGTTAGCATCAAGAGGTTTTTCGCAAAATTGGGAACAGGCTCTGTAGATATGACCTAAAAGATAGGGGGCAAGAGCTATGTGTTTTTTCATGACAAGTGCCTTCGCAAGAGGAGCAAACTCAAGCATAATCCTCTGAGATGAAGTGCAAAAGAGGAATTTGCATAACCAGTATAAGATAAAGGAAAATAATTCTCTGTCCCTCACAGGACCTTCCCTTTTATTTTCAGCCTTTACGAAGTCACTATAAGAGGAGTTTAGGGTTGGAAGAGAAAATTTGACAGGAAGGTCCGGGTAGTTGGGAGTAAAGGGAGAACTATGGGGTGAAAGCCCTAAGAGATGGCAAATATCAAGAACGGTGGGGGCCATCATGCCACACCGAAATTGGAAGAAATTAAAAGCCATATTCTAGAAGCATAAGGCAGCAGGAATCAAAAAAGGGTCCTCAGGAATAATGAACCTGGAAAGACGAAGGGCATCGAGGACACAGAGCTCTTGCAGGTCATCTTCTCTCGCAAGCACTACTCATTATACCATTCTTTTCATTCACCTCAATGTCGGCCAAAGAACGGTGAGGACGATTCATTCTCCGCCCGCTTAATCAAGCCCTCCTTCATAGAGAAGGAAATGGTCCTCCAAGCGGGGACATAGAGTCATGAGTTCAAGAGGAGCTTCCCGAAAAATAGGACCAAGAACATACTCTTGCTTGTTGCTGTGGCGAGGAACGAAGAGACGCCCATCTATGTTGCTTGGTTCACCAGTCGTGAGTTTGGCAATTTCTTCATCAATACATTTCTTCAGAGCCATGGTAGGGCTGAGATGATCGCCAGCGGGCACTTTCAGTGAAGAAGGATCCATTAATAGCAAGTAGTAAAGAAGAGAGGGTTAACAGAAGATTGGTAGGGTTTGTGTGTTGAAAGAGCAAGTGATTTCAGAAACGCGAAGCAAGAGGGTTTTAAAGAAAAGCTTTTTGTGTCTGGAAATATATTGCATAAGTCGTTAAGTACTAAAAGTACGAATACGATGAGTCTTTTCCAATATTGATAGTTTTGGAGGGAAAAGCACATTCCGGATGTTGACGCCAGCTTTGAAGCAAGATATTTGGCTTCGAAATGAGATTTTGGCGCCAAAAAATCAAATAACAACGGCTTCGAAATACATAAGTCGGCTTCGAAGCGTACTACATGCTTAAAAATGCTAGAATGCTCGAATATTGGTCCACTTCAAAGGGTTTAAAGACCTGTTTGAGGGTTATTAATCAAAGTAACGACCTTCGAAGCAAATCCTCAGATCCTTTAAGGATGAGGAGCACTGTTCAAAGCATTAAAACCAATCGTTGGTTTTTATATATATAAGAAGGAATTGCTTTTTGAACAAAAAACAGTGTGGATTACTCTTCGAAGCAAAATAGTCAATTTGAAATTGATTGCTATATTAACCATGAGCATATATTGGTTATAGTTAGTTTTGAAGAGTAATGTTGTTAAAATTCAAAGCATTAACTCCAGATGATATCAGCCAGAATTGTCAACTATACTCCATAAATTGGAAAAAGACATGTTGGTTCTTTTAGCGTTTCATTAAACAATTGAGTCCAGATTCGAATGATGAGATTGTTCAATTCGAAGCTATGAGTTGGCTTTTAAAAGCAAAAGGAAGCAAAGTCAAACAATGTCAAATATAAAAGGACTTTGTTTGTATTGAAGCCAAGACAATTACATTAAGTAACCCTATTTGGGTACAAATTCAAGCTCATAAAAATAAGGAATAGAATAAATAACAAGATCATGAAACTTTGTCCAACAATGATCAATGAATGTTTGTTCTTTCTTTATTATATCTTCTATCTCTTCTAATGTTGGCTGCATAAGTTGGTGTGCTCTCACTTCATAGTAGAGCTCCTCAGCCTTTATTTCGAAAGCCTCTTCCCTCAATTTTTGTTCCAACTCATCTATAACCAAATCATCCCAATACGCAGAATCTTTATTTTTGAAGTCATGCAAATGTTCGATGAAGTTCTCCGCTTCAGACTTGGGCATGAATTCTGAGAGATGAAAGTTGATCCAAAGATTGGATGGTGTCCTTGTAATTTCGATGCCGGTGGAGAACCGGAAGTTGGTCCAAGAACATGTGAAGTTCTCGCTTGGGCAATGGGATTAAGGACATGGCCCTAGTCGACAATATCACAAGCCCATCGAAAGTTCTTGTGAGGGATGTCATACTTAAGAACATTGCAGGGCAAGTGAGAGCAAGCCGCAAGCAGGAGGTGGGCTTGTTTCTGCTCAGCTGGAGTTGGGGATGATGGGGGTTTGTAAGGTGGAAAGATTTTGTCCATGGGTAGAGCAAGCCTTAATTTCTCTGTCCGGAAAGAGTGGGAGGAGGAGAAGGAGTAGATGGTTACGCTTGTAAGATGGAGAATGTGTGGATGCTTCTATTCCAGAAGGTGGAGAAGAAGGTGTGGATGCTTCAATTTCAGAAGATAGAGAAGAAGAAGTGGATGCTTCTGTTATGGAAGATGGCACGGGAGTGGAAGGAACAAAGACATTAATGTAGTCAAGCCAGTCAGAAGAGCAAATCTTCGCCTTCTTGGCTAAAAATGAAGGGCTGTACCCTTGTGATTCTTCTAGACGCCAGGCAGTATGAATTATCTTTGTGGGCATAGAGGATGTGTACCAGGCCACAAGCAGATTCTCCTCCAAACTACGTCGAAGGTCAATGGGCACATAAGGATAGACCACCGAGCTTCGAGCGTAAGAAGGAAAATCTAAAGGGTCAGTGAACTCAACAAAATGGTGATTGATTCGTTCCCTCAAGTCCCAGAACTCAGGAGCTGACCAGTTTGTCCATCCGGAAACCCCAGAAGATGAAGAAGTGGTAGCTTCATCCCAAGCAGAGGTTTGTGAAGAAGAACTTCCCAAGTCCATATTTGCAACTTGTTGAAGCAGAGGCTTGAGAATAGTTCGTTCAAAGTACAAGGGGAGTTTAGAGAAAGAACTTCTTGTATCTGTAAATTTGTAAACCAAAGGATTAAGGGCAATGTGTTCGTAGTCCAAAGATTGATAATCTGCAAAAGCCTTCATGACCTGAAGATAGAAGGGCGGGTAAAGATGGCTAATGAATGCGTGGAGATTCTTTCGAGGGGAAACAACATTACTCAATGGCTCTTTGTATGCTTGATCAATAGAGTGAGAAGTTGATTGAGCCATAGTCCGTTCGAATGCTAAAGGTATTGGAATGTTCAACAAGTTGAGAGTTAATGCAAATGATCACCAAATAGGTGACGGTTGTGTTTCCTGAAGATGGATTCCATGCACGTTCCAAAAGCGCGGGAAAAGCTTTTGATCCACTAATATCTCCAAGTATTGGGTATATTAGTGCGGGGGGTAATGTTGGCTACATATTTTGTAAAAGCCAAATCACAGTTTGACACGTGGCAGAATAAGGGTATTATGGGAAGATAATTCAAGTCTTCGATCCTGATCGAACACGTGGCAATGAACATTGGTTCTCACGTGATCTGAGTAGCACTAGATCAGTAAAGAGATACAAAGTGACGTGGCTTCAACGGTTACTCATATTCAAATTCAAATATAGGAGGGAAGCTCAACTGCAAGAGATGGCATAGTGGGACTATTTCTAAGGCAGCATGATCAGCGATTATGGATGAGTAGTTCGACGGTTTGAAGTGCAGTTCGAAAGTCATCTTTGACAAGTATAAATAGCAGGGAAGCCCTCAGAAAAGACCTCCAGACTCAGATCATACAAATCAATCTTTACTTCATATTTTTCCTTTCCAGTTTTACATTTCTTGTACTTTAAATTCCTGCACTTTAAATACCTGCACTTTAAATACCCGCACTGCACTTCGATTCATAGGAGTAGTTTCAAGTAGATTCAAGTAGACTGTTGCTGTAAACCTCTTCGAGGCTGAGTTTGGACTATTGTAAGTGTTCATTTTAATGAAATACTTCGATTGTTCTTCATATTAACTGTTATTTCTCTTAATTTCTCCTAAGTCAAGCCACCAGTAAAAGTCCTCTTCATTGAAATTTGAAAGAACTAAAACACAATCGTCGATAATTGGTTGGCAATTATAATTTCAGAAGGTGATTGATCCTTCTTGCACGCCAAGATTTACAGAGATACCCTTCGAAAAGCCAAAAAGCCAACAATTATAATAATAACCATGATGATGTTCGTGAAACACTATTAGGAAACAAGATAGACAAAAATAAAAAAAATATTTTTTTTCTTGAACAGAATAAAATAAAAATTGAGGATATGTTTTATTGGCTGATAAGATGATGATGAGAGAAATAATAAGGCTTGCGTAACTTTACAGAAAATTCAAACTTGCTTAGCGCTTCTTGGAGTGAGTGGACTAATCAGAAGTTGCCAACTCAACAAAAAAAAATTTAAACAATAAAAAAATTAAATACTCTTCAAATATTATGTGATATTGTTTACCTAATGTAAAGGGTTGACAACGTGGTTAGCCCTTGAGACATAAGGCTATTTTGGGAAGATAGTTATAATCAATTTTTTAGTGAAAAGCTGCTTATAAGCAGCTTTTTTGTGAGAGAAGAAGTGAGTTATAATCTGGGAAGTGGATTATAACCCACTTCCCAAAATAGGCCATAAGTCTTGAGACTTCAGGTTCTATTATTCTCGGAGTTAGTCATTCAAGCGATGATAAATACAATTGGTAAGATAAACTTTTTAGGTCTAGATGGATCATATCCAATGCTAGGATGAGTTCGAATCTTCCCCTATGTACGAGTCCGTAACTTACCGTTACATGATTGAGTGGCCCAACTATATAGCATCACCTAAGAATGACCTCTGAGGTCTTGACTCCTTTGGATCTAACCCTAGAGATCACCCCTATGTGATTCGGCCTGATATTGTCTACCTAATATTTTTTATTAATAAAATTGCAACACCGTTAAGTAATCATTTATCTCTCAATTATATAATAAAAGTGAGTCAACATGTTTCCCATGTAAATCTTTCACCTACATTATTGTTTTGGAGACAATACCACATGGAGTTATGATATTACTTGATAATTACTAGAAAAAAAATTAGAATAATCTGAGTAATAATTAAATTATAATTAATCACATTTTAATTCAACACTTTTTTTTTAAAATATAAATTTCATAATACTTTTACTTAATACTTTGTAGTTGTTCGTTAAATAATGATATCATTATTTTTAGACTAACCTTGTTTGGTGTAAAATTTTTGGTTAAAATAATCAATCACATTATTCTTTATTTTTTTGCACTTTTTTTTTTTGTAAAAATAAAAAAATCAAATACAACAGATAATTTCCAAACAAGCCTTGTTTTATCCTTCATTATCTTTATGATGAAACACCACCAAAATCTACGTACTTATATTTCAACACATCATTGGAATATTGAGGGCAATTAAGTAAATTTACTACGGAAGCGGAAGAATAAATGTCGGGTGGTTCGATTTATGTCACAAAAACATCTCCTTGCATGAATACTGTTATTTGCCCCTGCCAAATATTTTTGAACCACCACCTCTGAATTTTAATTTTTTAATTTTTTTTTTTGCTTTGAACCCCCATATTTTTCCAAATTCTACCCTCGTTCCCCAACTTTAGCCCTAGCCTTTTTTTACCTTTGACTACCCCTTTCACTGACCCACTTCCCTATTATAACAACAGCCCAACCGACAACACCCCTCACCACCAAAGACCCACCTCTCCAATCACAACCGTTCACAATTGTCTCTATCTTACTAGTAACCTGTTTCCTCTACGACTTACTGTCTCTCATTCCCGCAACTACCATTTCATTGATCTACACCATCGTTGCCTCCAACACTCATGATGACCACTATGTGGAGAGAGGGAGAGAGAGGGGATTGAAAGAGAGACGACTCACATGATGACCATTGTATTTAAAGTTGTTATTATAGGGAGGTTAATATAATTTTATCAAAATTATGAGGCTACTCATAATTTCCTTAATACTCGAGTATGGTTATTGTAATTTACTAAAAGGAACCATGCAGCAAGAAAAGTAGATGCAAAAATACCCATAAAATTAAGTGATTTTTTTCCCTTCAAATTATGTATAATATGAATGACATAAAAAATAAATCTGATTCATAATTTTATATGTAAAACATTATTGTAAATATTATTTTAGGCACATAGCACTTTATAAACAAACAGTTGTTGAACTTGGAAAAAAATGGTTGCTGAACAAAGCAAATAAATTAGGAAGGACAAATAGCCAAAAACAAAAAAACAAAAAAACAAAATAAAAATATTACGTTCGATGCTTGCTTTGCTGTCCACAGATAATTTAAGGACAAATGTAACTTATTTATAATATAACATCTCGTTTTAGGGAATAAGATGGTTGACTCTATTTAATTAATGGAATAATTAAAGTAAAACGACTCAGTAAAACCCACAAAAGTGACATAAATTAAATTTTATTGATTGGCCCTCCATTTTTTATTTTGTTCAGTACAATACAGTTTAGCATCGGTAACGTTGAGATCTCATCAATCTTTTATGCATCACATAAGCAAAAATATTTTTAAAAAATTAAAAAAATTTATTAAGGGTGACTCAACTCTCTAAGTCTTTGTTAACATTTTTTCCACAAAACATCAATCACTTGAATTTTGCACTAAATTATATATGTAGGTTTCACTACTCTTCTCTTCCCCTATAAAATTTGTTATAATTAAAAGGATTTTGTATATTAAAATTAAAAAAAATTAAAAATTGTTAATAATTGGTAATGATCTTTTAGACAGATCGGTATCATAAAAAAAATCATTCAATTTATTTGGTTTTAGATTTTATGTTCTCTGTGAGCATGAGGTCTGTTTTTAAAATTTATATTTTTGATACGCTTTTTACCCTTGTTTAAGGATTCAATACAAAATTGTATAAATTGTCTATTCGTTTCATTTTCTAACTTTTCTCATAACTTTTATTATATTATATACATTATTTGTCATAATAAAAAAATTATATTTTCAGAGTTTATTTATTGAGTTCATCAAAGAAGAACCAAATTGGATATGAAATTATGTAAAAATAATAGTGAAATTTTATAGTTTCTAAATATGAAATTTACAATTTTAAATTGAAAAGTATGAGATTTTGTAATTTCAAGATTAAGTTAGTGATTAGTTAGTGGCCAAATATATAGGTAAAATTCTTGTAGTCAATGAATTCAGTTTGAGATTCTTGCATTGGAGAATTAACTTGAAAAGGCTCATGGCAATATGAGTAGGGAATGGGGTGGATACTAGTTTTCCATTTTCATATAATAATTTTTTCTCATTCTCCATTCTCCATCTCCCATGGGGACTACCCTCTCCATTTCCTAACGGGTTTAGATTTTTCCAACCCAACTTGACCCCCTTTTTAATTTTTTAAATTTTTTTTAAGGTTCACGACCAAAGTTAAATATGTATTCAATTTTATTTTATTTTTTTGATTCAACAACAAAATTAAATACATATTAGTTAATTAATTAAAAGTTTATTTTTAAAAATAAATCATAATAAAAAATATAAATAAATCATCTTCTCATCAATAAAGCCTAGGCATAACTTGAAACAAAACAAAAGTTCATAACTGGGAAAACAAACTTCAAAAAGTTATAGAATTTTAAAATAGAATCCAAAAATATATATATATATTTTTTTGGGTTGATAATAATGATACTTAAAAATCAAATTATACAATCAACATGTAAATGAATCATCTCTCTACCTATTTTGCCGACACAGCCAAAATCAAATTCAATGCGAGTACATTATGTATAAATTTGCATGTATATATATATATATATATAAAGAGAGAGAGAGAGAGAGAGAGAGAGAGAGAGAGAGAAAAAAGAAGAAGAAGAAGAAGACGGTTTTAGAGAGAGAGAAAGCGTAAATCGTACTATTGACAATCGTCGAAAGGTAGCGGAGGGGGTTGGTCGTTGTTGTAGTGAGCGACGTGCGAGTGTCGAAGCAATACACTGCCATTTCTTTATTTGCAGACACCATTTTTATTTAGTGAAAATATATGGAGAAATGGGCGGGCAAGGTTTTAAAAAGCGGCCGCAACCGTTACGTAACGGTTGTGGTAGTTACCGCCAATTCTGACCGCTTTTGCGGTGTGATTGAGATTCACAGTGTATCGACCGTAGTGGTGCTATAAGCGTCAGAACGGTGTCGAACGGCCGTGAACGGTTCAGCACCGTTACGTAACGGTTTCGAATTGCTTCTTTCAAAAAAACACAAAAAAACACACAAAAAAAAAAAATTGAAAATAGGGGAAGAGAAATAGAGAGAGAAGAGGGAAGATGGAGGAACAAGAGATAGAGAAAGAGAATAGGGAAGATGAAGAACATGTTATTGATTTGTTGAAGTTGTAAGACATATGCTATTCTATTCAGCTATTATCACTCAGCCATTTTGTTTGTGTGTGTCTATTTATAAATTGTTTGAAAATAATAATAATAATAAGTATGGTCATTAGCTATTTGGCTTGATTAATATATATATATATATTTAGACTTTTATTTATTCTCTTACTTTTGTCATTGTTTATCTTATATATAATAGTTAGTGATTATTTTTTGTAAAAAATAAAGTCATTAATTATTAAAATAAAATGTAAAAAACTCAATTTATAGTGATTTAAAAATATGAAATATATTGGATCAAACTTAAAAATTTATAAAAATTGATCAATATTTATTTTAAAACTCAATAAATATGATCATGGAAAAAAAATGTGCGTATCGGTAAGTTTTTTTTAAATTGTGCGAAAAATAAAAAAATTCACAGTTCCGGTTACCGCAACCGTTACGCTACAACCTTTACATTCAAGAATCAAGCAACGCATACATCGCCACCGTTCTGGCGATCGCAACCGCTTTAACCTTGTGGTAGGTATCCCTGATGGATATTTTAAAAACACCACTTACTTGACCTGATGGGTAACAAAAAATAAGAAAATTCATATATTTAGATCGGGTCTCTATAGATATCCATAAGATAAGTTTTTCATAGCCATCTCTAAATATGAATTCAATTTGACATTTTTGTCCAATCTTAATTTAATTACAATCAACTTGTCGCCACTTCACAAACATATGCAAACCTTTCATGGGAGGGAAGGGTTGCCCCCTCCATTATCAAAATACTTGATGATCTCGATGTAGATATTAGCACATTACTATGTAGCACGGGTGTGAATACGGATATTGGTATAAGTATGATATAGGTATGTTGATACAGAGTCGCTTGCACCCAGGACGGGCGCCGCCTCATTCATCGAACAAAAAAAAAAAAAACAATTTTTTTTTTGGGCCAATCACCTTCCTACACGCACGACCCCAGTCGTGCCCCCACTGGGGGTCTTAGGCATTTTTCATGTTGATATAACAAATTCTTAAAAAAGTAGGGTACGGGTCACACTGGGATATGTCAATTTTTTAAAAAAAAATTATAATTAAACATTTAACATACAAATCAAAATTTCAATATCAAAACTAAAAAAGAGAACAACTTGTCTAAAAAGTTATATAATTATTTCTTTTTCTTTTTTGATTATCTAAAATATGATGCAAAAGAGAGCAAAACCATGACTCATGGATAAAAGGTGTTGGCAATAAATTACTTGATATTTTTAAAATTGAAAGAAGAATAATAAAGACTGCAATAAATTCTAGCAGTTGCAAAAAAAAAAAAAAAAAAAAAAAAAATCACCTTGTCGTACCGTTGTGATGCCCATGCCATACCCACAACGTATCCATGCCATATTTATGACGTACCTAAATGTATTTATCGTAACCGGCATGTATTCAATGTACCCGGTACGCGTATCCGCATCCGATAAGTACTCAATACTTGTACGACATTATTTTTGGAGTACCCGTACTCCATAGGCACATTGAAATGGGTAAAAACCTTCCATTTTTTTTTTTTAAAATTCCTTTTTTTTTTTTTTTTTTTTTTGCTTCTAGGTTGACTTGACTGACTGACTTCTATAAACTTGAAAGAAATTAGGGTAGGAAACTAGAACTTTAAAACTCAAAAGTTATTGGCTCCCCACTTCATTTGTTTTAGAATTGTTTACTTTCTTGTATGAGTATTGTTATTTATATTTAAAAATTAAATTTATTTTTCAAGTCCAATGATATGACAATCAATTAGGATATCTAAAGTAATATTCTCTAATCATCAACTAATCATATAACTTACACATCATTAGGTCTAAAAAATAGATATAAAAAGTGAGTTTGTAAATCATTTTCTTTTTTGTATTTATATATTATTACATAATGTTAACATTGAACTTGGTATAAAAGTTGATTTGAAGTTATGTCACACATTTTTTTTTATGTCCAAATTATCTCTATGCAATTGCTTCAAATTTTTATTTTTTTGTTTTTCTCTAATTTCCCCCCCTCTCCATCGACATTCAAATGCTTATATTTTGGTGGTGAACAATTAAAATTTGGTATCTTAGATTTTCATGATACACATATGAGGTGTGCATACCTTCTTATACGTGTATGTGTATGTATATACATACAAATATTTATATAAACTCATATAATACCATTCATAATCAAGAATATCACTATATTAAGAAGAATACCATATTGAAAATTATCATTTAATTAAGAGTGTGACGCTTGGTATTAATAAAATATGAATGAAGATAAATTGTTTACAAGTCTCAAATAACTTTTGGTTAAAAAATCTCAATAAAATCATTCAGTGTTTCAATAATCATAGGAGGGAAATATAATGTGAAACCCTACTGGGTATTTTGCCGTTGCATTGAGTACAGAGATGTTTTCATGTTTCTTCAACAAACAAAACAAATAAATAAAAGAAGTACAAAAGAAGCCATTCTAGTTTTAAGGTTTAATTTACACAAAATATAAGACATGGCACTTGATGAGGCACAATATAGGGTCATCTAATGGTCTTTTGATTTCAAATTAAAATTTGATCAAATTCTATCAAGCGTGCCAACCATAGATGAGCCTGCTCTCCTTTATCTACTAGTTTAATTAGCGCTTGTAAGCTAATTTCCAGGAGGTTCATCATATATATATATATATTAATAGTGGATCCAATTCCAAAGGAGAAATTTGAGATTTTTATTTTATGATTAATGATCCTCTCTGTTTTAAACGAGAAATTGATATTATCATTCTAACATTATTGATTGCTAATAAGTTAATCAATTGTTGTCAAAACTCAAGATTGATTATTTCTTTTCTGTTGTAAGTTTTTTTTTTTTTTTTTTTCACTCTAATTTATTGTACAATTTGATATAATTCTTTTCATAATTATAAATAATGGGCTAATTTTACTATTATCCCCTAGTATGATATCATTTATTTATTTATTTATTAGTTCATAGCAAACTGTCAAATTCATGTTTTTTCAGTCTATAATTTTTTATTTAAGTTGATATGATTTAATAAGAGATGTTTGTCCCAATCAATAAGGGTTCGTTTGGGGAAAAAAATTTAGTATGATTTTTTTGACTTTTTAATTAATTTAGCGACTAAATTAGCTCTATTTAGAAAGAATTTTTGGCATTTTTGTAAGAAAAAAACTAAGGGATTGTTTGGGGTGTCTTAAATAAGTGTACTTTTTGTCTTTTAGACTAAAAATTGAGGAAAAAATATGGATGTTTGGGTTAACTTTTGACTCTTTATGGAAAAATGTGTAATAAAAATTGTAAAAATTGATTTGTAGGAAAAATTAGGATTGAGAGTTGTGCACAGTAATTGTTGACTTTTGATGAATAGTGTTAACTTTTTAACTTTTTGAGTAACTTTTTGACTTTTTCACTTTTTTACAACATGCCAAACTTGGCCTAAAATGATTATGATTTAGATTTGATATTTTGTGACTTAGTTTTTCCTTTCTTTTTTAGTCTCAACTCACTTCCAACTATGTTGTCCAACGATAAATGAGACTTGTTAGCTATTATAACTAGTATTATCATATTTTAGCCTGACAACATGATATACTTTTTAGATTTTTATATTGTCATATGTTTCATGCTATCATATACTCTTGTGGTACTAATAGCTGTTTTGCAGATCATGACCTTAAGAAAGTTTGTCTTTATTGGGTGTAATAAGTTGGGGTGATAAAGATTTTTTTTGTTAGATGTGTTTTGTCACAATGATAAGGATTTTCTTTTAGGTGTGTTTTGTCACAGAATTATCAAAGGGAGAGATTGTTAGGTTTTTGTAATTGGTAATCCTGCTTGACAAAACTCATTTTAGTTGTAATTTTATTTTCTCTTTTGTTTTAGTGAGGCTGTGAGCTTTTAGATGTGAATTCAACCCAATTTGTGTCTGTGTAGAAGAGGAGTTTGTGCTAACATTCCATATCTTAAGCATTTCTTATTTACCACTTCGCTGACTGTAGAAGAAAGTCAAAGTGGTTTGACCGCTCGAGTGGTCTTTTGTGCGCTCGAGCAGTGAAACGAATCATCTAGTATCTCTGTCTGTAAACTGAACTTCTAGGAAATATGTTTTACCGCTCAAGCGGTAAATGTTGCACTCGAGCGATTGGCCTATATGTTTGCAACTCTTTTTACTCACACTGCTCAAGCGGGAAAGTGTGCACTAGAGCAGTTTTTACAACTCTACTTAATATAAAGTTCGTCGTTTACAGTTTTCAAGATTGAACTTGTCCAAATTCTCAGAGAGGAGAGTTACCAAGATTTTCTATATTGGAGGGTGTTTTATATATATAGATCTACGAGTTTCATATTGACATCATCAAGGGATTTGTTTTTATTATTTAATTTATAAAAGAGAGATGTGTTTTTCGGTGGATTCTAAGAAACTTAGGCTTGAAGTTTTGGTGGATTTCGGAATAGCTTATCGTTATAGATTCGACATCGACGTTGTGAATTTAATGTTGAGCAAAGCAATCCGATGTGAAGACAGTGGTGGGGAGACACGATGGGTTTGGTCCAATTCAAGCATAGGTTCACTAGATAATTGAGGATACTTATGTGTAAATCTTTTTTGTCTTCTTAGTAGATTATTTTGTGGCTTTGACCGTGATTTTCTTATCACAATTAGAGGTGTTCTAATTGTGATTTGTTTTCACGTTAAATCATTGTGCCGATTTGTGTTATTGATTGTTTAATTGGATTCACTGTTTAAAATTAAAATATAATCACAAATCAAAATTTCGAGAGTTTTTAATATTTTTCATTAGTCAATCGAATGAGTTAGCTATTACAATAGTTACTTTAACAAAATTTTTCAAGACTAGTTACATTTGAAGAGTCTTATGTGGTTCGTTAAGCAGTTTGTGTACAAATAGTTAAAATAAAGGGTAGTGTTGAAGTACACATATAAAAAAGAAATTAGACAAAACAAAGAATTATTTTTTTAATATTTTAACTAACAAAAAATGAATAGTATGGTTAAATTGTTCTAATGATGACAACATATATAGCGACCCCGGTCTTTTCCCATTTGATTATTGTATTTGGACTTATGTTCCGTAGATTTCCTTGTTGTTGTCATCCTTTAGGTCTATTTGATTGAGTTTTAGGATGTGTTGGACGTGTTTTGGAGTTGGTTGAGCTTAGGACCGCGGGGCTTGCCCAAAATTTTGCTCGTGTCCCCCGGGGGGGTTTGACGCCGAGCGGGAACGGGCTTGCCTAAAATTTGCTTTCTTGGCCGAAAGGGGTTTTGACGCCGAGAGGGGAATACAACCTCTCAAGATTTCTTGAGTTGGACGCCGGCCGGGATTGCCGGAAGGCGGGAAGCGGAGTTCGCCGTGGCGCCGAGAGAGGAGTTTGACGTTGACGAGGAGCTATCTGAAAAGTGCGAGAGTGCATCCCGCCGCCGAGCGGGGCGATCGTTATAAAATGACGGATCCGACTTTTGGACCATTTTCATCTCCTCTTGATTCTAAAACCCTAAAACTGCTTTTCTCTCTCCTACACACCTTCTCTCTTAGGTTTGATCTACTTAGAGTGAGTTTCTAACCTAGATCCTTTATTAAAAAGATAGAGTGAGTCGAGGGCTTGATTTAATCTGAAAAATTCTTGGTTTGGAGCACTTTGGATTTTGGATCATCATCTCTATCTTCTCCATTCGAGTTCTTTTGCTTCGAGGTAGGGATTTCACCCTACTCCATTTATACGTTTAATCCTAAGTATTGGTATTTTGGTATGTGGGGTAGTTTGGTAATTTTGGGAGAAACCCTAGGGTTTGACATAGATTAATTTATGTAATGAATTTAGGGAAGAATGTGGAATTGGGTTTAATTCATGAAATTGGGGATTATGAGATTAATTGATGTAGTTGGAGAATTTAATCACTCATCTGTGAAATTGAGAGTTTTGTGTTGTATATTTATTTATTGCTTGTTTAGAAATAATTGTTTTGGGCTATCGGTGGAGGATAGCCATGATTGTGTAGAGCGTTGCATGTGGATTAGGCAAAATTGAAACTAATCACTTGATTAAGTTGTTGAGTATAAAGGTTGGAATAATACATTAAATTTATGTATTGACTGATTGTGTATATGACTTTATGTGTATATGCATTACTTGTGTATGGGAGGAGATATCGGCGGGATGTACTGACGGTTTAGGGAAGATGGGGATGTACCTCACGGTAAAACGGTTAATGATTATGGGAAGATAGGGGAATGATGAAAACCTGTGGTTATATATATGCGCTTATATAGTAGAGATCTGACTCATATGCTTATCTATTTGATATGATACATCACAAAAATGTGTTTGGGATCATTGGGAAGTATGGAAGTGAATTTGATTGTGATTGATACAATACCAACATGTGTATTTGTTATGTTATATGAGAGATTTAACTTGATGTGTTATCCCTGTTGAATTGGAAAGATTGTTAATAAGAGATGAAACCCCGTTGTGCTATATGGGGCAGGTTCTGAGCCATAGTTGGAAGATGAATTATGCCATAGACAAAGTGTCATAGGCAATGTAGACATTTGTGTTATGAAATTGTAATTGAATTATTTTGTGTTAACCATGTATCGCTTTATGCCCACGCTTAGTTAATTCATATGCTTGGTTTAGTATTTTTCTCTTCGGTGGTGGGCTCACCCTATACTAGAACTTCATTTCGTCAATTTCAGTGGTTCACTACCTCCAAGGACTTAGCTTGTGAGGATTTGGACTTGAAGACTTGCTTTATATGTTTTATTTGTTTTATTTGAACTATGTAAACATTCAAGCCTAGGGCTTTATTTGTTTTGAGTTAGAACTCATGGAATTGTGTCCAAGTGTTGGCTTGGTAAGATGTAAGCCCGTAGGGCATTTATTTTGATGTTTTATTTCGTAATACTCTGATGAATGAAATAATATAATATTTTCTTTTAATAATGTATGTTATGTTTTATATTTAATGGGTTAAATTTTGAGGGCGTGACAACTTGGTATTAGAGCGTACCGGGTTCGAATACTTTGGGTACGTGGGAAGTGATTAAAATCACAATGGGTTCGTCTCGTTTGATAGAGACTTAATGTAATGATTATATGCTTATATGATAACATGTTTATGTGACTATGTGGGTATGGAATGTAGTTTCTAGGATGTTGATTGGACCCTTGAGTCTCTGAAAGTCTTGTTGGAAAGGCACTTGATCAATGTTGTTTCCAACCGGAACTTTAGTGGCGCCTCGGGACTATCATTATCCAGGAATGAAATTCGTAGGTGTTTATGTGATTATGTGCTTACGTGGTATGATTTATTGTTGTCCAATGTATTAGGATGTGAGTTTTTAGTTTAGGCACATTTATTAGAGTGCTAACGATCCTTGTCACCTTTATTAGGATGTCAGGACGAGGAAGTTTGGATTTCCCTCCTTCCGCCGGGAAGAATTGAGAAACAATTTGTGTGGGTTACGCCAGGTACTACACCTTGTACGCTTAGTACAGTTTGAAACGTGGTTTGCTAACCCACAAGAAAGAGAGTGTGTATATAATAAAAAAAACAAAACCGCCAAAGCCGCGCCGACGAGCACACCGCCAAGCAAATTCGTTATTATTTACCAATCAAACCCACGGTTTTGGTAAGAAAATGACAAATTCTAGTGACACTTTTATCAATCGCCGGTTTCTATTTTTCTTCTAAACCGACCGAACCCGCACCCGCTGCACCGACCCGCACCGCTATTAAATCATGTTTTATAAGATTCTAAAAATTCTTTTTTACTTAAGTTTGCTTGTTGTTCTATACCTTAGAATATAGTATTACATTACTGCTCGAGGGGAATTCAAGATGTCAGTAATCCAAAATAAAGTTGGATTCCAATTCACTTTTCAATCTTTTTTTTTTTTTTTTTTCTGGCCATGTTGCAAACTTGCATCAGCTCACTTTTCAATCTAAATACTTTTCAACAGTAAACATTTTCAATATATTGTAAACTCTTAATGATATTAATTTTATGTATTGTATTTGGTCATTATAACTTCCATAGATGCTTGTAATGAACTGATGGCATAGGCGTTGATATTATCATGTTGTTGCTACACTTGTTGCATCAGAAGAAAGCTTCGCAAGATACTTAACATCACGGTATCTCTCATTTTTTTTTTTTTACTCTTTGATTTAAGTTTTGTAATTTGAATTATATTTTTTATAAACCGCCAATCTGCCCGAACCGCCAAGGCAAATCCGCCATTATTTGCCAACCCAACTGGCCCGGTTTTGATAAGGAAAATGGCAAATTCTAGTGACACTTTTATCAACACCGCCCATATTTATACCACATACCACAATCGATTTCTATTTTTCTCTCAAAGAAGTCGCGGAAAAACCTAAGACGTGACACGCCGCACACCCTACAATCGGTGTTTGCTCGAGAGTAGTGGGAGCGGAAGAATTACGTTGTGCGGAGTTTGAGGAAAGTTGTGTGACATCATCTAGGTAGGGATTATGGTTCTGGCATAGAAGTTATAAATAATGAGTGTTATGCGACCATGTCATGGAAGAGGCAAATAGCTATAGGGGCGCGAATAGGGAAGAGACCATAGTTCGGTGTTGGTCGCTAGGGAGAAGGTCATCTCGTGACTCCCACAACTTATAGGTACTCTAAGCCAAGTAAGAAATGGAAAAGGTATGTATGCTCAGGTGAGGGTCCTCCTGGTACCAAGAGTGAGACACACCTCTTGGAGGGCCCCCAGAGGTCAAGGATATCTCTTATTTTAAATGTGGCAAGGTGTCGGGGTGTGCCCAAGAGGAAGAGGGAGGATCAAGGCCACCAAAAGAGTGGCACCACCCATCAGTTGGTCACCAATTTTGGATTTTTGAGAGCGCATAAAGGGGGGGAGGAGGGCTAAATCCCATCCCACAGATTTTTTTTGCAATCCCGATATTCGGATCCACTTACTTGTTGGTGTGTAAACAAGCAGGTCATCTTAACTTCAGAGAAAACAACGGGCTTTTTTAAAGGTTTTGCAACCTAGTCGTGGACCATTTCATTTTGATCGCGGCAGTCGCTTGGGGGGGGACTAGCGGCCCGACTTCGGGCTCCAGAGAGAGAGAGTTCCAAAGCCCCCGGATGGGGAAGTTTGTGGTTGTTCTGTGGTGGATGAGTCACGCGCGGTAGTTCTTGTCCGTATAAGAGCTCAGAGATTATCTTATGTTTGGGAATGGCCAACTTTGGCGGTCTAGCAAGGGGCATAGTGGTGGTGATACCATCGGGTTGATTTTATTTTGACTAATTCGTTTTGTCATTAGTGGAATATTGTTTTGTGATCATTAGGTTCGGTTGTGTAACCTATGTGTTTTGGGAATATTGAAACATCTAAACTGTTTGGTTATCTATATATATATATATATGCTTTGTTTGTTAATTCCCGTGGATTGGGTGGATTTGGAGCTCTACGCTGTATAAGTTTCTCAGTTTTATTAATGTAATAGAGTCTTTGTAAGACCATAAAATTTTTGGTATTAATGCATTTTATGTGGGTGACTTGATTTGGGAAAGATAAGGGCTAAAGAGCCATGTTTTTATAAGTTGAGAACCACCGAGGGGGGGTGGGTCTAACCGAGGGCAATATATTGGGAGGACTGCTTTTTTTTTGTCGAGTGTGTGGAATTTTAGGGTGTTACCCATTTAAAATTTTAATGCGTGGTATAGATTTTGGTCTATTGCTGGGTGAACTCGAGAGGATGTGAAGTGTGTGATTAATACTAGTTGTAGTAAGTATTTAGTATGGTGTCCTCTGAGGGCATAATGCATAATTTTGTTAGGGATGGACTTGTACCGTGGTAGTGGTGAGTAGTGTTGTCAAGATTGTATGAATCTGTTTTTGCGTTTTTGAGTGGGGACCTTTTGCTTTTTTTGAGTGAGGGATGTTAGTCCCTATATAAGGTAGTGGTTGTCATTGGGGGGGGTATGTGTGTGTGAGTAGTGGTACTATATCTCTAGGCGTTGGTATACTTGGTGTGTCTTAAGTTTTGATTCCTTTATTTGGATCGAATGTGATAAATTTGTATTTTGCAAGCTTTCGTCGGGCAGTGATGTTAAGGGTTGATTGGTGTATAATAGTGTGGTTGGGTGTGACCCGTAGTCGAGTCCTTGTGGTAAGTCTTTTTGCGAAGAAAGGGTTGAAATGTTAATGAGAAGGTTGAGGACTTTTACTCCTCTAGGACTCCAGGAAGTTTGAATGGTGTGTCTTTAATTTATTGATATATATAGCAGTGTCGGAGAAAGCGTTATTGCGATATGTAGCGGGTGTCGGAGTGGGTTCATGGAGGTTGTCTAGTGATAGATTGGCTAGTGGTTTGCGGTAATTGGGTTGGTACTCTCGAGGTGGGAGAGTGAATCTCTAAACGAGGAGTTTTTTTTTTGCATCGCATTGCATGATAGTGTGTGCGGGGGGGGGGGGTCTCTCATATGTCTCTGTACTCTGGTCGAGGTGTGATGAGTGAAATCTCTAAAAGGAGGAGTTTTGTTGCGTGCGATGCATGATAGTGTGTGGTTAGTATATCTTTGTTAGTTGATGAATAGAAGGAATTAATCATAGGAAATTCGAAAAATTCCTTAGTTAGGTTTTGGTTTGGTTTTTGAAGAAAACCAAGAGGTTGGGAGGTTTGGTAGGCGTCACTACTTGCATGAGGGTCCATCGCTCACTGATGTGTGACACACAGGTGAGGTGGTAAGAACCGAGGTGGAGAGTTTTGGTGCTAGGTCACGGTAATGAATGGTCCATCATCGCGTCCTGATGGGTGACAACACAAGTGAGGTGGTAAGGTTGTGAAGAGTAAGTGGGTCACCCTATTAGAATCATTTTGACTAGTTTAGTTCAGATTGTGTGGTGTAAGACACAAGGGTGTGCAATGTTATCCTTTAGGTGATGCGTATGTTGTTTGGAAATTTCAAGTGTTTGGGAGTCTTCCTTGAAAGTGTTTGTGGTGAGATCAGCGTCATCACCATGGGTATGGCGGTGTTGTGGGTTGGCTTTGTGTGTTTCACTTGGGGTTCATTGGGTACTCTTTGCAAGCTAAAATAATCGAGAGGAATCTTTGAGCTTGGTGTGGCCGATTGTAAGTGTCATGTTTTGGTGGTGGTCGTATTAATCCAAATAATGTGTGTGGGAGTTAGAGACTCCTTAGCCTAAGTGGTGGGTTTGTTTTTTGTGAGATGTAATTTGGACAATACAATTTTGGGGTGGTAATGTCTTTGTAATATTGTTCCTTACCAGCGTTTTGTTACATATACTTGGTTTGTGGTAGCTAACTAGAAGCCTTATGTGTGAATATTTTCGCGTTTCCCTTGTTGGGGGGATTTAGTGCTAAACACTAGTTTGAGTGTGGTTGGTAGTCGAGGTGTAGTGGGCCGTTGCGAGCGTGGTAGTGATAGTATGTGTTTTACTATTCTCATTGTTAATGGGTCTATGTAAATCTGAGTGAATTTTAGATCCCGGAGAACTCTGGATCCATTAATGGGTATTTGAGCATACGTTATACCTTCTGGTGTATTGTTGAACTGGGTGAACATGGTACATGTTATGGTTTGTGGTAGTACTTTGGGGTTTTGCCTTGAAAATGGGAATCTATTTAGCATTATACATGTTAAATGTGTTGTAGAAATGTAAGGGCATCATTAATATTGAATGTGTTATAAAATTGTGGACCACCTATGTTTGTTGTTATGTAATCTCATATTTAGATTTCATCATATTAGTGGACTTAAGAGCTTTATATATGTCTTAAGTTGTAAAACATTGAGAATGTTTTGGTTTAATGTTAACATTTTGAAACTTGCCTTTTTATGGAAGTGGAGTATAACACTTTTATATTGAATGTGTTGTTTATATCATGAGATTGAATATGATATGGAAATTGTTAACACTGAAAGGGTTAATGCATAATATTGATGCAGGTTGAAATATTGTTTTATATACATATTGTGAGATGCCTCTTGATAAGAGATGAAGTGACTAATATTGGGTCAAGTCGTTTATCATTGTTATAACATATCATTGGGAATTGAAAAAAAAAAAAAAAAACTTATTTTTACAAACTTATGCTTAATTTCGGGGACGAAAAAATTTTTTAAGGGAGAGTTATAGCGACCGGTCTTTTCCATTTGATTATTGTATTTGGACTTATGTTAAAGTAGATTTCCTTGTTATTGTCATCCTTTAGGTCTATTTGATTGAGTTTTAGGATGTGTTGAACGTGTTTGGAGCCCAAAATTTTGCTTGGGACCTGAAAGGCTGGCAATTCTTCCTCGATATTTCTGTGAGTTGTATGTTGAAATGGGAATGGGTGTGTTGAATTTCAGCGCTCGGCGAATGTGTGCTGTGCGCGGACGGAGTTCAGTTAGCTCGAAATTCTTTGAGAAGTGTGTCACCGCAAGATCTGCCGAGTTTGGGGTTTTCGAAGCGGGCGTATTATTATATAAAAATGACGGATCCGACTTTTGGACCATTTTTCATCTCCTCTTGATTCTAAAACCCTAAACTTTTCTCTCTCACACACCTTCTCTCTTACCGTTTCTCTCTCTCCTACACACCCTCTCTTAGGTTTGATCTACTTAGAGTGAGTTTCTAACCTAGATCCTTTATTAAAAGATAGAGTGAGTCGAGTCTGGCTTCATTAATTCGAAAAATTCTTGGTTTGAAGCACTTTGGATTTTGGATCATCATCTCTATCTTCTCCATTCGAGTTCTTTGCTTCGAGGTAGGGATTTCCTACTCCATTTATACGTTTTAATCCTAAGTATTGGTATTTTGGTATGTGGGGGTAGTTTGGTAATTTTGGGAGAAATCCTAGGGTTTGACATAGATTAATTTATGTAATGAATTTAGGGAAGAATGTGGAATTTGGTTTAATTCATGAAATTGGGGGATTATGAGATTAATTGATGTAGTTGGAGAATTTAATCACTCATCTGTGAAATTGAGAGTTTTGTGTTGTATATTTATTTATTGCTTGTTTAGAAATAATTGTTTTGGGCTATCGGTGGAGGATAGCCATGATTGTTGTAGACGTTGCATGTGGATTAGGCAAAAATTGAAACTAATCATTTGATTAAGTTGTTGAGTATAAAGGTTGGAATAATACATTAAATTTATGTATTGATTGATTGTGTATATGACTTTATGTGTATATGCATTACTTGTGTATGGGGAGAGAGGGGGGGATGTACTTTCGTTTAGGGGAAGATGGAGATGTACCTCTAAAACGGTTAATGATTATGGGAAGATAGGGAATAAATGAGTGGTTGGGGGTTTATTATATATACATACTATAAGAGAAGATGACTCATATGCTTATCTATTTGATATGATACATCACAAAAATGTGTATGCTTGGGAAGTATGGAAGTGAATTGAATAGTGATTGATACAATACCAACATGTGTATTTGTTATGTTATATGAGAGATTTAACTTGATGTGTTATCCCTGTTGAATTGGAAAGATTGTTAATAAGAGATGAAACCCCGTTGAGCTATTTGGGCCAGGTTCTGAGCCATAGTTGGAAGATGAATTATGCCATAGACAAAGTGTCATAGGCAATGTAGACATTTGTGTTATGAAATTGTAATTGAATTATTTTGTGTTAACCATGTATCAGATGCTACTGCTTTAGTTAATTCATATGCTTGGTTTAGTATTTTTCTACTGGGCTGTGGCTCACCCTATACGGGAACTTCATTTTGTGTTGTCGTGGTTCACTACCTCCAGGACTTAGCTTGTGAGGATTTGGACTCGAAGACTTGCTTTATATGTTTTATTTGTTTTATTTGAACTATGTAAACATTCAAGCCTAGGGCTTTATTTGTTTTGAGTTAGAACTCATGGAATTGTGTCCAAGTGTTGGCTTGGTAAGATGTAAGCCCGTAGGGCATTTATTTTGATGTTTTATTTCGTAATACTCTGATGAATGAAATAATATAATATTTTCTTTTAATAATGTATGTTATGTTTTATATTTAATTGGTTAAATTTTGAGGGCGTGACAACATAACTTAATAGGCAAAATAATAATAATAATAATTTTACCATTTGAACAATTATTGAATTGTATAACCAAACTCTTATCATTTTACTCATATTAGGCCCTTTTGTTTGGCGGCCCTTTTGTTTGGCGGCTTCAGCGGCTGGACTGGAGTATGATTATTGTGAGTCCTACACACAGTATGTTTGGTATTGTTTGAGAAGGTCGACTTCATAGTTTGGACAGTTTAGTAACCCTTTTTAGTAGGGGGATTAACTTGGCTGGCAAGCAAGTGAGATTAAAAAAATAATGAGCGGCTTCAGTCTGTTTGATTGTCCACCCGGATGTCGGCTCGAATGTCTATTACAATATAATTTTTTTTTTTTTTATAATTTTTCTTATAGTCGGTCGACCAAAAAAACATTCGATCGGACAAAAAAATAGCTGGCCAACCAACTTTTTTTTTTTAACAATCCCAAGTGCACATTTTGTTTTAATATTTATTTTAATTTTTTTAATATAGAAATAATTTTTTAATTTATTTTATTTAAAAATAATTTAACTCTCACACTATTATCAAAACAAATACATTTTTATTTAATTCTTTTACTAAAATTTTTTACATTAACAATCTCTTTACTAATCATTCCCTCATTAACAATCCTCCAATCTAATTCACCAAACAAACGTGACCTAAACATTTATATTATACAGTTAAACTCCATCTCCTCCTTAACCCCTCTTCTCTCCCCCTCTCAACCTCTTTTCTTCTCCGCACTCACTTTAGTTATTGATTTTCAATCTTAAAAAAATTGTTATTGATCTAAATAGTTATCTTTAATTGGAGAACATGAGCTCCAATAAGAAATTCTAAGACTAGAATAATTAAATTGATAGTTTAGAAAGAAAATAGAAAAATAGTTATAGTTCAAGAAATAAATGTGAAATTAAAAGAATCTCCAAAGGATTGACAAAAAAAAAAAAATAAAAAAAAAGCAAACAAATCTTTTATATTAAATCTAAAACCAAATTAAATTTTTATTAAAATTCATATGAATTTTTCCTAATTTTTTTTAATAATATTTTGAGGGTTAGAAAATAGAAATTTTCATTGGTAGAAATTGAATAGAATAGAATAGAATAATGCAAATAGTCTAACTAAAAATTGTGACCAGACCAGGTAGTTTCCAAGCAATGAGATACTCCATGCCTTCAAAGTTCAAACGAAGCCCTCGCCTTCAGCTCAAGCAATTCCCTCCTGGTGTACTCTTCTCTCTCATCTCCATCTCCATCTCTAGTTTCTTTCTCCGAATCCACATTAGCCAACCCAGTCAAGATTGCTGACACTGCATGGGCTTGGCGGCGAAGCTCAGCGCCACCGTCCTCCTCCTCTGCATGTTGGCGGCGGCGGCGATCTCGCCCCAGAACCTCAAAACCTTCACCGAACCATTCGGACCCTTCGACGACACCACCCCCGGCCACTACGACCCCATATTCGCTGTTATACAATCAGCAAGAATCAGCAACAATGCCCTCCAAATCACCCCAGACACCGCCTCCCGTTCCAGCCAATTCAATTTCACCTTCGATCAATATGGACGAGTCATGCTTAGACAACGCTTCAAGCTCTGGGAAGACGACGACAACAACAACTACACCAAACCCAACAGAGTCGCTTCTTTCAACTCCTCTTTCCTTGTCAATCTCGAGAGCGTCAACGGTTCCGTCGTCGCCGAAGGACTCGCCTTCGTCGTCGCCCCGGACCTCAACATTCCGCGGCTCAGCTACGGCCAGTATTTGGGCCTAACCAACTTAACCACCGATGGAAACTCCACCAACCGTTTCATCGCCGTCGAGCTCGACACTTTCAAGCAAGACTTCGACCCAGATGCCAATCACGTAGGTCTCAACATCAACAGCGTCAGATCTGTAAAGACTACGTCGTTAACTCCACTCAAAATCGAGCTCTCTCCGCCTGGAAACACCAGTTTTTTCAATGTTTGGGTTCAGTACAACGGAACCCGGAAAGTGATTGAGGTTTACATCGCGCAACAAGCTGATAGATCTGATCCTACGCCGCCGAGGCCCGCCGTGCCGGTTCTCAGATCGGATTTGAATATCAGGGATTTGTTGAATCAGTACTCGTATTTTGGGTTCTCGGCATCTACTGGGTCCAACACCACACAGCTCAACTGCGTCCTGATGTGGAACATGACGGTGGAGTATTTCCCGGAGGACAAGCAAGAGTGGGTGAAGATCCTCCTCGGTGTCGGAATCCCTGTACTGGCGGTGCTGCTGATTGGGTTGGTGGGTTTGGGCTATTTCCTCCGCAAGAAGAGGATGCCAAGGTCTAATTCCAACATTTTGGGGGCTCTGAAGAGCTTGCCTGGAACCCCGAGAGAGTTCTTCTTCAAGGATTTGAAGAAAGCTACTAACAATTTTGATGAGAAGAACAAGCTGGGTCAAGGTGCTTATGGTGTTGTTTATAAAGGGGTTCTCCAAAATGAGAATTTGGAAGTGGCTGTCAAGTGTTTTTCCAGAGGGAGTTTGAAGGGTGAGGATGATTTCTTGTCTGAACTCACCATCATCAATCGTCTTCGCCACAAACATCTTGTTCGATTGCTCGGTAAAGTCCTTTCACTACTCTTGCAATTATTCCATTTTTTTGGGTTCTAGTTCTTAATTGTTATTCTTCTTGGTAGAATTGATAGCACTGCCTAGTACTATGTATGATCCATTAATTGACTTTACCCAAAATCTCTCGAAGCTAAAGATCGTTGACCATGTGAACTCCCCCCTATGTAAATCAATCTATCTAACAAATTATTTTGTTACCAATTTGAAAAAAATTTATGCATACAATGATTATATGATGCAAAATCATAGCCCATCATATGATGATTGTAATCTAATTTCGTGAATTATTGTAGTCCAATCATAGCCCACCTCATATTTTATCCAACCCCACTCTCATCTCCACCCTTATATACGGTAAAAAAACAGGAACTTTATGATTTACCCCATTGATATTTTCTTTTTAATGCAACGTACAATCTAGTTTGAATTGACTTTGCAACATTTTGTCTTCTGTTGAAGATAAAGGGTGTGGGAATTTCATGGTAGTGGACCCAAATGACGGGGAAAAAGAAGAAGGTAAAACCAGTAAATTATGACTTTATGTGATATGAGAGAAGGTTCCAAAATATGGTAGATGGGAGTAATATTGTACAAACAGAAATTTTCATATGGATTGATCCGAATCGAATTTGGACTATTCACTTTTAAACAAAACACCCTTCAAGATGACTTTTAGTTGCAAAAATGTCATCAGCCCATCATTTTGTTAAAATTTTCTGGTTAATTTTTCAAGAAATTAAAATTTTCTGATATGGTAGGTAAGGCCAAAAAAAAGCCAAGATATGAGAGGGTAAGAGACTGTTAAAACACACTGCCTGCTCTGTTATGTGAAACAATAGTACACCCTAAGCCTAAGCCACATGGAAGTGTCCATAAGTTCACTCTTGAGCTGCAAACTAGGTTTTCAAAGCCAACCTACCGATGGCTAATGATACCATGTTAGAGAAGCATAACATGTTAAACAATCTTCCTAATTTATTTTTTTTGTTAATTACTGAAAAAACGATCACTGGTAGCCATTATTTTTGCCCTTTAGAATCAAGCAAAATGACCTATAGCATAAATCAACATGCTATGGGCTCAAATATTATATTCTATATCCTACCAGTGAGACAAGAATTTGAGATGAGACCAACCCCTATGAACATGAGTTGTCTTTGTGCAAAGCAGTCATGGTCACTTCTGTTCCAGAAAAGGATTTGAAAAACTAAGCAAGCATTGCTAGAAGAAGTGTCTAATGTTGCAGTTGAGATGGCTATAGAGTAAATGCTTTAATTCTACTTTTGTTTGGTTCAAGCTAGCTCTATCTAAGAACCAAAGGTGTAATGGTATTTTTAGATTAATTTTGTACCATCAGTCTGAGAAGGAACAAAAATAGAAAATTCGTTATCAAAAACCCACCAACCGTCCCATGATCAGGATGCCTCCAGACAAACAAGTATTTTTTATTTATTTATTTATTTTTTATGTATTTATTTATAGCCCTTTCGGAAAATTAAGAGTTAGGGCCACCACTTGCTTACAATGCAACATCGGTAAGCAGTTATCGTCAGTGGCAAAGCTGTGTCACACATAATGAAGAGGAAACTTCTTATCCCTGGCCTTATCCTCCTTGTCGGAGTTGTCATGGGTGACTTTGACTGCTGAAATTCATATTTCTAATTAAAAGATTTAGAAGTTTGGTTTAGACTATGCTTTTGACAATGACATCGACTTTATTTTCATTTTGAAATTTCACTCTTAATTACTTTGACTTGTATTTATTGATAATTCAATAATTGGACTATTGGCAAGTACTACTACAACTCCACTAGTTCTTTAATGCCTCTTTCCTTGTTTGGGGACCCCAGCAAGTGTGGAATGATTAGATGAACATGTGTTGGTCCAAAAGACTGAATTTAATGGTAGTATTTGTGGGTCATATAGAGGCATCTTACATTAAGAAGCAGAGACACTTAAATGTTGATATGAAAATTTTCAAAAAATTTAAAACACGACACGACGCATGAGGAACATTGCAAAATATATAGTTTTATATATTTATTATGTAACATATATAAAATAAATAATTACTGTATGTTATATATATTAATATTTAATTCAAATAAAATAATTTTTAAAGTTTAGAGGATGAGAATACGTATAAATTTACTTTATTTTTCTTTTAATATTGGATTCCAAATTATTTTATTTAAAGTTGAATGTGTTTCATGTGTGTTTAAACAATACAAACATGATGTTCGAGTGCCCGAGTTTAGAAAAATTTTAAAATAGCAGGACATGTGGTTGGAAAGTGTTGTGTCGTGGTCCGGGTTTCACATATAACGCTACCTTTTTAGAAGTGTCGGTATTTCTTAGATCTTACCCAATTTAAGGACTACAATCTGTTTGCTAAACCCATTCAGTTA
This sequence comes from Camellia lanceoleosa, assembly GCA_025200525.1. Lineage (NCBI taxonomy): Eukaryota > Viridiplantae > Streptophyta > Magnoliopsida > Ericales > Theaceae > Camellia > Camellia lanceoleosa. The sequence goes on along the minus strand of CM045758.1, from coordinate 166,959,747 downwards.
AGAGACTTTCATTTCTAAAATCTTACTGTAAAATGCTTTTTCTCTATCCGTACACAGTAAAGATAAATTTCTGATGGCTAGGACTTCTTGCCATCTGTGTAGAACTGAAATTTATATCTTTGTCACCATGAGAAGGATGATAAATTAGAAAAGGCTACCTAACAAATAGTAATGCAAAGCAGTTCACTTCTCATTTGAAAGTGTGCTTTGGGATATGATATGCTGAGTCAAGTTTGAAACAGATTGCTTCAACCAAGCTGTGTAAAAGATTCAGTTGAGACTATGTAACCACAAATTTTTTTCTCTCTTTCCTTTTCATTTCAAAGCAAAGCACAATGATAAAACTTAATCAGTTAGTATCAACAGTGAAATATGTACATTGGTTTTGTATAACTGTGTCGATGTGGTCCTAATCAAAGATGAGTTTTTATAGAAAAAATTCTTTTATAAACCGTCTTTTGTGCCTACATATGTCTAACAAACATCTCTCTCTGTCACAGGATGGTGTCACAAGAATGGGAAGCTGTTGCTGGTTTACGACTACATGCCCAATGGCAGCCTTGACAAGCACCTTTTTGGCGGAGCAGATAGCAAGCCACTGAGCTGGACTCTGCGTTGCAAGATCATCTCTGGGGTAGCCTCTGCTCTACACTACCTCCACAACGAGTATGATCAACGGGTGGTGCACCGTGACCTCAAGGCCAGCAACATCATGCTTGAGTCTGACTTCAATGCCAGACTCGGCGACTTTGGCCTTGCTCGTGCCCTAGACAACGAAAAGACCTCATACGCAGAGGCCGAGGGCGTGCACGGCACAATGGGCTACATTGCGCCTGAATGCTTCCACACAGGCAAGGCCACCCAACAGTCCGATGTCTATGCATTTGGGGCAGTTTTGTTGGAAGTAGTGTGCGGTCTACGACCCGGGACCCAGATTGGCGGGTTCCACTTGTTGGTGGACTGGGTTTGGTCTCTGCACCGTGAAGGCCGGTTATTGGATGCTGTGGACAAGTGGCTCGGTAACGACTACGTGGTAGAGGAAGCTCAGAAAGTGCTGCTTCTAGGTTTGGCGTGTTCGCATCCAATTGCAAGCGAAAGGCCTAAAAGTCAGGCTATCATTCAGATAATATCGGGTTCGGTGCCTGGGCCACACGTGCCACCGTTCAAGCCGGCTTTTGTGTGGCCATCAATGCCAATGGGAGACGAAGATATCAGTCTGGCAACTACGATAGACACGAGATCCTTTGCAACCTCCCATTTTGGGTCAGGAGGATGGACTCCACAATGCGTCAGCCGAGAGTACAACAGCCCACACAATCACAGTGGCAACTTCAGTGTCGTGTAATTTCACTTATTACGAACTATTGACAATCAGAGTGGCAACTTCATATTTTCTTCTTTTTTTTTTTTTTTTTTTTTTTTCTTTCTTACCTGCTAGTTATTTATGTTGGAGTAGGAAATTAAGATTTCCTTCCTTTTTTATATTGTAGTTTCATGTATTTACTCTGATTTGTTTATTGAGAGAGGAGGAGGCCAGGGGAGGAGAAAGGGGGGGCCTTGCTTTGTGTAAATTTGGTTGGGGGGTGTTGTACAAGATTTGATTTATAAAACTTGTATTAATCTTGTTAAAAAGGATGTTCCAGGATTATTCATCTGCAATTTTGTTGTACTTCTTCAACTTTTAGCAACCCATCAATCTGAGCTTTTCTTGTTGTTTTTACAGGAAATTTGTGCTAGAATGTTTACTTATGGAGTTGTGTTAAATGATCAATGTAAAATTGATGGCCAAATTTGTCTAAAAAAAGGAATAAGTCAAAGAGTCATTGGGTAGCGTGAATGATAAAAGTGAAACGATGTTATTATGATGGTTAATTGTATACACTTTTCTATTCAAAGAACAATAATTATGGACATTTTATGAAGAAAAAAGAAAAGTAAAATTCTATTATACATATCTAATACCATATATATTTTTAGTTATATTATTCTTTTTTTAATTATGACTAAATTCTTTTTTAGTTATAATATTATTTTAAGATTTTAATTATGATTTTTTTTTTTTTGTAGTAATGATATAAAATATATAAAACAATAATGTTACAAACTCTAAAAAAAAACATAATCCTTACAACCCCCACTCACCTATAATTGATCCAGGAAGGAAAAAAAAAAATAATAATAATAAAACAAAAATGATTAGTTTACATTATTTTGAGAGTCATGGGAGTCCCTAATTTTAGGGTCCCAAGCATTTTTCAAAAAACATTTATTATGTTTATGTTTGTTTCCAGTTTTTTTAAAATACTTTTCAAAAAATTCTATTTTCTTATTTTTCATATTTTTTATTTTTATTGAATTTTTTTAATATTTTAAGCAAGTATTTTAATTTTTAGACATATCTAATATAAATACACTTAAAAAGTATAATTTTCATGATTTTTTTTTTAAAAATTCACAAAATATCAAAAATACAAAAAAAAAAAAAAAAAACGAAAGTTAAGTATATTTTTTTTTTTTGTATTTTGTGTATTTATTAGTTTTTTAAATATATTTTTATAAATATTTTATTTTTTAGATACATCTAAATGAAGTACATTTAAAAAAAATAAAAAAACTGTTTAAAATTTTAAAAATACTTATCAAAAACAAAAAATATAAAAAATAAAATTTAAAAAATTAAAACGAAACATGAGTGTTTCACGGGGCTGCGCCATTGGCATGGTAGGTCCAAAAGATCACTGGAAATGCTCAATAATTGAACGTGCAAGACAAAAAGCTGTGTTGTTGATTACCGAGTTAGGTACGAACTTTTATTGACAACCCACCTGATTAAATTGACCAGGACTCTTCTTTCTTTATGCATCCATGTATCACGTGTCATAATTTGTGATTGATAAATAAAATCATGCATTTTTATAGTAATGTCATATATTTTTTGTTTAATAAATGTTATATTATGTATTTTTCTTGCTTTTAATTAAATAAAAAATATTATCAAATATTAAATTTACATTTTTTTAATACGTAGTTATGGATTTTTGAGAATAGCTGAGGGGTAAAAAGAAATTTTGATGTCACGCTAGCAACTTTCGTTTTACTATAAATAATAGTTGATGGAAAGATAAAATTAATTTAAAATTAAATAATTTAAGTATAAAATTAATATTATTAAAAAAATAAAAATTAAATTATTTTTTAAATGATAATTAAGAGATAAAATAAATTCTTTTCAAATAAAATGCCATGAGTTGCTAGGTGGCACCACGTGATGCCAACGTGACATTTTTTTAGTAAAAAATTGGATAAAGGTTAAGAATTGAAGTATATTAGTAATAATTACATACTATAAGAACTAAATTGAGAAAAATTGCTCACCAAAATGAAAACTCTATTGAATATGTGAATCTTGATAAGTATTGTTCGTTGATCCTAATTAGGAACAGTTAATTACCAACAAATTTTTTAATATTTTTCTAATTTAAGCAAAAATAAAATAAGAGAAACTCATGATAGCCTCACAAGGCTAACCGTTCTAGCTTACGAGCCACTTTTTTGTTAAAAATGTTAAAAGTCCAAACATGTAAGTGCAACTTGCATAAGTTGAGCTATCACGAGCTTTAGATCAACACCAAAACAAATAAATAAGTAACTATTGCCGAAGTTTGAACTAAATTTTTTGTCAAAATCAAAACGAGATCAGCTTGGAGCTAGTAAATTATAAGGTAGCGTTTGGTAGAGTTTTGTAAATGTAATTTGAGAGTATGAGTTGTATTTTGAGTTTGTGTATTGTGGAATTATGATTTGAGTGTAGAAAATTTGTTTGGTAAAGAGTTTTGAAAAGGGTTTTGATTTGAGTGGGGGAATTGTTGATGTGGCATTTGATATGTGATACAAAAATTTACAACTCATAACTAAACATACAACTAAAAATTATTTTAAAGCACATAAAAAATTTTAAAAATTTCAGAAAATATTTTTTTCGATTATATAAATCAATTGCAAAAAAAATAAAAATAAATAAATTTCACTGTTTCGAACAGCCGGTCAGATATACAGACAGAGCTTCCGGCAGAGTTTTGAAAAATTAATTCTAAAACTCTTACCAAACATCATGCTCAAACTCAAGCGTTGAAAACTAGTTTGAGATCACATACAAACGGAGCCTAAATCTTCAATACATTGTTTATTATTAAAGCAGAGGCTATATAATTAAGCTTTCCCAATTTTTATTTCACTGGTTTTTATCTTTTATTAAAAAAATTTAAAAAAAAAAGAAAAAAAAAAAGATGAGTAAATGATCACTATGATTGAACATTGTTTTTTAAGAGTCAGTGCGTAGAAGATCAAGAACTTCACCGGCAACCAACTTGATTGAGGATCGAAGATTTCTGTAGTATTGATAAGTAAAAGGAACAAACAAGCGAGGGTGCGAGGAGTCCACTAATTCCATGGGGGCTTCCACTGTTTCCTCCTTTGGTCCCAACATAAATGATGCAATTGATATTCTTGTCCTTGCTTCCTTGCATACTACTCTATGCTTCACATTGCATATTCTTCCATTACTCCATACCTTTCACATTCCAACACATGTGAGAACAATAACCCAAAAAACAAAAAAAACACACAATCTTGTTCATTAATTTTCAGATAAATTACAATAAACCTGCTTAAATTATGACTTGTATTTTACATATTTGAATTTCAAAACTCAACTCAACAGTTAACTTTCTCAAAATAATATATTCCAATATCTATTTCAGCAAAAGCGAATCCACAAATCATGATGAGAATTGATTCAGAGTTTAAAGTTTGGGGTTTAGAGTAACAGATTTACCGACCGTAGCAATGTCTCTGAGATTGACAAGGAGGGATCCTGGCAAAGGCTCCACCGCCACGAATGCACCAGACTTGTCCATGATTTCAAGACCGCCAACGCTTTCATCGTCTTGAAGTATGGTAAGGAATCCTAAGTCGGAGTGTATTCGCACACCACAGGAGTCTATGGTCTCAGGAGTGAAGTTATATTTGTTGATCTTCAACTGACAAGGCCATCCCTCAAATGAAACCCTAACCAACCCCATTCCTTCAACAATCTTGCATGCAATATCCATAGTCAGATTGTGTACTGCTTGAGCATACATTTTTATAGTTTCTCTGGTAACAATTACAAATAAGAAAGAGTTACGTATTGAAAAAACAACTTCCATACAAGAGGGAAATACCCACATGTAAGTGGGACGAGTGGAACCTCCTTGTTGTGCATTTATATTAATTTAGATCACAGGAAAGTATTACATATGCACTGTACTAGTACACTAATTAGTTGGGAAACACTACGTAGAATGTGCACAACCTGCACTTTATAATTAAAAAGAAAAATTATATAATTTTAATTTTTTGAGTCATAATTAAAAAAAATATTTCATAATTAAATATAATATGAAACATAATTAAAAAATTCATAAGTCATAATTAAAATAATGTCATAACTAAATACAACATATGTTCCATACTCATGTGATAACAATTGTAGGGTGGTGGTCTTGACAGTGGGATAGTTGTGAATGTGGTAGAAGGATAGTGTGGGCGGCGACCCAAAAGAAGAAGAAGAAGAGAGACAGAGAGAGAGAGAGAGAGAGAGAGAGAGAGAAAAAAAAAAGTGGAAAGGTGTCACCGTGGTGGAAGAGTGGCCGTTGGTGGGAAAACACTAGAATGGCTATCAAAGAAGACTGTTGGTCAAAGTGGAGGTGGAAGATGTAGAGGTGGGGTTGGGGTTAGGGTTAGGGTTAAGGTTAGGGTTGGAAGGATGGAGATGAGTTCAAAAATGAAAATTAATGTTAGGATAAAATTATAATTAAAAAAAAATAGAAAAGGTGGGGGTCCAAAAAAAAAGGTAGAGATATTTAATAACCCTCATATATAATTTATTATGATATGTCTTGTATTTAATGTGCACTCCTAATTCCGTAAAGAGCCTTTTACGGAGGCTATCGACTTCAGCATAAAACTAGAAATAGAAACGGAGAATTGTGAATAGATTGAGAGTCTTCTTATAATCCTTATTGTATATAGCAAATTTTCATTCTCTTTCTCTATCGTGAACATAGTCATCTCACCAACCCATGTATATTAGTATTTGATTGTGATTGTTTTTATTGTTTATGAAAAATGTTATGAATCTCAAATAATCTATCAAACCTTTCACATGGGTGTGAGATCCACATAAACTCACACGTGAGAGGTTTGATAGAAAATTTAGTAGATTATTTAGAGTCTCTAACATCACTCATTGTTTATTGATTTATTATGTGATTGGAACCAAAATTTTGCACAATGTGATTAATACAAAAAATAAAAAAATAAAAACTTCCAAAGTTAGAGTAAAAAATCCCATAAATATAGAAAGGTGGAGAGATTCAAATCGCTAATAATTTAAATTGTATTTAATTCATAAATTTAGGTAGGAATTTAGAGACACATTTCATCAATATTTCCTACCACCTAGTACGAGAGCAATAAACCTACCTTTGGTGAGGAGAGGCATCCAACTGAGTACAAAAGGCATCAACAGCTTGAGCAGAGGCCATGTCATATAGGCCTAAGGCCTCAAAATAAGGATTGAATTGGGTAGGTTCCTCGTACCCACTGCTGCGTATCACGTCCTTGTTCCGCCGCTTAATTTCGGCTGAAAGCTCCATTATTGACCGCGCCACCGCCTTCATCTCCGACGACAGTGCTGGAGGCAGGAATTTATTGTGGTTGATGATCCTAAAACAACCTCATTCCTCACATGCCTCTATCATCTTCCTTGACTGTCCTGGAAAGACTTCCAGATCAATTACAGGGACAGTACAGAGACTGTTTCTGGCCATGTTTTCTTATTTTGGATGACGATGGTTGGAAATTATGGTTGGGTACTCTGCAAATTTTAAAAGATGTTTTGAATAAATTTTTTGTGGGACGCAAACAATATGTCGACACTCTATCTAGGTAATGCTGTGAATAAATTACTGTACAGAGACTGTTCGTGGCAATGTTTTTTTTTTTTTTTAAATTTTCTTTTAGATAGCCGCCATGTTTTCTTATTTTGGATGATGATGATGATTGGAAATTATGGTTGCGTATTTTGCAAATTTTAAAGTGTAATTTTACTAACCTGCTTTTATCAATTTAGAAATTACTCAAATTTTTTATCTTGTGGTTCAAATTTATTTTACATGTAAATTCGATTTTTTTTCTTCTGATTTGTAATTAAAAATTTCATTAAAAATATGAAATTACAAGTACAAGAAAATGGAATGTACCAAAAGAGATTTAGAAAGTATAAATATTTCTACTATTACTGTTCACATCCACACAACTAACTTATACTATACATAAATCTCATACTATACAAATTAATTTTCATCATACAATCAGTCACTCAAAATTATTTATCTAAGTGAAATAATTTGGGTCCCGCGTATTTGAATTTTAAAAGATGTTTTGAATAAATTTTTGCAAAGCTTTCTTTGAGAAATTTCTTGAGTAAAGCATTAAAAAAAAAAAAAACGATGAAAAAAGACAAAACAATGGACACAAAAAGACAATTTAATGCTAATTTAGAGCCACTTTTTTAGAACTCTCAAGCAATTTTCTAAATTTTTGTGGGAAGTAAACAATATGTCGACACTATGTAAGGTTTTGAATCAATTACAGGGACAGTACGGAGATTGTTTGTGATCATGTTTTCTCGTTTTGGACGATAGAGACTGTTTGTGGCCATGTTTTCTTATATTGGATGATGATTATTGGAAATAATGATTGGGTACTTTGCAAATTTCAAAAGATGCTTTGACTAAATTTTTGTGTGGAGCAAACAATATGCCGACACTCTACTTGCGGTTTGGTTTACCATACGTTATTTGTGCCTAAATTATCGCCATTTTTCATATGAAGACAACAACAAAAGTACCAAAAAAGACAACTTTTGGGAGCAAAAATAATTATAAATGGGATTGTTTGGGATGTTTGTACTTTTTGACTTTTTGGATTAAAAAATTAAGGAAAAAAAGATAGTTATTTAGGATAATTTTTTGACTTTTTACGAAAAATTGTGTATTAAAAAATTATATAAATTAGTGTATAGAAGAAGATTGGGATAAAATAGGCAGTACGGTGGCATGTCCTAAGGGGCAGCGTGTGAAGAGTATAGGTTAGGAGATGATTTCCTCTTTTTCGGGCATTGAATTGGACGGTGTTGTTAGGCCTGTAGGGCCCACCACGGGTCCCGTTTTGCTAATCGGAACTGTTCAATGTGTAGAACTCGTCGAGTACTATATGCTTGTAAAAAATCACGTTGATCGGATATTTGATAGCTATCTGATCGGATTAGTTTTTTTTCAACTGTTAACTATAACACCATTCATTTTTTTTTATACAAAATTGATTTGATCATGTAGTTAGCGATATTCGATCAACATGTTTTTTTGCAAGCATATAGTACTCGACGAGTTCTACACATTGAACGGTTCAGATTATCAAAACAGGACCCGTGGTGGGTCTCCACGGGCCGAACAACACTGTGTTGTTTGTGCACCCGCCTGTGCAATTTTTTCAAAAAAGTCAACTCTGTGTCTGTGGGGACATCAGAGTTGTTTGTAATAATTTTGTGTAAAATTAATTTTCTTTATATTTTTTTTGGTGAATAGTAATAACTTTTTAATTTTTTTAGTAATTTTTTAGCTTTTTGAATTTTTTGGGATATGTCAAACCAGCCCTAAAGCCACTGAGTAAGTTATATTATTTTCTTTTTTGGGGGCAAAATTAATTTTGAATTTTTTTGTGTATGTTTATTTTTATAAGTTAATTTATATTTTGTTTTTTAAACATTCAATTAAACATGAGACATTGATTAGACTAGGCTAAGTTTGTTGAAAAAAATGATTTTATAATGATTTTAATATGAAATTAAAGTAGGTTTCAACCACCGGTTGATGTGAGATCAAATTGGTCTAAATTCTTCGTAACAAGATCTTTATACCACAAAAAGAATGGCAAAAAATCATTGAGAATTGAATAAGAAATTATCTCATACAGTTAGTCTCATGAATGAAGTATTGAGAATGGTATATAACCACCAATCTCACGTTGATTGTAGATGATAGTATTGATGGGTATTTAAATTTCAAGTTTTTGATAAGAGAATGAGCCATTTGGGGCATCCAAAATTTTCGAAGGAAGGGAGTTATGGATCCTTCAAGGATGGGCTTGGGCCAAAATTATGATCTAAGTTGGTTATGCAAAAATTGTCACACGTGCGGTGCGCCACCTGCCCAACCGTACCGGATCGGTCTGCGTCCGTGGGTTGTGGATCTCGGTCTAGGTCCATGGGTTGTGGATCTTGGGCTTGAGGCTTACCCAACTGGATCAGTCCAGGTCCATGGGTTGTGGATCTTGGTCTGGGTTCGTGGATCGTGGATCTTTGGCTTGAGACTTGAGATTGGGCAATTTTGCCTGCATTTGTTGCTAGCCTTCATGGCTAGGAGGCTCCTTCTTTTCCTCCCATTGTATATAAAAGGAAACCAACTTATTTGGTTTCGGACACATAATTTTTTGTACTCATATTATATAATCAGTTTGCTCTTATAATATTCTTCCTATGCTTCTAAGTTAATGGGTTTTAACCGTTGAATCTTGGGAGGCAGACGGTATACCTCCGGCACCCACGGTGATCGACAAATCTATTTTAAGAAGACAGTGATATCACACAAGTTTCGGTTTGCTTTTTACACTATTTTATTTTAGTATATATATTTTTTTCTGTTCACCAAGTTGTAATCTCTAGCTTGATTTCTTATTTTGTATTCTTCAATTTAATTAAATATGAATATGGTTATTTTTTATTTAAATACACTTTTTTGTACAACAGAGTTTAGGTTACACTAGAAAAGATAAAGAAATCTTATGCCAAGCCCAGCCAGGTCGAGCTTAAAAATCTATCCCATACCTCCTAAACCCATTCAATAAACTCATATTATGGCCTGTTTTGGGAAATAGGAAAATAAACTAGTTTCTTGGCCTTTTTTTTTTTTTTTTATTTAACTTTTTTCTTTAAAAAAAACGTATAAAAAAGTAGAGAAAAGATAAGTTGGCTTTTTCCTACTTCTCAAAAAGGCCTTATATAATACAAGCAAAAACGTTGTGGCCTCTTTGAGGTTGGAAATCTCAATCTAATTTTCTCTTATTTTAAAATAATTTTAACACTAAAAATACACATGTCATTTTGTGATTAGTCTAAAAAAATTTACATTAATTAAGTTAATTTTTAAATCCTCTTAATCATCGTCAATAATATATTACTATTATTTTCTTAAATTTTGTGATTTTAAAACATGCAATGATGTAATTACTATTTTTAGTTTCAATGGTTATGGTATGGAATCTATATCTGTAGTGTCTCGGATTTCAATCCCGACTTGTTTATGTTGAGTGATAACTGTTACTCCACACTTACCTTTTTTTTTTGGACTTTTGAAAAGTTATAGGTTGCATTTGACTTTTTAGTTATTATAATTGGAATCTCCTTCTCTTTGGTCTTGATTGATGAGTTAACTTGTTAGTTGGGCAAGATTAGACCAAGAATGCCAGATTCAAATATTTATTTTGAGTAGTTTTCAATCTTTTGCTTTTTTCTTTCTTCACATTTTGAATCTTGATATGAGGCAAGAATAGTTGGAAATCTTATTTCCAGGGCTTCAATTTAGACACAAAATTTGGATTTTGCACGAGTAGATTTCACGAGAAAGCCATTTTTTCCCTGAGTTGATCCATACGAGTGGTTTTAAAATCCACATGAGTAGATTTTGGACGTCTATACATCAATTTATGCCCTCTTTTCACTTAAATCAGATCTCTCTCTCTCTCTCTCTCTCTCTCTCTCTCTCTCTCTAACTTCTCTTTTTCTTTCCCTTCTCTTTAAACTCTCACCAAATTTCACATTTTCTTCAATCTACAATGATCAAGCGAGATTTTGATACTAGTTCCTTATACAAAAATGACGAATGTTTCGGGGGCTACGTTTTGACTGATGGAGATCAAATTCCGGCGAAATTGATTTTTAGAATTTTCTCCTCTTCTCACTTTGAGGTAAAGATTTCTTTTCTCCTTTTCAATATCTCGTTATAGATAGACATGTGGTAGTTCTTATTGCATTAAAAACTTGATTTGTTGAGTATTTTTGAAAAGCATGTAATGAGGCTTAGGATTTTATGATCTAGAGTTAAATATTATGTTTTGTTATAAATATATGAGATTGAAATGTTTGAGGAATATGTTTAAAATGATTAGAGTAAAAAGTCCTAATTAATTGTTTATGGGTTATGAGAAAGAGCGAAAAAACTAGTGATTTGATTTTATTTGAACCAAATGAGGTATTGTGTATTAAAAATGTAAAAATGGGCATGTATGACAATAAAGAAAGTCATCATAAATTTAATTTGTGTTAATTGTTATTTATGATTTTATAATTGTTAAGTTGTAATAATTGTCGAAAAATCAGAATTTCGGAGAAATAAAAAGGGTATTGGTAAATGTTATGTGTATTGAAAAATTTGTAGATTAGTTAATCTCGTTCATGCGGGTTGTAATGAAAAGCCCCAAATTCTTTGGTTATTTGTTTGTTTGAGTGATGGATTAATTTGTGTTACATATGTGTTGGATTATGAAAACAAATTACTACTTGAGTTTTGATAATTAATGAGAAAGATCTGACGATTTGTTATGACTATTGAGAGTTTGAAGAGAAGGGAAAATAAATTTATATACTTTAGTGAAATGAGAAGTAAGAGGAGCTGACGGTTTTTCTTTAAAACAAGTGAATGATTGTATTCATAAAGAATTATTACTTGTTGAACCAAATTTTAATATGTTGAATTGAATCATAAAGATAGAATAGTAGTGATGGAAGAGACTTTAATTATGAGTTTTGAAAATGGCGTGAATTGGAAGTTGAATTAATTGGAGTTGAAAGATGAAAGTTATGTAACGTATAAATGTTGATAAAATCTAAATCAAGAGGATGAAATTGAATTCATGGACTTGGTATCTGCTGTTTATGAGGTTGTATCCTTGGCCATCAGTAGAGAATGGTATTGACATTGTTGAATAATTTGTGAAACTTAGAACAATGCATTCACCCAAAAAAAAACTTAGAATAATGTGCAAATTGTTGAGTTGAATGAAAGTATGCACTGATATGGATTCCTCTCCCCTCCAGATTTGTGCCTGATAAAGTTTGGCGCTTTGACATGGGTTTCTCTCCCTTCCGGTTCGCACTTGGTAAAGTGTGAACAGGTTTATTTCCCCTCCGGCCCGAGGAACGGTAAAGTTTGGTCTTTTGAAATAGGTTCCTCTCCCTTCTGGTTTGCGCTCGGTAAAGTGGGTTGTGGTGGTTATGACTTGACAAAGACGGGGTTCGTTATGTGTCAATTACGCATAATGTATCTTCATACTTATGTTGTGATGAGAAGGGATGCATTATTGGCCTTCCGTGCTTGTAACTGGTAAAATATGATAATGCATGTTGACTTGTCTATTATTGTTTATATATATATATATATGTATTTGTAAACGTTCATTTTACACTTGTGCTTAAGGCTATAATATATAGTAATTGTCCTTGTAGCTGTAATGAGTTAGAATGTAGGACGAGTATATTGTTTAGATCTATCTTAGGAGATCATGGTAATGTGATGAATGGTTGAGATTTTTTTAAATGCAAATGAAAAGTTTTGAAAGGTAAGAACTGATCTTTGTTTCTTATTATGTTAAAGAGAATCTTTTAAAAAATTGTATTTGTGTAAGTATATTTTGAAGTATGAGTTGCCATATTTCCACTCTCTCTCTCTCTATATATATACATGGAGCATTCATGCTCATAACTATCTATATGTTCCTATTGTTTAGGATTATTAGGATTCCTACTAGACCTTTGTGTTCATCCTACATTACTAATCATTTTTTAGATATGGAGTGAAGAGTTGCTCGAGACTTGAAGTTTGTTAATTGTTAGCCATGTGGCCTTTTAAATGCAGGCAGAATGCTAATGTGTTGTAAAAGGGTTAATCCCTTTTATATATTCGTTATTTTGTAAATGATGACGTAACGCCTATGGGCGTGCATTGTATTTCATTACATGTACATAAGAGAGGACATTGTAATTTATTCATTCCTAAATACCTTTAATGTTTATTATTATTGAAATGGATTGATTTAAAGAAAAAATGTAACATTATCCGAATAATAAAAGTCGGGGCATTACAATATCTATATCTATAATTCTATCTATACTATTATATAAAAATATTATTTGGTCAATAAATTTAAAACTTCTCATTCAATTTTTTATATTTTTAAATAATAAAATACAAAAATACATGTGTCATAAATTCATTGGTTATTTCACTTTAATTATAATTATTGATATTTTTAATTATTATGGTATATTTCAAAATTTGTAATTATCACCTTCAAATTGTTAAATGTATGGTTCCTTTATGATATTGATATAAAAAATAAAATAGAATTTTAAATTATAATAACAATAGAACACTATTTTACAAAACTTAGTTTGTTTATAGTACAACAGTAAATATGAATCCATGCAATACATATTAATCATGGCCTATCACTACTAGAAATATGACTTTTTATGCCTATTTTTTTGTGATTGATTGTTTAGCCATCGCAAAAATCACTTTATATGCCAAAACCTCATTTTACTTAAACCCCAATCGTGTTCAAAAAAATAAAAATAAAATAAAATAAAAATAATCGTGTAAAGCTTGCCCTAGGTTTCACTCTTATTTCCCAAATCTTGATTTCTCTCTCTCTCTCTCTCTCTCTCTCTCTCTCTCTCTCTATCTCTCTCTCGATTTCGCTCTATTTTCTCTCTCGATCACCATGGTCATTTGAAGAAGAGACCTCCAACGGTATGAATTCTCTCTCTCTCTCTTGGTCAATCTAATTCTCTCTTGGCTACGAAGCTTTGGTTCGAATTAGTCCTTTTGCTATATTTTCATATATATATATATGTGTGTGTGTGTGTGTTCATTCATTGCTGAGTAACTTTGATTTATACTGAGATTCACATATTTTCTGATCTGCTTTTAATTTTCGTCTATATATCTTTACTGTAAGTTCAATAGTCATGATTAGTGATGGATTTCTGTGGTTCTACATGTATAGAAATTGGATCGGCGTGTGCTCTGTTTTAACTTAATCAAAGTTTAATTTATAATTTCGTTTTGTTGTATTCATGTGATTTTGTAGTGATTGCTCATGGAATCAATGTAGCAGATGTGAAGAAGCTTGAAGATGCTAGGATCTACACTTGAAATGGCTTGATGATGCACACGAAGAAGGTATATTGATTTTCAATTTCGATTTTGTGAAGTTTTTAAGTTTGGCGTTTGCATTGAGGTTAAGGTAGCCAAAACACGTTTGATGATTATTAGATGATTTTGTAGATCAGTTGATACTCAATTGGAAGAAAACTTGTATATATATATATATATATGTATTTGAAATGTTTGGATGAATTAATACCTGCTGAAAATTTGATCAATTTTTTTGCTATGTTAAATTACATCTAAGATTTAAACTTTTGAATTGGTCATGCTAGCAAAAAGCAACTACATTTATTTGTTACTTATTTTAGATTTTTGATCATTTGATCAAATTTTCTAAAAACGAACTAATTGGTACATGTATATATGTACCAGATCTGGTGCAATGCATTTTCAAGCTCTCTTTACAGTTTTCAATATCAATTTAGTTTGATGAAGCTCAGAAGTAATTTAGATCTTAATTAAATAATGAATTACTTGTTGTCTAAATTGTGAAATTAAATAAATAGATTTATGAAGAAATTAAAAGGAAAAATATACCAAGAACATATGCTGATAATTACAACTAAATTTCAACAGAAATACACAAAACAATAAAATGGTAAAGAAACCAAACCGAAGCCTGCACGGTAGCAGTTTCCTTAAAACAGATTTCGCCGCCTCACGGGTCGAGTGCTTGAGGAATCCGTCATCTCCCGAGATCTGACGGTCAAAAACCATTCTGGCGAAGCACTCTCTAACTAGCTTAGCGAACAAAAACAGTGGCAACACTCTTTCACAATAGGAATTTTTTGGCAAACTGACTTGTAAAATGGAAGCAAAAATTTCTATATAGAGACTTGACAGGAGGGTCTCAATTTATACATGTATAGGGGAGAGAGGAAGAGCCACCAGCCTTTATGGCTGGTCAATAAAGCCCCATTAACTAGGATCCATAACCCCTTTCCAGAAAGATGAAAAGTTTGGATGCCCAATGGGTTCACACTGTCACGACCCCATCCCGCCCCTAGTAGGATGGTGTCGTGATGGCCAGTAATCCGTGATTACCGAAGGCCAACTTACCCAAAATCCACACACAACAGAGTACACACAGGGGGCTTACAAAATGCGGAAGCAATAAATCAAAATACAAGTGGTCCATAAGAGCTGTGCATAAATCAAATGAAATGACATATTCAATATAGTCTTACAACCAGTCCAAGTTATCAAAATTACAAGTCCAATCTTGATCAAAAGGCTTCTAAGCCGACAAGTACAAAATACAATGAATATAAGCCGAGAAGCATGATTTTCAAGATCTGCCGAGATAAATACAAAATGCCGACGTAAACACAAAATGCCGGAGTAGAAACAGCATTGCCGACAAGAATACAAAACAAGCCGACGTAAATCAAGTATCCAAAACAAGCTGGTAAACACATCTAGGCGTCGCCGCCGTCCTGCTCATCACCTACATATATATAGAGGGTGAGTATGGAAACTCAGTGAATGATACTAATAATAAAGGTTTTGCATGAATATAGCCGAAGTCTGTTCAAAACAAAACATGTCAAAACCATCCAAATATTAGCCGAGATCCTTTCTAGCAAAGCACAATAAACCTTTACCAATTCAAAGGATGAACCGTATTCATCTTTCCAATCTTACAAGTTTCAAGGGATGCTCATGACATCGGCAACCAAGGACAAAAGCTTTCCAGACAATCAGTACGTGTGTTAGCCCATTAGTGGCAAAACCAAGATTTATACGATCCGTAATCGTTCTAGACAAAATGATGCTGCGAAAGTTTAGAGTCCTCCAGCTAAGGGACTTTTACACTTAGTCTTTGCAAAAGTTTATAGTCCTCGACTAAGGGACTTGTGTTACTTAGGCCCGTAGCCCTTTTAACACAATGGCTTCTTCAAGAAAGGACCGTATCCTTTTATGCAAGAGATCGATGTCACTTAGGCAGTAGCCCTTTTTGACAATTGATCTTTGCGAAAGTTTAGAGTCCTCGACCAAGGGACTTTTACACTTAGTGCTGCAAAAGTTTATAGTCCTCCAGCCAAGGGACTTCTCAAGATAGCATCAAGACAAAGCTCACAATGATACATCGCATTAGGCTAAACATTCATGCTTAACAAATACTTTCATCGAAACAAAGCAAGACAAGATTTATCAAAACGGTTTAACATAGCTTTATTAAAAGCACCACTCACCTCGGTCTGCAGGTGTAGGCTCAAAGCAAGATCAAGGTCCTGACAAATTACATGGCAAATCACATTCTCAAAACAAGCTTTATATACATGCAATTATCTCGGCACTTCCACCAAGTCCAAATCAATAACAAGGCGAGACATGCTAAATCAAAACACTGTTTCCCATCTCGTGGGAACACACTGGGTACTATCCAGGTCTTGCCGAGGTCCCGCACCTCCTTGCCGAGGTGTGGTCCTGACGGCCATAAACAAAACGAAATCGGGAAACCTGAGTTTCCCTCCGAAGAATGCAAAGAACAAGAACATCAAGACATGCATGTTAGAACCATAACTCGTTTGTTCAAAATCTGGGGTTTCATGCTAAGAGTTCAAAAACGTGGACTTAGGTACCCAACCAAGAAGAACATGCAAGAACAAACACAATAGCATGGCTCTTGCCATAAACTTTTAGATCAAAGTGCAACTTGCATCAAGAATGCATGAATACTAACTTTCTCTTTCAAAAACCAACTCCAAATCCATGCATGGCATGCAAAACAAACCCGATCACGCAATGTAGCTTGACAATCAATAAGAATAACCGAAGCAGATCAAGATTCTCACCTCAGATCACGAATCTAACGGTTCGATCAACCAAGACCAAGCTCGAAAGTCACCTTTCTCTCTCTAAAGCTCTTCATTCTCCCTTGAGAGCTTCTCTCTCTAAAAACAAAGATTTGAGACCAAAAATGATTGTTTCTAAGTCTATCGGCTGTCTAAAACCACAGCTCGGACACGTGGCACTACCGGGTTGGTTCAGTTCAAAAGGTGGTGATGGATTAGACAAGTCTCGACAAAGCGTACACAACAAGCTTGGCGGCAAAACACGCCGGCTAGCAAGGACATCGGCTAGAGTCAAAACTTCTGCAAGGATAACAAGGACATCGGCTAGGGAGGTCGGCACTTGACTAAGTGGTGCCACACCTTGGCCGGGGTGTGCCACACCTCGGTCTAGGCCACACCTACCCAAGGACAAGGATCGCTAACACAAAACATCTCGGCCTCGGCTCTAAACACATCGGCCCAAAGAGTGACATCTCGGCAAACATGCCGAGGTGAAGATAGAGGTCAACCAAGGTTCCAAAACGATTCCAAGTACAAAGGTTTAAAGGCGAGCTAAGCTAAGCTGACCTCGGCTATACATCAAGCAAGGTATAAGATCAAGCAAGCAATTCAAGTCAAACAGAACAAAGCAAGATAACAAGATTTATAAACATAACAAGACAAGATTACACATGAATGTATGCTAGTATGACTTAATCAAAGTGAGGGTTGTTCTGACCTACCCCTTTAAAGAAGTTTGGTCCCCAAACTTAAGATACCTTGTTCCAAGAATAATTCTGGATGTCGAATTTTCATTTCTTCTTCCATTTCCCATGTGGCATCCTTGCCGTAATGCTCTTTCCATTCCACCTTCACCATTGGTATTGACTTGTTTCTCAATTGCCTAACTTGTCTGTCAACAATAGACGTCGGCCTCTCCTCATAATCTAAGTTCTCGTTAACTTCAATTCCAGAGAAATCAATCACATGCAGTGGATCCCGAATATACTTCCTTAGCATTGAAATGTGAAATACATTATGGACTTGGCTCAATTCTGGCGGCAGAGCAAGTCTGTATGCAACGGTGTTAACCTTGTCAAGAATTTCAAATGGCCCAATAACGGGGCGCTAACTTACCTTTCTTCCCAAATCTAGAAACCCCTTTCATTGGTGAAACTTTCAGGAATACATGATCCCCAACTTCGAATTCCAGCTCATTCCTTCTCTGGTCGGCGTAACTCTTTTGTCGGCTCTGGGCAGTCTTAATCCTCTGTTGGATAAGTTTAATCTTCTCGGTTGTTACTTGAATCAGTTCGGGACCAAGCAGAGCTCTGTCTCCAACTTCGGTCCAGCATATCGGCGACCTGCATTTCCTCCCATACAAAGCCTCATACGGTGCCATGCCAATACTAGCTTGATGACTGTTGTTGTAAGCGAATTCTACTAAGGGTAAATGCACTGCCCAATTTCCTTGGAAATCCAATACACAAAGTCTAAGCATATCTTCAAGTGTTTGAATTGTTCTCTCTGATTGTCCATCCGTCTGGGGATGAAAAGCTGTACTAAATCTCAGCTCGGCTCCGAAAGCCCTCTGTAGACTCTGCCAAAATCTGGAAATAAACTTAGGATCTCTGTCCGACACGATCGACATCGGCACTCCATGAAGTCTGACAATCTCGTTCACATATACCAAGGCAAGTTGATCGGCGCTGAAGGTAGTCTTAACAGGCAAAAAGTGTGCTGACTTAGTTAGTCTATCAACAACAACCCAAATCGAATCCATACCTTTCTGTGTCTTCGGCAACCCAACTACAAAATCCATGGAGATGTGTTCCCATTTCCACTCAGGGATCGGCAAAGGTTGTAGGAGTCCTCCTGGTCTTTGATGCTCTGCTTTTACTTGCTGACAATGTAAACACTGGGACACGAACTCGGCTATATCTCTCTTCAAATTCGGCCACCAAAACGTCTGTTTTACATCTTGATACATCTTGGAATTTCCTGGATGAACTGCAAACTTGGAAGCGTGAGCTTCCTGTAAGATTTTCCTCTTTAATTCAGGAACATCGGCTACACACAATCTCCCTTCAAACCTGAGTACTTGGTTCTCAAAAGTGTATCCTGACCTCGGCTTGGTAACAATCTCCTCGGCTACTTTTCTGAAGAATTCATCCTCCATTTGTCTTGCTTTTACTTCTTCAACAACAGTTGGTTCTACCGAAATCATGGTCAGACATGCCAAATTTCCAACTGACTTTCTGCTCAGAGCGTCGGCTATGCTGTTAGCTTTCCCTGGGTGATACTGAATTTGCATATCATAATCTTTTAACAGTTCAAGCCATCTCCTCTGCCTCAAATTCAACTCTTTTCGAGTGAGCAGTACTTCAAACTCGATGATCTGTAAAACGACAAGAAGCTCCATACAAGTAGTGGCCAAATTTTTAAAGCAAACACAACTACGCTAACTCCAAATCATGGGTAGGATAGTTCTTTTCATGAGGCTTCAAGACGAGATGCATATGCTATAACTTTACCTTTTGCATTAGTACCTGACCCCAAACCCTTATGCGACGCATCACTATAGATATGAAATTCCTCATTACAGCGGAAGTACAAATTTGGTCTTTGTAACTAACCTCGTCTTGATTCTTGGAAGGTGACTCGATCTTGATCCATTCATACGGTGCTCCTTTCTTAGTCAATTGCGTCAATGGGCTGCAATCTGGAGAAATCTTTCACAAACTTCTGTAATAACTTTGCCAAACCCAGAAAACTTGAACCTCGGATACATTGGTGGCCTCGGCGATTCACTCTGACTTCAACTTTGCTAGGATCAACTGAGATACCTTCTTCATTTATCACATGACCCAGAAATGACATAGTAGAAAGCCAAAACTCGCACTTATTAAACTTAGCATACAGTTTCCGGTCTCTCAAAATCTGCAAAGCAAGTCTCAAATGATTCTCATGTTCAGCTTCACTCTTGGAATAAATCAATATATCATCGATGAAGACGACCACAAATTCATCTAAGTGGGGCTTGAAGACTCTGTTCATTAAATCCATGAATGCAGCAGGGGCATTGGTCAGTCCAAAAGGCATTACTAAAAACTCGTAGTGACCATATCTTGTCCGAAAAGCAGTCTTCTCAACATCCTCGGCTAGATTTGGGGGTTTCAGTGTGACACTTTTTGAAACACAATTAATAGATGTGCAATTCGCCACTAACCAATCCATTCCCAGTATAACATCAAAATAGGCTATGCCTAAGGGCATTAGATCCACTAACAATTCAACATTTCCAATCATAACAACACATGCTCTATAAATGGATGCAACAATCATACACTTCCCAGATGGCATAGACACAGATAACACATAATGAAGGGGTTCTAAATTCCTATCAATCTTCTCAGCAAACTTAATAGATACAAACGAATGCGTAGAACCGAATCAATCAAAGACATAAGCATCTTGAGAGCAAATAGAGAGTGTACGACACCACGGCTTGAAAGATTCTGAGTGTCTCCGGGTACTAGTGCAAATACTCTGCCTTGTCTCATCTGTCCTTTCCCCGCATTACCTTTCTGAACGGTACCTGAGGTGTTCTCACTTTTCTTGCTGGTTTCGGCCTGTGTCTTAGGGCAATCTCTCACGAAATGACCCATTTCTCCACATTCATAGCAAGCTCCAGACGTCCGACGACAAACCCCAAAATGTTGTTTCCCACAATCCGAACACGTCGGCCTAGTATTTCCTTCCTGCCTTGGATAACTAGTACTGCCCCTGTTCATCTTCTTCTTGGTGCCCAATTGTGCTCGGTGACTATCATGGTTCTGTCTCTTCCGCTGATTCTCTCCTGAGCTCTGGTATCTGTTCAAATTAGCTTCAGCCAAAATGGCCTTGTCCAAGGCTTATAGTCGGCATATTGAGTAGGCTAACTTGGGTCTTGAATCGGTCCGAAGCCCACTTTCAAACTTTCTAGCCTTCATGTATTCATCGTTGGTCATGTGAGGTACAAACCTTACCAATTCAAGAAAACGCGATCATATTCGCCATCGTTAATTTGCCTTGCGTCAAAGTCCGAAATTGAAGAGCCTTGCGATTAGAACAACGAGGGAAAATGCTTGTTGTAAAAGCAGTTCCAAAAACCTTGCCCAAGTTAAACCAGATTAGTCCCTCGATCATCATCCACCATCTTGACGTCGCCGTCCAAAGTAAATGACCAAAGTCACCTTCGAACATCGGTCTTTGGGAAGATCTCAAGCAGTTCTCCATTTCTAACACCCACGCCTCGGCCTTCATTGGCTCTATACCTCCGAGAACCTCGGTGGTTTCATTTTCTTGAACTCCTGATTAAAGCTATCGTGCCATCCCCATATAAAATTTGGCGGAGGAGCTTAGGGCATTGGGGAGGTGGAACTACATTTCGCCGTTTATGCGCTTTCGGTCGGAAATGGCACTAAGCGTCTTCTTTGGTTTGTCTCAACTTCATGGGCCAAACCTTCCACTAACCTTTCCAATCTGTCTAATCGTCTTGGTGACCCGACAGCAACTGGTGGTCTACCTCTCCTCATGATGCTATGAGTATACAAAGTGTGACTTTTAAGCAAATAACAAATAACCACGCAAGCAAGTAACAATTAAGCAAGCCAAGACAATGCACACCTTGTTCAAATAGCAAATAATATGATGCAACCCTAGCATCTCTCTAAGGGAATACCTATGCTCTTTAGGACTCAAAGTGTGTGAATAACGTATACTAAGGAACTTGTGCTCTGATACCATTCTGTCACGACCCCATCCCGCCCCTAGTAGGATGGTGCCGTGATGGCCAGTAATCCGTGATTACCGAAGGCCAACTTACCGAAAATCCACACACAACAGAGTACACACAGGGGGCTTACAAAATGCGGAAGCAATAAATCAAAATACAAGTGGTCCATAAGAGCTGTGCATAAATAAAATGAAATGACATATTCAATATAGTCTTACAACCAGTCCAAGTTATCAAAATTACAAGTCCAATCTTGATCAAAAGGCTTCTAAGCCGACAAGTACAAAATACAATGAATATAAGCCGAGAAGCATGATTTTCAAGATCTGCCGAGATAAATACAAAATGCCGACGTAAACACAAAATGCCGGAGTAGAAACAGCATTGCCGACAAGAATACAAAACAAGCCGACGTAAATCAAGTATCCAAAACAAGCTGGTAAACACATCTAGGCGTCGCCGCCGTCCTGCTCATCACCTACATATATATAGAGGGTGAGTATGGAAACTCAGTGAATGATACTAATAATAAAGGTTTTGCATGAATATAGCCGAAGTCTGTTCAAAACAAAACATGTCAAAACCATCCAAATATTAGCCGAGATCCTTTCTAGCAAAGCACAATAAACCTTTACCAATTCAAAGGATGAACCGTATTCATCTTTCCAATCTTACAAGTTTCAAGGGATGCTCATGACATCGGCAACCAAGGACAAAAGCTTTCCAGACAATCAGTACGTGTGTTAGCCCATTAGTGGCAAAACCAAGATTTATACGATCCGTAATCGTTTTAGACAAAATGATCTTTGCGAATGTTTAGAGTCCTCCAGCTAAGGGACTTTTACACTTAGTGCTGCAAAAGTTTATAGTCCTCCAGCTAAGGGACTTGTGTTACTTAGGCCCGTAGCCCTTTTTAACACAATGGCTTCTTCAAGAAAGGACCGTATCCTTTTTATGCAAGAGACTGATGTCACTTAGGCCCGTAGCCCTTTTTGACAATTGATGCTGCGAAAGTTTAGAGTCCTCCAGCCAAGGGACTTTTACACTTAGTGCTGCAAAAGTTTATAGTCCTCCAGCCAAGGGACTTCTCAAGATAGCATCAAGACAAAGCTCACAATGATACATCGCATTAGGCTAAACATTCATGCTTAACAAATACTTTCATCGAAACAAAGCAAGACAAGATTTATCAAAACGGTTTAACATAGCTTTATTAAAAGCACCACTCACCTCGGTCTGCAGGTGTAGGCTCAAAGCAAGATCAAGGTCCTGACAAATTACATGGCAAATCACATTCTCAAAACAAGCTTTATATACATGCAATTATCTCGGCACTTCCACCAAGTCCAAATCAATAACAAGGCGAGACATGCTAAATCAAAACACTGTTTCCCATCTCGTGGGAACACACTGGGTACTATCCAGGTCTTGCTGAGGTCCCGCACCTCCTTGCCGAGGTGTGGTCCTGACGGCCATAAACAAAACGAAATCGGGAAACCTGAGTTTCCCTCCGAAGAATGCAAAGAACAAGAACATCAAGAACATCAAGACATGCATGTTAGAACCATAACTCGTTTGTTCAAAATCTGGGGTTTCATGCTAAGAGTTCAAAAACGTGGACTTAGGTACCCAACCAAGAAGAACATGCAAGAACAAACACAATAGCATGGCTCTTGCCATAAACTTTTAGATCAAAGTGCAACTTGCATCAAGAATGCATGAATACTAACTTTCTCTTTCAAAAACCAACTCCAAATCCATGCATGGCATGCAAAACAAACCCGATCACGCAATGTAGCTTGACAATCAATAAGAATAACCGAAGCAGATCAAGATTCTCACCTCAGATCACGAATCTAACGGTTCGATCAACCAAGACCAAGCTCGAAAGTCACCTTTCTCTCTCTAAAGCTCTTCATTCTCCCTTGAGAGCTTCTCTCTCTAAAAACAAAGATTTGAGACCAAAAATGATTGTTTCTAAGTCTATCGGCTGTCTAAAACCACAGCTCGGACACGTGGCACTACCGGGTTGGTTCAGTTCAAAAAGGTGACTGATGGATTAGACAAGTCTCTGACAAAGCGTACACAACAAGCTTGGTGGCAAAACATGCCGGCTAGCAAGGACATCGGCTAGAGTCAAAACTTCTGCAAGGATAACAAGGACATCGGCTAGGGAGGTCGGCACTTGACTAAGTGGTGCCACACCTTGGCCGGGGTGTGCCACACCTCGGTCTAGGCCACACCTACCCAAGGACAAGGATCGCTAACACAAAACATCTCGGCCTCGGCTCTAAACACATCGGCCCAAAGAGTGACATCTCGGCAAACATGCCGAGGTGAAGATAGAGGTCAACCAAGGTTCCAAAACGATTCCAAGTACAAAGGTTTAAAGGCGAGCTAAGCTAAGCTGACCTCGGCTATACATCAAGCAAGGTACAAGATCAAGCAAGCAATTCAAGTCAAACAGAACAAAGCAAGATAACAAGATTTATAAACATAACAAGACAAGATTACACATGAATGTATGCTAGTATGACTTAATCAAAGTGAGGGTTGTTACACACACCCTTTAGCCAAGAAAAAGGATTTAAATACCCTTTAAAATCTCATTCATGAATCTAACATCATGAGGCAGTTTCTTGGCAATTTCTTATTCAAATCTTAATGGTTTTTGGCCCACTTGGACTAAACACAATAGATGGTTGTGACCCACTTTAATATTTAATTAAAGTCACCACACTTTAATATTAAATTAAAGTCACTAAAAAATCATTTTTTCCAACAATCCCCCACGTGAATAAAAATTGACCGAATGACTCAATAAACGGACACCGTTCAACAATAATGACTCAGAGAGAGAGTACAACGAACTAACCCCGACATCAGAGAAGGTAGCTTTTGGCTTTGAACCTCTCCCAGTGAAAACCTATCGAGTTTACTGGCGGATCAGTGAATATGACATCTTGAACTGCTCTGCTGTTTATGTAAACTGAGACAATAGATCTCACACGGGAATTACTCCTACCACCATTCTGTTCTCACTGGTGTGCCCTGTATGGCCCTGGGCATTAGCCTGGTTCAGTGAGTGGTTTCAAAGAATCTTGGCCTGCCCAATTCTTCTAGAAGCGGCCCCGCTTCACACTTACATAGGTGACTCTACTTGAGTATCCTGCTATACTCAACTCAACAGCTTAACACACTAGAGTCATTAAAAGCTCAGCTTAACCTCTACACTTGCAGGTATCACTGATAGAAGGAATGATTGGAGGTTTAACCTCCTCAGTGACATACCACCGTTACACGCAATTAGGTTGTCCCATTGAACCTAGATCTTGGGATCTCCAATCAACTAGGTTGGGTTTCCATTCCGATAACTTCCAAAGGCCTTAACACCATTCCTTTTGACGACGTCTCAACTAACACTCGATTTAACCCTTTGGTTAGCGGATCCGCAATGTTGTCCTTAGACTTTACAAAGTCTATAGAGACAACTCCATTCGAGAGTAGTTGTCGTATGGAATTATGTCTACGACGGATATGTCTAGACTTTCCATTATACATATTGCTCTGTGCCCTACCAATTGCAGATTGACTATCACAATGAATACAAATAGCTGGCACAGGTTTAGACCAACGTGGAATATCTTCAATGAAATGGCGAAGCCATTCAGCTTCTTCCGTTACTTTATCCAAAGTAATAAACTTTGATTCCATCGTTGATCTAGATATACACGTTTGCTTGGAAGATTTCCAAGACACGGCTGCCCCACCAAGAGTGAACACATATCCACTAGTGGACTTTGAGTCCTTTATATCTGATATCCAAGTCGCATCACTATAGCCTTCAAGCACTGCTGGATATCGAGTATAATGTAGCCCATAATCCCGAGTGTAGCGTAAATACCTTAACACCTGCACAATGCCCTTCAAATGAGAAGCATCGGGATTACTCGTGTATCTACTAAGCCTACTAATCGAGTAAGCTATATTCGGCCTAGTACAACTCATCAGATACATTAAACTTCCAATTACCCAAGAATATTCTAACTGAGAGACACTTTCTTTATTATTCTTGGTAAAATGTAGACTTAAGTCTATAGGTGTCCTAGACACACTTGTATTTGATTTACCAAATTTCTTAAGTATCTTATCAACATAAAGAGACTGAGAAAGTACAATTCCGCCAGATATTCTGGTAATCTTAATTCTCAGAATAACATCTGCAATGCCCATATCCTTCATGTCAAACTTAGAGTTTAACAACTTTTTGATAGTTTTGATCATTACATCGTTACTACCTATAATAAGCATATCATCAACATATAGACACAAAATGACATAACCTCTGTCAATGTCTTTGACATAAACACACATGTCACATTCGTTGATTCTAAACCCATTTGACAACATTACGTTGTCAAACTTCTCATGCCATTGTTTAGGCGATTGCTTCAAACCATACAATGATTTGACAAGTTTACAGACTTTCTTGCTTTGCCCTGGAGCTGAAAACCCTTCAGGTTGCTCCATGTAGATTTCTTCATTCAAATCCCTATTTAAGAAAGTTGTCTTTACATCCATCTGGTGTATCTCTAGATTGCGCAAAGCTGCTATTGCAATCACCATGCAAATGGATGTTATCCTAGTTACAGGTGAGTACGTATCAAAGTAATCCAGGCTTTCTCGTTGCCTGTACCCTTTGATAACGAGCCTCGCCTTATACTTGTCAATTGACCTATCGGTCTTCATCTTTTTTTTTTAAAATCCATTTGCAGCCTAAAGGCTTACAACCTGGAGGTAAATCTACCAACTCCCAGGTGTGGTTCTGTAAGATGGAGTCAATCTCACTTTTGATTGCTTCTTTCCATAAAGGACTCTCAGGAGAAGTCACAGCTTCGTGAAAAGTTTGAGGTTCGTTTTCAACCATAAAAGTCACGAAGTTTGGATCAAAATACTTGGACATCCTACCCCTTTTACTCCTTCTAGGCTGATCATCACCTGATTCTCAACTTGATCATCAAAATGATCATCATCACTAGCAAGCTCACCAAATTGCTCCAAAACCTCGGAACCCCTTCTTAGGTTCGGCAAGGAAAAATGTCTTCAAAGAAACATGCATTCCTTGACTCCATGATGGTATTCCTGTGAATCTCCGAAGTTTCAGACTTATGTACAAGAAACCGATATGCACTACTATTATGTGTATAACCAATGAATATACAATCCACGAATTTCGGGCCTATCCTAACCCGTTAGGGTGTAGGAATCGCCACAATAGCAAGATACCCCCACATTTTTAAGAATTTATAAGAAGGCTTAACGCCGTTCCATAACTCACACGGGATCTTGTCCACTTCACTTCAACACAAGTTTCACACTTATGTTTCGTCAAAACGACCTTGTCGGACTCAAAAACCATGCGAAAACATGTTTACTGAGAAGAGAGCTAGAGACAAGATTCTTATGAATGTCCGGAACATACAGGACTTCGTTCAAGGTTAGCTCTTTTCCTGAGGTTAACTTCAGGACCATCTTTCCCTCAACAAATGAGGTAGTAGAGTTTCCCATAAACAACTTCTTACCATTTGTAACCGGTTCGAAAGTTGTAAACAACTCATTCTCGAAGCAGATGTGGCGTGTAGCCCTAGTAAAACTAAAAGCCCTACTACCACAGTTGTAGCACTTCCCAAAGAACTGATAACCAGGTTCTCGCGGCTTGTATGCCAGCTTCTTTGCAACACCACCCCTTGGCCCCAACTTAGAGCCCTTGTTCATAGGGGGCTTCTTCCTCATCCCAGAAAATTTGTCATGCTCAATGACATTGGCCTTTACTGAGGAGGTACTCCCTTATTTCTTTCTATTATCCTCCTCAAATCGGAGTCGGATAATTAAGTCTTCTTTGTAGAACTTATACTAAGTCCTAAACAAATCCTTGTGTCACAATGATTATGAAACTCTCAAAATCATATTACAGTAAATATATTCCCAGAATGTCATCAACCGAATTAGGCACCAAAAAAAAAAAAATTTGGTCCAACCTATCACTCTGAAGCCAATAGTCTTACTATTAGGTAACACAAATCCAGTGTTCAATAGTCTACTATTTGGAATTTCATAACATGGCCAGTAGTCTTATCACTAGGAATCACTAATTTCTCAGCATGTGGTCAGTAGACTTTCTACTACTAGGCATCACAATGTCTTAACTTGTGATCAGTAGTCACTTTACTACTAGGAATCACAGCGTCCTGACATAGGATCAATTTACTAGGAATCATCATGCCTTGACATATGACCAGTAGCCTCTCCACTACTAGAAACCATGATGTCTTGACATGTGATCAGTAATCTGTTCACTACTAGGAACCACAATCTCATAACTGTGTAGCCAGTGGTCTAACACCTCCTAGGAACCACCAGTTTTCTATCTCTGTGATCAGTGATCTTGTACTCACTAGGAGCCACCAATTTAAGAATATATTTGGAATTTAAAAATCCAAAAAAAAAAAAAAAATTCACCCACTATAACAGGTTGTCTCATATTTGCTTTTAAGCAAAGTCACATAGCAATCATAAATGCTATAAATAACACAAGGATACCATACTAATTGCCTCTGATCAATTCAGAGATATTTTAATGCAATCTTATGATTTCCTTTAATCATACTTGATCTCTCAAGATATTCCTTTAAGAATCTCGTGAGGCAAAGGTTGTCAGGTAGAACAACATTTCTGTTTGTCACCTTTTGAAGCCATTTCTGAAACATCACAACAGAATTTCACTTCTGTGATTTTAGAAATTAAACTTAACCCTTAGAAAATCCCTCAGATGAAAATTTAATTCAAAACTAATCTCACCATTTAACCTAGAATCGAACATGGTCAGGAATGTTCCCAAGAAGACTGGAGGGGTCACATCGGTCCCACTTAAAACATAGTTAACCTTTTGACAAAACATCCAAGAGTATGTTGACTCCTAGTCCATAGGAAACAATTTTAAAATTAAGATTTCCAGGGGATAAACCAGGTTATAACAAACCGATTTCCAAGCAAATAAAATTTGCTACCAGAATTACACCACTCATAAAAGTTAACCGGTACTCCCGAAACTAAGTCCATTATTTCTGAATAAAATCAGAAATATTTTAGCTAATGCTAAAATTTGGTTTCCTTTCTCAAAACCAAAATACTTTGGATATAATCAAATTATAACCAAAGACTTTTTTCCAAACACAGTTTTCCAACACTTTGGGAATAAAATGATTAAACCCAAAGACTTCCTCAAACTCCAAAAGTTTTGAAACCAAATCCATCTTAGTTGTCATTTTTGAACAAATAAGAACTACTCTTTAGCCAAAGCTAAAAACTTTGGTTTCTATCACAGAAAACCAAACCAAGTTCCAAACTTACAAACAATTTAAAAAATTGCTATAACAATTACACGCATATAAAATGCTTCTAACAAAACAAACAAATAAAACTTGCAATTACAAATTGGTAAACAAACCAATCAAGCAAAACATGCTTCAAACATTTAAATAAAATAGCCAATCCATAAGGATTCTATTTAGTCCAAAAGCCTTTCCATGCTTAGGTATTCTTATTCAACACAAAGGTTAGTAGTCCAAACATTTTTGTTTTTACATCCCAAATACTATTCATTTGGTTTTGTATTTGTTTTTCCATTCCCTTTCGCATAAGTATTCCTATAAAGAAAGGTAGCAGAAAAAACCATAACAAAATACAAACAAATAATCTAAACAAAAAATAAATATAATAAATAATTGAAACCATCTAGCCAACTATTTATAAAATTAACCAATGAATTAAAATGTCAATTAAATTAAAACTTTAAAATAAAGTTCAATACTCATGAGTTATGAATGAAATTAATTCATAATAAACATTTAGACTGATAACTCCAAATAAATAAGTTAAATTCAAAGTTAATGCACCCAATTAAATAATTTAGATTAATGCATCTAATGAGATAATTTAGATTAATGCACCCAATTAAATTCAAATTAATCATGTACACAATTCATAAAAACTCTATAACTCCAAATACATTAAACTAAAATTAATAGACAAGAGTTACAAGCCAATAACCATTTAGCAATTAACATATGCAAATAATTCTAAAAACATTAAATTATGTAATCTAGTCTA
Organism: Camellia lanceoleosa; assembly: GCA_025200525.1. NCBI lineage: Eukaryota > Viridiplantae > Streptophyta > Magnoliopsida > Ericales > Theaceae > Camellia > Camellia lanceoleosa. Next base: position 166,929,634 of record CM045758.1, on the reverse strand, counting down.
GAAAATAATAAGCATGTAACAAATTAAAAACTAGAATAGAATTAGCATGTCAAAATTGCAACATCCATAAATTATATTTTATAACCTTAAAATTCATGTAAATCATGGTAGGGGAATGATGAACCATACGCATAAAATAAGATCATACTAATATAATTAAGTATGCAAATTATGATAGAGCATTCTAATTAAACTAAGCAATTAGATAATAACATTGCATAATTTACAATCATTGAAACATAGAGCAATTCCACAACAGTTCCTAGTAACATTATACAAAGCTAACCTAATTGTTTATATAAATCTATTCGATCAATTTCATAGAAAATATATAAAAATCTGTTTTAAGCTTGTTGTCTAAATTGTGAAATTAAATAAATAGATTTATGAAGAAATTAAAAGAAAAAATATACCAAGAACACATGCTGATAATTACAACTAAATTTCAACCGAAATACATAATACAATAAAATGGTAAAGAAACCAAACCGAAGCCTGCACGGTAGCAGTTTCCTTAAAACAGATTTCGCCGCCTCACAGGTCGAGTGCTTGAGGAATCTCGGCGTCTCTCCCGAGATCTGACGGTCAAAAACCAGCTACGGCAGAAGCACTCTCTGACTAGCTTAGCGAACAAAAACAGTGGCAGCACTCTCTCACAGTAGGAATTTTTTGGCAAACTGACTTGTAAAATGGAAGTAAAAATTTCTATATAGAGACTTGACAGGAAGGTCTCAATTTATACATGTATAGGGGAGAGAGGAAGAGCCACCAGCCTTTATGGCTGGTCAATAAAGCCCCATTAACAAGGATCCATAACCCCTTTCCAGAAAGATGAAAAGTTTGGATGCCCAATGGGTTCACACCCTTTAGCCAAGAAAAAGGATTGAAATACCCTTTAAAATCTCATTCATGAATCTAACATCATGAAGCAGTTTCTTGACAATTTCTTATTCAAATCTTAATGGTTTTTGGCCCACTTGGACCCAACACAATAGATGGTTGGGACCCACTTTAATATTTAATTAAAGTCACCACACTTTAATATTAAATTAAAGTCACCAAAAAACCATTTTTTCCAACAATACTTGCTACTGATATCTTTCTCGCTTTTGAATTTGAATTCGATTCATATAGCTAAATGCATAGATATTGAATATTAGTATGCATAGGAAATACACAAAAAATTTAATTTGTTCTTTAGTTTTTTAATTGGATCGATATTGGCTTGTATTTTCTTACCTCAATTGATACATTTGTGAGGGCTTTGCGCACTCTTCTCTGTCTTTCCCTCACTTTTCGAGAAGCGATTTTTTATTTGGATCAATTTCTTCTGCTAGGTAAAATTTACTGCTACAGTTCGAGTTGGTCACTATTTACCATGATTCGAGAGTTCCAACTGAAATTGCAGGTCATTCAAGATTTTGTTTTTCATTGTTTGAATTCATTATTATACAAGGAATTCCATTCTTGCAAATTTTTGAACATGCAAATTTGGATTTAATAATCTACTATTATTACTAAAGCCTGCCACTATGTAATTTTACTGCAATTTCTTGTATTTGGACTACATCGAGCTTGAAGATGCTTTACATTATAATTTTTCATGATTTTCACTGCAATCCATGATAATCCCCTGAAAAATCTCTCTTTTAGAACTGGACTCATTAACCTTTTTGCTTTTTAGATACTTTCTGGAAGAATACTTGATCTCAACTAATCTATGGAAAGGACAATCCTTAATGGAGATTGGGAAAAAGAATCTAGATATATTTTTTACAGACCGTGAAGGAAGGAGAAATATTGAATGCCTATCTTGGGGCATTGATAAAGAACGAGGACTAAAAGGAAGAACTGGTAGAGAGGTATTACATTATCAATTATTTTTTGGTACTTGTCATCTTTTCTTATTTTGAACAAAATTTTTAAAATTTGTCAATGTTTTTCTTTATTTCAATTGTGACTCCATGGTCCAAGCCTCATTTGTTTCAGGGCATGATTATGTTCAGTAGCAAAATTGAATTTTCATATTTCATAAATTTCATGTGGGTGTGACCAAAGCATGGTAGTTATCTTTTATTTCTTTCTCATGTGCTAGGATGCACAAGCCCTTTAATACTCTCAGCTTAGTATTGTTCTTTTTACCTTTATTAAACTGAACATGCTTAATTCTCATCTGATATATTTAAATCTGGTCGTGTCCTTGATAACATTAATCTTTCTAGACCTTAACCCCTCTTTTATCCACTTTGCTGAACTTGTAAAAATACTGCTTCATAGTCAATTTTGCTAATACTGCTTCATAGTCAATTTTGACTTGTTTATTTTCTACTTGTCTGAAGACTGGTACATGCCCTAGACGTATAACTTGTGAGGAGAATCCTTATTAAGCCTCTTCTCTTAGTGGGTAGTGTGAACTTAACACATTCTAATTGCTATTGGGATTTACACATTCAATTAGTCTGTATGTGAGCCTCTGACAAATTCATAGTGATATTACAATTCTTTGTCTTTTGGAAGTGAGGGTCAAATGACAGGTGTCCTGGTGTAGATATTTTCAGCTTTAAGGGACTAACTTTATGGATTCTTAGTTCATTGCTATCTTATCTGACAAAGGTTCTTGGAGCTCATAGTGTAGGTGTACATGACATCATTTCTGTTTTGTGTTTTAAATCTTGGTTCATCTTTGAAACTGATGAATGTATTTAAATATGCCAAATATATTTAGTAACTTAAATATGCCAGATATATTTAAATTCCTTATAAGATAAATTTGGGATGAAAAGAAGTTTTTAGGATGGAACGCATAATGTCAGTCTCTCTGAGTATATTAACAGAGTCATCAAAGCCATATATATATGTTATTTCTCTCACTGCCTAATTTGGTAGTTTATTTGTTTGCTTGATAGGTCCTAGAATTGTCAACTTATTTTTTAGGGAAATGGTGTAGATTTTCGATAGAATTAGCAATGTTCTAAGGTCAAAATCATTAATAAGTTGGCAAGAGAAACTTTTGCAAATATCCGTATTGTCAACAAGCTATTAAATGGAGAAGTTGGAACTTCATGCTCCTACAGGGGAGAAACTTTATGTGTTTGATGCAACAGCGGTCAGTTCTTTAAATGTTAATTTTCTGCATGTGCTTTTATCTTGCCTATTCATGTCTTTGTTAGTTTTGTGCCAAACAATAAAACTGCCAAAATCTATGATACTAATGCTTTTAATTTCCACAATGATGAAGGATCTAATCAAATTTATTGTGAAATTGTTTGTTGCTTATAAATACTATTAGGGTTGTCATCATTAAGAGATCTGTCATATGTTTTTAATGACTTAGGTCTGGAATTTAGCTTTGTTAAACAAAATTTTGTTACTTTGAACAACATTGTTGAGAAATGAACTTTCATATGCCACAAATAAACAAAAGAAAAATCTTATTTGAAGTCATTTTCTATAATTTATCTATTCCTGAAAGATAGTAATAATATCCGCTATTACAGTTTACTCTTCATTACTAAATTTTTGTGGTCAATCCACTTTTTCAGAGGTACAAGGCTGCTGGATAGGATAATGTTGTATTAGAATTAAGCATTTTCTTTGGTGGTGTGTAGGATATTATAGCAACGGGTGGGGCTGATATAAGTGCTGTACTCTTTGATCGGCCATCAGGAGAGATTTTATCTACACTTAATGGTCATTCAAAGAAGGTCTAGTGCTTTCCTTTCTTTTGTTTATTGTTTGAGTTTTATCTACTTACGAAAATCTTTTGGTTATGCACACTTGTCTCTCCTTTTTCCTATGCTCTTTTTGCAGGTTACAAGTGTTAAATTTGTAGCTGAGGGTGACTTGGTTGTTACTGGTTCAGCTAATAAAGTAAACCATGCCAACTTCTATTGGATTTGAATTTTAAATTTTTTTTTTTAAAATTCTGCTACCTTTGTGCTCTGCTTGTTTGTGCGGTTTTCTCATTCTAGTTGCTAATGCTGTTGTTGTGGGTTGATTTAGGTATATGTGGGCTGGTATGTTTTGGGAGTATTAGGTTGAGTTTTATCAATTTTGCAGTTTAAGATGTTCGTTATAATATGCTCAACATTTAGTGATTAAAAAATATACCGATGTTGATATTATTGCTACAAAATGACATACGCAAGAATCCTACATTCAGGATAAAAATTTGCAGTTATTTTGTAGGTACATATCTAGTGTTTGAAATTGTAAACGGCACCTAGGTTGTGTTCTGGCTGTTTATTTTGATTTTCATAATTTCTTTGCAATGTTTATTAAGTTTTCATTATTTCTTTGCAATCTCTACCTTTTCTCTACTCTGTTTGAGGCTTTATATCTAAAGAAAGATTTAGAAATTAGGTACTCTGTGTTATGATCTATTCCCTCTCATAATGTGTATTGATCAGGTACAAGCTTGGATTTGAGGAGCATATATCTCCATAGTAACAAATTGGAACTCAACTGGTACCTTGTACAGTGGTGAACACCAGCATTGTAGATTTTGACTTTACCAGCATTCTATTTGGATTGTATTTTTTTCATAAAAGCATTTTTTCCAAGTTTTTAGTTGTAATAACTTTCACATATGGCTCTAATTTTGAGACTCAAATGGAATGCTTGATTAAACTATAAAGCTATACTATATGAATTCTTGTCATTGCTATTCCTAGAGTACTTAACATTACACTTTTTATGCATCTTGTTTTTGTATTTTTTTGTATTTTTTTTTGGTGACGGTAACAAGATGGTCGCCAGAAATCACATTAGTGTTTTCTTTGTTTTTTGTGACGGCGAAATAGCGGTTGCCATAAGAAGTTCAGGCAATCGCGAATAATTTGCGACCGTTGCTTTGCCGTCGCAAAAAGTATTTGCCACCCCCACATTTGCAACCCCATTTACCGTCGCATGGGCCGTCGCAAAAAGTCTTTTGCGACTGTTTTTTATTATTTGCGACGGTTTATAGCGGTAGCAAAAAGTGCTTATTTTAGTAGTGTATCAATATTAATTTTTAAATTTTATTATCTAGAGTTTTACTTTTTTGGTTTAAATTTTACATATAATTTTTTTAAAAAAAATTCTTACAAAGATTTTTTTTTTTTAATTTTTAAAGGCTAAGAAATATATTTGGCATAAAACTATTAGCACATCAAGTTATATATCTAATATTAAATCTTTCAAGTGGAAAGTCCAAAACAAAATTTTATTCATAATTAAGCCATATGTCATCTGAAATTTAAAATATTTAAAATTTAAAATATGAAATTTAGTAATGCTATGTGATCGTATTTCGTAGTATCTGATGTAATGCCATAAAGACAATAATTAAATGTGTCAACGCCCATCAAATGATATGAGGTGTTACAATTCATGGTACTAAAGTCTGATATCAAAATATGGTAACATAATATTACTGTGACGACCTTACCACATATAATGATTAGCACATAATTAATTAAGGAGATTAGAATTTTAATTGCTAATTATTCTAATTTAATCTAGAATTTATGAAAATTATGGAGACTGATTCATATATGATTTTATTGAGGATTTATATTTGGAGCCTTTTGGGAGTTCGATTAAAAATCTGATTCAGATTGATAAATTTAAATATAATTAATTGGGCTCTAATGGAAGTCAAATTAGATTAATTAAATTATGTGGGATTTGTGATTAGGTATGATTAATTTAATTATGTGTTAATCAAGATGTATTAAGAATAAGTGTTATTTAATTAAATTAATCTTAACCATAAATTAAATTATAAAATGATTTAGAATTTGAGAATATGTGGGTGTGTGTGTACTAAGAAATATGTGTGTGTGCAGAGAAATCTATGTGTGTGCATGTGAGTGTTGTGTTAGAGCTCAAAGAAATGTGCAAGTATGTGCACGTGTTACAAGAAGTGAGTGTATGTGTGTATATGTGTCTTATTGTAGACACCTCATTTTTGACCGTCCTCGAGATTTGGATGTCATCGTTTGAACACTCGATGATTTTGTATGCTCATGTTCGTTTTGAGCGCCTGAAGTTCTTGGCGAAGTGCCTTGCCTTTGAGCCTCTCAACTTGTTTGTTTTGTGCTTGGTTGAGGACCAAGAGCTTGTTGTTTCAAATATGGAGGAGAGGGTGGCTTGTTGGCCATCCCCATAGTCTATTGGCCATGGCTTGTGCCTGCCAGCCATCAGTGGTGGCCTGTCGACCACATTTATGGCCGATTGGTCACTGGTGATGGCCGATGACCATTTTTCTTATTTTTCAGATATTTGTTTGCCAGCTGTGCCAGCTGTTGTTCACTGAAGTGCATCTCCATACACGTGTATGGAGGGATGAACACAAACTCTAAGCTTGTTTTTTTATATATATAGGGGGTCTCTCCCCCATTTTGGAGGGTTAGACAATTTGGAACAAAATTTTCTCTCTCTCTCTCTCTCTCTCTCTCTCTTTTCTTATTTTGTGCTTTGTAGTTAGCTTTCTCTACACCTTTGCACATAGACTCTTGATCAGTCTTGACTGCCTTGGAGCTGAGGTTCTAGGAGGTCTTCTTGGTGCCTTAGAAAGGGTTTTGAGCTTGAATTTGTGCCGAAGTTGTCTTGTGCTTCAAGAGGTATAAGACTCATCTTTAAACTTGTCTTGCATAACTTGAGTTACTATTCTTTTGTACTGTTCTGACTTGGTTTTTCAACTACAAAAAACTCTATTTTTAAGGCTTGAAAATGGTAGTTTAAGTCTTGATGAGTTAGGGGGTTGTCTCATCTTTTTGTTCTTTGGCTTGTGAAACCTTTTGCTCATTTCTTATCACCTTTAAACCAAACTTTTTGGCCCTTTTAACCATTGAAAATTAGAGATATTTCAGTGGTAAAAATCAACTTTTGAAGTCCAAAATAGGAGGGGTTAGCCTCCCCTCCTTGTGTCACGCTTCCATGCCTAGGTTGCTTCACATGTTAGCTTGATTTTCTAGCTTAATTTAGCTTAATTTAAGCATGTTTTAGGCTCTATTTTGACTAATTTTAGCTCTGTTTTGGGCTGGTTGGAGCACTTGAGGCTTGCTTTATATGCTTGTAGTTCAATTGTGCTTGTTATGTTTAGCTTATGCTATGCTTTGGCCTCTTATTCTAGCATTTTGTACCTCAATCTTAGTATATTTTAGTTACTATTTTGATTGATTTTAGCTCTGTTTTGAACTGGTTTGGTCCTTTGAGGCTTGTATTGTGTGGTTATAGTGCAATCTCCTTAACTAGCTTAATGTTTTAGGCTTTTTAACATGAATTGCATGAGTTGCTTGCATGTTCTAGTGTTATTTTGCACTCCATATCAGCACTGAAATCTTTGCAATCTCTCTCTATTCTTCACTCTTTCATTTGTTTTGAAAGTGACTTCGAACCCCTTGTTGGCTTGAGTGTGGAATTGAGACCCTCATACCTAATGGTTTAATTCCTTCGGGAGTTCATTACCAACAGCATGAGGCCTCTTTCATGCTCAAGGTACTTGTGGTTTATGCCCTCTTTCATTAGAGGACACTTATCTTTTGGACTAACCAATTAAAGAATGGATTGGTAATCTAAAATTGGTAAACAAATACGACAAAGTAAAAGAGGCAAGATAAGCATCTTGTGTTGCACTGCATGTGTTCAATCAGACGTTATATTGAACACAAGGAAGATTAGGGCATTTCATACTCAAAGTGATGAAATGAGGCAATCTCTTTGGTCTCCATTGCCTTTGATCACACATGATAAGGTGATGGTCTTGAGTCTTGTTTTTGCATACAATGAAGTTGTACTTCTTGGTTCTTTGGCCATCATGCATTGAAAACGCTTGGTTGGTGGTTTTGGAGCCAATAATTACACTCCTTTGACCTCGTGTAATAATGAGGGTAATAGTATACATACTCCTTAAGAATATATTGCTATGCCTCTGTTTGCTCTCTGTTGCAGCAAAAAAGAGAAGTCCAAGGAAGGGGGGGCCGATCGCCTAAGTAATGGCCGACCACCAATAGTGGCCGATCGCCAAAAAGTGGCGATGACCACCAATTGTAGCTAATTGGCCATCAATGAAAAGTTGGTTTAGTATGTTCCTAAGATGGAGTAGAAGTGTGCTTGAAGTTGGTGTAATTTTTAGTGGTCAAAGCAAGTGCAAACAGAGGCGTCTAATGGCAAGGCAGCGGATTTTCGAGAGGAACTCAACCGAGCATGCATGCCTCCCTCGCCCTCGAGGCCGTTTAATTGCTTTAATTAGTTAGTGTAACTAGTTAATCAATTCCGGTTTGTAATATTTAATTAGCTTAGAATAAGTTAGTTAATTTGTTTCAATTGTTGTAAAAATTAGTTAACTAGAATAGTTAATGAGTTTTGGTTTGTAATAATTAGCGTAGCTAGTTAATGCTTATTCATAATAAGTGTGTGTACGTGTGTGCATGTCTTCCAACCCACGTCTTTCTCTTTTTTATTTAACCGCTTTCGATGGTTAGATTAGGGATATTTTCGATTAGCATACCTTAAGCTCGCATGTTTGCATCCATTCATTTGTCTTGCATGCACCGAGGCTTGGCGCATCATTCAAACTACATTGTTATTTCAATACTTCTTTGAATACGTGTTTCAAAGCATGCTATCAAAGTGTTGCAAATGCCATATTAGTAGCTGAGCCTATTAATTTCATGTTGCATGTGTTGCATTAGGCATCTTGTATAGTTAGGATCATGCATCGTTTTCTAACTAGTTTTTTTGTTTTGACTTGGAGTACTCGGTAAGCTTTTGTGCTTTAGCATACTTGTACGAGTGTGATTGCCATATTGCCATGTTTCGCATGCTTGCCATGAGGCTATGTGCTTATTTTCTAAATTGCATGAATGCCTGTAGATGGAGGCTTGTTGTTTGAACTGGAACAGTTTAACGAATGAATGTTTTAAGCCCACTTTGCGAAGTGGAAAATCATGTTTTAAGCCCACTTGAGGTGGCAAATCCGCATTTTAGCCCACTTGAGGGTGGCAACTTCAAACCATTCTCGAAAATAAATATGAATTGAATTTGTTCCAATTCTTGCGACATAGTCTATACTTGCTTGTGTGCGTCACATAGTAAAGTTAGCTAAATAACCGGAACAAGAACACATGAGGTTTATAAAACAACATATCATGCTTAGTAGAGGCCGATCTTTGATCGGGCGAGTGAGGGTGCTCATTTTGGGACCTTCCCTTCTTGTACCCAAGTTCCCGAGCCGAGGCAACTTTAGTAATGACGGACACGTGGCCTTTGGCACGAGTCAGGGTTTCCTAAATTTCTCAAAAACAAAATATTTAAATGGCGACTTTATAATCTGGCAAAGCAGTCCAGTTTTGGCATTATTTAACTCAAAATTAATTTTCCAAAATGATTTGCCGGATTAGATTCTTTGGTGTTTATCAGTTTCACATTGCACTTTGTGAGATTAGATTCAGAACCGTGACAGGAGTCCGAATTGTAGGACCAATTCGAGCTCTTCAAAAAGGGAGGCGCGAAAAAGTCGAGCTACACTTGTGCTAAGTTTTTTTTTGTCAAAAAGAGAGGGTTTGGCTTGTGAAGGGTGCTGGAGAGCTTAGAAAGAGAGAGAGCTCAAACAGTGTAGAGAGAGAAACCCATATTTAGGTGAAAGATTGGAAGAAAGAAGAGCAAGTGTAAGTGGAGCTCAAGAAATTCTACAAACTCAAAATTATAGGTAAGGATTCTAAGTTTAATTTAAAAGATTAATCTCCGTAAACCTTGAAATTAAGATAGTTTTGAAGTTATGTTCATGAACTAAGAAAGTTTTAGAATCAATATCATGTAATTAAAAAGAATTAGTAACAAGACGAAGCAAAATTGAGTTAAGTGTAAGATTATGGAAATAAACATGGAAATTGATTATTTTGGTTTGATATTGAATATCTTGCATGAATTTGGGCCTCATTTTTACATACATGTAACTTGGAAGAATTAAATAATAAATATGGAAATAATTGTAGGAATTCTTCAAATTGAACTTGGTTTGTGAACCTTGATATATAAATGAGATGTATATTTGCATGCACCATGAGTTTTGAAAGGATTTGAGCCATGCAAATTTATTATACATTTGATTTTGAAGAAAAGTTTGGAAACCATTAGTTCATGAAAATATGGGTTTTGATTTTGATTATTAACCCATACATGTAATGTAATTTAAGAGCTTTATTTAATTTAAACAAATTTTGGAATATATTAAATTAGTTAGTTGTTGGGTATACCTCCTTATTAGAATAAGGGACCTAATTGGTTTATTAAAATATTTAGTTTAGTTTGGTTTGGTGTTGGTTATAATATATTTTTAATATATTATACCTATCTTTTGGAGGCCCAATGGATTTTTTATAATTAGTTTAGTATAACTAGGGTTTTGATAATAAGCCCAAGAAACAATAATATTTTTGAAGATTATTTTATCTTCTCAGTAGTGCTGTGGTGCGCATTTAAGTGAAAGTTCTTTGTTTTCGTTCGTGGTTGTTTCGAAGCTCTGTTTGGGAGCATCTTCGGTTGGTTTGGTAAAGTTAATTTGGGTCTTTTACAATCTGTTTCGAAGATTTTCGTTCATCTATTTGGTGAGGTCTTTCCTCTTGTTTATTTGTGATTATTTGGAATTCACCTAAGGGTGGCTTGTGAGACCATTCATGTCTCATTTGCAATCGTTTGGAAACTTTTTTGTTGATGGTGGAATCGGATTTCGATCTCGTGGACATACCTCACATTGAGGGAACCACGTAAAAATTCTTGTGTTACTGTTGATTTAATTTTTCTGCATTAGTTTTTATTCCCATTGATTGATTTACTTGTGAAAAATTATCTATTTTCCCTAACAACTGGTATCAGAGCTTACGGTTTATTTGGATTTATTTATTTATGTAAATCAATGGGGGGGAATGTGGGTCGTATGTCTAGTTTCAATGGAAGCAATTGGGTAACTTCAAAAACTAAAATGGAGGACTTATTATTTTGTAAAGATTTGTATGGGCCTATTGAGGGTGACAATGACAAGCCCGAGGGTATGCAAGATGATGAATGGAAGAGGCTTAATCGAAAAGTCGTTGGTATTATCCGTCAATGAATTGATGACAGTGTGTTTCATCATGTTGCTATTGAAACTTCAACACATGATTTATGGAAAAAAATTAGAAGGCCTTTATGACAGGAAATTAGCCACAAATAAAGCTTTTCTTTTTTGAAAGTTGGTTAATTTAAAATATAAAGAGGGCAGCCCTCTTCCGGAACATTTGAATAAAATAAAGAGTATTGTTAACCAACTTGCTTCTATGAAAATTGTTTTTGATGATGAGTTGCAGGCTTTGATGCTACTTAGTTCTTTGCCCGAATGTTGGGAGACTTTGGTTGTGACGGTTAGTAATTTGGCGCTCGATAGAGTTGTCACAATAAGCCAAGTCACTAGTAGCTTGTTGAATGAAAAAACTAGAAGAAAATTAGCAGATTCCTCTCATTCGGAAGCATTTGTTGTGAGAGGCCGAAGCAAAACAAGGGGGAGGAGTAAGACTCCTCATGGTCATGATCAAAGCCGTGACAAATCAAGAGATGGTTCTTTTTCAAAGAAAGACAATGAGTGCTATTATTGCCATGAGAAAGGGCACATGAAGCGGGAATGCCGAAAACTTAAGAACAAGGAGAAAAGACGTGACAAAAGTGTAGATAAGAAGTAAGAAGACACAACGGCAGTTACTACCAATGGTGATCTTATGGTCGTTTGTGAAGATGATTGTATCAATTTTGTGGGCCAAGAGAGCAATTGGGTGATTAATTCCGGTGCTTCTTTTCATGTGACTTCTCGAGTTGATTTCTTCACTACCTACACCAAAGGAGATTATGGTTATGTTCGAATGGGTAATGAAGGTTTGTTCAAGATTATTGACATGGGTGATGTTTGCTTGGAAACAAATTTAGGTTGCAAGTTGTTGCTTAAAGGTGTGAGGTATGTTCGCGACATTCGTCTCAATTTGATCTCTACCAGGAAGCTAAATGATGAAGGCTACAACAACAAATTTGGTGATGGAATATGGAAGCTCACAAAAGGTTCTTTAGTGGTGGCTAAGTGCAAAAAGACTCATACACTTTACTCGATGCAAGGAAAAATTTGTAAATGTGTTGTCAATGCACTTGAAGATGATACTTCTACTGAATTGTGGCACAAGCGGCTTGGCCATATGAGTGAAAAGGGGCTACGATGTACCTAAAAAGAAAAAAGAAAAGGGGCTACAAGTTTTGTTCAAGAAAGAGCTTCTACCTAATTTGAAAGGTACACATCTTAAAACCTGTATTTATTGTTTGGCGGGTAAACAACATAGAGTTTCTTTTCATAAAAATGTTGCTTCTAAAAAAGAAAATATTTTAGAGTTGATTCATTCGGATGTTTATGGTTTTTTGAAAGTTAGAACACATATAGTGGTGCACTTAATTTCGTTACTTTCATTGATGATTATTCAAAGAAAGTTTAGGTTTTTATACTAAAAACTAAAGATCAAGTTCTAGATGTATTTAAGCATTTTCAGGCCATGGTTGAAAGAGAAACAGGGAAAAAATTGAAGTGCATCCGATTAGACAATGGTGGTAAATACATTGGGCCATTTGATGAGTATTGTCGCAGTCAAGGTTTTCGGCACCAAAAGACAGTTAAGAAGACTTCTCAACAAAATGGCATTGCCGAGAGGATGAACCGTGCCATTGTGGAAAGAACAAGGTGTCTGCTTTTACATGCTAAATTGCAAAGATCCTTTTGGGGTGAGGCAATGAGGACAGCGGTTGACGTGATCAATTTTTCTCATTCTTATCCTTTGAATGGTGATGTTGCCAAAAGAGTTTGGATCGGTAAAGATGTGTCTTATGAGCACTTGAGAGTGTTTGGTTGCCGAGCTTTTGTTCACATTTCAAAAGATAAGAGGTCCAAGTTTGATAGCAAGTCAAGACAATATATTTTTTTTGGCTATGAGCGTGATGAATATGCTTATAGATTGTGGGATTCGATTGACAAGAAAATCATTTGAAGCCGTGATGTTGTGTTTTTTGAAGGCCAAACAATTGCAGACTTTGGCAAAGGTGATCAAATGGAGCCAAAAAGTAGTGATTTCATTGGCATGGATCTATCTCCTTCATTTTTGGTGGATGATGAAAATGGGTGAGATGTGCAGCCACCTACTGAAGATGTAGAGGATGATACTAATCCTAATGAACTTGAGCCAGAAATTGAGGAAGAGTATCTAACTCAAGAACCGCCACCACAACTTGAGTTGAGGAAATCTACAAGGGACCGACAACCTTCATGAAAATATCCTCTCAATGAATTTGTGTTGATTTCCGATCAAGGGGAGCCTAAGAGTTACCAAGAAGCAATTGAGCATGCAAAGAAAGATGATTGGAAAAAGGCCATGGAAGAGGAGATGAATTCCTTACTTGAAAATCATACTTATGATTTAGTGAAGTTGCCTAAGGGGTGGAAAGTTCTGAAAAATAAGTGGGTTTTCAAATTGAAGAATGATAGCAAGAATCTGAGGTACAAAACACGTCTTGTTGTGAAAGGCTTTGGACAAAAGAAAAGTATTGACTTTGATAAGATTTTCTCACCAATTGTGAAGATGTCTTCTATTAGAGCATGGCCGCAAGTATGAACCTTGAAGTTGAGTAACTTGATGTGAAGATCGCATTTCTTCATGGTGACCTTGAAAAAGAAATTTACATGGAGCAACTGGAGGGTTTTGTGGAGAAAGGAAAAGAGAAATTTGTTTGCAAATTGAAGAAAAGTTTATATGGCCTCAAGTAAGCCCTGCAGCAATAGTACAAAAAATTTGACTCTTTTATGATAAATAATAGTTTTTCTAAAACCACTTCGGACCATTGTGTGTTTGTGAAATTTTTTTCAGATGACAAATTTATTATTCTTTTGCTTTATGTTGATGATATGTTAATTGTGGGTCAAGATTCTATCATGATTAACAGGTTGAAATTAGAGTTGGGCAAGTCTTTTGCTATGAAAGATTTGGGACCGGCAAAGCAAATACTTGATTTGAAAATTGTTCGTGATCACAAAGAGGGGCTGATTTGGTTGTCTCAAGAAAGCTACATTGAAAAAGTTCTTGAGAGGTTCAACATGAATAAAGCAAAGTCGGTTGGTTGTCCACTTGCGGGTCACTTCAAGCTTAGTTCGAATCAATGTCCTACAAGTGAGAAAGACAAGGAAAAGATGCATAAAATTCTTTATGCTTCAGTAGTTGGTTCTTTGATGTACGCTATGGTTTGTACAAGTTCAGATATTGCTTACGCTGTTGGTGTAGTGAGTCGTTTTCTCTCTAATTCAGGTAAAGAACATTGGGCAGTGGTAAAATGAATTTTAAGATATCTTCGAGGGACTTCGAAAGTGTGTTTATGTTTTGGGGATGGTAAGCCGATGCTTGATGGGTTCACAGATTTTGACATGGCCCGTGATGTTGATTCTAGGAAATCTACTTCGGGGTATTTGATGACTTTTGTAGGTGGAGCTGTGGCATAGCAATCTAAATTACAAAAATGTGTTGCTCTCTCAACTACCGAAGTTGAATTTCTTGCCAGTACGGAAGTTTGCAAAGAAGAGTTATGGTTGAAGAAATTTTTGCAAGAGTTGGATTTGAAACAAGAAAGATATGTGCTTTATTGTGATAGTCAAAGTGCTATTCATTTGAGTAAAAATTTTACTTTTCATTCGAGATCGAAACACATTGATGTGAGGTATCATTAGATTCGTGATGTGTTAGATTCGAAATTGTTGCAACTTGAAAATGTTCACACAGATGATAATATTTCGGATATGTTGACTAAGACTTTGTCGAGGGACAAATATTTGAAGTGTTGAACTTTGGCGGGTATGGTTGATGTCTCCACCAAGTCGGTAGGGGGAGAATTGTTGGGTATACCTCCTTATTGGAGTATGGGACCTAATTGGTTTATTAAAATATTTCGTTTGGCTTGGTGTTGGTTATAATATATTTTTAATATATTATACCTAACTTTTGGAGACCCAATGGGTATTTAATAATCTGTTTGGTGGTAACTAGGGTTTGATAAAAAGTCCAAAAGTTTACAATATAGATTTGGTATTGTTTTGTTCTTCCATGACATACACAGCGGTAGCTAAAAGATTGGTTCTTCTTCAGTGAGTGCGGTTTGTCAACAAAGGCTTGGAAGTTTTGTCTATGTCCAGATTTTCGACTAGTTTGGTGGAATTGATTTGGGTTATTATTTTGGATCTTCTACAACTCTGTTTCGAAGACATTTTGGTGAGGTTTTTTCTCATGATTATTTAGAATTCACCTAAGGGTGGTTTGTGAGACCATTTGTGTCTCGTTTGTAATTGTTTGGAAACTTTTTGGTTGATAGTGGAATCGTACCTCATATTGAGGGAATCACGTAAAAATTCTTTTGTTGCTGTTGATTTAATTTTTCCGCATTAGTTTTTATTTCCATTGATTGATTTACTTCTGGGAAATCATCTATTTTCCCTAACATTAGTTTTATTTGAATTACACATATTCAATGTTTGCTAGGAAATTGACAAGAAAATGAAGAATTGGAGCCAATATCAAGTTTATGAAGTTAAATTAGAAATTAATTATTTTTTATTTAATTTGAAAAGTTATTGTTAAATTAAGCTCCATAAATTACATGCGACAAAGATTTATTCAAGATTGATCATGGCTCATAATTATTTTCATGTTTTGATGTAATTTTGCATGAGTTTTGAACATGAAATTGGGTTTTAAAATCTTAATTTATGTTTTAGAATTTATGATTTTGAAATTGGGTTTGATATGAAGAAAATGAATTAAATCTAAAATTGGACAAATTAAGAAATAAGTTATAATTTAAATTTGGCAATCAAGAATTAATTTGATCTTAGTTTGAATTTCATATATGTAGATATTTTTCTAAGAGCCTTATAGCTTGAATTTCATATTTTGTAAGAAAATGAAGAAAAGTTTTGAATCATTATATTTATGAAGTTATAGCTTTAATCTTGACAAATTAAGGAGGGTTTTGCATTAAGATTTGGAAATTAGTTATGTGTTCATATTTATTAATGACATTATATGTTTAAATATGCATGAATCTAAGTTTTGAAATGAAATTTGGAAGCTAATCTTCAGTTTTGGAACTCAGAAAATTTACAGGCCGATCGAGCGACCAATTGGTGGCTCGAGCGAACATTTTGAGTTTCTAGTATTTTTACAGACAGTACAGTCCGCTTGAGCAACCAAGTAGTGGCTCGAGTGGCCAGGCTATTTTCAGTTTGTTTTGAAAAATCACACTTTGTTTATATTTTCATCTCATCTCTTCCCAAAGTATTCTAGACATGATTTGTTACTCAACAAAGATTAATAAGCCAATAATCAACATAACTTAGTTGGTTAAGGAATAAGTCATTGATTTAATAATAATTGATTAAGATGCCAAGTAAGAAATCGGTCTATTAAAAAATGACTTAGTAATAAAAGAATATGTGAAATAAGAACTCGGTTCATTTAAATAAGAAAGAATAAGCGTAGTAGAATTTTGGACTATTTAGATAGAAAAAGACAAGAAAAGTCAAGTTTGATCAAGAAATTGATATTGTGTTTCAATGTGTATATGTTATGTGCTTGTGTAGGTCACGTGCTATTGTCTGCCTGATTTATCTGATCTATCCAATCTGTCTGATTTGCTTTTGCAGCTATCTGTGAGTAATAACTCTGTAAAGTTATGTTTGACTATAAGTATTTTCTAACTGAAATGATATAATCTGTTTTTTGAAATGCTATTTTATGAATCATGAATGAATGTCCATTTTTCTGAAATGTATTTGTGGCATCCTTAGTTTACATAGCCCTCGCCTAGAGGTAACAATACCTTAGCCAATATGCACGTGGCCCTCGTCCGGGGATAACAATGCCGTGGCTTATATTCATGTGGCCCTTACCCGGGGATAACAATATCGAGGCCTATGTTCACGCGGCCCTTGCCTGAGGGTAATAATACCATGGCTACTTGTACACAAGATGTGAACCTTTGCGGTCGTCGGTACCGACTATACATGTGGATCTCAAGACCAAGTTGATATGATAGTTAATGGATGTATCACTTATAACTGCTTATGATTTCTAAATAAGTATGTGAATCTGAATCTGTTTCTGATTTGAAATCTAAATATGCATAAAAATCTGTTTACGATAAGAGTCTGTTTCTAATATAAAATTTGATTTCTAACTCTGTGATAGATATCATTCATTAAAACCCTTTACTTTGTTATTACTCACCGGGCTCCAGCTCACTGTATTATTTATGTATGTAGGTGATCAGGTGCGTGACCACGCTTAGAGATGTCTACCTGGAATCTGTTTTTGTCAGCTAACCCGTGGAGGTTCCGGATATATCAAGTAGTTATGGCTAAGTGATTAAAGTTCAAGTTTTGTTTTTTTGTTTGGTTAAACAAGTTTTTATTTGTTTTGAAAATAAGGCTAAGTCCCTTTTTGTCTAATTTGTATATATGATGACGTAAGGATAATGTGTAGATATGTATATAAAAAGTTTAAAATTTTTCTGTCTCATATAAGTCTGCACAGCTCAATGGATGTTGTATATTTGATATTTTTTTCGCTAGCTCCTAATATTATGTTAATCTGTCTCAGAGGCCTTCGTAATCCTAGGATTCTTGGCCGATTCTGATGCTAAATTCATAGGAGCGAGTTTAGGTTGTGCCAATTACTCATTTTAAAAATCTATATGAAGTGTTAAAATTATCCTTAAGGTAAATTATAATAGACTTCATCATCTAATGTTTTTCGTAATTGAATAACCTATATAGTCTAAATAATTTGGTCCCAAAAAAGTAAAAAAAATAAAAATAAAGCCTAAATCAATAGGCTGGGCTTTAAACACTAAAATGATTTAATTAGAAAAAAAAAAAAAAAAAGAAGTAAGTTTGTGAGCTAACTCCTTTACATTATTTTATATACAAATGTGTTTTATTTATTTATTAAATAGTTTAATTTTAAAAGTGGCATATAATTCAAGCAATGAGAATTGTTTTAGTGGATCTACGCCAAAAAAAATTATTTTATAAGATAAGTTGATATTCATAGATAGTTTAAAAGGTATTGGTATAATTTTTTATTTTATAATATAAAAATTATATATATATATATGTTAATTTTAAAATTAAGAAAATATTGGTCTTAACGGTGGAATCAGACCAAAAGAAAAGCTTTGGGGTGGGCTAAGTGCCAGACTAGCCTAACTAAAATTTGAACTTTAATTTTTATTTTTAATAGCTGACTTAACTATAATTGATCTATTTGAGGAGAGATCTTATAGTTATGCTTAACAAGGTGGAGATTAATTGAGGAGTAGCGAAGAAAGAGACTATTCCCTTTGTTCTCTTTGCTATTTTTATTCTGTAAATTAAATTAATTTTAATGTTAACCATTTTTATTGAGTTTCACAAAGAAGATAAAAGGTAAAAGTTAATTGACACATTTGATTTGCTATATCATAGGATAAACATAAGATAAGCTACAATTACAAAATTTCTTGACATAACTTATTTATGTTTTATCATAAGTGTAATTTTTATAGTTTAATCTATTTTTTGCCTTTGTGTTTTACTATTTATATTATAACACAATTTTATTTTTAATATGTAGAACACACCATTGATGACAAGACTAAAATAATAATAATTGTAAATATTATGAAAATAATTAAAAGTTATTTTATTTTAAATCTATTTTATCTCCACATTTTAAAATATTTTTTAATTATTATTTAATATTAACATTATTTTTTAATTATTTGTGTGATACTATGTATAGCACGGATGTAATACTAGTATTAAACAAAAAAATCAATAACGCCAAATAAAAATAAGTCTTATAAAATAAAAAAATCAATAACATTGTAGTTAAGTTGCCATAAATATTTAGTTTTGTTCATTATATCCGAAGTTCAAAGCTTGGTAAGTATATTTTCTTCATAAGTGCATTTTTTTTTTTTTTGTCTACTCAAAACAAATGTAAAATTAAATAAATTGTATATAGAGATTTATATTTTATAAACAATTTATAAAAAATATATATTAATAATTAGGTTGAGCCAGGTTGTCCTGTGCTCAGGAACTATCGCCAAACACAATTCATTTAATAAAGAAGCCCAAAAGTTCAACTTTTGTTTGGGAATCCTCTTTTTTAGTTAAAAAGTCAAAAAGTTACTAAATTAGTCAAAAAGTCAACAACTCATACCAAAAAGTCAAAGATTCTCTTTTCTCTCTACTTTTTGCATATCTTTTCGTAAAAAACTAAAAAGTTATCCTAAGCATACTAGTTTTTTTTAGTTCATATTTTAGCTAAATAGTAAAAAAGTTACTAAATTAGCCTGTTCCCTATAAGCTTAATTATCAATCTCAAACTGTTAAAATAGCTGTTATTTTGTATTTCATTTTTATTTATCATTTCTTGTTCCCTCTTCTTTCCATTCATACTCGATCAAAAATGTAAATCACAATTGATGGGATTTTTCACTTATGTTTTTTGTGTGAAAAATATTAAATAAGTTATACTTTTTTCATTAAAGCACCATTAAGTCATTATTAACCCTATATTGATAGGATTGAATCATGTGTTAATGGTATTTTTATGAGAAAAGGAGAACTTAACTGAATTTTTTTCCTTTTTTAGAGAAACAATTGATACTTAAGAATCAATATGAAAAAATGCAATCTTGAAGGGGCCACGTGGAAAAATATTTTTATATCTTATTTTGACGCATTGCCATTGAATTTAGATCAAATAAATTGCTTTATATCTTATTTAAAAATTGATTTATTTGTTGGCTTATAAACTGATTTATAAATGCGTTCAAAAAACATTCTATAACAAAGTATGAGCAAATTGTGAAAATTGAGCCAACACAAGCGCAGCCAGTGCCTTATTGTAATACATAATTCTTGCTCGGGTTTATTAAACTTTGTACCCTTAAGCTATTATCAAATTGTCCTAAACTATTAATTATGTCTACTATATGTTTGTTTGAGCAGACTGGATTAGGTTGGATTAACATTCCTATGACTAATAGTCCTATGACTACGAATCCCTTTGAATTATATATCCTATTCTATGTTTGGATTGAGTTAGGATTATAAGGAGGGACTAATAGTCCAGACTTTGACTTAATCCTTCAATTTATATCCTACCCCCCTCTGTGGGATTGAATATTCCATTATATGTGGAATACCATATCCGGATGGATTATTAATCCGTACTTCAATTATTTAACCAAATATCGGACAAATAATTTTATTGGACTATTAGTCCAATCCTAAACTCATGTCCACCCAAATAAACATAGCCTAAGTCTGCGGGAGCTTCCACTTTTGCCTCCTTTGGTCCCAACAGAAACGAACCAATCGACTTTCTTGTTCTTACTTCTTTGCATACTACTCTATGCTTCACATTGCGTAATCTTCCATTACTCCATATCGATGACGTTCCAACAAGCACAATATATATATATATATATATATCAGCACAATCTGTATTTGATCAAAAATGAGTTTACGAATCATGATGAGAACTAATTTTGTTGAAACAACGTGTTGGAAATTGATTAACAGAAAGGTGGTGAGAGTTATCTAAAGACACTTTTTGTTGTTGGGTTATAGGCAAAGTCGTCCCCAGAATTGAAGAACTCCCACAAAATCCTTTCTTTTAGACAAAAAAACAAATGAAAACTTATTTTTAGACTGTTTACTGTCTCTACTGATGAAAAAGACACACCCCAATCTAACATATTTGACAATTATAATTGGTCCGAAAACATACCTATGTTGGTGAATAATTGACAATCATGACTTGATCTCAACCAAAAATAAATGTGCACACAATATCACACCATGCACATTTTAGGCTTGTTGCGCACAATGGGTGTCACTACAAGAATTTACACATTTTGCCACCACTTTTGCCGACCAAAAAAATTTTGGTCGCAAAAAAATGACATTTGACGACCAAATATTAATTTGTCGCGAATGATCAATATTTTTGGCGACCAAATATGAGTTGGTCGCAGAAGGTCACATTTTAGCGACCAAAAATGAGTTAGTCGCAGAAATTGATATGCTTTTGGCGACCAACTACAAATTTGGTCGCGGAAGGTTACATTTTGGCGACCAAAAAAAATTAGTCGCCAAATTTGTACTTTTAGCGACTAATATTTTAGTCGCTATTGATTGAGATTTGGCGACTAAAAAATTTTGGTCGGCAGAGGTACATTTTTTGCGACTAATATGGTGTTTTGGTCGCCAATAACTTGGGAGGGAAATTTCAAACATGGAGGGGGGAAATGAAATTTTTTGGCGACAAAAAAAAATTTGGTCGGCAATCAAAAAAACGACGTCGTTTAATACCTGGAAACCAGAAAAAAAAAATTAAAAAAAGGCCTGATCTCCTCTCTGTCTCCAACTCGCTCTCTGTGTAGTATGTTGATCTGCCCTCTCCCTCTCTCTGTGTTCTCTCTCTCAATTGGTGCCCACTCTCTCTAGCTCACCGAAGTTCCTTACCACCATTGCGAACGTCCGTCGCACTTCGCCATCGCCATCGCCCTCGCCCTCGCCCTCGCCCTCTGTCTAATGGGCTCCTCATTTCTGGGGGATCCTCACCCAATCTCACCTCATCATTGACCAGCATTGTACGCCACTGCTAGCGCCACCGCCACCGCCACCGTTGCCGCCGTCGCCGCATCCTCACAGGTTCTCTCTCACTCTCGGTCTGTCTCTCTGTTTCTCGCTCTCTCCCTCGTTAGCCTTTGCCCTCGGTCTCTCTATATATATATATATAATGCAGTGAGGGGGAAATTTGATTGCATTTTTGGTCCATTTTTTATGGAGTTCTTTTGGGTTTGTCATCTTATTCTCTGCTCTTAGGTTTCTGGTATTGATAATCTCTTCTGGGTTTCGATGTTTTTCGAGATTTAGGTTCAATACAGCTTGGTACGTACGAGTGAAAAAAGAGACTGACAATCTAATTCGAGACAATCCCTTTTGTTTTTTAATCTGAATCAAATATTTTCAGCTGAATGAGTCGGCTAGGATAGACTTGGATATGGCGAAGGTTCTATATACTTGAGTGATAAATTTTTGTGTTTAGAATGTAATTT
The DNA here is from genome assembly GCA_025200525.1 of Camellia lanceoleosa. Lineage (NCBI taxonomy): Eukaryota > Viridiplantae > Streptophyta > Magnoliopsida > Ericales > Theaceae > Camellia > Camellia lanceoleosa. Next base: position 166,907,431 of record CM045758.1, on the reverse strand, counting down.
TTGTGATATACTTGAGTGATATCACAAAGGCATGAACATACTTTGCATGAACGTAATTGGTAGAAATTTTAATTAGCATAAAATAGATACTTGATGCCTAGAGGGTGAAATACTAGTACTTTACTACTTTAGTGTGATTTCGCTGTGACGAGTCGTGGAGTGAGTTGTTCATTATAATTATCATTTTTAGTATTATCTTTAGAGGGCATAAATTGCCTGTCTTACCAGTGTTTAAACCATCATGTTTGTTTCTTGAAATCTAGAATTTGAAAAGCTATATAGGGGAATTAGACACGTGCTAAATGCATATATTTTGCCACAATTATCTATATATATGTTTGATGGTCTATATTTTCATGTATGCTTGTATCAACCAATACAAAGGTTTACTAAGCAATTATGCTTGTAGACACCTGTTAAGGCATCGCCACCAAGGTACTCTCTCTCTCAGATCTCCCTTCTCCCTCACGGAAAAAAAACCCTATTTTGTGTTTTTTTTCCAGATGATTTGTTTTTCTTGCATGTATAGACTGTATTTTCCCCCCATTTCCCCCCAATATTTTTTCTTTCTTGAATTGGTGTATGATTTTGTGAGATTATATGTATAAAGTTCAGTTCTTATTGTTCAACTGATAATTTTTATATTTATATGTTTTGTCATTCGTATAAGTTTTCATGAAAAACAGTTCAGATTTTCTTTGATACTTTAAACCTAAGAGTCCCCTCTCTCTCTCTCTCTGTGCATCATAGCTAAGTTTCCCGGTTGTTGCTTTGTATCTTTCATCTGTATAAATGTAAATAATGCAATATTTTTTTTTTGGGTTTTGTTTTGTTGATTAAGCCTTTGAATCTTCCAAAAGTTTTGTTATTTTATTTTATATTGCTCAATTATGTGGAAAAAGGGACTTGTTATGCAAAATTGAAATCTTGATTTGTAAAATTGTTGTGGCAGTTGCGGAGGTTTGATTTTTATTTGATTTGTGGTAAATTCACTGTGTTAGATTTGATTTCTTGACTTCTTTATGATATATATGCATATAGATAAATATTCAAAGGATTTTAGGGTTTTTGAAATCTGTTTTAGTTTGGCAGTTTTGAGTATTTGAGGATTGTCTATTTTTTCTGTTCATTTTGTTGTGGGTTTAGTTTTTTTGATGTATCATGATGCAATCTGGGGGAAAAACAGTTCTGCTTTTGAGTTTGACGATGGATTCTCTTTCTTTCTCTTTGTCTTACAGAGGTTATTGTGACTTCTGATTTATTGGATTGAAATTCGCACAAGAAAAATGGCATCAAGGTTTTGGACTCAGGTTCGTGATAACTGCCACCAAATTTTGAGTGTTTTATTTTGTGTTCCATTTAAAATTTACATGTACCATGCATGTGTTTATTGGTGACTTGTTCATTTAAACAGATTATTTTTATTTTTTGTCTATGATAGGGTGATAGTGACAGTGATGAAGAGGAGAGTGATTATGATGAGGAGGTCAGTGCTGGCAGAGCTGGTGAGTCTTCCACTGCAGCTGCTGGAAGCAGATATCTTAAGGAAAATGCTAGTGATAGTGATGACTCGGATGGGCAGAAATGCGTTGTCCAATCTACCAAAGACAAACGATTTGAGGAGATGTCTGCTACTGTTGATCAGATGAAGAATGCTATGAAGATCAACGATTGGGTCAGTTTGCAAGAGAGGTTTGACAAGATTAATAAATGACGAGAAGGTCATGCGGCGTTCTTGAATCGAGAAGGTCCCAAATCTATACATCAAAGCTCTTGTTATGTTGGAGGACTTCTTGAATCAGGCTTTAGCTAATAAGGAAGCAAAGAAAAAGATGAGTAGTAGCAATGCTAAGGCCTTGAATTCAATGAAACAAAAACTGAAAAAGAACAACAAGCAGTATGAAGATTTGATTACCAAGTGCAGGGAGAATCCCGAGAGTGAGGATGACGGGATTGCTGATGACCAGAGTGAAGATGATGAGGAGGAGGATTCAGAGTTTGAGGAGGATCCATCGAAGATTGCCATGGGGGGGTCAAATTCGGGAGATGAGGATGACGATGAAGGGGGTAGGGATGGCACAGCTGAGGGTGGTGGGGTCTGGGAGAAGATGATGAGCAGGGAAAGATAAGATAATGGACAAGCGGTTCATGAAGGACCCTAGTGAGATCACATGGGATATAGTTAACAAAAAGTTCAAAGAGATTGTGGTCCCGTGGCGGCAGGAACCTAAGGGTTGAGCTGGTTGAACATCTCACCTTCTGACCAGGTGGCTAAGACCCTGCCGAAGCTTGAGATACTTTTCTGTTATTTCGCACAATTTGATGTCAATCCAAGTCTCAGTGGACACATGCCAATAAATGTATGGAAGAAGTGTGTGCAGAATATGCTTGCTATACTTGATATCCTTGTCCAGCATCCTAACATTGTGGTTGATGACGTGGTGGAGCCTAAAGAGGATGAAACTCGAAAAGGAACAGACTTCCAGGGGACGATTCGTGTTCATGAAACTTGGTGGCCTTCCTTGAGAGGATAGATGTTGAGTTCTTTAAGAGCGTGCAGTGCATTGATCCTCATACTTGTGAATATGTTGAGAGGCTGAGAGATGAACCTATTTTCTTAGTTCTTGCACAGAATGTCCAGGAATATCTACAGCGGGTTGGAGATTACAAGGCTGCTGCAAAGGTAGCACTAAAACGGGTTGAACTCGTTTATTATAAGCCACAAGAAGTATATGATGCTATGAGGAAGTTGGCGAAATGGTGGACCGGAGAGAATGAAGAAATAGAAGCAGGGGATGCACCCAAAGTGGTCGAAGAAAGTAGGGGCCTGCCTGCCTTTGTCGTTACTCCTGAGCTCGTGCCTCAAAGATGGTATGAGGCTACTTCTGAGTTTGAGGCTACTAGGTGGTTTTCTACTGGTTTTATGACTCAGCTGCTAGCATCTGTTGTGCTGCTGTGATGGATTTGGGTGTCTTGATTATGTCTGCTGTGATGATGTCTGGTATGGGTTATGGGCTATGCTGTGCTGCTGTGATGATGTCTTGGATATGGCGAAGGTTCTATATGCAGAACATGTGTAACACTAAAACGAGATGGTGTAGTGCTCGATTTGGTTCCCCCTCCCACTAAGGTTAACAATTTGATTTTTGGACGAACTTGGGTAGATTCACCAGGAGAAATGGTCATGACGAATTTGACTACTGGGTACAAAGTTGTCCTTTACTTTCAACCTTGCAGTTGGTTTGGGTATGTTGATGTCTCTCTTTCTAACTTTCTGCTTGCTAATTGTTTTGACATTTTTGGTTTTGATCAATGATATTCTTATGATTGTTTGTAATTTTTAATTTTATGCCATGATTAAATGTGGATTTTGGGCTAGAGTTATTAACTGATGGACGTCTTGGGAAAATGTTTTTGACTTCCATGCATGAAAATAAAGAACATTTTGGAATATTTTTCTTCACCTCTTTTCAGCTTGTTCATTGATTTTGGTTTTTGACATTTGCCTCTTCAATCCTGATCTTTATAATTACGGCCACCTAATCTCTTCATTGGCCAATGTTGTTTTGTTAGGCCGTTGTTGGGTAATAAAGATGGCTTCCTATGTGAGTTCAATTGAGTGTACTCCAAAGCTGCTACAACTAAATAAAACCAAAAGAAAAGCTTTGTTTCTTAATTTTTAGGGCGAATGGTGTCTAATTTGTTTGCTTCAATGCGGTTTGGTAGTTATGAAGTGGATGGATACGTATACAATCTTTTGAGGAACCTAAGCTATTGATGAATGGAAAATGGAATGAGTCAATGAGTTATCAACCATGTGACATGGAAGGGGAACCTCTTCCGGGCACAGAACTGAAAGAGGTTTGTTTCATTAATCGTTTTATCGTGTTTCATTTTCCACTTGTGAGTGCCTTTTGTGCTTAAGTCACCATGATGCTAAATGGGGGCTGCTGGACTGGCATGTCATAATCACATGGCAGTGCAATAACATAATTGTCAATGCTTGTGATGATGGTACCGCTATCTTGCATTTTTACGTGTCCTGACTGAGGATGAATAATTTTCTCTCATGAAATTGCACCCACCTTTAATTATTACATGTTCAGTCTGCTATATAAACATATTGTTTTAAGGTCAGTTATGGTGCTATCTCCCTAGAATACGGTAGGGGCATGGAGTGCTGGCATAATCATTGGTTAAGACAGGCCCGGCCTAGTCCAAGCCCAATTTTGTAATTTATGTGTTTTTAATTCCTTCATCAATAGGTCAGGTTTATTGAATGCTGTACTGATCTTCTCTTCCATCCAAAGGAAACTTTTCAAAAAATAAAAAGTGATCATAGAGTCTTTGGTTAAAAACTATTCTCACAGTGAGATGATTAGAAAGAGCTATCGCCTTTTGTTTGTTGCTTTTAATAAGGAAACTGGTTCATATTGATGAAGCATTTATTAACACGTTGAATGGCTGTCTAAGAGTTGGAAATTATAGAAAATGGGCTACTTGTAAATGGCTTTTTTGGTAGTGACAACAGTTCTCCCTATTACATCTCTAATCTCTTGAGAGTTTCTGATAAATTAAAGATGTGATAGGGAGGAGGGTACTTGCATGCAACAGTTTCAAGTGAATCTGAAGGCAATTAGGTTCTGGTGGCTATTTACTATGTAGTTTCTCTTGGTGAGTTGGGAGAGGAAGGTAATATATCTCCTACTTAGTGAGTAATTGTTGAGAGAAATTTTAAGTAATTCAATCTTCAAATGGAATTCATAATGATTAAGGGGTTGCAATGTGTAATTAGACACTAGGAAAATATTCCTCGTTGATGCCCAGCTTACTTGAGTTTTAGCTATTAGCAAAACAAATTAACACGATTTTTCTGCAGGTTTGGCGACTTGCTGCTACCCCAGAGAACGACAAATTTCAGTACACACATTTTGCTCATAAAATAAACAGTTTTGAAACTACTCCTAGGAAGTTGTTGGCATCTGATTCTCGCTTACGTCCTGATAGATATGCACTCCAGAACGGTGATCTATCCAAAGCTGGCGCTGAGAAGAGCAGCTCTCTCTCTCTATATATATATGTATATGTTAAGGTCTGTATGAGGTTTCGAGTGACATCATTTATATACATTGGATATTTCTTGGATATACATTGGATATTTCTTGGATATTCATTGGTAAATTGTATAAGACAACTTGGCAGTATATGCATTTTTGGAAGGATTAAATATTTTTGGATGGATGTGTATGGATAACAAATATTAGTAGTTTTATTTGTTGATAGCTGCGCATGGACAACAAATAGTTATGTTTCAAATAGTTATGCTAGATGGATGTGACTTGTGAATGAAAACTTAGAATGGTTGTATTGTGTCGAATGTTAATGAATTATGTATTGTGTCGAATGTTAATGATTCAGTTAATTTGAATGATGCTTTAAAATTATAGATTTATTATGGATTGAATGAATTATTACGAATTACAGGTGTATTGTTTTCCTGCTTTGGCGACCAATTTATTAGTCGCGACATCCAAAATAATTTTTTTTGGCAAAAAATGACAATTGCCGACCAAGAGTTTTGGTCGCAAAAAATACATCTATTGCCGACCAAAACAGCTCTTGGTCGTGGAAACTCACTTTTGCCGACCAACAGTTTTGGTCGCGAAAAGTAACAATTGGCGACCAAACTAATTTTGGTCGCAGAATGTCACAATTGGCGACCAAACTTTTTGGTCGCGAAATGTCACAATTGGCGACCAAGAAATTTGGTCGGCAAAAGGTGACTTTTCGCGACCAAAGTGTTTTAGCGACAAAATGAATTAGTCGCGGTAAATAAATATTTAGCGACCAAAAATTTAGTCGGCAAATCCAACTTTTGCCGACCAACGAAAATTTTGGTCGCGAATTACTTTCGGCGACCCTCAATTGGCGACCAAACTAGCGACTAAAAAAATTGGTCGCGGATAACTTTTGCCGACCAAAAATTGACTTTTAGCGACCAATTTTTTTGTTGCTAAAAGTGTGAATTCTTGTAGTGTGTTTCGAAATAAATGAACCTATTGAAGTTTTGTTACTTTTCCAATGTTGGACAATAATAAAGGCCATTATGTAATCAAGCAATAGAAAGTCTCAGAGGAAATATCATTTTGTTTTTCAAACTTTCACGTGTTTTTTAATTTGATCCCCATATGCCGATGAATATCAATTTTATACCTGAACTTTCAAAAACTTGATCAATTTAGACTCTACCGTCACATTCTGTTTACAATTGGACGGAATGTGTTGAGCTGTCCCCTTCAACTATCTTTTGGAAGGAATATAAGAGGGCTTTGCTTACAAAACAAGTTGGTGTGATGGATGGTTGAACGAGAGCTTTGTTGAGATCCAAATCGCTTTTAGGATTTTCAAATTCCTCATATGAAATCGAAATCAAAGTTCATTATTGAACGAAGAGAGAAGGATGGCAAGCGAAGGAATCGACCAACTGTTTATGGCATTTACTTTTAATATTTGTTTGTTTTTTCAGCTAATGATTATTAAAAATCGATTTGTGATATAATTCTAATTTGATTTATGTTTTTTTAGAATAAATCTTTGTCTGTTTGTCTTTGAAAAGAATTTGTTTAGTCGGAATTATTTTACTTTAATAGTGCAATACTTGATTAGTGTATTAGTTTAATCAGTCCTTAAAATAAACTCATTTTTTATGTAATGCTTTCTAAAAATCAATTTACCAAGAATACAGACAAAGATTTGTACTTTTGTATTCCTATATGGATTTGTTGAATTTGAACTGTCTTACGGTAATAGTGTATTAGTTTAATATTGTATTATTAGTAGTTTAATACTAATTTTATTAATTTATTAGTATAATTAGTCCATAATAGCATTATTTTTCATTTAAAAAATTGCAGAGAATTGATCTTGTTATTTCATAATCAAAATGTAGTTTAATATTGTGTTATTTGGTCAGTTATAATCCTCAGAGGGTTTATAATGGTGGATTTATCAGTTATTTTGACGTTTGTAATTTTGATGAAATATCAATTTTGGAGTTGGATAATATGACCAAGGAAGTAGGCTACAATAGATGTAATATCTATTACTATAAGGTTAATTATTATGTTGAGTTGGAGTTGATTAACACTGATCAAGATGTAATGAGGTTGGAGACACTTGTGGATGGAAACAGAGTAATAGAGGTTTATGTAGATTGTTTAGGAATAGATGATATTGTAGGTACCCAAGTTAGTCAAGTAGGATCATGTGCAAAAAAAAAAAAAAAAAAAGTCACAGAAATGGAGTATTTGTAGATATGCAGGTAGCAGAAGAGGAAGATAGTGATGACTATGATCCTAATCCCTCAGACTCTTCCTCATCTAATGAGTCTGAGAAATATGAGGATAGTGACTATGGATTTTCTGATGATGATGCATTGTATGAGGCTAGTGTTGATAGAGATGTAGAGTTTGCTGGTTTAGGAAGTAGTAAGAATGTAATGGCTGAGGCAGTTGATGAGCTACAAAGCCTTGGAAGCTTTTCTGATGAGCTAAGAAGTATTGATAGCTCATTTGATGAAGGTGGTAGTTCTCATAGGAGAAAATACCCTATTTTTATGAGTCTGATATACACAATCCTCAATTCAAACTTGGTATGGAGTTCAAGAGTCATAATATGTTTAGGGATGCTGTGAAGGAGTATGTAATTAAATGGGGCAAACACGTAACATTTACCAAGAGTGGCAAATAAAAGATTAGGGCAGAGTGCAAAGTTGGTTGTCCAAAGCAGGGTCAAATGATGTGGAGAGGCAAGCTAATATACAATGCTAGTGGCCTTAAAACAGAGCATTCACTAGACAGAAGAATGAAGCACCTAGAAATTGAATCCACTGCATAGAAGAAGGAAACATCCACTACATAGAAGATTAAAGAAGCATATTTTGTTTTTGGATAGTAATCATTTAGGATACTAATCACTTTTTTGGAAATAGCACTAAACATCACTTTGTCATTAGGGCTTTTTGTACATGTAATGTTTTTTTGTTTGGAATGGTTGCCCTGAACTTCTTAACTATGTAAAGGTTGTGCTTTGGTTGTCATAAACAATTGTGTGTTTTCAAAACTTGAATGACAAATTTATGAATGTTGGTTTTGTGCATGATGCTCTACTTTATGGATGTTGTTCTGATTTGTATGTAAATTTATGCTCTACTTTTTGGTTGCCATTTGATGGATGGATGCCATTTGATCCAATTCAGTAAGTATTGGATGGATGCAATTTATCAATGATGTCAATTGTGTGTTTTGAAGATTTCAATGACAAATTATCAATGTAACACACAATGCTTCACATAGGTTTTTTATTCATTGGTGATGCTATTTTTTATTCAATGGTGATGGTATGTGTTTTTGGATGTATGTCATTTGATGGATGGATGCTATTTGAATGGGCCATTCGAAGAGGCCACCCATTACCAATTTATATTTTATTTTTTGACTTAAGGTTGAACATACATTGTTTTTCAAGGGACAAACAAATTGTGTGATGCTTTGTTTTTTTTTTTCAGAGTACAACCTTAACACAAAATATGAAATTTTCATTCAAAATACTTCCCTCATTACATTTCATTCATAATATTTCCTGTTAGCTCTAACCATATGCATGCAGAGCAGACGAGGACTTCCACCACAAGTGAAGGAAGTCTGAGCTGGGCATCTGCAAGACCAGCTCTCCCTTCTCTTCACGTTGTTGCCATTGTTAACTCTCACCAACAGAGTGTAAAAATTTTGGTGGGTTTGTCTCCCTCTTTCATCTTTGTGTAAAAATAGAGACAAGAGGGAGAGGGTGAATGGTATCATTAGAAATTTGAGAGATAGAGAGCTGTGAGTTGAGTGAGAGTATTTATCCTCCTCTGTTTTTGTATTGCTCTATTTTGGTGAAATTCTCGTTTTCATTCCATGGACATAGGTATTGGGCCGAACCACGTAAATATTTGTGTCTCATTTGTGTGTGTGATTATTTGTTGTTTATTTTCTAGGTGTTCATAATCCTAAGAAGTGTTATCAAAGCTAAGTTGGGTGCTTTTCCGCAAAACAGAGTGTGTTCTCAAAATTTGCCCAGAATTCAAAGTAGTCAAAATTCACTTTTGATTACACCAGGTTGAAGTACTTGACGAGACAAGCACAAGGATAAAAATCGCATAAAAAATGGAGGTCGGAGCAAGCCACACGCGCCACCTGATGTGGTGCTCACGCGCTCCTACGCGTTACACGCACTTCCAAACGAAGAAGATGCATGATCTCATACACACACACACGCCATAGGCATACACACCGAACACTGACGTCACCAGGCTGGAGACGGTCACCCAAGTGATGCCATCTTGCCATCGATCACTGACGTTATGCCGTTATCCGCTGACATCATCTGAGTCGAGCTGTTGAGCTGACCGGAGTCGTTGACCGAGCCACGCCATTGACTGAGCCCCTGGCCAAGCCGTGCCGCCATCCACCAAACTGCTGACACGAGTTGACCGGACATATTATTCTGTGCTTCCTAGCCGCACCAGATTTCACCAATCTGAATCGTTCAACCTGTTTTGGCTTGATCTAAGCCATTCTGAGTTCGTTTTTGACGATCCAATAGTGCTTTCCAACTATTTGGACTATTCAGGACACATCCGTACGTTTAGATTTTGCAAATCAAATTTCAAAAATTTGCAAGTTTTATTTTGGCAATCCAAAGTGCTTTTCTGGCTGATTTGACCAGTCCAGACTCAACAACGAAGCCTGATTTTCAGACAGAGATCATTTTCTATAGAGACAAGTGTTGATGAAGGAATCAACGTCGACTTCGAGATCTATGATCAAGCTGACTACTTCTAACTATACAATTTGAAAGCCCAGAATGAAGGATGTTCTGTACTGCCGAGATTTGTTTGACCCCATTGAGGTTAATGGAGTTAAACCAGCAACAGAAAACGACAAAGACTGGAAGCGAAAGAATCAAAAAACCATTGGCTAGATCAGACAATGGATCGATCACAATGTCTTCCACCATGTTGCTTAGGAAACTGATGCTTATCCTCTCTGGACAAAGTTAGAAGGCATGTAACAGTCGAACACTGCTCGAAATAAAGCCCTTCTAATGAGAAAACTTGTAAATTCGAATTTGAAAGGTAGTATCTCTGTTGCTGAACACACTAGTGAGTTTCAAAATCTGGTGAACCAACTGGCAACTGCCAAAATGGAGTTAGATGATGAGATGCAGGCCCTATTGCTGCTCAGTTCTTTGCTAAACAATTGAGAGACGTTGGTGGTGTCCTTCAGCAACTCTGCACCTGAAGGAAAATTGACCATGAGCATGATTACAGATGCTCTATTCAGTGAAGAGGCAAGAAAAAAAGACATGGGTAGAGATTTTGGTACAGTGAAGATGGGCAACTCCAATTTTTCGAAGATTGTGGGGATCGACGATGTTCGCATCTAAACCAAAGTTTGGTGCACGATGGTGTTGAAAGATGTCAGGTATGTTCCCGATCTACGCCTAAATCTTATCTCAGGGATAACCTTAGATCAACAAAGCTATGAGAACTATTTCGGCAAAGGCATATGGAAGTTGAAAAAGGGATCTCTAGAGGACAGGCAAGTGGAACGCTGTACAAGACTCATGTGGAGGTGAATTCAGATTGCCTCAACGCAGCAGAAAATAAGACATCACCAAATTTGTGTCACAACAGGCTAGGTCACATGAGTGAAAAAGGGTTGCAGATTCTGGTAAAGAAGTCTCTCATCCCCTTTACCAAAGATGCGAAATTGAACCCTTGTGACAACTGCTTGTTTGGAAAGCATCATAGAGTCGCTTTCCATTCATCATCCAGAAGACAATCAAAGTTGTTAAGCAGAGTATACTCTAATGTATGCAGTCTTATAGAAATGGAATATTTGGGTGGTAGAAAATACTTCTTAACGTTTATTGATGATGCATCAGGAAAAGTATGGGTTTATGTCCTAAAGACCAAAGCTGAGATGTTCCAGTATTTTCAGACATTCCATGTTATGGTAAAAAGAAAGACTAGAAAGAAGCTGAAGTGTTTCCGAACAGACAATGGAGGCGAGTACACGTCAAAGGAGTTTGAAGCCTACTATGCTACTTGTGGCATCCGGCATGAGAAGACAGTTCCTAGAACGCGACAACACAATGGTGTATCCGAGAGAATGAACTGGACCATTGTGGAGAAGGTTAGATATATGCTCAAAATGGAAAAGTTGCCAAAGCCATTTTGGGGAGAAGTTATTCGTGTTGCTTACTATTTGATCAACAGATCGCCATCAGTTCCACTAAATTTTCAGATTCTAGAAAAAGTATGGTCTGAAAAAGAGATTTCTTATTCTCACTTGAAAGTGTTCAGGGTGCAAAGCATTTGCACGTGTATCCAAGGACCATAAACAAAAGCTAGATGATAAAACCACTTCATGCATCTTTATTGGCTATAGAGATGAAGAATTTGGATACAGATTATGGGATCTGAAAAGCAAAAAGGTCATTCGAAGCCGAGATGTGGTATTTCAAGAAGGCCAAACCTTAGAAGACTTTGGGCAACCAGCCAAACCTAAAGTTGATGATGTTTCAGAAATTATTCCCAATCCTACACCATCACAGAATGCTACAGATGAAGAAGAGCTACCGTAGCATGCAGCCAATGATGTAGAGTTGTGTAGACACCCCATTTTTGACCGTCCTCAAGACTTGGACGTCATCGTTTGAACACCCGATGATCATCTATGTTCGTGTTTGTTTTGAGTTCCCAAAGGTCTCGACCGCGCGCCTTGTCTTAGGATCTCTTAACTGGACTGTTCTGTGCTTGGTTTTGGACCAAGAACTTGTTAGTTTTTACTTCTGAGGGTAGAGAATGGCTTGTCAGCCATCCCTAGATCCCACCGGCCAAGGAATGATGTCACCGGCCATGTTCTCTTGCCACCGGCCATTGGTGATGGCTGGTCAGCACCTTTGATGGTCGGCCGGCCTTTAATTTGGTCAATCGGCCATACTTTATGGCTGGGACTTCTTTTTTTCCTTTTTTAGGCATTGTGCATGCCAGTTGTGCCAACTAGAGCACACAGATCTATCCTTCATACACGTGTATGGAGGATTTGCACCCTTTGCACCCTTTGCTCTAGCTTCTTGAGGAAGCTAAGACAAAGAAGCTTCCTCAAGAAGCTTGAACCCTTTGTCTTAGCTTTCTCAAGAAGCTTGACCCTCTTGACCCCTTTTGTTTAGCTTCTCTAAGAAGTTTAGGCCCTTGTCTTGCTCTATAAAAGAAGGCCACTCTTCTCCTTTCAGGAGGTTCAGCAAATCAGAGATATATATGACATATACACCACTCTCTCTCTCTATATCTCCCTCTCTCTCTCTACATTTGTGTGTGTTAGAGTGTCCAAAAGTGAGTTTTGTTCTTAGTTTTGCACTAAGACACTTAGTGTTACACCATACCTTGGATATTGAGGTGTTGAAAGGTTATTCTTGGAGCTTTTGAGTTGGTTTTGATCAGAAAAGGGGGCTGGAGTTTTGGTTCTTGAAGTGTTCTTCAAGAGTGAGCACTATTGCTTTATATTCCCCATTCTTGCACTAGCTTTTAACCTACTTTGCATGCTGTTTTGAGCTTTGTGTATAACTGATAAAAGTTCTGATTTTTCATGTTTAAGATGTTTCATTAAGGTCATTTTTGTGTTTGGGGTCGACCTCCCCCTCTTAGGCCTTGTTTGGCCTCTTTTGTGCGTTCTTTGTTAAGCTTTGGGAACTTTCGTGTATTGGCCTTCTCACAACTGAAATCCAAAGGATTTTCAGTGGTGGTGAAGGGGTTTTGAGGTCTTTCATAGGGGAGGGACACCCCTCTCCCTTTGTGTCTCATTTGCTTGTGTTTTGGCTCATAAGGGAAGCATGCATGCCTAGCTTTGTTTGGCTTTATTTCAGAGGTTTTTTGGTGTTTATCTAGCATGTTTTACCTCTATTCCATGTTGGTTCGTCGACCCCTTGCATGCACCATACACTTGCCTTGCATTCCTCTATTTTGCCTAGAGATGCATCTTGTATTTAGATCACCATGCTTGCATGTTTTGGCTTAGCTTTATGAAGTTTATGGTCATGTTTTATCATGTTTAAGCTCTGTTGGGTGTTGATTTGGTCATGCTTTCCATACTTTGTATAGCCTCTTTGCATCTTAGCTTGTTAGCTTCGGGTGTGTGAGTCTTTAGCATGCATTACTTAGGCTATTTTAGTGATTTGGAATCACTTATCATGCAATTTTAGTCCATGTTTTATGCTTACATGCTTGCATTTGTTACCCTTTCAATGCCTTGAAGAGTTGTGGTCCTATGCTCCATGTTTGAGTCCTTGGTGTATGCCTTTTTGTTTAAGCCCTTGGGCTGCCATATCAGTGGGTTTTGGGGTGTATTTTGACGCATTGAAACTCTGTTTTTGGTTGCATAATCCATGCCATGTGTGGTCATGATAGTTGTAGTGGAATGCTCCCTTTTATGCCTTAGTTTTAGGCCCATTGGTGTGCATGTTTGTATAAGCATTTGTCCATCATTTCCATCACTTTTGGCCACTGTTTATGGCAAGGTTGAGGTCTGCCCTTTGCGGTTTAAGTCCACCATTGCATGTTCGTCACACGTATGTTGCATATTTGGTTCATTGTGTGTTGGCACATGCTAGTTCCGTTGCATATTTTTCCATGTTTGCTACATTGCATTTTGCATGCTTGGCATATTGCATATTTGCATGTATAGGTTGCATTGCATTTGGCATGTTTTGCTAACTTAGCCTCATATTGCATACTTGATGCCATTTTGTACACTTGAGCCATATTGCATACACACATTGCATCATGTTTGGTTTGGGGTGTCAAACCAAACATGAGGAATAAGGTGTGTTTGTACTCAAAGTGACGAAACGCGTCTCAATCCTCGGTCGCCGACGCCCTTGATCTCAACATGATAGGGCGTGAAGCATTCACTCGTTTGTTGCATTCATTTACATTGATTTGCAAGCTTGGTGCCTTTGGCCATCATGCATCAAAATGCGTGGTTGGTGGCCCAAGGGCCGAGGGCCACACTCCCTTAGTCTATAGAATGATAGGGAGAGTGGTCATGCACACATTGCTTTGAAATTTCCTTGCCATGCACTGTCTGTCCTCTGCTGCTGTCAAAACAGGATTCTGTAGGAAGATTTGGCCAACCGACTACATACAGTGTCGACCGACCAAAAATATCTGGGTGATGGCTTCACAACTGGTCGATGACCATTTATGAATGGCCAGTGGATCTTTACCTTGGCCGGTGGCATCCCAAAATGATCAGGGAGTAGTTCAGAGGTGCCTCAGGATTTTTCACAATCCTCATAGGTGTAAAACAGTGCGAACAGAGACAACAGTGGCATGGCAACAGGTTTCTAGGCGAGGCAAATCGAGCATGCATCATCCAATCATCCTGAGGCGGGGCTACGGCCACTTCCTTTTTTTTGCAACTAATTTGTTAATTAATTAGAAGTTTTGTAATATTTAATTAGCTAGAGTAGTTAATCATTTGTTTGGTTTGTACTATTTATTCGGACCCTCTGAGCGAGGGCAATTGTGTAATAAGTGTGCGTGAGTGTGTGTATGTCTTCCAACCCCACGTCTTTCTCCCTTTTATTTACTAGCTTATGATGGTTAGATTAGGGCATATTTCAATTAGCATACTTATGTTTGCATGTTTGCATTCATTCATCTGTTTTGCATGCACCGGGCTTGGCGCATCATACTAACTGCATTGTACTTCAATTCTTAATTGAATACGTGTTAGCTGTAGCATCATCATATGCTATCTTAGAATAGCCGAGCCTATTATAGTTGTATTCCTGCATGTGTTGCATTAGGCATATCTGTATAGTTAGGATTCATACATGTTTTCTAATTAGTTTATTTCTTTGGCTTGGAGTACTCGGTAAGCTTTTATGCTTTAGCATACCGCATGTGTGTGAGTGTTTGCCATGATAGCATGCTTACCATGAGGCTATGTGCTTATGTGATATAACTGCCTAAATGCCTGTGGGTGAAGGTTGGGTTATTTGAATTGGAACAATTCACCAATTGAGAGTTTTAAGCCCACTTGAGAGTGGCAAAATCATATTTTCTAAGCCCACCCAAAGGTGGCAAAATCCATATCTTAGCCTACTTGCGAGTAGCACCTTCAAATCATTTTTCAAAACAAACATGAGATGTTTTGTTGCAATTTAGGCGACCCAGTCTAGACTTGTATGCTGTGCGCATCACATAGTAATTCTAGGCTAATAACCGGAATAAGAGCTCATATTGTTTTCAAAACTCGATATCATGGTTAGTAGAGGCTGATCTTTGATCGGGCGAGTGGGGGTGCTCACGAAGTGACCTTCCCTAATCGTACCCAAGTTCCCGAGCTGAGGCAACTTTGGTGATGACGGACACGTGGCCTTAGGCAACGAGTCAGGGTTTCCTAAATTTCCCCCCAAAATAAAATATTTAGGTGGCGACTCTGTATCTGACAAAGCAGTCCATGTTTGGCACTTCTTTCAAAAAAATCTATTTTTAAAAACGATTTGTCGGATTTGGACTCTTTGATGATTCATCGGTCTTGCATTGCACTCTGCGAAATTAGATACAGGACCGTGACATTGAGTCCTGAACTGTAGTGAGCCCAATGAACAAAACGAGATTCCCTCCCGGGACGTTCGGGGACGTCTACAAGTTGCAAGATGGATTTCCAGAAGAATAAGATCTAGAAGAAAAGGGTGTTGAGTGGAGGGAGCCACAACCCCCTTCGCCAGAGACTGTTGGTCCACAATTATGAAGATCAACAAGAGAATCTAAGCCATCCTCAAAATACCCTGCTTCTGAGTATATTTTTCTTATTGATGAGGGGGAGCCAAAAAGTTTTCAAGAAGCTCAGAATCATAAGGAGAAGAGTAGCTGGCAGCAAGCTATGCAAGAAGAGATGCAGTCGTTGTAGAAAAATCAGACTTATGATTTGATAAAACTTCTCCATGGTCGAAAAGCACTGAAGAACAAATGGGTGTTCAAGTTGAAGAAAGATTGCAGCGAAAAGCTAGTCAAGTATAAGGCTTGATTGGTTGTCAAAGGTTTTGGACAAAAGAAAGGTATTGATTTTGATAAAATCTTCTCGCCAGTTGTGAAAATGACATCCATTCGAGTAGTTTTGGGACCAGCGGCCAGTTTGAATTTGGAACTTGAACAGATGGATGTGAAGACAACATTTCTCTATTGTGATCTAAATGAAGAAATTTACATGGAGCAGATAGAAGGTTTTGAAGTCAAAGGGAAAGAAAACTTAGTCTGCAGATTAAAGAAGAGTTTCTAAGGCCTCAAACAAGCACCGAGACAGTGGTACAAGAAGTTTGACTCATTCATGGTAGGCCATGAATACAAGAGAACTGCTATAGACCAGTGTGTTTATGTCAGGAAATTTCCTAGTAGAAACTTCATCATACTCCTGCTTTATGTTGATGACATACTGATTATTGGACAGGATGCCACCACAATCAAATCACTGAAGAAGGAGTTATCACAGTCCTTTGACATAAAGGACCTAGGCCCTGCACAACAAATTTTGGGCATGAAAATTATGCATGACAGGGAAGCCAAGAAGTTGTGGTTGTCACAGGAAAAGTACGTTGAAAGGGTGATTGAAAAGTTTAACATAAAAGATGCCAAGCCAGTCAGTACTTCGCTGGCTAATCATTTCAAGTTGAGCAAGAGTTCTTGTCCCTCCTCTACAAAAGAAAGAGAAGAGATGGAGGTTATTCCCTACTCATCCGCCGTAGGGAGTTAAATGTATGCAATGGTGTCCACCAAACCAGATATTGCTCATGCTGTTAGAGTAGTAAGCAGATTCCTTTCTAATCCAGGGAAAGAACATTAGGAAGCAGTCAAGTGGATTCTCAGGTACCTTAAGGGTACATTTAAAATGTGTTTGTGCTTTGGCGAAACAAAACCAGTCTTGGGAAGCTATACTGATTCAGATATGGCAGGCGACCTTGATGGTAGGAAATCTACATCAGGATTTATGTTCACTTTCGTAGGGGGAACTGCGTTTTGGCAGTCCAAGTTGCAGAAGTGTGTTGCTTTATCCACAACTGAGGCAAAGTATATTGCTGCAGCAGAAGCTGGGAAGGAGATGTTGTGGTTTAAGCAGTTTCTCCAAGAACTAGGACCAAAACAAGAAAAGTTCATGGTACATTGTGATAGCCAGAGTGCCATAGACCTGAGCAAGAATTCTATGTACCATTCTCGCACAAAACACATTGATGTTTTGTATCATTGGATACGCGAAGTGATGGAAAAGCAGTTATTGGAACTGACCAAGATCCATACAGATAAGAATCTAGCTGACATGCTTACAAAAGTGATCTTGAGAGATAAACACAAAATTTCCAGAGACATTGCCGGGATGGACTTCAAGTGAGAAGTCAGTCATGCATATGGGTATGGAGGAGGAGAATTGTTAGCTCCAACCACAAGCATGCAGAGCATAGAGTGGTGTATGAGGACTTCTACTACAAGTGAAAGAAGTTTGAGCTGAGCATCTGCAAGATCAGCTCTCCATTCTCTTCATGTTGTTGCCATTGTTGAGTCTTAGCAACAGAGGGTAAAAATTTGATGGGTTTGTCTCCCTCTCTCTCATCTTTGTGTATAAATAGAGACGAGAGGGAGTGGGTGAGTGGTATCATCAGAAATTTGAGAGATAGAGAGCTGTGAGTTGAGTGAGAGTATTTCTCCTCCTCTATTTTTGTATTGCTCTGTTTTAGTGAAATTCTCGTTTCTGTTCCATGGACGTAGGCATTAGGCCGAACTACGTAAATATTTGTGTCTCATTTGTGTGTGTGATTGCTTGTTGTTTATTTTTTGGGTGTCCATAATCCTGAGATTTCCACCCATTACATTCCTTTATTCATAATAAGTCCCCACAATCACATTCTTTCCTATACTACATTACAAACCACATTGATACAATGATGCACTATAAGGCAACTAAGCATATCCATAGCCTTCTCTCTCTTTCATTCCTTGTCTGTAGTCTTGCTTCTAGCTTATTGACCTTCTTCAACAACCCAAGAATGATTTTCATTGCCCGTGAGCACATAAGTGGGTCTATCCAGGCGAATTGATTACAACCATTACTGGGACAACTGAGGAACCTCTTACTAGGATTTGCATCAGTCCATGATGTTTGTATCACCTTTCGTCTTCCATAGAAGATGCACCTCACGTCTTTCATGTCACTTGAGCTCCATCTTCCTTCAGTTGAGCTCTATCTTCCCTGATTTCTTGACCCTCTATTCCTCATCCTCTCTCACCCACCTAAACAATGCTTTGTTTTTTTTTTTTTTTTTGGAACTTGCCTGTGTTAAATAATAGAAGGATGCGGTTGAATATGATGGGAGGGAAAGACTATGATTTCCCTCTAAAAGATAGTTTGGGGGAACAACTTAGCACATTCCATCCAATTGTAGACAGAATGTAACGGCAAAGGCTAAATTGATATATTTTTTTAAAGTATAAGTATAAAATTGATATTAATTGAAGCATGGGGGTTGTAGACACCCCATTTTTTACTGCATTTATGACTTGGGCGTCACCGCTTGCACACTCAATGATGAATTTGTATATGCTTGTCAAGTACTCGAAGTCCTCAACAGAATGCCACAAGTTTGAGCCTTCAAACTCTACACACCTTTTGCCTTGTTTTGGACCAAAACCACAATTTTTCAAGCCTAAAAATCCTGGGACTTGCAGGCCCACTAGTGTGGGCTGCCGGCCATTTGTGTGGCCTACCGGCCAACATTATTGCCCTGCTGGCCACTTATGTGTTTTTGCAGATATTTATGCCAACTGTGCTAGCTGTTTCCACAGGTGCATGCATCTGCCCCCACATGTACATATGGATATTTCTGCGAGAGTTTCATGTTTTTTCTATAAATAGAAGACCTCCCTTACATTTTTGAGGAAAGAAAATTTTGGAGCAAAAATATTTCTCTCTCTCTCTTGCAAATTTTTAAGCCTTTGCCTATACACTCTAAACCAAACCTTGTGGTATTTGAGCTGAGGTGCTTTTGAGCTTACTTTGGGCTCTTGAGGGTGTGTAACTGTTGGTTTGTCACTTAGAAAGGGTTCTCTTTTTCAAGAGATATAAGTCTTTGCTTGTTTCTTTGATTTATTTGCTATTTTTCCTATTGTTGTTGGACTGTTTATACTCTGTATTTTTGGGCTGAAACTTGTGGTTTAAGGCCATTAGGGGTAGAGGAGTGGATCACCCTTCTTTGCACCTCACTTCTCAAGCTTTTGCCCTTGTGTTTCCCACCTTTTTATCAATTTTTTTTGAACTTTTTAATATTGAATCTCAAAGGTTTTTCAGAGGCTAAAACCATGTTTTTAAGTCCAAAAAATGGGGGGGTAGCCTCCCCTCCTTGTGCTTGTTTACTAGCTTAACTTGCTCTATGTTGTAGCTTACTCTTGTAGCTCTTTTGCCTTCAATTCCAGCATTGTTTTTAGGTGCTTTAGGACAGTTTTAGTGTGCTTGTTCCATTTATGCCTTGTATTGCATGCTTGTAGTGTAATGGTCCTCATAGGTTTGGAGTTTTAGGCCGTAGCCACCAACCTATTTGAGTTGATAGCATTTATTTCTTACTTTCCATACTTGTGATCACCTCTAATCACTTCTGCAACCTCCCTCATTTCTTGGTTTTTTCTTTGTTTTGAAAGTTGTTTCAAACCAAGTGTTTGTTTAAGCATGAGATTGAGGTATTGTGCTTAATAGTTTAATCCTTTTGGGTGTTCATTACCGACGACATGGTGTCTCTCTCATGCCCAAACCCAAAACAATTCTTTGTTTAGTATTTCTTTCCATTAAAGGACTTAAAGATCACTATTGGACTTAATGAACTAATGACTGGTTGGCAATTAAAATGAAGTAATAAAATTAGGACTAAAAATGATGCAAGATAATAATCAATTTGGTGCTCAATTAAACGATAATTGAACACATGGAAACTTGAGGCATTTCATACTTGCTAGTGATGAAATGGTTCAAGTTTCCAAGGTCAACCACTTCTCTTGATCAATCCATGATAAGGAGGAGGTTTGAGAGTCTTTTATTGTGAATTTATTGAAATTGTAGCCCTTGATTCATAGGCCATTATGCAATGAAATTGCATCGATTGATGGCTTGCGAATTGAGCTTGCCACTACTTTGAGCTATTTGATGATAATGAGGGGTAAGGTAGACAAACAAACCTTGAGAATATCCTGTTTGTGCTCTGTATGTTTTTTGTTGCAGCAAGAGGAACCAAGATTTAGTGGCCGGCAAGCCACTTTTTTTGGCCGGCAGGCCACTTCTTTTAGACGGTAGACTACCATTTGTGGCCGGCCGGCCACTACTTTTGGCCTACCGGCCACTTTTATCAAATTGAGCAGCAACTTTTTGGAATAGAACAGAGCAGAGGTTAAGGTGAAAAGATGTTCTAACTGCGCAACAAGGGCATTCTGGCAGCAGAACAATCGGTTTTTCGCGTGGAAATCCGCGTATGCATGAGCATTCTTCACTTCCCAAGACTGATTAGTTAGCTTAGTTACTTCTTTCATGTTGTATTCATGTTGTAATTAATTAGTTAATTCTAATTTGTAATTAATTAACTTAGTGTAATTAATTAGTTAGTTCCATAGAGTAGTTAATTAATTAATTGGTTTTGTAATAACTAGCTAGCATAATTAGTTTATTCGGTTTGTAATAATTAGTTAATTCGTTTTGAAATAGCTAGTTAATTAGCTTAGCTAGTTAGTTTATTCGAACCCTCCTGCGCAAGGACATAGTTGTAATAATGTGTATGTCTGCTAAACCCATGCCTTTCTCCCTTTTATTTACCTGCTTATGATTAGCATCCCTCATGCCTTGCATCCATTATCTTGCATGCATTAAGCTCAACGCATCATTCTGACTTGCATTGTTAGTTAATACTTCTTTGAATACGTGCTTAGACCGTATGTTATCAAATTGATTCATACACCATATTAGTAGCCGAGCCTAGTAAATTGCATATCACATCTGTTGCATTAGTCAAATTGTATAGTTAGGATCATGCATTTTTCTAACTCTATCATCTTTTTTTTGGCTTGGAGTACTAGGTGAGCTCTTTTTTTTTTTTTTTTAGTATGTCGCATAAGTGTGGTTGTTACCATGTCAAAGCATGTTCACCATGAGGCTAAGTGCTTAAGTGATAAACTGTTTGAATGCCTGTGAATAAAGGCTAGTTGCTTGAATTGGGATAGTTTGATTAATGTATATTTGAGCTCACTTTTTCAAGTGGCACATTCACAAACTCTTTTAAAAAACAAACATGAAATCAAATGTTCTAATTTTTACAAATTAGTCTATACTTGTGTAACAACTCCGACCCATGATTAACGCTAATTCATGCTTAAGTACGCCTAACAAATAAATAAGAAGAAATCCTGAGTTAATTACATGTGCATTGCATTATTTTGTGTTTATATCTGTTTAACGTAGAAAGATTTGTTCATGTTTTTATTCAGTTTGCGAATTAAAGGCCTTATTGGCATCCGATTGAGAAATTGACTTGATTTATGTATTATTTGGAATTTTTAGAACATTATGGTAAGTTTAATTAAAATTCGATTCGGAACAAAATAATTAGAATGATTAATGCTCAATTAAGCCTAAGTTAATGAATTTATTAGTCAAGCTTATATAAGGCCATTTCATTGACTTCTACACATTGTTTTTACACTTCCATTTCCTCTTAATTGAACATCAAAACATGAGAGAGGAAGAAAGAAGAGAAGTTGAGCTAAATTATAAGGATTGCTAGAGAACTTGTGAATTTGGACTTAGTAACTCAAGGATCAAACTCCTCGTTCTCATCTTGACAAGTTTAGGTAAGAATTCAACCCTTTGTTTGAGTAACTATGAAGTGTAAGACATAAACTCTAGAGAATTGAGATGATTAATGTAAAAATTGAGTTAGAAATGAAGAGTATTGAGTCATACCATGCATGCATGCATATTTTCTCATATTTTGAGTTTAATTTCCAAGAATTCCCCCATGCATGTCTTAAATTCACCTTAATTTTGGGAAATCATCAAGTTTCATGTTGTTTTGTAGCATTTGATCATGTTTTGAGAAGATTAAGTTCAAAGAAATTCATGCATGTCATGTTCATGGAACATTCATAAATTTTAAGTTGAATTTTTGCACAATTGGCATGCTATTGGGCCATGATTTCTTGAAATGATCCTTAACTCATGATGTTTTATGAGTTTCTTAATGTTTCCTCAAGTTTTGGCCTAGAAAAATCGAGCTTGATGCTTTAAGATTAAGTTTTGAAGCTTGGAAGCAGTTCTGGAAATTCCAGAATTCTGCTTCCATGCTCGAGCGTCCACTCTATGTCTCACACTTCCACTTGAGCGACCAAGGGCTGGTTCGAGCGTGTAATGCATGCTCTCATAAGTTCTTACGTTTTGCAGAACACTCGAGCGATAACAGTTGCGCTTGAGTGAGGACATGTCTCTCATGCTCGAACGAGTGTCAAGCGAGCGTCGAGCAGGAAAAACAAGCAACCAGTACTTTTTCAAAGTTTGTAGACCGCTCGAGTGAAGGAAGTTACGCTCGAGCGGACCCTCACATTTTGCATGTTTGCTTAAGTGAGGAAAGCCACACTTGAGCGTGGACCCTGTTTTCAACAAGTTTTAGAAAAATGTTTTCAAGTGCATTTTTGCATCCTCATTCCATCCTAGGCCAAGATTAAGACACTATGATGAAGATAAAGGCTAGAAATACACTAAGAACAAATTAAATAAGTTGTGTACAAACTGAGCGTGTGTTCCAATGTATGTATTTATCATGTTACATAGGTCACGCTCCTCAAGTTAAATGAATTGGCTACTCTACTTGTCCATCTGGAGCCACCAGTTATATGTGAGTGATGACTTAGTAAAGCTATGTTCAAGTTAAATTATTTTCTGTATGAAATAAGATCTGTTTTATGAAATGTTATGTTCACACTATGAATGATTGTTCACCTTTGGCAAACATTTATAACATTAATGTTAAGATTCAAGTATGCTATCTGTAGCCGGACCGGAGGTTCCTTAATGGAACTGGCAAGTTATCTGTACCCGACTGAGGTTCCTTTATGGAACTGACAAGTTATCCGTACCCAATCCAGAGGTTCATTAATGGAACTGGCAAGTTATCTGTATCCGGCTGGAGGTTCCTTTATGGAACTGACAAGTTATTCGTACCTAGTCCGGAGGTTCCTTTATGGAACTGGCAAGTTATCCGTACCCGGCCGGAGGTTCCTCTATGGAACTGACAAGTATGATCTATGATGCTCTGTATATGATCTGTTAGCGCTAACGGATGAATTATGAATGATCAAACATGATTTCTGAATTTTGTATACGCATTAAATGAGAACACGAATATGAATTGGTTCTATGTACGGATTTAATTATGGGACGTCATTCATTTAACCCTTTACTCTGTTATTATTCACTAGACTCCCGTTCACTATTTATATTACGTATGCAGGTGATCAGGCACGTGACTAGGCTCAGAGTTGAGGACCTGGAGTGTCAGTTTTTGTCAGCCAGCCTTCGTGCCTCCCGAGGAGGTTCTAATTTGAGTTAAGCCTTGTGGATGTGTATTGGGGATGTAAAGGTTTTTTGTTCCTTTTGATTTGCAAACAGGTTTTCTGTTATGTATACATGAAGTGACTTAATTGTTGCATTTTGTTTTGATCGCACGTATGGTTATGAAAGTTCAAAATTATTAGTCTCATGTATGCCTTCACAGCTCATTGGACTATGTATATTTCATGTATTTGCTTTTGCAGCTCCTATTTATATGCTTTTATGTTAAGAGGCCTTCGGTAATCCAAGGATTACTGGCCGGTTACGACACTAAACCTATAGAGGCGGGTTTGGGTCGTGACAACTTGTGTGCGGATCATATAGTAAGTTAGCCTAATAAATCGGAACAAGAGCATATAATCTAAATAAGATTCAAATTATGATTAGTAGAGGCCGATCTTTGATCGGGCAAGCGGGAGTGCTCAATTTATGACCTTCCCTCTCATACCTAAGTTCCCGAGCCGAGACAATCTTGGTGATGACGGACACGTGGCCTTTGGCACGAGTCATGGGTTTCCTAAATTTCCCAAAAATATTTAGGTGGCGACTCTTTATCTGGCAAAGTAGTCCATTTTTGGTTATTTGATTCAAAATCGATTTTCCAAAAGATTTTTCGGATTTGAACTCCTTTGTGTTTTCTATTTTACATTGCACTTGTGAAATCAGATTCAAAATCACGAGAGTCCAAACTGTAGGGCTTATCGTCTTCCGAAAGGAGCACGAAAAGTCAAGCTACAATTTTTGACGACTTTGCTGGGGAAATTAGAAAAGTTGGCTTAAAATTCATGATGTGAAATTGTATGTACACTTATATGTTATTTGCATTGCATTTGCATTGGTGCGGTTAAGTCACTGTGTTTGCCATCTGCCATTCCTGGACGGTTTGCCGAAGGCTTACCTAAAAGCTTGCCAAAAGGCTGACCGGTCGTGGGCTCTGCCATGTTGGGAACATAACCCTTGGATCTGGACTACCCCTGTACTATTTGATCCTCCTTTCATTCTCAATGTTAGGTGTGAGATGTATATTAGGTAGTTTTTTTGAGGTACCCTTTTTGACCATTTGGCCTAGTTACATATAGAAAAGCCATAGTGATTGATCCAAACTAGGATAGGATGCTCACCCGGAATACAAGATTGCGTGAAACCACTTGTGTGAAATAATGAAACCCTAGTTCCTGACAAAACTAGGACAAGGTAATCTTACCCCACCATAGGGGTGTTTTGGCTCTCTCTTGTAACTGGTATGTGCTTTACAGTGAAACTGTACAAGAATATGCATAGCAATTGGAAATTTGGTATCTGTTTTAGAGGTAGAATTCAATGCGGAGTACAGTCCTATAGCTTTCATGTCTGTGTTGATAAACATCTTAACTGAGGTGTTGTACAGTTTCTAATTGTTGCTCTTTTTGCTTTATTTCTTTTGTTAGATAGTTTAAAACCATAGCTTTAAAAAGTTCGGATATCCCCCAAGTACTTTGAACCCGAGTCAGAAGGCTTTGCAACGCCGGGGATTTTGTTCGGGGACAACCCGTGTTTACCTCACTTCCACCGGTTACAAGACGGAGGAGAATCAAGCAGAGCTCACCGGTTCCATTTTTACAACAGTCACCCTCAACTCACCTGTGTCCAGTCCAGTTCAGGAACAGTCATCTACTTCTAGCCTAGCACAAGATCGATCACCTATTCCAATGACACAGTATCCCCCAGTCAGTTTGGAAGAATTAATACATCATCTGCAACAGACAGTTGAAACCCTACAGCAAGATGCGGCTCGTCAGGCCAATGTTATAACTAGGCTCCAACAACAGCAACCACAGCTAGCTACGGCCTCTGCATCCCATGCACCTACCATGGGTATCCCAACACCCGAAGCCACTCATACTACCAATGTTCAAGAAAACCAGGGCAATCCAACAGAGCCAATCCTAGCACAAGCCTCTAAAACCCCTGTTTATCAGACCGAGGCTTCATTTGAGTTCGAGGTTGACCCAATTGTACTTAAGGTCAATAAACTAGAAAACTTATTCAAGAGAGCACAAGGGGTTAACTCTATCCCGGACATAGAGGACGAGTACACCGATTTTGCAGTGACATTAACGGATCGGTTTAAAATGCTGCATATTGACCGTTTTGACGGTTCCGTAGATCCGATGGTTCGATTTAATGAGACTACAGAAGCTATCTCTCTTTGGCCGTACCATGTCAGAAATAGTGGCCATATGGTATGATAAGTTGGAAGACTCTGTCAAACAGAATTGGGAGAATATGGCCAAGGCCTTCATTGCGCAGTACTCATACAATACTCAAATTGAGGTCATAACATGTGATCTTGAGACAACATGCCAAGAGCCGAAGGAGGGTTTCTTTGAATTTGTGACCAAATGGAGAGCTAAAGTCTCAATGATGACCTCAAGGCCGTCCGAGAAGGATCAGATTAGGATAGTTGTTCGGAATCTGCACAGTAAGTTGCTATAAAAGATGATTGTTCTACCTGTGTTCACATTTACAAAACTCCATGAGATGGGAGTGCAAATCAAAAACGCCATGAAACAGGGGCTTATTACATATGAGAAGGAGCCGGCAAAAAGGCCATTTGTCCGTAGTTCCAATGTCGCAAATGGCAGCAAAGCTACAAGGCCATCAGATGTAAGTATTGTTACCATAATTAAGACTGCCGACCCCTTTGCCAACACAAGCTCACAAACACCGTCCAACCCTACCTGATCCCAAAGAACTTTCAACCAACTTTACATGACTCTGTCTCAAGCTATGAAGGTGCTAGTCAATAAAGGGCACCTCAAACCCTTAGAGCCTTGCCCACTTTCTGATCCTCTTCCACCCAAACATAACCCTGCAAAATACTGTGTGTTTCACCAACAACATGGTCATGATACCGACCAGTGCTTTCGGTTGCGTCATGAGATTCAGGATCTCATTGACAACAATGTGATTGCTCCACCTCAGAAATCAAATGTAACCACAAATCCACTCCCAGTCCATAATCAAGTCCCCCCATCTCGAAATCTCAACCTGATCTATACATTGGCCACCCCTTATGACCCCAACGTATATATTTCTCCCTCCCACCTACCAAAACCGACGTTGTTCATTCCAAAAAGTGCAGATCTATGTATGATGGACACGTCCAACCCTCAATCCAAGCCTGTGGTGATAAGACTTATAGTGGAAGGGGAGTCGACCTTGGAAGAAGGTACTAGATCGTTGTCGGAGTGCCCTAAGGACTCACTTGATAGGGTGTATGATCCAAGTTACTACATTGTGTCAAATGGTCAGATCAAGCCTAAATTGATGCTGCCAGCCTTGGTAGAAGATGGCCCGAGCCATGGGTTGGATAATTTAGCAAAGCTCGATGAGGATTTGGACAACCCGTAGTTCTTTGACGAGTAGGATCAGGGGGATGTACAGATTGGTTGGTTCAACTTGAATGGATCAACTGACAACCCTGGATTGCTAAGTGATGAGCCAAATAAGGATGAAGAAACTGAAATAAAACCAGAGGGAAAAGAAGCAGAGATAGCTGTAGTGGCCGGAAGGGCTGATGAGAAAGGAAAGCTGTTGAAGGACGCTAGTGTGGAAAACCTAGCCCCAGAAGTGGGCGCTATGAACACTGAGAATACTAAACAGGAAGCTGCACTGAGGCAGTTTGAACGAGAAATGATTGAGGATAGCCAGGAAACTGTAAATTCACAACATCCTGTGGGGGATACCTATGATGTGAAGGTGATACAAGCTGAGTTGGACAACTGTTTGTCAACCATTGAGAGCAAATGGTGGAACAATAATGATCTGCATTTGGCCAACACCGACGAAGACTAGGGCGAGTTCCTTCTAGACAATACGTGGTATGCCAAGAAAATAGACCATTTAACAAGAAGTGGGCGATATTTTAAGCCACTGCACCTAAATTAAGTAGAGGCATCTGGAAAAGATAGAGAGGCCGAGAAACAGAAAGAGAAACAATTGGAAGAAAAGGCAGTGTTGAAACAACTCAAGAAAATCCAAGCTGACATCTCAATCTGGGGTTTTCTCATGGCCTCCTGGGTACACCGACAGGCAGTGTTGTCGGCAATGGACAAGGCTAAATTGTCCATTAACACCACGCCTGAACAGCTTGTGGGTTTGGTCTTTTCGAGTGGTGCCAGGCCAACTCTTACCTTCACTGACAAAGAGCTGCCACCAGAAGGCTCAGCTTACAACAAACCGTTATACATATATGTGGAGTATAGGGAGAAATGGGTGCCGGTGGTGTTGGTAGATATCGGTTCGGCCATTAATGTCTGTCTTTCTCACACTGCCTATGTAATTGGCCTCAAACCAGTGGACTTTGTTCCCACAACCCAAGTGATTCAGGCATATGATAACACGAGTAGAGAGGTCATGGGCACAGTGCAAGTCAGAGTCTAGGTGGGCCCAGCTGAGCAAGAGGTCGAGTTTCATGTCTTGGATGTGTCGGCTACCTTCAATTTGCTATTAGGGAGGCCCTGGTTGCACCATGTGAAAGCTGTCTCCACCACTCTTCACCAAATGTTGAAGTACCCTCATGGGGGAGGAATGGCAATTGTTTTTGGAAATTCATCCATCCATCTGCAGCCAGAGGTGACTACGCCAATACTAGAGATCAACCATGGCGAGGAGGATGTATTTCTCTCGGGAATCACTCTGGCTGAAGCCCGGATAGTGCAGACTATTCTGGCCGCAGACGAAGGCATGTACATCAGCGCCCAGTCCATCTATTTCATGAACAAACTGCAACATGTTCCAGGAATGGGACTCGGGAAAAGTGGTCAGAAAGGTGTTGCAGCATTGACAGATGTGCCACACAATCCACATGCCTTCGGACTGGGTTATATGCCCACAAAAGAGAACTAGATAAGGAAGGGAGAAGAGATGAAGGGCAAAACCAAGGCTAAGCAAGCCAAAAAACACTATAAGCTCATCCACAGGCCAATCCAGGGGACAGTGAATGGCCACTTTGTTCGGGAGGGAGAAGACTTCCCTTTTTGTGGCTTTCCCGAGTCTTGAGTGAATTCCTCAAAGCAACGTGTTCCCGGATTCAAGATCTTCTTTGATCTGCAGTTGTAGGACAGTGATGATGAAGAAAGGGTTGAACCAAACATCAAAACTAAATAGAGCAGGGAAGGTCACTCAAATGGCAGCGAACCTGGAGTAGGGGTAGCACTGGCTAGTCTCCCGACAGATCCTGCGGCCGACCTAGAGAACTTGGGGGATAACTTTACTGTCTCCATGATAGGAGAAGAACCGGGTGTGAACCCAACCAGCGACATTTTGGATGCATCAGGGGCACCATCTCTTATCTGGCAGTTGGAGAAAGGCTATATGTCTAGTTCTGAATCGGGTAATGAGCTAGAATCTGATTCTAGTGAGTCTGTGGGGTCGAGATTAGGTTCAAGTTCTTCTAAGTCTGAGTCTGGTATTTCTGGGGGTGGTAATTCAGATACCAAAGTCCTTTTTAGGTCTTCATTTAGCTTTTCTTTTGAGTCTTTAATTAAAGATCTGGACCTTTTGAATGAGAACTCTGTAGATTCTGTGTACTTTTCTATGCCGTTGGTTTATTGTATTGACCAAAATTTTCATAATTTTAATGAAAACGAAGGAGAAAAAATTCCTCTAGCTTTGAAAAAATTGATTAATCGAGAGGAGAAGAGGTTTACTAAACTCTGTGCTGATGAAATCTTCGCCATTAATGTGGGTACTGAGAAGGATCCTCGCTTGGTCCAGATCGGGTCCACGTTGTGTTTGGAGGAGCGTAATCGTTTAATCGCTTTGTTAAAAGATTTCAAAGATGTTTTGGTGTGGTCCTACAAAGACATGCTTAGAATCGATCCTAAGATTGTATACCATCGGATCCCTCTTGACCCCAAGGCCCGATTAGTCAAGCAGAAGCTGTGTAGAATTCGTCTAGATTGGGCACTGGAAATGAAGGAAGAGGTCACCAAGAAAATCGAGGCAGGTTTCTTGTTAGTATCTAAGTATCCGACTTGGTTGGCCAACATCGTCCCAGTGCCAAAGAAGGATGGTTAAATCCGGGTGTGTGTAGACTTCCGGGACTTGAATAGAGCCAATCTGAAGGATGACTTTCCTCTGCCGTATATTGATGAGTTAGTGGATTTCACAGTAGGCCATGCGTTGTTATCATTTATGGATGGGTTTTCTAGGTACAATCAGATTCTGATGACGCCCGAGGATAGAGAGAAGACCACATTCACTACACCACTACCGAGTTATGCCGTTTGGTTTGAAAAATGCTAGAGCTACCTATCAGAGGATTGCAACTATCATTCTACATAACATGATCCACAAAGAGGTCGAGGTGTACGTAGACGACATGATTGTCAAGTCTAAAGAACGAGAGGGCCACTACACCGCGCTGAAGAAATTCTTTCAACAGATCAAGGAATACATATTGAGGTTAAACTCGCAGAAATGCACCTTCAGTGTAACGGTAGGAAACATGGTAGGCTTTCTAATCACATAGAGGGGTATTGAAGTAGATCCTTCCAAAATCAAGGACATCCTAGAAATGCCACCATCGAGGACTAAAACGGAGGTGCAAGGCTTTCTGGGTAAAGTGCAATTCATAAGACGGTTTATTTCCAAATTAACCTTGATTTGTAAACTACTATTTGGTCTCCTGAAGAAAGGAAAGAAATTCTGATGGGACGATCGACGTCAGTTTGCCTTTGAATAGGTTAAGCAGTACCTCCAGAATCCACCTGTGTTGTCGTCACTGGAGCTGGGGAAACCTTTGATTCTGTACTTGTCAGTTACAGATTCGACCATGGAATGCATGCTTGTTCAAGCATCTAAAGATAGGGTGGAGGAAGCCATCTACTATTTAAGCAAAAAAATGCTAGATTACAAGACCTGCTATACTCTGTTGGAGAAAGCTTGCCTAGCCTTGTTATGGGCTACCAGGAAGTTGAGGCACTACTTGTTAGCTCACTCTGTAATCCTGGTTTCGAGATTAGATCCCATCAAATATCTCTTTTAGAAACTAGTGTTTACAAGTAAGCTGGCCCATTGGTTGTTTTTTCTCTCCGAATTTGATTTCAAATATGTCACCCGCAAGTCGGTTAAGGAAAGAGCTGTAGCGAAGTTCCTGGCAGACCACCAGGTAGAAGGAGATGAGGCAGTGGAATACTTGTTCCCAGATGAAGACATTCTGCAAGTTGAAGAGGAAACTTGGATGATGTACTTTGACGGAGCGTCCAATTAGTACGGTTATGGGATAGGTGTGTTGCTGATAGCACCCGACAACTCCCATGTACCTTTAGCCTTCAAACTTTGGTTCAAGGTGTCCAACAATGAAGCAGAATAAGAAGTGTGTATTACTGGTTTAGAAGTTGTCCCAGAACTAGGGGCAATAAGGTTAGACGTCATCGGGGACTCAAACTTCATTGTTTCTCAAATAAACAGAGACTGGAAAGTCAAAGAAGAGAAGATGAAGGTTTACCATTAGACCCTGGATATTATGATTCCAAGGTTTGAAAAGTTGACATTCACGCATCTATTGAGAGAATAACTAGTTCGCTGATGCTTTAGCAACTCTATCTTTTATGGTAGACATCCCCCTTGGGGTTCGGATGCGTCCAATTATCATTGAACAGAAATACACGCAGGCTTATGAAACTATTGCCGCGATAAATGAAGTGTAAGACAAAAACCTCTGGTATTACGATATTTGGAACTTCCTAGAAAAGGAGACGTATCCACTAGGGGCAAATGCCAAGGACAAATGGGGAATACAACGAATAGCCGCCCAATCTATCATCTGCGGGGGTAAGCTGTATAAAAGAGGTCATCTGGGAATGCATAAGTTGTGTATGGAAGAAGAGGAATCGAAGTGCCTTATGGAGGCTATCCACGGCGGAGAATGCGGGGTGCATATGAATGGTGTTATGCTATCTCGGAAGAGTCTCAGGCAAGGTTATAACTGGTCTACTATGGAGGAGGATTGTATTGGTTTTGTACGGCGATGCCATACATGTCAAATTCATGCCAATCGCATGAATATCCCGCTGTCAACGTTTTACAACATGACTTTGCCATGGCCTTTCTCAGTTTGGGGAATCGACGTTATCAGTGCTGTTTCGCCAAAAAGGTCGAATGGACATGAATATATCTTGGTGGCGATTGATTACTTTACAAAGTGGGTGAAAGCTTAATCCTATGCAGTGTTGAAGGCATCGCATGTAGCCAAATTTATCAGAAACAATATCATCTGCCAGTATGGAGTTCCGAACAAGATCATATCAGATACCGGCTCCTATTTCAAGAAAGAGGTGATCGACTTGTTGGACAAATACAACACGGCTTTTCATAAGTCATCTACATACAGGACACAAACCAATGGAGTTGTTGAAGCCGCTAATAAAAATATCAAGAACATCTTGTAAAAGATGGTTGAGACCTACAGGGACTGGCCAGATAAATTCGCACTCTGGAGCTACAGAACTTCAATCCGGACATCTACAAGGGCAACCCCTTATTCTCTCGCCTACGGGATGGAAGCCGTTTGCCAATTGAAATTGAAGTCCCTTCACTGCTAGTTATGGCTGAGTGTCAGATAGCAGAGGCAGATAGGTAACAGAATAGATTTGAGGAGTTAATGTTGTTTGATGAAAAAAGGCTAAAGGCATTGTATCATGTTCAGGGCCACCAGTGCAGAATTGCCAAGGCTTTTAACAAAAAGGTTAAGTCCTAAAATCTTAAGGAGCGAGATGTGGTGTTGAAAGACAACTGAGCTCCCATCTATGACCCTAGGGGCAAGTTCAGACCTAATTGGACTGGTCCTTACATCATCAAAGCTATCTGGTTAGGAGGAGCGATTATTCTCATGGACTTAGATGGCCTGGAATTTTCACAACCAATCAATATGGACAAGTTGAAGAAATACTACCCTTGAGAGGCTCGCTAGGCCGAAAACCTAAAAGGGCGACCTAGGTAAAAGTTGGAGCAAGAAAAATTAGAAATAAAGAAAAACTAAGCTCGCAAGGTTGAAAACTCTAAAGGGCGACTTTGGCAAAAGTTAGAGCGCAAAAAGAGAGAGTTAATACTCGAGTGAATCTGAACCGAACTACGTAAGGCCTGATTCCCATCTTTGGGATACATAGGCAACTTTATCTTGAAGTTCAGTCGTAACCATCTCCAATTCAACTGTCCTGTTCATTTTTCTAATCAGGTGATCTCAGTTCATCATCTATTAGTTTGATTGTGATCTTCATTATGACAATGGAGAGCAGTAGTGGTGTTCAGGCAGGGGCAGTTATGATCTTTTGATTCGAGGTTGTACATCTTGAGGATCGATTCTGTGCGTGTCAAGTAGTGATCATTTTCAAAAATGGTTTTCGAAAGTTTTAATAAAAATTGATTTTTCTCAAAATTTTACATTTTATAACTTAGGCCATTTTTGGACCAAAAGGAAAATTTTTAGTGCTCACAACTTTAATTCTATTGATTTCAACATAAAATTCTCCAACTCTCCAATACAAATCAAAGTTGTTTTTACATCATAAAAACTTGAAAAGAAATGTCAAAGCAATAAATTAGGGGCATAGGCAAGTCAGGTGCTCCTGCGTCCTCTGCTCGTGCTTGTGGAAGCTTCTGTAGCCAAAATGAGCCCAGTTTGTGCCTCATCCTCGAGCTAAGCCAAGCACTTGTCAGAAAGGGCATAACTGAAACTAGGGGTAAGGGTTAGAAGATTTCTCGTCCTCCAGGCAGTAAGGTACCTAGCTAAGTGTGAAGCACGAATCGGGAATGAAGCCGGGTATTCTACCCCTTCCTTTGGGCAAGTCTTATCATGTCCAAACTGGCGTCTGAACCAAAAGGGGAAGTAGAACATATAGTGCGTAAAGCCAATCAACTGTATGCCAAGCTACCGAGTCATGTTATAACTCATCTCAATCAGATTGAACCAGGGGCAACGCCAAGCTATGTCAGCTGCAATTCTACTGCACTTCCAATTGCACCACTATCCCTTGTTGGGAAAGTCCATTAGTCGTTGGCAGAAGAAATAAGCTCAAGCTGAATACTCGGAGCAAGGGTCTACTACCTTCAGCTTATCTATGAGCCATACCTGGGAAAGGATGAAAAATAAGAGAGATTAAAGAATAGAGAGATGTGCGCGGAGAGAAAAGTCAAGAACGGGCTTTAAGAGAAAATAGAGCATGAATGTCGAGTGATATGTGAGGCATATATCAGAAAATATGGGAAACAATACTTGAAGAAGTAGTGGACTCCCCGCAAACCTGGTAGTCTTTCACCGATGAAAAGCATCTAAACCCATCAGGGTCTTAGCCAGGGCCAAACTAATGCAGCTTTTACCCTCTTTCAAGTGTTGGGCCACCTCAATCAACTTGATGTTGGCTCCACCGCAACTAAGGGCAAGAAGGTAATGTGCGAGCATACATAAAGAGAGGGTATGTTATCGAAAGTCTCGCTAGAGGAGGTCACCTCTGTCTCCAATGTCAAAAAATCAGTGAACTAAGCCGGGTATGTCCAGCTCCCCATCATGAGCCGGATCGAGCTTCGTGCAAAGTGAGCCCACACATCCGTCCCAGGGCTAGGGCATAGCCAAAACGGGACTGAGGCATGATTTCCTCATCGCGTCAAGATTTCATTAGTGCTTGAAATTCTTCAAGGGTCGAACATATTTCCTGTGCCCTAAAGTGAAAGGCATACGTAATCGGGTCCCAACATCGGACCGCGGCATGGAGGAACGGAAAACAAAGTGGAGCACGGCCCAACAGAAAAAACGCGTTTATGCCGAAACCCTAGAAATTTACTTTTTTTTGTGCGGTCTAAAGTGGCTATCCAATCCGTGAGCTTCTCGGCAAGAAATGTCTCAATTTGTGGAAGAAACAGTAGCTAAATGAGGTTCTCGAGAAGAAATCACGAAGAAGGACCTTTTGTAGAAGATAGGGCTGTGAGTAGAAGCCAGCTGTCAGCTTTCTGGTGGTTCTTCACATTAGTGGCCAGCAAGCCACTAATTGTGGCCGGCCGTCCACTTTTTCTGGCCTGCCGTCAATTAATGGTGGCCGGTCGTCCACTTGTGGACCAGGCAGTTTTGGCAGCCTGGTTTTGTCTTGATCTTTGTGTTTTGAGGTCTTGTTTTGAGTTTTTTGGTTTTAGCAAGTGTATATAGCTGTGTTTGAGTTGTTTTTGCCTTGCTTATCGTGTTATATTTTGTATTTTGGTCGTTGGTTGTCTCATTACCCGATTAAGAACATCATGCCAATACAAGTTTTCTTTTTCAAATTGAACCTAATTCCATTTTCATTTTATGCAAATATGGTGCCCATGATGCAAAAGCAAAAACTTTTTTCAATAAACTACGAGGTTTTATTCTAATCATGGTTTTTGCAAAAGAGAGTACAAGTTTTCAGAAGCAAAAATAAAAACCTATTTGAAACTATTCATGTGTTAAGCTACCAAACAAAAAGAAACTAAGCAAAAAATACAAAAATCGGCACTAGTCATCTCAAGCTCGAGAGGCCCTCTTCGTCCTTTTCCTTGGAGGGGACTCAGGAGCACTGTCTCCGTCAGCACCGCTATCATAATCAGACTCTCAGCCAGAGTCGGTCTCATCATCTCCGCTTCCTGCCTCAGAGCTAGCCTCGGTGTCATCTCTGCTCCCAGACCCCGAGCCAATATCATCACCCCTACTCTTAGATGACTCAGAATGTCGACTCGCTGCCTCTTCGAAGTCGCTGGTCTCGACATCATCATCACTTAAAACGGGCTCTGAGGGACTGCTTTGGCCTTAGGTACCCCTATCCCTACCTCAACCGCGACACACATCTTGGCCACGTATTGGGGCCTATCTCTCTCTTCTCTCTACTGCTAGAGGAGGTGCCGTCGGTGCTAGTGCTGCCACTGGCGCCCTTGGTATAGTTGAAATTTGGAAAAACAGTTGTCAACATATCAGCTACACTGTGTATATCAGATACAGGCATAGTATGTAGAATGAGCATCACTCAAAAACCAAATATAGTATGAGTACAGTGTGCCAATGTAGTGTATCAATGTAGTTTGGGGAAGACTATAATGGAAGTGCCAATGTATTAGTGGGAATATGATAGTGTGGTGCACAACAGAGTTAGTAGTGAAATGCATGCTGAAATAAAGAAAACTACCTGAATACCGTGAAGACCAAGCAGCGTCTCTCTCTTCTACACTATGCTAATCAGAGAAGCAACTAGCTCGAGGAGGCTCTCTGAATACTTCGTGGATGCCTGCAAGTGCATTTGAATGATCAATGTCTAGAATAATCAATATCTGAAATGGAAAATGTGGGGTGCAAATTGTAAAAGTATGGTCCATACTTGAGGCGCCCCTTGAGCTCTGACATACCTATGCCCTACCTCTGCCGGCTCGATCAGAATCTGGTAGGTTGTCCCGGTCGGCCGCCAATATGTAAGCATAATGGGAATATTCGGCCAACCGATAATTTGCCCAACAGGAGGGGCCCTCTAATATCAGCCCTGGTCGCTTGAGTCGCCTTACCCACCAAGGGAGCACCTACTACCTCGTCCGCACGAACGCCCGTCAAGGGGGGCATGAGATGAGTCTAGATGAACGTCGAGTAGTCGCCATCCACTCTGAAAAAGTCAGTATCTAGGCCCACCATGAACTAGATAATTGCCTCAACTAGGAGGCTATCTGCTGTCTTCATAGATGCTGAGGATGGCATGGGAACAACTAGATCGGGCGAGCCTATGGTCTAGCGTACAAACCATTCACTCAATAACCAAGCCCAGCAAACTGGGCCCTCTAGCAAAATCCGAAATCCGGATGTGGCCCAAGCCCTAGCGTACTGGTCCCTCACCCTAGCTGGCATCGTCGCCCAAGGCTGCCACGTAATTTGCAAATAGAAAATGTACAGATTGTTAGTTGTCGTTAGACGTCGAAATATGAATCAGAGCAGTGGTAAAGCAAAAATGACTATGAGTTTTAGGTTACCTCATCGGCAACCACCGTGTCAAAGTATCAACGGTAGAAGGTGAAGGTCATATCATCACGTCTCCGACATCGGCACCGGCTGTCATATCGCTGTGAATACGACACTACGGGGGGGATTTTATCTACAGGCTCTAGAGCCAGAGCTGAGAGATAGGCATAAACCAACAACTGCAAGAAAATAGCAACAGTGTTCTCAACCATACATGAACAGATATGAAGCAAAAAGTGCAAAGCAGAAAGCACAATATGTGAACAGATATGAAACAGAAAGTGCAAAGCAGAAAGCACAAGTTATGAACAAAATATTGAACATAAAGTACAAAAGTAGAAAGGTGTGGTGCATACCTTCCAGGCTCTCCAGTCGCCTCTGACCCGCTCTCTCCTTATGCGAGAAGTAGAACTCATGTAGCCATAGAGTGTGGCGAGGCCAGCTCCACTCCAGTCGTAGAATCGGACACGGGACAGGGTCACAAGAGCGCTCACTAAATATAAACCCATAGTGTTCCACCTGTTCACAAACAAGGTGGTACGAAGAAGGAACATCAAGAAGCCCCGGGCATACTGCTCTACCTCTATCGGTGTCTCAGGCTCACTCCCATAAAAGTGCTCAAAGAACCAGCTGTATCTCACCATCGTTGGTCTGGATAGAGGTGGGCACGCTCCAAGTAAGTAGATCCAAGCTATCTTCCACTCGTCCATATCCATGTCGAAGGGGATCAGATCACCCCCTACTCCTAAGCCTATGATCATAGAGAAATCGTCGGGAGTCATCGTCATCTCCCCAGTGGAAGAGAGGTGAAAAGAGTTAGTGGTGTTGCACTACCTCTTCACTAACACTCCGAGAAGAGCCCAGTTTGCTATGCGTCGTGAAAGTCTGAAGCAGAATAGGCCAAAGCCAGCATTGTCAACAAGGTCGCGGACCTCTGAAGGGAGCTTGCAATACCAGTCTCTCACTGTCGCCGCCCCATACCCTTTGTAAGAACGGGAGCCTCCTTGTGGCAGAGAAAGAGTGAATCAGACAGTAATAAGAGAGCATTCAGATGAAAAGCAGTGTAAGAAATACAATTAAAGAAAAGGCAAGAAAGCATGAAAATAGAGTTCGAACCTCAACGGCGCTACAAGAAAGATGAGAGTCTGTCTCCCTCAGTAGAACGTTCTTTGACATGCCACCAGTGAAATCGTTGAAGCGCCTGATGCCTCTAGGTGGCAGTATGTGTGTGCGAGGATAATAAGTCATCGGATCAAAAGGCCATATCCCTAGTGGTAGTGGCTCAGGCTCAAGTCCTGGAGCGAACTCTGCCTCAAGGACAACTGCAATGCCCTCCGCTGTCTCGCTGGCCTCGGCGATCACCGGCTTCTCAAGCTCAGCAGAGGGTGATAATGGAGATGGAACCTCGGAAGGAGCACTATCATGTGGAACATTGTCCGTCATCTGGAAAATGGGTGAAAAATGAGGAAAATGGAGAAAAAAGGGAAAACTTGAAAAAAGTCAACCCTAGGAGAGAGAGAAAATGGGAGAAAAAGTGAAAACCCGGGAAAATTCACAAAACCCGAGAGAAACTCGAGGAAAAGAAACCTAAAGTGGTGAAAACTCAAGAAAAGCAACGAAATCAAAATTTGATCAGTTCAAAGTGTAGGGAATCAAGCGGGTTTCGCGAATAAAGTTTGCATGGGGGATTGGAAAATGCGTATAAAGCACGAATCTAGAGAGAGAAAGCACCTAGAGAGAGAGATGAAGATTTCAAATGTGTGGGTGTGTGAAAAGTGAAGCCTTGATGTGTATTTATAAAGACCCGAAGCAAAATGACAAGTTTGCCCTCGAAAATGCAGGGGTGGCTGGCGGTCCTCCCTTGCGAGTTGCCTAACAAGTGATTACATAACAGGATTGTTTGGTGCCTCTGTTCCCTAAGGAATGTATGAGAGGTTCTCTTTTGGGTCCAGATTGATTCTTAGGGAGCTCAAAACTATGTTCCGGTGCATGAGTGTGCCCTACTTGCCAATATGAATAGGGAGTATCCTTTTGAACATGTTGCAAAGCCTCCAAGGGGTAAATCGGAGGTTGCCACTGAATATCGGTTTTAGTCATTCTGTCAAATTACATATTTGTTCTCTTCTATTGCATAGAATGTGCGTTTTCATATGTACTTATGTTGCATGCGTGCCCTACATCGTTCATGATTCATGCATAGAATGTGCTTTCAATTTTGGCATAACACATGCTTTCAATTAGCATCATGCGTAGATTGTCTATCTTGCATGGAACGTGCGTTGTCACTGTATTGATTTGTAATCTTGTTCACTTTGTGCATCTATCACACTTGTTTACTTTTTGCATCTATCGTACTTGTTCACTTTGTGCATCTATCGCACTTGTTCACTTCATGCATCTATCGTACACTTTCACTACATTGTGTATTTGTGGTACAGTCTCGTACCTTTTGGTTTTTTTATCTCAAGACGCGTGAAATGCTGCCTTGGACTAGTTTTATCTCGGGACACATGAAACGCAATACTAAGCGGCTTTTCTTCTCTTTCAGCGTGATTAGAGTATCTCAGGATGCGTAAAACGCAACCCTAGGTGAGTTTTATCTCAGGATGCGTGAAACGCGACCCCGAGCGGTTTTTTTTTCCTCTTTTCAGCATGTTTAGAGTATCTTAGGACTCGTGAAACACGACCCTGAGCAGTTTTTTCTTTTATCTCAAGACACATGAAACGCGACCCTGAGCGGTTTTGTTTTTTTATCTCAGGGCGCTTGAAATGCGACCTCAAGCAGTTTTCTTTTCTTAGTTTCTCAAGACGTGTGAAACGCGACCTTGAGCGGTGTTTTCTTTCCTCGTCTTACATTTTGGCGTGGTTTGAGTGTGTTTTAGATCTTTTTGCATGGAACCTGTGTTGGTTTTAAGCTTAAAGTTGTCCATTCATATGTTGTTAGCTTGTTATTGCTTATTGCATCATCTTGCATGATCATGAGTTTTCAAAATAGCAGGCTTTGTGAAGCATGTCAGTCCAACTTCAAAGTATTTTTGTGCATGTCATTTGCATCTTGTCCCAAAACTATGCTGGTTTGATTCCTTTCAAAGGGATACGTAGGCAGCTTACAACCGCAACCATTTAATTTATGTCTTGATAGTTTAACCAAGTCTTATAGCCTTGTCAAAATGGATCGTTTTCGGGCTTTGACATTCACTCACGTCATTTCATGACTTCGAGTTCTATCAAAGAGGGGCAATTGTAGACATCTCATTTTTGACAGCCCTTATGACTTCGGTGTCACCACTTGCGCAATCAATGATGAATTTGTATATGTTTGTCAAGTGCTTGAAGTCTTCAGCAAAATGTCATAGTTTTGAGCCTTCAAACCCTACACACCTTTTGCCTTATTTTGGACCAAAACCATAGTTTTTGAAGCCTAAAAACCCTAGGACCTGCAAGCCTACTAGTGTGTGTTGCCAGCCACCAATGTGGGCTGCCGGCCATTTGTGTGGCTTGCCGGCCAACATTAGTGGCCGGTAGTGTTTTTGTAGATATTTATGTTAGATGTGCCAACTGTTTCCACGGGTGTATGCATCTGCCCACACGTGTATGTATGGATATTTCAGAAGGAGTTTTATGTTTTTCTATAAATAGAAGACCTCCCTTCCATTTTTGAGGATAGAAAATTTTGGAGTAAAAATATTTCTCTCTCTCTCTCTCTACAATTCCCTCTCTCTCTTGCAAATTCTTAAGCCTTTGCCTATACACTCTAAACCAAACCTTGTGGTATTTGAGCTGAGGTGCTTTTGAGCTTACTTTGGCCTCTTGAGGATGTGTAACTAATGGTTTGTCACTTAGAAAGGGTTCTCCTCTTCAAGAGATATAAGTCTTGGCTTGTTTCTTTGATTTATTTGCTATTTTTCCTATTGTTTTTGGACTGTTTATACTCTATATTTTTGGACTAAAACTTGTGGTTTAAGGCCATTAGGGGTAGAGGAGTGGATCACCCTTCTTTGCACCTCACTTCTCAAGCTTTTGCCCTTGTGTTTCCCACCTTTTTGTCAATTTTTTTTGAGCTTTTTAATACTGAATCTCAAAGGTTTTTCAAAGGCTAAAACCATGTTTTTAAGTCCCAAAAATGGAGGGGCTAGTGTCCCCTCCTTGTGCTTGTTTACTAGCTTAACTTGCTCCATGTTGTAGCTTACTCTTGTAGCTCTTTTGCCTTCAATTCCAACATTGTTTTTAGGTGCTTTAGGACTGTATTAGTGTGCTTGTTCCATTTATGCCTTGTATTGCATGCTTATAGTGTAATGGTCCTCGTAGGTTTGGAGGTTTAGGCCTTAGATACCAACCTATTTGAGTTGATAGCATTTATTTCTTACTTTCCATACTTGTGATCACCTCTAATCACTTCTGCAACCTCCCTCATTTCTTGGTTTTTTCTTTGTTTTGAAAGTTATTACAAACCAAGTGTTTGTTTAAGCATGAGATTGAGATATTGTGCTTAATAGTTTAATCCCTTTGGGTGTTCATTACCAACGGCATGGTGTCTCTCTCATGCCCAAAACAACTCTTTGTTTGGTATTTCTTTCCATTAGAGGACTTAAAGATCACTATTGGACTTAATGAACTAAGGAATGGTTGGTAATTAAAATGAAGTAATAAAATTAGAACTAAAAATGATGCAAGATAATAAGCAATTTGGTGTTCAATCGGACGTTAATTGAACACATGGAAACTTGAGGCATTTCATACTTGCTAGTGATGAAATGGTTCAAGTTTCCAAGGTCAACCACTTCCCTTGATCAATCCATGATAGGGAGGAGGTTTGAGAGTCTTTTATTGTGCATTTATTGAAATTGTATTCCTTGATTCATAGACTATCATGCAATGAAATTGCATCGATTGATGGCTTGCAAATTGAGCTTGCCACTCCTTTGAGTTGTTTGATGATAAGGAGGGGTAAGGTGGACAAACATACCTTGAGAATACCCCGTTTGTACTCTGTATGCTTTCTGTTGCAACAAGAGGAACCAAGCTTTAGTGGCCAATAGGCCACTTCTTTTGGCCGGCAGGCTATCATTTGTGGCCAGCCGGCCACTACTTCTGACCTGCCGGCCACTTTTGTCAAATTGAGCAGCAACTTTTTGGAACAGAACAGAGTAGAGGCTAAGGTGAAAAGATGTTCTAACTGCGCAAGAAAGGCATTCTGGCAGCAGAACAATGGGCTTTTCGGGTGAAAATCCGCACATGCATGAGCATTCCTCGCTTACCGGAGCTGATTATTTAGCTTAGTTACTTCTTTCATGTTGTGTTTATGTTGTAATTAATTAGTTAATTCTAATTTGTAATTAATTAACTTAGTATAATTAAATAGTTAGTTCCATAGAGTAGTTAATTAATTAATTGTTTTTGTAATAACTAGCTGGCATAGTTAATTTATTCGGTTTGTAATAATTAGTTAATTCGTTTTGAAATAACTAGTTAATTAGCTTAGCTAGTTAGTTTATTTGGACCCTCTTAGCTAGTTAGTTTATTTGGACCCTCTTGTACGAGGGCACAGTTGTAATAATGTGTATGTCTTCCAACCCCACGTCTTTCTCCTTTTTATTTACCTACTTATGATGATTAGTTTAGAATATCATGTTTCATTTAGCATCTCTCATGCCTTGTATCCATTGTCTTACATGCATTGAGCTTGGCGCATCATTCTAACTTGCATTGTTAGTTAATACTTCTTTAAATACGTGCTTAGACCACATGCTATCAAATTAATTCATACGCCATATTAGTAGCCGAGCCTAGTAAATTGCATATCGCATGTGTTGTATTAGTCACATTGCATAGTTAGGATTATGTATTTTTCTAACTCTGTCTTCTTTTTTGGCTTGGAGTATTAGGTGAGTCTTTTTTTGTTTTTTTTGTTTTAGCATATCATATGAGTGTTGTTGTTACCATGTCAAAGCATGTTCACCATGAGGCTAAGTGCTTAAGTGATAAACTGTTTGAATGCTTGTGGATGAAGGCTAGTTGCTTGAATTGGGATAGGTTGATTAATGTACATTTGAGCCCACTTTTTCAAGTGGCACATTCACAAACTCTTTTCAAAAACAAACATGAAATCAAATGTTCCAATTTTTGCAAATTAGTCTATATTTGTGTGCACATCACATAGTAAGTTAGCCTAATAAACCGAAACAAGAGCATATAATGTTAATAAGATTCACATCATGATTAGTAGAGACTGATTTTTGATCGAGTGAGCAGGGTTGCTCAATTCATGACCTTTCCTTCTCGTGCCTAAGTTCCCAAGCGGAGACAATCTTGGTGATGACGGACACGTGGCCTTTGGCACGAGTCATGGGTTTCTTAAATTTTCCAAAAATATTTAGGTAACGACTCTGTATCTGGCAAAGCAGTCCATTTTTGGCATTTTGATTCAAAATCGATTTTTCAAAAGATTTGCCGGATTTGGACTCTTTTGTGTTTTCTATTTCACATTGTACTTGTGGAATTAGATTCAGAACCACAGGAGTCCAAACTGTAGGGCTTATCGTCTTCCGAAAGGAGCATGAAAAGTCGAGCTACAGGGGTCAAATTGAAAAACGCATGAAAGTTTGAAAAACAAAATGATATTTCTTCAAAGTCTCGACAGATTTACCTACCATAGCAATGTCTCTGACATTGACAAGAAGAGTTCTCGGCAAAGCCTCCACTACAAGGAATGCGCAAGACTTGTCCATGATTTCGAGCCTACCAATGTTTTCATCCTCTTAAAGTATGGTAAGGAACCCTACATCGGTGTGTGCTTTCACACTGGAGTAGTCTACAGTCTCAGTGG
Organism: Camellia lanceoleosa; assembly: GCA_025200525.1. Classification (NCBI taxonomy): domain Eukaryota; kingdom Viridiplantae; phylum Streptophyta; class Magnoliopsida; order Ericales; family Theaceae; genus Camellia; species Camellia lanceoleosa. The sequence goes on along the minus strand of CM045758.1, from coordinate 166,863,873 downwards.
TGAAGTTGTATTTGTTGATTCTAAATTCACAAGGCCATCCCTCAAATGAAAAAGTTAGTCAACCCCATACCTTCAGCTAGCTTGCAAGCAATATCCATTGCTAGATTGTGTATTGCTTCAGCATACATCTTTGTAGTTTCTCTAGTAATAATAGCAAAAACAAGAACGAGTGAGTATTGAAAACAACTTCAAGGTAGACATTGCAATACAAAAAAAAGTATGCCCCAAAATAGCAAATTGTTCTTACTCTTACCCTTAACCTCTCAAAATTTTCCCTTAATCTTGTTTGAGGGGTTTTTTTTTTTTTTTTTTTTTGTGTGTTTTTTTGGCCGAAGATAGCAGTATATTAGATAGTGAATCATGAAAAACAAAACCCGTCCTCAACTAAAAGAGGTAATAACCAAGAAGGGGGAGTGACATCCTATGAGATACACCCAACCCCACTACCAACAACAAACTTTGCAATAGAATAGGCTCTACCTTATTCGGACCCAATTGGCAGGCATCTCCATAGACCCCCTTCCTTCCACTTGATTATCAGCCTCATTTGCAAGCTTAGCATTTACCTTAATAAGGTTTCCATACCAAATTAGGAATCAAATTCAGATAAAGTGATTTACTCATCCCAGAGAAAGAGACCACGCGATCTCGCGAGACAAAGGAGGAAGAGAAGAATGTAGGGGATCGCGGTGGCGGAGCTGGTCGACTCTGGAGAGGGGCGAAGGGCATAGCTCTTCTTCTAGGAGGCTTCTCAAGATGTCGTTGTTTTTTCCTTTTTTCCATTTTTTTTTTTGAAAAATCATGGAAAAGTATATATGACTTTAAATAATAACATTTGTAAAATTTATCACTAATTTTAATTTATTTTTATTTTGACACCGAAACAATGTGCATTTCAAAAATGGGTGGCAGAGATTGTGGGATGGAAAAGAGAGGTGGTGGCGGTCTTTATTTATCAAAAATAAAAATAGAGTATTTTTTTAAAAATTTTAAATTTTTGTCTAAAAAGTAATTTTCCTAAGGGGTAAAATCATAATTTAAAAAAAAATAGATAAATAATGGGTGTAAATAGGCAAAAACATGGTGTAAACAGAAAAGCTCTCTTTGCACCGCCTCAGATTCTCTAAAATTATTTTCCGCTTGCATGAATTATTATGAGCGCATTAACCAATGTAAACAAATATGACACCCCCAAAAAACACTACAATATATAATGTCTATTAAGGGAGAATTCTATTATACACCCTAATAATGATTGAGACCCCTAAATTTGGAGACCTTTATGAGTCTCAAAATGATCTGAACTATTCATGTGAGAGAGATAAAAAAAAATCACACACACACACACACACACACAACACAACACAACACACATGAATGATCCAGATCATTTTGAAGGTCATGAGAATCCTCAAAATTGGAGTGCGACTCATTTTTGTATACACCCCATATCATATGTTTTTGTTTGGCTTTATAAAATAAAAAGGATTAAGAGTACGGTGGGATTAAGTAAGAAGATTATTAGTATAATGATTATAGGTTGGAGATCTAGGATAAGGAGTATTTGTTTATATACCACCTCATTAGTAATACTATAGATAATATTATTATATAAAATTAATATTTTTAATATTTAAATATTTTTTTTATAAAATATATAAATTTTACTTAAAAATCATTTAAAAATTCACTAATCCCCACACTCAATTTTTAATCTCAACCTTACCATATGATTGATAGTTCTACCAATGGGGGAATTACTAGTTCAGGAGATAGTTAATCTCTTCACTCATGTTCCCAATCAAACACTCCATGGCCATGTTTGTTTGGCTCTATAGGATGGAGGGAATTAAGAATACACAGGGATTGAGAGGGGAGATTATTAGTGTGGTGATATTAGTTTGGAGATGTAGGATAAAGAGTATTTGTTTGTACACCACCGGATTAGTAATACTATAGATAGTATTAATATATTTTAATTTTTAGGATTTTTTTTGATATTATAATATTTTTTTTTTGGTTCTAAAAAATATAAATTTTGTATAAAAATTATTTAAAAATTTACTAATCCCCTCATTCAATTTCTAATCCCAACCCCACCATAGGATTGATAGTCCTACCAATAGGGGGGATTATTAGTCTAAGGGAATAGTTAATCCCCTCACTCATAACCCCAATCAAACACTCTATGGCCACGTTTGTTTGGTGGATTAAGTTTAATAGGATTATGAGTACGCTGAGATTAAATGAGGAGATTAGTAATATAGTGGTATTAAGTTGAAAATGTAAAGTGTATTTGTTTGTGTAGTAGTGTTGTAGTATTAATTGATTGGAATTAAACCTATGAAATTTCATAATTACCCTTATTCCATTATTGTAATCATATAGGCTAAGGGGTAAAATAGTCTTTTACCCATTAATCCCATGGGAATACATCTCAATCTCATGCAAAGTCCCTCCATAGTGTAGGATTACTACTCCAAGGTCCCGTTTGTTTGGCCGGACTAGAGTATGATGGATGTGGGTCCTACTCATAATATGTTTGGTGTTATTTGGAAAGGTCGGCTTCACAGTTTGGGTGACTTAATAATCTCCCTCAATAAAGGGATTAGCTTGGCTGGGAAAATCGTGGGATTAGGAAAATAGTAAGCGGATTAAGTCTATCCAGTTGTTCGCCCGATCGTTCTCCTGAACGTCTAGAACAAAGCTCTTTTTTTTTCTTTTTTTTTTGCAATTGTAGCCTGTTATTTTAAAAAATAAAATTTTATATTTGTTTTAGATATTTTTTTAATATAAATATTAATTTTTTTTAGATTTTTTATAAAAATAATTTAACAATCTCATTAACCATCTCTTACACTATATTATTAAAACAAACACACTTTCACTTAATCTCCTCACTAACAAACTTGCCTGTAGCTTTTTATTACTTTCCTTTAAGTGCTGTGAGTGCTATAAGTACTAAGCAAGAAGCAAGGCTTTTCGCAAGAGTTTTCTTGTAGAATTTAATCTTAAGAAAATAGCTAAGGATGTAAGGCAACGATGAAAAAAAGAAGCTCAACTCCAATTTTGGTTTAGAAAAGAGGGGAAAAGAGAACCTTCCATGGTTGTTAGCGGCAGTCTAAGGTTACATTTGAATAACAGTTCAGTGGAATCCTTATTCTCATCCGCTAGCGAAAGAAAAAAGTTCAATCTTCCTTGCATGGTTTGGTGGCATTAATTAGAATGAGAAGAAGCGGCAACGTGAACAAGGCAGATTAGGAGTCACACGGAATTCTCTTCATTGGGATTGCCTTTACTTGGGCAGATTCCTCAAAAGGAATGAGAGTAAAGGGCATCAACTACTTCGGATAAGTGCATCGGAGAATCCATTGCAGCTCTTGCTCTCTCCTAGGTATCAGACTATAACTGAACTAACAAAGGCTTAAGAGATGCTTTAAAGGACAAGTTCTTACAGGCCGTAGTAACTAACTACCTATAGGAGACTACGCCTTGTAGGACAAAGAAGCCTTCGAGCAATCTATACTTCTATTAAATGGGGCATGAAAGACGAAAAAGCAACCTCCCTTCTTTAGCATTATTCCCAGCTCGTGGGGAATTGAGTGGCCATAGCATTTTTCGAAAGAAATAGGGAGAGATACGTCCTTTATAATAGGATGTTAGGCCACCAAGAAAGGGAAGCTATTGACTTATATCCCATTCGCTACGTTCAAGCTTTCAAAGAGTAGATTCACTAGCAAATTTTTGACTTCTTTCTTTTTATACCGTCAGTTTGTGCCAATCAAAGAAGTCCAATAGCTGCGCTTACAAAAGATTCAATGACATCGCTTATTCCTCTAAGCATGCTACCAGTCCTAGCTACTGAGACCTGACTTAGCAGACGGGAACTCGCCTTGAGTTAGGTTTAAGATGTAACCACTTCCAACGGGAATTGAACCACCACTTCATCTTCTATCTTAGGTAATGCGTGCACAGGCTGCCCTAATATGTTTTCTTCTACCCTATCTTCATTACTTCTCACCTGGTTATTCATGTCTTTGTTGAAACTTTGTCTGATTTGTCTGTTATTAGCCTTTCCTCCTTAGATAATTCCATCTAAGATACCTTCACATAATCGAAGCAACCACGACTTCACTGTTGTGTCATAGCTAATAAGGTGGTATGTTATTTCATCCCTATACTCATCTTTTGTAGTCTACCTAGCCAAAAATATTTATACTTTTTGGCTAAGGGAGACAATGAGATGTGTGTGTGTGTTTATATGGATATGAACAAAGATACATAAAAAAAAAATGAAAAATAAATTAGCTACCCTAATTATCTAAACAAAAGTTGCTTTGAAGTAGAAGTTGAGAAATAGCCTGCTCCCAAACCGAAGAGAGATCGAGGATATTCACTCATTTTCAAAGAAAACCACGCCCAGCGCTCTTTCCTTTCAACCATTACTAGGTCTTGATACGGTTTTGTTTATTGATCAGCTCTTCCTCGAAAGAAGAAAAGTAAAACTGCTACAAGGGATTCAATTAAAACCGGCTCTTCTCTTGCTCTTCTGGTGCTCTTACTCCATCCGAAGGGGAGGGGATCCCTAAATAGAGTAAGGGGGCTAAGTATCCGCTTAGAGTTTCGCAGCTCTGTCTCTCGAGCTACCAATCCGATCGAGAAGCCGAATGAAGGCCAGTCAGAGTAAGCGGCAAAGCTGTCTTAAGCAAATGATATGATTTAGCAGGTCTAATCCTCAAGACACGTCACTTTCATTATATTCATTTTGCCTGCAGACCTCCTCGTCTATAGGCATCTTTACTACTTTAACCAAATCATACTTACTTGACTTCGCTCTTCGCTTTACTTTCAGAAGGAAGACAAGATGAACTTCGCTATTAACTGACTACTACCCCGGTTATCAAATCAGACTGCTTTAGGACTCTCACTTTTGCTTGAAGCCTGGAGATCGGTGCTTGGTGAAAGCTTTCTAAGCGAGGCATAATGTAATAATGAAATGAACATATAAAGGATTAGTACAATTTCAAGTGCAAAATTTCCTAGAACTCTTATTTCTTAGTCAAAGCCTTTTGGCCTCTTTCCCTGGGATTGATTTTAAGGCATGAAAAAACGGTCTTTTTGGCATCAAATAAATCTCTTTCTGGCTAGGACATATAAATATAAGAAATAGAGGATAGTTGAAGGGTTAGCGAGCGAGAGCTCTTTCTTAAATGAAGGGATCTTCCAGGAAGTGCAAAAAGAATCGGTAAACCATACAAGCTGGAGGTCCTTCTGAACCTTTTTCTTATGTTGCATTTCAAGTAGCACCAGCTAGCTAGAACTAGAATAAGATGACAGATGATGATTGAACCTACTCGATATCAAGAACCTTCCGTATCTTACTTTCACCATGCCCTTACTTGCTTAAATTTAATAGTTCGATTCCCCTTAATGGTTTATTCCAAGCCCAAAGGCCTTGTCTTGTGAGTTTTTCTTCTCTCAAGTTCTAATTATTCTGAGCTTAGGCTATAAAGGATTCTCTAAGCCAACCCAACCTTCGATTCCCTCAGCTTCTCGCAAGAGCCAATCTAAAGCATTTCCCAAACGGCTTACTTCTTGTTTGCCTCGGGTTCATCTTAATCTTAATCTTAATCTTAAAGGGCTTAACTTCTTTATTTACCTTATCAAATGGAGCTTAACTTAAAGAGTTTCCTCAGCTCTAATTCATTCCTAGCCTTCCTCCTTTCGCTTACTTTCCTGTCCCCCTATCTATCTTTGGCTTAATACAAGGATCAGGCGATAACTATAGCTATAAATAAGTAGTAGATTAGCAACGAAGGCTCATACTCTATGGCTGCGTCTAAAGTCAAGCTAAGGAATGCCCTATTTTATGAAGGCTTCAGATCTCATATAGATTTGAAAGTGAAAGACCCATTGGACGGCTATTCTCTCATTGTTATTCTGCTCGCTCTCATTCGCTTGAGTAGACCTTTCATTCAACTCTCCTTCAACCTCCATCATTGCCAGACTAGAATAAACTTCAGGACCCAGGAAAGGCAAATAGAGAGAACCTGAAAAGAGTTTCATCAGCCAGCACACCTCCAAGATCAAGAGCTAGTGGGGTAGTACCGAAAGAGTTCACAAAAGAATGCCCGGTGAAATCTCATAGGTTCGGAACCTCCAGAAAGCCTGGAAAGACTATGTTTTGAGGGATCTAGAAAGCCTGAGACAGGGTAAGGTAGACCATATTCTGGGGGTCGCTTTCCTTCCCTACTAAGTAAAGCAACCAAAGTCAAAGCAAGCTCCAAGTCTTTCTGGTCATGCTTTATCAGTATAGGGGCTTCCAAATCATGAATCTTTTCTAGCAAACTATCTATAGTAAATGGCCTTTTGTTTCCTTCCTCCTCGCTCTTACTTTGAAGTTCGAAGGTTCCTCTCCTTCACCGAAGGTTTGCTTAGCTCTTAAACTATTCCTATTCTCAACCCCTCTTGTCGACCAACCAAGATGGCGAAATACCTGAAAATAAGCTAAACGATTAAAGCTCTTAAGTTAGGGTCCAAAGAAGACTCGACTGCTAAGGAGAGAAGGGGAGTAAGTAAGAAAATCCTTTTCCTTGGAACATAGTACAGCCAGTCCCAAATGGAGAAAAACCGATATCGAGGTGAAACTGATAATTCATCTTGATAATAGAATAAGCTGATGCGAGTCTAACAATTCCACCAGTAAGAAAGGAAGAAGCAGAAGAAGCAAAGATTAAAGAAACTCACTCGACCATAGGAAGCGCAACATTGCTTTGGCATCCTGCCTTCCCGATTTCTTCTTAAGAGATATCCATAGGCTTTCTTTCTGGTGAGCTTACCGCAAAAGAAAAAAGAGGACTTCAACCAAAACAATTCACTTTACATCGTCCGAAAGAGACAATTCACTTTACATCGTCTGAAAGAGGCCAAGAAAAAGAAGTTGAAGAGGCAGAAGAGATCTCAAGACCCAAGAAATAACTGAAAAATCCAAGATCTTTCATTTCAAAGTGTGCACTGAGAGATTGTTTGAGATCAGAAATACCAGCAAGGTCATCTCTAGTGATAATCATATCATCAACATAAAGAAAGAGGAGAATGGAGCTACACTCAGTTTTGTGAACAAAGAGAGCCGAATCATAAGGACTTGAGGTGAAGCCAAAATCTCCAGTGACCCTGCTGAACTTGGCAAACCAAGCTCGAGGAGCTTGTTTAAGCCCATATAGTGCTCGACAAAGTTTGCATACCTTGTTATGAGGATGATTATACCCAGGAGGAGGTCGCATGTACACTTCCTCTATAAGATTGCCATTGAGAAAAGTGTTTTTGACGTCTATCTAAAATAATCTCCACCTTCGAACTGCGGTAACTGCAATTAAACTCTGAACGGAGGTAAGAGCAACTGGAACAAATGCTTCCTTATCTCATAGTCAATCCCATGCTCCTGTGTAAAACCTTTACCAACCAAACGAGCTTTATAACGCTGTACTAAACCATTTGAACGTGTCTTGATCTTGTAGACCCATTTACAAGCCACAGCTATCTTGCCAGAAGGAAAATCAACCAAATTCCATGTATAAGTTCTCTACAACGCCTGCAATTCTTTTGCCATTGCTTGCTGCCAAAGGGGATTAAAGCTAGCCTCATGATAAGATTGAGGATCATGCTGAGAAAGATAGAGAAGTAGTAATAGTCATGAAGATAAACTGGTGGCTTACTTACCCGAGTAAAGTTACGAGGAGACTCAGTTTAAACGTCGATGGTAGGACCATCAGATAGAGCAGGCACCTCAGAAGAGACCATAGCAGTAGGCGTAGATAAAGATTTTGTATCAAGGTTATCAGGAAACAGTTCAACAAAGCAATCAGTAAAGAATGATGAAGTGGGGATAAATGGTAGGTAAAACTCGGGCATAGAGGAGAACATTTTTTGTTCCCAAAAGATAACTTGTTGAGAAATACGAAGTTGTTTGGAGAGTGAATCCCAACACCTATAGCCTTTGTGTTCAATCCTATAACCTAAGAAGCAGCAACTCTAGCTTGAGCTCACTATTACCTTTTCAGGCCCTATCTTATCCCGAGCCACTAATCTTTAGTAGCTCTATTCGATAGATGTGGATTGACAAATTATGGGTCCCTAATTGGATAGGCAACTAGCACTACTACGACTGGCACTATGACTCGCTACCTGGAAGTGCCTCGTCATACCACCTAAGGAAGTTTCCTTGGTCTGACCTCAGGGTCACATTAGACTAGCGTTGCTATTTTGGTTGGCACTGCTACTTGCACTACTAATAGCTCGAACTCAGATTGGGGCAAGCAATGCAGGTATTTATCACTACTTTCTATCTAGTAGCACTGGTTCCAAACTCACAATCAATCTTAATCCATTCTATCTTACAAACAACTAAGCAGTAACCCTGCTACTTATACTTATTTACTAAACAAATAAAGGGGAAGGAACTTAACGACCCATTTGGCCTCGTTCTTTAAAAAACAAAATAACCAGATGAACCGAACTACAAAAGGCTTCGTACCTATATTTTGTCCAAAGGGAGAACTGCTAGCTAGGGCCCCGTCCCTTACTTTTTAGCAGGGTGCCTGACTGTATAGAATGAAATACCATAAATAGAAGTGAAGTAGTCAAGCCCCAAAAGCACACTTATTTGTTGGGGCAGTGACTATATGTGAAAAAGGTATGGCTTAATAGTTGTAGGCAGTTCTTTCCTCCCTTTTGCGAAGCCTATCCTTGGGCTTTTCTCTCTTGCTCATGCTCCGTATCTCGATCCATATCAGGCTCTCAATCTTAATCTTGACCAATATTCATACCCCGTGGAATTCGTGTGAAAAGCAATTCATTCTCATGAATCTTTCAATTATTTCAGTTAGCTTGTTGATTGAGCAAACACAATGACTGGCATGAAGGAGTGCGATGAGGTCGAAGTTCCCACGGAACATAGTCCTCTAGAATGGTGCTTTGGTTAAAGAGAATGGAGGGAGTAAATCACTTACTGAATCTTTGAAAGAAGAGAATGCGCTTCAAGTCAGCTCATCATGTTCAATCTGTTGAAAGTGGATTTCATTAAGCGGTTCTTCCATCTGATCTGGCAACTGAGATTAGAGTGAAGAAGCTTGCTGATGAGAAAGAAAAAACAAGTTGAGATCTTAATTCTAATCTTTGAATTTGATCTCAAAGAAAAAAATGGCTTTTGACTTCATTCATCAGAGAGATGGAGCGAACGAAGTTTAGTTTTATTTATTAAGACATTTCGAATCCACTTCTACTGCGACTCCAACAACAAGCCCTTATGCTACAAAACCTTTTGCGCAATTAAAAAAAAAAAAAAAAAAGGCATCCTCAGAACAGTAGATCATACGAGAAGATCATACGAGAATTGAGTTCGATCATGCGACAGTAGCGATCGATCAGTGAAGGCTGAATGTTACTACAATCTTTTAAAACTATTTCGAGCATTAAAGTTGCATTTCTTAAGATAACACGAGTCAACCGATGTGACCAAAGAATTCCTTTAGGAGAAAGCCACTAATCTGGAATTTCTTCATTGAAGAAGGGGACTTGCTAAGTTAACCAGAAAAGCTGGGATGCTTGAGGCAAAACTACCTCACAAAGGGGAGATGGCGATCGATTCGATTTCTAGACTCTTTGTTTTTTACTATTTACAAAGCTGGAAGCAAAAGGAAGGATAGGCTTTGGTTACCAAAAGGAGAAAAATCCAAAAAAATGAGTAAGGGGTGTTTGTCTTGTAGTTTTGACTTCCTTGGCAAGTCGACCAGAGAGATTCATCCATTTATGCAGTCAGTAGTCCAATGGTCCCTCTATCTAATGAATCAATGGCCGCTGATTCGCTTCAATGCTATTTAGTGCCTTTGTGATATCTAAGGAAAGGGGAGAAGAGACTATAGCTTAACGACTAGAGTTTCGATCGAGCGTCCACTCAATAGATTGAAAAGATGAACGAAGGACGCATACCTCCTAGATCAAAGAAATTGAAACTAGGCTCCTAAACCTTTCCTTCTCTTACAGAGGGATGTCTATAGTACTCTCACTTTTAATTCCGCCATGGGAAAGAATAACTAAAAGTCGATTAGATTCCTCATTTGCTAAAGCCCTCTCCAAAAGCACTCTTTGAACAGAACTTATTTGACTGGTTGAAAGAGAATGCAGAGTCGAATGAGGATTGGGTTGGCCAGAATATCAAGTGGGGCACTTGGTTCCTTGTCACAGTTTCAACCTTTTGGGCTAACAGGAACAGGGCTATCTTCTGACCCATGGCCTCTTAACGTCTTAGAAAGGGAAATTTTGAAGTTCTCTAACCACTCAAGCCTTTAAGGATAAAGCGCGACCCAAGAAGTGTAAGGAGATCAATGTGAGTTGGGTCAAGCCTCTTCGCAAGTAGGTCAAAGTTAACACGGATGGCGGTAGCGTCTAATCCTCCGAGGCAGTAAGAGGGGGTGCTGCGTGATGAGGAGGAGACTAAATTGGGGGTTTTCCTCAATGTGGGTTCGACAAATAGTCTATCTCAGTAGAACTTTTTGGCATAAGGAAGGGTTGAATCGGCACAGGAGAAAGGCTTTAGAAAAGTTGTGATTGAATCTGAGTCAGAGGCAGCTATTAGTCTTGTTAAGATGGGTGATGTGAAGAGTCATCTTATAATAACCCTCATTCTTGTCTTAGCCACGTTCATGTGCATTTGCATGATTTTGTCTTGTTAAGCTTGCATTTGTAGACTTTGACTTGTTTTGCCTAAGTAAAGATCCCTGTCTTGTTTTGTGTTTATGTGTTTTGCCTAAGTTTTATATGCATGCTTTGTTCCTTGCTTGCTATGTTAAGCCTAGGTTATGCCAAGTTTAAGTCATGTCAAGCCTAGGTCATGCCAAGCCTAGGTCATCTTAAGCCTAGGTCATCTATCCGTAATGTCTCAAGCCTAGATCACACCTTTGAACCTCTCACACCTAGGCCATTGCACGCCAACACCTAAGACCACCTTGGAACCACTTTGGTTGACCTCCACCTTCACCCTGGCATATTGGCCGAGATGTCATCATCTAGGCCGAGATGTGTATCATCTAGGTCGAGATGTTATCATCTAGGCATCCTAGATCTTTGATCCCTGCACCTAGTGATCTTGTTAAGGCTGGTATGACCTAGGCGAGGTGTGGCACATCTAGGTGAGATGTGGCATAGCTAGGTCAAGTGTTATCCTTCCTAAATTTGAGATCATTGAGACCTTACTTGCGAAGCCTATGTCTTGATCCGAGATCATTGCCTTGTCGAGAATGCCCTTGTCACCTCATTTGTTGTACACACTTTGTCATGCTCTTGTCTTTTCATTACGCACCTTTTGAGGAGATCCAATCCGACATTGCCACGTGTCGATGGTGGGTATTAGCCAGTAGTAGTGAGAAATCCATATCATTTTGTCATATCCTAGCCTTGTAGAGAGAGAAGCTTTAGGAAGAGGGAAGAAGTTCTTAGAGTGAGACTAGATTTCCAAGCTTGATCCCTAGAGTTTGAACCGTTGGATTTACGTTTTGAGGTTAGATTCTTGATCTACTCTTGTTGTTCTTTACGTTGATATGATCACATTGCATGATCTAGCATGATTCATGAGCCATGCATTGATTTAAAATTTGTTTTAGTGAGAGAAAATGATGTTCTTGTGTTCTTCAAGAAAAAACTATGTTTTGATCCGAAAGTTTGCAACAAGTTCCATGTTTTTGTGTTTGTTTTCATGAAATCTCCAAGCATGGGTACCCAGGTCCATGTTTTTGAACTCATATCATGAAATCTCAAATTTTGGAATAAAAGTTATGATTTTAGCATTCATGTTCTTCATGTTCTTCAAGAGGAAACCCAGATTTCCAAACTTCATTTGCCTACGTGTGGTCACTGAGACCTACTCTTGCCTAGATCTCACACCTAGGCCAAGCATCGTATCTTACCTTAGCCTACCTTGCATGATCACTTGCACCTTAGCCTATCTTGCATGCACACCTAGGCCGACCACCACACACCTAGGCCGACCTTGGTATACCTTTGCCGGCACCTTGTAACATCTCGGCAAGCAGCCACACACCTAGGCCTAGGAGACAACACCTCGGCCAAGAGGTGTGGGACCTCGGCCAAGACCCCCTGAGTTCACCCATGTAGGCCACTTTTTCCTAGATCATCTCTGTGCATCCATTCCAAAACCTGGTTGGTACCCAGCATGTTTTCCTTAGAAGAAAAACAGTGTTTTGACTCCCAGCATGTTTTCCCCAGAAGAAAAATAGTGTTTTAACTCCCAGCACATGTTTTTCTTTGTCTTGACTTGGTTTTGGAAAGAAATGCCGGGATCTTTACCCTCATGTAAGGCTTGTTTTGAAAGTGTATTTCATAACCATCTTTGAGCATTCCTTCTTGTCTTCTTGAAGTGTATTCAGTGGACTTTTATTATGTATTTGTAGGTCTTGGATCCTTGCCTTAATCCCTACATCCGAAGAGCAATGTGAGTGGTATTTTTAATAAAGTTATGTTATAATGTTTTGATAAAGCTTTGCTTTGCTTTGTTTTGGTAAAAGTATTTGATCAAGCATGAATGATTATCCACTAGTTTTTGTATCAAGTATTATGTTTGTTTTGATGACATTCTTGGAAGGTCCTTTCATGCTAGGGGACGTTAAGTCTATGTAGCACCTTTGTTTGAGATATCTCTACCATCGACGGTCATGTACGGATGGTACCACCGACGGTCTTGTACGGGTGGGTTTGTCTAATCGATTTCGGGTCGGTTATTCCTTTGTTTTGTCAGGAATGTCATCCTTTGTATTATGTAGTTGTTATTAAACATCCAAGAAGCCTTGAAAGAATTCGATTGATGAACTTGATTCATCCCATGTTTTGTTACAAGCTATGATATGTATTGTTTTGATAAAGATCTCAGATATCATTCATTCAAACATTTATTACTAATATCATTTACTAAGTATCCAAGCTCACCCTCCCCTTTATATATATGTAGGTGACGAGCAAGAAGGCGGTGACGCCTAAGATGTTATGTGCAAGATGTTTTGATTCATGTTTTGCATCATTTTGAAGATTATGCTTCTTAGCTTTGTAACTCATGTCTTTGTATATTTCAGCTTGAGAAGCCTTTTGATCAAGATGTAATATTTAGTTTTAATTCATTTGTATTCAAGTTGTAGAACTATGTTAAGATGTATGACATTTCATTTGATCTATACTGACTCTTATGGATTACTTAGATTTAAATTTGCTTCCGCATATAAACCCCATATATATATACTCTGATTGTGTGAGTTTTTATAAGTTGGCCTTTGGTAATCTCGGATTACTAGCCATCACGGCACCATTCTACTAGGGGCGGAATGAGGTCGTGACACATCCCTTGGGAGGGCTAATTCATGATTGTAAAGTGCTCATTACAAGGTTTTGGGACTACATAATAAGTCACACCTTTCGGGAAGGCAATACTAGTGCGAACTTCCTTGCGGGTCTTGGTTCGGCTCAATCTGAGAGATGTATTTACTGGGTTAACCCACCTCAAGAGCTTTGCCCATCGTGTTTGCGGACATGTTTGGTACTAGTTTTCTCAAGGTTGTAGCGGCTTAGCTGTCTGCGGTCCATTTAATCAAAAAAGAGAAATATCATTTCTATCTCTACTCAACTCTTCATCTAGAAGCACTAAAGGCAATGAGCTACATCCAACTACAGAAACAAAAATAGCAACCCTAGACATTCTTACCTGTCTTTACCTTCTATAGCTATCACTTGAGAGATCTTATTTGTTATCATTCATTCTAGGTGGAAAATCGTCTACTTTATCTAGCTCGAGCACTCTGGCATAAGCTCTCTTCACCAAAGAAGCTTGGGCGTCGGGGCTTAGACAGTAAGGAAGTTAGCATAAGCATCTTGTGACCCAATGAAACTGGTGACCCGAGTTCAAGCTCTAAAACCTGCTTTCATGTATTCCTTCACCCCCCTCACAGCATTCAGGGTCAAATCAAGAAAGGGATTGACCACAAAAAGCACTATACAAGGCATTCGCGATTAATCTTCTTGACCTAAGGCATGGGGTTTCTTTCATCACTGTCCTTTAGAACTCTCTTTGTTGTCCTGCTCTTGCAATAACCGGTGGTGGCCTTGTAAAAGTCTCCGCTCTTTTGGTGCTATCATCCTATAATCATCGTATATATTTAAGATCACGTTTCTAATTATTAATTTATTAATATATGTGCGAAATGAATGTAGGCTAGATTCAAGGTATGCCTAAAGGCCATATGGTTGATTGATTCTACTCCACTTTCCAGATTAGGTTGGTGTTCAGTCTATCGAATTTATTAGTACAAAATCAAAAGCTTTACATTCCAAGTGAGATGCCCAAGAGAAAAAGAAGAAGGAAAAGAATCGATGAGAAATCTATAACATAAAATAGTGAATGAAAAAGCGTGACGAGAATTCTCAACTCGAGATTTTGGAGGGTGCAAAATCAATAGGTGCCAGAGCTGCTACAATTGCTTCAGCGGGAGTTGCATTCAGTATTGGAAATGTTTTCAGTGCTTTGATTCATTAATGATAATGATTGCATTTTTTATCGAATTCATATTCCAGTGGACTTTTGGGACTAGGTGGGGCCCTCTTGTTCCTTAGGGAATGGAGAGGGGCAAGGGGCTCACTAACAATCCCCTCACTAACAATCTCATCCAACCTAATCCGCCAAACAATTGTGACCCAAGAGAAATACTATTCCCCCACACATTTCCTAACCAAACATGGCATGAGTGGGGCCCACCTCACTCATACTCCAATCTCCCTCCCCAAACCTCCAAACAAACATAACCTATAAGTAGGTCCCACGGACTATTAGTCCAATCCCCATCCCCAAAAAGCCAAACAAACATGGCTCATAAGTGGGCAAACTGTTAGTATAATCCTTCTTTCGAAATAGCCAAACAAGCATGGCCTTAGTTACACCATTTTCTTTTTTAGTTATAACTATTTTTCTTCTTTAGTTATGATATTATTTTGAGATTTTAATTATGATTTTTTTTGTATTTGGTTAGAACTGTTTATATATATATATATATAGTTATGACTCAAAAAGTATGAAATTATATCTTTCTTTTCTTTCTTTTTTTGTAGTTATAAGATACATATGGTATACACTAATTAAAGGATATGTACCATAGTCTTTCTCCCATTCAAAAGTTAAGACTAAAGATATTAAATTCATTAATCACACTTAATATCACAAAATATAAATTTTAGGATAAAATATATTTTTCACCTTTTAATTTGACTCAAATGTCGCTCTAATCTGTATTATTTCAATTACATTTCAGGTGGGCATTGATATGTAATAAAATTTTAATTTTAATATGTAATTTGAATTAAATGATCAAAATAAAATTGTATTACAAAAACAGAAAGAGCAAAAAAAAAAAAAAACCTTTGGTGAGGAGAGGCACCAAAGGGAGTACAAAAGGCATCAACAGCTTCATCAGAGGCTATATCATACAAGCGAAAAGCCTCATAATGAGGATTGATTTGGCTAGGTGCCATAACTAGAGATGGTGACGGGATAAATTTGGGACGGGTTTATCATCTCTCGCTTTTGTTTCTGTGGATAAATCTTACCTTTGCTCCTGCCCCAATGCCGCTATAAGTGAAATTTTCAATCTTATTTCCGTCTCCGCGGATATCTGATATCCACGAATACCCGACTATATATCAAATAACCAAAAAAAATTAAGAATCATTCAACACTAAATAATTTCTTTTGTTTTTATATATATAAACAGTAAGACTTTTAAAATTATTATTTATTTATATTTAAATAGAATCACAGACTTTTAATATTTATTTTTTATATCTAATTATATATATTTTTAATTATATTGGGTCGGCTTTGGATCGGGAAAAATATAATACCCGCCTCCGCCTCACTTTCTTGTGAGTGACCAAAATATAATCCACTCCAGCCCTACATAAGTATTAGATTCGGTAAAATTCGCTCCATTCAAACAGGTATGGACGGACCCGTGAATTGAATTAAAATGGTTATCCCTTACCATGAATCCACTTCTGGCGTTGATGTTCGCGTTCTGCCGATTGATTTTTGGTCGGAAGGTCAAAAAACGACTGGAACACCACTTTTCTTTCTGACGACAGCGTCTGAGGGAGGAATTTATTGCGGTTAGTGATTCTAAAACATCCCAATTCCTCACATGCCTCTATCATCTTCCTTGACTGCCCTGGAAAGTCTTCCAGATCAATCACTGGCATATTACACTGATTGTTTGTGGTCATTTTTCCTTACATTTGAGGAATAGAGTGGCAATTAAGAACAACTTTAGAGCATCTATAATGGTATTTGCTAAAATAACATTATCATTATTATAATTTGGCAATAAATAGTATTATTTTGCTAAATTATAGCAATAGTGCTCCAATGGTTACTTGCTATTTTGGAAAATTTTAACCAACTTTCCCTCCAAGTTTGTAGATGTTGTTTGGATATAAATTTTTTAGTGATTTTTTTTTTTTTTTTTTTTTTTTTTTGTCTTTTGTGACCTTTTTTTAACTGTTTCTAAAAAAAAAATTATATATTTATATTATTACCGACTAGACAAATATAAAAATGAAAAAAAAAATTGAAAAATTGGAAAAAAATTTTAAATATAATTCAACTCACCAAAAAACATATCACTACAAAAAATATATATATATTTTACTTTTTTTTAGGCAAATAGAGCACAACGGCTCATTTTAATTCCAAGACAAATCAGAACCATCCACATACCCATTCACCAACAGTTGAGATGATTTATCTAGAATCATCCAACCCATTCCAAGACATACAACGGCTCTATCTTCACTCTCCCTCTCACTCTAACTCTCACTCTCATATTCCCTCACCCTTCCCTTATCATCGAAACCTCTCTCTCTCTCTCTCTCTCTCTCTCCTACTCTCATCATCCCTTTCCATCCTTCATCATAGAAATGAATCTCTCTCTGTGTGTCTGTGTTTGAGCTCAGAAGTAGTCACACTACCAATCTGTCTCCGATCTGTCTACAGTCGTTGATCTCTCTCTCTCTCTTTGAGCTGAAAAGCAGTATACTCTCCGATTTGTCTACCATCCGATCTGTCCCTCTCTCTATTCGTTTATGAAATTTGTTTGTGTGATTCTAAAATTGATTCACAAATTAAAATTTGTGTGATTTGTTTGTGTGATTCTGAAATTTGTGAAATTAAATCTGAAATCTTGAAATTTATTCTGAAATTGTGAGATTTATTTTGAAATTGTGAAATTTGTGAATTTGGCAACTCCTTTCAAATTTGGATTTAATTTTGAAATTTGGAAAGTTTTGTAATGTTTCAATTATGTTTTTTGGAGCAAAAAATCTGTTGATATTTGCTGATGTAGCATGTTTGGCAGCTGCTATTCAACCAGCCAAATTTGAGAAAAGAAATGGCATCGCTATCTTTGGTAAGTAGAATAACAAGCCATTAGATACCCTCTTTTTGTAACTTTTGCCAAATTGTAGCTTTGGCAGGTAGTTTGACAGGTCTATTGGAGATACTCTTGCTTGGTGAAGCTGTTTTGAGATTTGTTTTGACAAATGATGCTTTCAATATAATTTACTAAATTTTCTATCAAACATTTCACATGAGTGTGAGACCCACACAAACCCAAATGTGTATAAATCCCACACCTATATAAGAGGGGTTTAATAGAAAATTTGATAGATCATTTAGAATTCCTAACATACCTCTTTCAATATATATTGTAGTGGGAAGCAACAAAATGTCTTGGGCAAATTGGACTATAAGTGCTTCCATTTTTTATTTTTTTTTTGTACCATTTTGATCTTTATAGATTTAATTTATTCGATTTTGACTCTTAATTTTAATTTTTGTATCAGTTCTAATTAGGGTTTTTGATATATATATATATATATATATAAGCCACTAAATTAGTTGAGCAAGTTTATAATTTTATCCTTAAAATTATTACGCATGTTACTTATGTGTATATTTTTCATCAAAAAAGCTAACGAGAGTAATTAATTTGACCAAATTGATACGAAACCATAAATTTATGGTCATATTCAAATCAATACAAGAAAATTTGTCTTTTTCCAGATCTATCATTATAATTTTTCACCTCATATGTGCTAAATATCATTATAAGGCAAATGAACAAACTAATTAACGAATTTTACAAATTTTTCTTATAAGTGTAATAAATAAAAATTGTAAGTTTGTACAAAATTACTCATTTTTCAAAAATGATAAGTCTTGCGGCATATATATAATTTTTATTACATAAATACCTGTAAGAGATAAAATAAAATGGTAAAATAAATCTGATAATATATAGGATTTCTCAAAAAAAAAAAAAACAATTTTTTTAGCCATCTGACAAGTGAACATTACCCTATTCTATAATTGAATTTTTATTAGAATTCACAACTTTTTAGTGAAATTGAAAACAATGAATCTCAATAAAAGAGTAAAGAAAAATGTTAACCACCATTCAATGGACAATAATTAATGTTGATATATGTATAAAAGTGTACAAAAATATATAAAAATATGTCTTAAAATTTAAATTATTTTAACGTTATATAATCCTTAACAAACATCCATAATCCATTGAACAATGGTTGGTGGAATAGTTCCACATTTGTCCGACTTACATGGAGGAACATTTTATATGAGTCTCAAAACTAATAAAAATTTATCATGATATCATATGACAAAAAATAAAAAATTAAATTTAAGAAATAAAACAACAATGATTCATTCACACAATTTTTCTCTTCCAAATTCTCTTGAATGAGACTCTTACTAGTAAGAAACCAGACTCTTACCAATAAGAATCACATTCGGGAGGTTGAGAGAAAAAATTATATTGATAAATCATTAATCAAAATAAAAATAAAAAGACAAGAATAAATGCCAAATGCATGAACCAGAGAAAAGGGCCCTCTAATTTGAGAAAAATCCAAACGCATACAACACATGCCGCCCAACACAATGAAAGAGGGTCGTTGAGGTTCAAGTCTTGTCTCTGTCATGTCAAATAACAAAGGAAAGAACAAATCAAACAAGTAATCTCATTTTCTTTGAGTTCATACCTCACCTTATTCAGCCTCCGTTTGGGAAGTGGGTTGACTTTTTGACTTTTTGATTTTTTTAACTATTTTAGTCTGGGCTAAAAAATTTAGTTTGGAAAGAGCTTTTTGATTTTTTGACTTTTTTTGTGAGAAAAGAATGTAATGATTATAGGTTGGATGTGATATTTTATTTTTTGTGACTAAAATAGCCTATTTTGTCTTTTGTGACTAAAATAGCCAAAAAAGCCCTGTTTAGCTCTTGCCAAACGGAGCCTCAACGGGAGTAATTCCCTTCAAGATCATATCTTTCATTCATAATTTGAAAGACTATTTTGTAGATTTTGCAAAATTTCATGATGATTCGAACCGTCTATCTTGTAATCTTAGTTACAAGAGATATAATATTATTAATTATGAGACATGATTACAAGATATGTGGGAGTGATTTTAAAATATATGATATTAGTTATAAGATATGTGATAGCAGTTATAAGATATATGGTTTTGATTATACTTAAAGTCGTGTAGTTATGAGATATGTTCGTTATGAGATATATGGCGTTGATTATGAGCTAAAATGATATTGGTTATGAGGTATATGGTATTGGTTATGCTCAAAATTATGTGGTTATAAGATACATGGTATTGGATTATGACATGATTATGAGATATGTGATTAATATTTATGAGATATATGGTGTTGGTCATGACAATTATGAGAAGAGTGATAATTAAATTATGAAGAGAAATAGTGGTGGCTCATAACAAAGTTACGAATAAACTAATTCCAAAATAAATTTGGTGGTGGCTTATGATCAAACTGGTTCTACTTATGAACAAATCTTAACTCATAACTGTAAAAAAAAATTAATGACATAGCGCAATCCTAGCCATACCTATCCTAGCCATCCGTCGTTTCTACCTAGATGCAATTTCTCTTTAATTTTACAACTAAACACACATTAATAGAGATTTTAGCTTCATAAACACACACACACACACACACACACACACAAAAACACTATAACTGAAGTTTGAGCGCAACCCTACTCAAAATTAAAACAAGGTCAACTTGGAGCTAGTAAATTATTAAGGGTTGTTTGGGATGATCTAAATAAATGTATTTTTTGTCTTTTTGCAAAAAGATGTACAGAAAAGTAGAGAGGTGATGTGATGGGAAAAAGATAAAAAAATAAAAAGATAAATTATTTTGTGTACGCCAAACTTGGCTTCAATACATTGTTTATTAAATCAAAAGCCATAAGCTCCCCAAATTTCAATTTCACTAGTTTCTTCTCATGTAAATAGCAATGGTGCATCAATCCTTTCTTTTATTAAGTTCTGGCACAAATTCTTTTTCAAGAGTTGGTGTGTAAAAGATCAAGAGCTTCACCAGCATGTAACTTTTTTGAGATTCGGAGCTTTCTGTAATCACTGTAAAAGAAAGGAACATACAAGCGCGAGTGTGAGGAATCCACTAATTGCACGGGAGCTTCCACTTTTGCCTCCCTTGGTCCCAACAGAAATGAAGCAATCGACATTCTTGTTCTTGCTTCCTTGCATACTACTCTATGCTTCACATTGCATAATCTACCATTACTCCATACCTTTCACATTCCAACAAGCACAGAAAAGTAAATATCAGCATAATCTGTATTTGAGCAAAGTGAATTTACAGACCATAATGAGAACTAATTTTGTTGGAACATGTTTGCAAACATAACTTAAGACACTTTTGGCTGCAGGGTAACAGGCAAAGTCATCCTTAGAATTGAAGAACTCCCACGAAATTCTTTTTATTTTTTCATGATAACTATTTAGATTTTTTGATGTGTTGAAAACAAATGAAAACTTATGTATTTTTTACTGTTTAGTGTCTATTGATGAAAAGACATCCATACCCCAATCCAACAGATTTGAAAATTATCACAATTTGTCCAAAAAATACCTATCTAGGTAAATAATTTATCAAAAATAAGTGTGCGAAAAATATCACATAATGTGCATTTTAGGCTTCTTGCGCATATTGGGTTCTTTGAAATAAATGAACCCATTTAAGTTTTGTTAATTTTCCAATATGGGACAATAATAAAGGCAATTATAAATCAAACAAAGAAAAATCTCAGCAAGATTTACCCACCTTAGCAATGTCTCCAAGATTGACAAGGAGAGTTCCTGGCAAAGGCTCCACTGCAACAAATTTGCCGGACTTGTCCATGACTTCAAGACCGCCAACATTTTCATCCTCTTGAAGTATAGTGAGGAACCCTGAATCAGTATGTATTTGCACACCAGAAGAGTCTACAGTCTCGGGGGTGAAGTTATATTTGTTCATCCTAAATTGACAAGGCCATCCCTCAAGCGAAAAGCTAGTTAACCCCATACCTTCAGCTAGCTTGCAAGCAATATGCATCACTAGATTGTGTATTGCTTCAGCATACATCTGTATAGTTTCTCTAGTAATAATAGCAAAATCAAGAAAGAGTGAGTACTGAAAACAACTTCAAGGTAGACACTGCAATACCAAAACAAAAAAGTATGCCCCAAAATGTGCATCAGCAAATTGCTCTTACTCTTACACCACAACTCAAAATTTTCCCCTCATCTTGTTTGAGGTTCATGGGGAAATGTTTTGGCATTCCCTTAATAAGGTTTCACAGCAAATTAGGAATCAAAATTCAGATAAAGTGATTTGCTCATTCGAGCTTTTATTTACACGATATTTTTTTCTCCCACTATACCCACATTCTCATTACACCCAACTAAATTTTTTTGAATTTTTCTTGTCTTTTTAACCCTCTCAATGTCCCAAATTTATGACCAAGAGTTTGGCCTAGTGGATAAGGTACTCCCTTATCAGACACAATGACATGATTCAAGTCTTACTTTTGTGTTATGTAATTTCTTATTTTCCTATTCCCTTCCTACCAATTGAGAAGAAAAAAAAGTGTCCCAAATCTATGTTATCAAAATCTTATGATTCACGATTCGATTTGTAATTTTTGCAAAATCCATACGAATCTATGAATGAATTTATTTTTAAAGTGAATCTCTAGTAAATCACACGATTCACAATTGATTCATTTTTAACGATTCATGTAATTCTTAAAATTATTGTTAGGTACCTTGAAGAAAAAATGATAATAATAATAATTACAATATATAAGTTTAACTTCTACTGTTAGAATCCCAATCCGGATTATAGGATTTTACAATTTTATGACTCTAATTGGGTCAAATGATCTGGATCATACTATGATTAGTGGGATCTTTAAAGTGACTACGATCTTAAAATTGTGTACAATCACACTACGATCCTGATCCTACAAAAAAAAAAAAAAAAAAATTGTATTATTATCTATTTCTTATACATGTGTATATCAATTTAAGAAATTTTACTATAAACTATTTCTCAAAACATCTCCTCTAATTTGTATTAACATAAAAAAATGAATTATATTAAATTTATCATTTTTTGATGATTTTAAAATTATTTAACATACATTATCATTATTATTGATAATTTTTCATTTTATTTTACATTAAAAGTAGAATCTGACAATCGTTGGTCTAATTTTATGTTCCGATCCACAAATCCCTTGCAAGAATCCCACCTAGGATCCCGATTTTGATAACTTTGTTCAGAAGTTACAGACTGAAGAAATTGATTATTCATTAAATCACACTTAATATAACAAAATATAATCTCTAGGTAAATACCTTCTAGTTTGAGTCAAATGTTACTATATTTCAATTATACTCGAGGAGGATACTGATACAAATAACAAAATTGTTAATTTAACCGTGTAATTTGGATGTAATGATCAAATTAAACTGAACTAAGAAGAAAGAAGGAGCAACAAACAAACCTTTGGTGAGGAGAGGCATCTAAGGGAGAACAAAAGGCATTAACAGCTTCATGAGAGGCTATATCATAAAGCCCAAAGGCCTCATAATGAGGATTTATTTGGCTAGGTGCCATGTACCCACTGCCGGGGATGACGTCGGTGTTCAGCCGCTTGATTTCGACCGGAAGGTCGAAGAGTGACCGGACCACCGCCTTCATCTCCGCCGACAGTGCCGGAGGGAGGAATTGATGGTGGTTTGTGATCCTGAAACAACCCAATTCCTCACATGCCTCTATCATCTTCCTTGACTGCCCTGGAAAGTCTTCCAGATCAATCACTGCCACATTACATTGATTGTTTGTGGCCATTTTTTCTTATATTTCATTTGATGAAAGAGTGGAAATTAAGGACACTTTACTTTCTGAAGCTTGTTTTGAGTTTTGTGCACCAAACAATTAACCTTGTTTTGAGTTTGTGTGGGAACCTTGTTTTGAGTTTGCGTGGGATGTCGATTGAATTTTTGATTTGTTAGTTTTTTATGGGGTTAAAAAGCTTTTTTTGGGTAGGTTTTTTAGTTTTTTTAATTTTTGTGAGAGAAAAAATAAAATAATTATAAGTTTGAGATAATATTTTGTCTTATTTGATTAAAATAGTCAATTTTGTTTTATATGGCTATTTTAGAGGAAATTATATTTCTACACACTTAATTAGTTCAGAGCAAACATTTAATGAAATATTAATTTAATGACAATTATATCCTAAACAAAAATGACTATAATAGATATTTAGTAACACCTATAATATTATATGAAAAAAATTTCTCTACACATCTTTTAATAACAAAAAAATCTCAATATATACCTTTTGAGTTAAAAAAAATTGAACCTTAATTTTTCATTCTAAGAGCTGATCGCTGCTTATCCTCTCT
Source organism: Camellia lanceoleosa (assembly GCA_025200525.1). NCBI lineage: Eukaryota > Viridiplantae > Streptophyta > Magnoliopsida > Ericales > Theaceae > Camellia > Camellia lanceoleosa. The sequence continues at coordinate 166,839,957 of CM045758.1, read as the reverse complement.
GGAAAACATGCTATATATTGCCATACATCTGTTGATGTGTTCACCACTATTAATACAACCAAGTTATTGAATGCCATTTGCTTATTCTATCTTTCTTTCCTTATTACTCTCTCTCTCTCTCTCTCTCTCTCTCTCTCTCTGTGGTTTCTATTACTAGTTTTTCAGTTTTCTTGTCACTCTCTTTACTTGTGAATTGGGTCTCGTTAAGTAATTAGTCGAACTAATACCATTTATTCGGAAGTTAATTTCCGAATTAACTCTATTGTTTGGGAAAATCAGTGTCGAAAGTCCCAAACCATAAATCACAAGGCCAAAAATAATAAGGAAATGGAAAGATGTCTTATTTTCAATACTATTTTGGAGGATTTTCAATAGTTTTCAATGGAGGTTCAATTTATATCTTCTATGCAAGTCTTCAATGGAGGGAATTTCACTTCAAACCAAAGTCTTCGAGGGCATGAGTAGGTCTACAAATGTAGAGGTAGGGTCAATCAAAAGTATGTGGCAAGTAGGATTAGTGGTGTGTGTACAATAGTTATAAGTGAATGGTAATTAATTAATAATCAAATTAGTAGGCGTGTATATTGAGACAAGATGTGTCCTGAGCTAATTCGATGCGTAGAAATAGAATTCTCCCTATTTTAGCCCAGATGTGTATCCCAAACGGAACCAAAATGTCTTTTTATGTTATGGGTTTGTTTGGAAAGTGGCATTTTTAGTAATTTTTGATTAAAATATAATATGAAAAAACTTAAAGTGTTTAAAAATAATTTTTATTTTTTATTAATAAACGTACCAAAAAATAGAGAGAATAAAAAAAAATCAGCTTGTTTGATTTTAAAACTTAGGATTCACTTTTCAAAAAATTAAATTTTTTTTTTATTTTCTATGTTTTTTGGTTTTTATTGAATTTTTTTAACATTTTAAGAAATTTTTTTAGTTTTTAGATACACCTAATATAAATACACTTAAAACTTATAATATTTGTGAAAAAAATCTTTAAAAAATTCACTAAATACTAAAAATATAAAAAAAAAAAATCAAAACATTTTTTATATTCTTGTGTATTTATTGATTTTTTACAAATATTTTTACTTTTGAGATACATATAAGTAAGATGCATCTAAAAAAAAAAGAAGTTGCTCAAAAGTTTCAAAATATTCACTAAAAACAAAAAAAAAAATATGAAAAACAAAAACTCAACTTCCAGAAAATTGAATTCAAAAAATTGAAACCAATATTTTTTTATATGATTTTTCTCACTTTTTAACTTTTTAAATAATTTTTTGGATAAATTAAAAATATACCCCTTGAGATTTACTTAAAATACAAATAGTACTATAGTCTAGTTTCTTAATCTTATCCAATGAAATTATATGCGAGTATTAGATATATTGAAAAAGTAGAATTAGATAATTTAAATAATGACAGTTTGCTAGAAAAAAATAATAGAACAAAATAATATATTAATTAAGTTATAAAAAAAGACCTAGCGAAAAAATTAAAGATAATCAATTAAAAATTATAAACGAAATCCGACATATAATACTAGATAAGGACAAGTAAGTAGTCATTGTAAGAAATAAATGAAAAAATACTATAAATATTTACCTTTATCTTTATAAAGGAAATTTGCCATAAGAACTGACACCCCCTTTTCAATCATAAAATCAAAGTTTAAGATTTTTTTAGAATAAAATCTTAATTAGATAGGATAATTTATAGGGCACTCAATTCATAAATCCAATTTTGCTAAAGGACCACACTCTAAAATGCTTTATCTAGACTATAAGGACAAACTCATACAAAATGACCAAATTACCCATATACATATATTTAGGTTATACGGTCGAAAAAGAAAACCAAATCTCTCTTCTCTCTCTTTAGAAAATCAAACTTTCTCTTTCTCTCTCTCTCTTCATCTCTAACACCACCGCCAGCATTCTAACGCCAGCATTTCCGACACCACCCCCAACACTACTGTCATCGTCTTAATCGCCGCTCTCATCTCTCTCATCTCTCTTTCTCTTTATATCTAACACCATCATCACCATCCTTTTGCCTCCTTCCAATACCACTGTGGTTGTCTCAACCGTCGATGATCCCAGATCTGAAACAAATCTACTATCTCTGATATGCTCTCTCCGATCTCAGATCTATTATTGTTGTTGTTTTAGTTGGTAAGTTTTAGTAAGAGATAGTAATTGGCATTGGATAAAGATAGGGTGATAATTAGTGTTAAAATAAGAGTCACAGTTACAGTAGAAGTGGATGAGGCTTAGGTCCATTTATATATAAGAACACAAAGGCAATAACAAAGCTTACTATTCTATATATATATATATTGGTTTCATTGTTAAAACAGGAGTTTATAGTGGAAATGAATGAGGCTTTGGTCCATTTATATATAAGAACACAAAAGTAACAGTAGAACTTACTATTCTAATTAGTCTATATCTTCGTTGCAGAATAAGAAGTTCATATATATATATATATATATTACATTTTATATATACATTTGATTTGTTTATTTATTTTTATGTTTTTGGTGCTTTGGATTTGAAACTATTCAATCCAGATCTGGATACATTTGATGTGTTTTTTTTTTTTTGGTTAGTTATTGATTGTTGTTATGTTGTTGTTGATGTTGATGAAATAGATTATAGATATATAGGCTCAACAAATAGATAGGTTGAATAGATTCATATATGTTTGGTTTCACACAAAGAGAGAAAGTAGGTTCAACAGATTATATATAAAAGGTGACCGAATAGGTCAACAAATTCAATAGCTAAAAAAGTAAGATAAAAATTTGAACAGATGTTTGATTGCTCTGCAAAATTTGTACAGATCAAAATTATACAGATGAAAATTTTTATAGATAAAATTTGGATAGAAAATTTGTACAGATAAAAGTATTGAATAGATAAAAAATTGGATAGGTAAAATTTGGACAAATAGAAAACTTGCATAGGAAAATTTGAACAGATAGAAAATTTACACAAGAAAAATGAAGAGATAGACAAAAATAATTGAACAGATAGACAAAAAATTTCAATAGATAGACAAAAAAATTAAACAAGTAGATATAAATTTCAACAAATGGTCACCAAAAAGTCAAACAAATAAAAAAAAAAGTTAAGGGGTAAATTTGGAAACAAAATGTCTTCTAGGATTTTTCATGAAATTATTTCATAAAGTGTGGACCTCTCACCAATCAAAAAAAAAAAAAAAAAAAAAAAAATCACTGGACTTAATACCTTAGACAATTGCTAGAGTGGATTTTTTATTAATTTTCCCTAATTTATAATACTAAATTGATTCAATCGATAATTTAGAGACTAATAGACTTTGATTTATATACTTAGAGAGTGAGTAAACTCAATTGATAGTTCAAAAATTAAGTAGACAATTTGGTGGTAGTTTAGAAGTAGAAAATGTAATAAACCCTTTTGTTAATTTTAATTTTGTCTCTAAAACTAATGTCATTTTTTTCTATTTCACACTTTTTTATTTAATTCATAAATGATATTACAATGAAACCCAATCATTTACAATTATAATGATTAAAATCAACTACAACATACATATATATAATTTATTGTGAGGTATCTTATATTTACTGTACACTCAGAATACTGGCCTTGGCTTACAGCCAAAAACAAAAACAAAAACAAAGAATCATGGAGGGATTAAGTTTTTTTTTTTTTTTTTCCTCATTTTTTTCCATTTTTTTGCAATTCTTATTGCGCATAGTAGATTTTCGTTCTGTTTTTTTCTCTGTGAACTTAGGCATATCGCCGAACCATGTATTTATTTGGTATTTGTGTGTAATTATTCTTATTGTTTACTGATTTATTGTGTGATTAGAACTACAATTTTACACAACATAATTAATACAAAAAAAAATCCCAAAGTTGGAGTTATGGAAGATTATAGGGTTTATATATAAGAAATTAAAACATTATGAATATAATTAACTACTAAAATATAAATTTAGATATATACTATTTGATTCTGCCATTATCTTGAGTTTTGCTTTCTTGAAAGAAGATGATATTCACAATCAAAAAACCTTAACACCAGCTCTTTCCCTTCTCCTATATTTTTCACATTGTTTTTCAATGGAACTAACAACTCTTGATTTATATATATATATATAGATATAGGTAAATCCTAATAGGATAGAAAAGAGAACCGGGCCTAAATAAATAGTTATTGAGCCCTTCCATTAAAGAACCCAAATAATCCAAACAAGCCTTGCACCTCCATTCCACAAACCTATAATAAATCTACTAAGATGGACCATAGCCTAAAACTTTTTAGATCACAAGATTAATGTGGACTTATACCGGTTAATTTGTCTGAATCACTTCAATTCGTTTTTTCACAAATCAAAATGAAAAATAATCAATGACAGCCCAATTAAAATAAATTCTTACATAAAAAGGTCCTAACATATACACAAAAAATAAAAACTATATGCAAGTAGAGAGATTCGAATTACTAATATCCTAATAAAATCCGAAGGTATTGAGAATATTTCCTACCACATAGTACTTGTGGAAAGAAACCTACCTTTGGAGATGAGTGGCATCCAACTGAGTACAAAAGGCATCAACAGCTTAAGCAGAGGCCATGTCATATAGGCTTGAGGCCTCAAATAAAGGATTGAATTGGGTAGGTTCCCACTACTGCATATCACGTCCTTGTTCCGCCGCTTAATTTTTGCCGGAAGCTCCATTAAGCATCGAAGGCAGGAATTGATGGTGGTTAATGATCCTAAAACAACCAAATTCCTCACATGCCTCTTGTCATTTTCTTTGACTGACCTAGAAAGTCTTCAAGATCAATTACAGGGACATTACAGAGACTCTTTCTAGCCATGTTTTCTTGTTTAAGAGGATGATGACGATGAGAAATTATGGTTATGAGTACTTTGCGACTGTAACAACCCTCGTACTGATTATCGATAAACTACTGAATTAGCTACTGGTTATTGCTAAACTGAACTGATAATGACCGATAATTGAATTAACTGAAGTACTGAATGAACTGATTGAAATCGAAACTGAAATTGAATAAGTTTATCTATTGAATTGCATATTGCATCTGTTTGATTGATTGATTATCTGTTTGAGTTTATGTGTTTAAACTGCTAACTGGAGGCCTTATCGGCGACCGAATTAGAAACCGTTTAGAGTTTTGGAATCAGTAGAATTTATGTGATTTAATGGTATATTTATCTAAAATGTGATTAGGTATGATTAAATTAGATTAAAATAAGCTAAGCATATAAGTCGCCTTATTTACGGAATTGCCATTGAGTGGCTTTTGTTTATTCGTATCATTGTTTGAGCCTTACACTTAGAGACAACCTCTTCCTCAGCCAAATTGAGAGCTCCACCGAAATTATAGAGAGAGAAGGACTTGAGGAATTGATTTCATATCTTTGTTGCTTGTAAATTGCTTAGTAATTGGAGGAGTTGGAACATAGGTTGCAAATTTAGCTTCCACACCTTGAAATTGTAACTCTGGGTAAGAAATTTATCTTCTTATTGTTGTCCTTGAGCTTCATCTTGCATGTTCTAGGCTCCATTGTAGAATCAAGCCATGATTTAGTGCATAGAGGTTGAATTATGCTTGAATTCATGCATGCATGGCCATTTTGATGCATTTTGAAGTTGAATTCATGATAGATTGTACATGCATGCTCATGTGTCTATCAAAGTCCATGTTTTCATTTTGTTTTTCCAACTATTGAGGTCATTAGAGCAAGATTTGAACCTTGAATTTGGGGTAAGAACTCATGCATTGCATGTTTGGAAATTGTTCTTGAAAATAGGTTTGAATTTTGGATTTAATTGACTCACCTTTGGGGCTTGAATTCATAAATTGGCTTTTGAAACTTATCATACATTGTTTTGGGATGTATTTTCCAGAATTTGGGCCCAAGAGGTCGAGAATTGAGTTGAGAATGCTTGGTTTGAGCTTGGAAGGCAAATATGGAAATTCCAGATTTGGCTTCTTCGCTCGAGCAAAAGATTCCTCGCTCGAGCGACCAACGTTTCCTCTGAGCCACTCTCGAGCGAAGGATTGGTGGCTCGAGCGTAAAAATCGAGCATCCAAGATTTTTCTTGTTTCATCGCATCGCCGGCGAAGGATTGTTCGCTCGAGCGAAGCCTTTGATTTTGCAACCTCGCTCGAGCGAAGGAAGGCTCGCTCGAGCGAGACCCCTGTTTTCAGCAACTTTTGAAAAATGCCTTCCAACTGTATTTTTGCATCCTTATCCCATCCTAGGCATCCTTAGGCCTAGTTTAAGGCATCTTAATGAGGATTTAGACATAGAACCACACCGAGGAAATTTAGGGATTTAATTATCATCCTTCCCGACTGTGAAACTTAGTGTGTGTTCTATTTATTAACTGTTTAGGGTTGGCTCTCGGGGACGCGCTCTAGCTGCTATTAGCCCAATCTCTGTGAGTAACGATTGTGTAAAGATATGTTCAAAATGGTTATCTTTTGAATCTTGGAATCGAATCGTTTATTGAGCGATATTATTCTTGAATGAATGTATGTCACTGTATTCAATCAGACATTGTGGCATCCTTAGCACTTCTGCATTTCTTTATCACATTACATAGAGCTCTGCCGGTTCCCTTGTGGAACCATCCTGTTTACCGACTGGTGGCCTTCATTACTATTGGGTCGGGTAAGACCCGGTCCTCTTGGACCTTCTGTTTATAGGCTGATGGATGTACCACATATGGTGATTGATGAAATCTTGATTGGTGAAATCTTGTTTAATGAACTGATTTCATCAGAAGGACATTCATTCATAACCTCTTTACGCATTATGTTATTCACTAGGCTTTAGCTCACCGCTTATATATATATATATATATATGTAGGTTCTCGCAGCCGGCATCGAGCTAGAAGCGTGGGTTGGTCCCCGATTTTGTCAAGCCAGCCTATGTGCCTCACTGCGAGGTTCCGAGTTGCCATGCTATGGCTTGGGGTGTTTTGTGTCCCCCATCGATCTCCTTACTGTTTTGTACTACTGTATAGACTGTCTAATATTTTATTGTACTGTTATCGAGGGATTAGGTCCCCGTACTGAATGTTTGTATATGACTGTATAGACTGTGTATAGACTGTACTGTTCTGAACTGTATGAATGCATGAAAAATGTTTTTGGCATACAGATTTTCTCAACTCAATAGACACTAGTTACTTACTGTATTGGCTTAATCAGTACATCTGTTTAAGCGTATTCTTGTTGGCGGGCCTTGATAATCTCGGATTCTTGGCGATTCTGATGCTAAACCCATAGGGCCGGGTTTGGGTCGCGACAGAGTGGTATCAGAGCGATACTTAACCACGAGTTATACCCCACACACGTGTCCAAATGAGCTATAGGGTGTCCTAGAAAAGTGAATAGGGCATTTCATGAATTTGAAAAGTGTGTGGCTAGGTTATGATTGAATACATGTTAATGTGATAACTGTCTAAACATGTCACTGTTTAATGTTATAATTGCTATAACTGTTACAACTGCTTATAGTGAAATGGACAATGCAAATGAACCTGAATCCTCATCTACCGAGGCAAGAATGGCCAGAATGGAAAGAATGATGGAACTGTTAACTGCTAGACTTGAGCAACAGCAGAACCAACAGCCCCCACCTCCTCCTCCTCCAGTACAGCCGGAACCAAATGCAAATGTGAATGATGGGGACATTATTGCCCTTACCCGTAAGTTCAGCAAACTGAAACCGCCGTCCTTTCAGGGAGACCTTGAACCGCTAAAGGCTGAAGCTTGGGAGCTTGAAACAGAAAAATTGTTTGAAATGTTTCCGTGCTCCGAAGCCAATAAAGTACTGTTAGCAACCTTCACCCTTCAGGAAGAAGCAAGAAGGTGGTGGATGTTGACCCGCGATGCGAATACTATTATGACTTGGGCTCAGTTCAAGGAGTCCTTCTTTGAAAAGTACTTTCCCCAGTGCATCAGGGACAGGAAAGTAACGGAGTTTGAACAACTGAGACAAGGCAAAATGTCTGTTGCCGAGTATGAGAAGAAATTCACCGAACTTGCTAGGTATGCACCGCACATGGTGGACACTGAATATAAGAAGGCCAGAAGGTTTGAAGGAGGCCTTAGTGTTGCTATACTGGACCGAATAAATGTTTTGAAACTACCAACTTTTGTGGGTGTTCTCGACCGGGCATTGATGGCCGAGTCGAATATTGCAGTAGTGAAACAATCTGAAACACCAACAACTGAGTGGCAAGGTAAAAAGCAGGGTTTCAAATTCAAGAAAGGCAAGCATAACCCAGCAACCAAGAAACAGAATACGGGGTCGACGACTAGCCCCAGCCAAGGGAGTGGGTTTACTCCACCCTGCTCCGTATGTGGCAATAAGCACAAAGGGGTTTGCTACCAAATTTCTGAAGCTTGTTTCAGGTGTGGCAAGGTGGGCCACAGAATTAAAGACTATCCCTCTGCCCCGCAAGCCAGTAGTAAAGATGCACCAAGCGCAGCAGCATCGGCTGCAACACCAAAACCGAACCCCAAAGCTACCGGGAAAGAGCCTATGAGGCAGGTAAGTGTTCGCCCTAATCTTGGGAGGCGGCAAAACTCTTGAGGCTGTTGTGTCGTATCCTCTCTATCTGTGCTCAAAATGCATATGTGTTGATTGATTAGGTCTACACATTCATGTATCATATGCTTTTGCGTAAATTGAATAGACCCTTAGAACCCATGAACTATCGCTATTTGTATCATCACTGTTGGGGATCCATGACATGTGCATATATGTATCACGCTGTGAGATTATTGTTGGGGATATGCATCTATTTATTGATTTATCGCTATTGAATATTGATCACTTTGATGTAATATTGGGGATGGATTGGTTACAAAAATATCATGCCACTATAGCGTGTAACAAAACAAGTAGTTTTCTCCACGGGTTTGCACGAATTTGCGTTTAATGGGGTGGAGTAGTACCTCCTCCGTGTCGATTTCTTCTGTGAAAATTTATTAAACCGATTAGAAAGGGGTGTAAAGGATATCGTGTTACTGTCTTGTTGCCTACTAATGATAGTGTTAAAAGCGATGTGAATTGTATTCCTATAGTCGAGAATTCGGATGTATTTCGGATGATTTGCGAGGATTTGATTGGCGAAATTGAATTTCTTGTGGGCGTGATTCCGGTACCGGTAGATATCTAAAGCTCCTTCAGAATGGCTAATGGCCCGAAGGAATTGAAAGTGCAATTGCAAGAATTGTTAGACAAGAAGTTCATCGACCCGAGACTTCACCGTGGGGTGCACTGTTTTGTTTGTAAAGAAGAAAGATGGCTCCGAGATTGTGTATTGATTACATGGCGAACAAGGTAGCGTAAAGAATAAATATCCATTACAGCGTATTGATGATTTATTTGACGATTCTGAGGTGCACAAGTGTTTTCCAAGATTGATCTTAGATCGGGGTATCATCAACTGAAAGTCAAACCGGAAGACATCGATAAAACTGCTTTTAGAACGAGGTATGGCCATTATGAATTTTTAGTTATGCCGTTCGGAGTTACGAATGCCCCTGCTGCATTTATGGACCTTATGAACAGAATCTTCAAACCATACCTTGATGACTTTATCGTTGTATTTATTGATGACATCCTGATTTATTCTAAGACTAGAGAAGAACATGAACACCATCTGAGACTTGCCCTACAAACCTTAAGAGAACAGAAACTGTATGCTAAATTGTCTAAATGTGAATTTTGGCTTGATCATGTTATGTTTTTGGGGCATGTTGTTAGCAAAGATGGAATTTCTGTTGATCCGCAGAAAATTGAAGCTGTAGTAAACTGGCCTAGACCAACAAATGTATTTGAAGTCAAAGCTTTTGGGTTTGGTGGATATTATAGAAGGTTTGTCAAAGACTTCTCCAAAATTGCCTTACCACTCGATTGACTCGAAGGGACACCGTTTGTTGGGTGACCAAAGGGAATCGGCATTTCAGAATTGAAAACCCGACTTGTATTTGCATCGGTTACGACTCTACTTTCAGTGCGGATGGTTATACTATATTTAGTGATGCTTCTCATAAGGGTTTGGGGTGTGTTTTAATGCGAGAATGGGAGAGTTATTGCTTATGCTTCCGACAGTTGAGACCACATGAAAAGAACTACCCGACCCATGACTTAGAACTTCTTTGCGATAGTGTTTGCCTTTGAAAATTTGGCGTCACTATTTGTATGGAGCAACATGTGAAGTGTATACCGACCACAAGAGCACGAAGTACTTTTTCACTCGAGAAAAGCTGAATATGAGGCAATGAGGAGATGGTGGGCGATCAAAGATTATGACCTCTGATTTTGTACCATCAGGAAAAAGCTAACCTTATTCTTAGATGCATTGGTAGAAAGTCAATTGCCAACTTAGCTTGTTTGCTCACCGGGCAGAAAGAATTGCTTCATGATCTGAAAAAGTCTGAAATTGAAATTGTTTTGGGAGAACAAGGTGGAACAATAGCTGTCATTACTGCTCAACCAGCATTGATTGAAGAAATTAAAGAAAAACAACAACTGGATGATTTCTTGAAAAAGGTTATTGAAGAAAGAGATTCGAAACCGAGGGCGGGTTCAAATTTGAGAACAATGTATTGAAATTTCAAGAAAGGCGTATGTGTGTGCGAATGACCTTTGAAAAAAAGAAATCTTGCAGAGGGCCACAATTCAAAATTGTCTATCCACGGGGAACACAAAAATGTACCAAGATCTAAGCAAATTTACGGTGACGGGAATGAAGAAGAAATTGCCGACTTTGTGTCCAAATGTCTACTGCCAACAAGTCAAAGTTTGAACATCAACGACCAGCGGGCTTCGCAACCCTTACCCATACGAGTGGAAATGGGAGCATATCACGATGGATTTCATTGTTGGATTACCTCGCTCCAGAAAAGGTATGGACTCTATTTGGGTTATTGTTGATAGATTGACTAAATCTGCACATTTCCTACCTGTCAAGACAATTTATAATGCAGACAAATTGGCTGTTATCTATATTGACGAAATTGTGAGATTGCATGGAGTGCTTGTATCTATTGTTTCAGCGAGGATTGAAGTTTACATCGAGGTTACGGCGAGCCTCTGATTGCATTAGTCTTGAATTGAAATTTGAGTAGTGCCTATCATCCTCAGACAGATGGCCAGTCAGAAAGGACCATCTAGACTTTAGAGGATCTATTGCGAATGTGTGCCCTTGATTTTCAGGGAAACTGGGAAAGTCATCTGCCATTGGCTGAATTCGCCTACAACAACGGCTACCATTCGAGTATCGGTATGGCGCCTTTCGAGGCATTGTATGGCAGAAAATGTAGATCTCCGATTTGTTGGGCAGAAGTTGGAGATGGGCCTTTGCTTGGGCCCGAGATTGTATATGAAACAACTGAAAAGATAAAAGCGTCTGACAAAGGCGAAAAGCGCGCAGTGAAGCGAGAAAAGTTATGCGGATGTCAGAAGACGGGACAGCGAGTATGAAGTGGGTGATCACGTGTTTGTGAAAGTGACACCAACGAAAGGCCAGACTCGTTTTGGAGTCAAAGGCAAGTTAGCGCCAAGGTATGTCGGACCGTATCAGATTATTGAGAAAATCAATCTGGTGGCGTATCAAGTTGCACTTCCTCCTGAAATGGAGCATATGCATAACGTCTTCCACATATCTATGTTAAGAGACTATCTCCGGGATCCTTTTCATGTGATTGAGCCTACTCGGATAGTGCTTAGTGATGACTACACTTACGAGGAATGGCCTATCTGATTATGGCAAGCGGATCAAGAAACTGAGGAACAAGGAGATCCCACTAGTGAAAGTTGATTGGCAGAACCATGGTGGTGTGTATGCCACTTTGGAAAGGGAAGATGACATGGCTAAAAGATACCCAGAACTGTTTCCACTGAACCCTGTTTTCTTCCAAACTGAAGGTAACTCGAGTTTAGAGGACTAAACTCCTTATAAGGAGGGGAGACTGTAACAACCCTCGTACTGATTATCGATAAACTACTGAATTAGCTACTGGTTACTGCTAAATTAAACTGATAATGACCGATAATTGAATTAACTGAAGTACTGAATGAACTGATTTCAATACTGTAAGGACATTCATTCATAACCTCTTTACGCATTATGTTATTCACTGGGCTTTAGCTCACTGTTTATATATATATATAGGTTCTCGTGACCAGGAGCTAGGAGCTTGGGTTGGTCCCAGTTTTGTCAAGCCGACCTATGTGCCTCACTGCGAGGTTAGAGTTGCCATGCTATGGCTTGGGGTGTTTTGTGTCCCCATCGGTCTCCTTCTTGTTTTGTACTACTATATAGTATCTCTTTGTTTTCTTGTCTTTGTTATCGAGGATTAGGTCCCGTCTTGAATGTTTGTATATATTTGTATAGGCGTGTATAGACTGCATCTCGAAGCTGTATGAATGCATGAAAAATGTTTTTGGCATACAGATTTTCTCAACTCAATAGACACTAGTTACTTCTTGTGGCTTCCACGGGCCTGTACTGTTTAATCGTATTCTTGTTCCATAATCTCGGATTCTTGGCGATTCTGATGCTAAACCCATAGGGCCGGGTTGGGGTCGTGACAGCGACCAACAATTTTAAAAGATGCTTTGAATAAATTTTTGTGGAAAGCAAAATGTCAACACTCTATTTTTGGTTTGGTTTGGTTTACAACGAGGTGTTTGGAAAGTTGATTATTTTAGTAAATTATTTTAGTTTTTAGTTATTTTAGGAAGTTAAAATAGTTATATTTGAAAAGAGAGTTGGATTTTTTTATAGTTGAATGTGATATTTGTGAGGAAAACAATAATTATAGGTTTAATGTGACATTTTATCTTATTGACTATTTTAGTCTATTTTGTCTTTTAGTACTATTTTAGTCAAAAAAAAAGCCAAAACTTTTTCTTCCCAAACATTATTTGTGCCTAAATTATTGTCATTTTTTTAGGGGTAATGTTATGGTACACACTCTATGTAAGTTATACTATTTGTGACTCTGATTATTACAAATAGTATAACTCAACACTGTAGAAGTCATAATTTAAAATTGTTATGAGAGTAGAAAGAGAAGAGAAAAGAGAACTCTTTGTATTCAATGTATATTAATGAGTAGGTACACACTTCTTTATATAGGAGAGCAGATAAAGGAGCTTTCTCCCTCCCCAACACCATCTCCTCTAGCAGATCATCATTCCACTCGAGTAAAACAACCTTCTGTTCTTTTCCGTGATTATATTGTTGGTTCCACTGCTTTTTCCACTCATGAACCTATGTAACGCCCTCAAAATAACAACACAAAACCCAGCAATATAGACATACATTGATATATATAAAAGTCCCATATCCTTCTATTTATCACGGTTTCATTACAAAAAGTATTACATGTTACCAACAAAAGCAAATGCCCTAAGGGCTTACAGCTTTCCAAGTTAACACTTGGTTACAAAAAAAAGAGCACTAGCTCAATTACACCTTAAGCCCTTGGCTTGAATTTACATGAAGTACATTAACAGAAAATAAACGACCAAAAAGTCAATCAGCCTCAAGCCTCCCAAGCTATGTCCTTGGAGGTGGTGTGCTACCTGTACCTGAAAATGATGTTCCCATATAGGGTGAGCCACAGCCCAGTAGAAATATACTAAACTAGTTATGAATAATGACTAAAAGATTAACGGTTGATAGATGGTCAACACTTTTACATTCTTTCATAACACATTACAATTCTCAATTTATAATTCATGGCTTAGAGCCTGGCCACACAACTCATATGAGACAATAACTCATATTAACCACTTACAATTTCATTACTTCCACAGATGTGCATACTAGCTATATCACATTCCCAAGACAAGCATATGAGCTCTATCTACGGAGTCCATCCCCTATCTTCTCCCAAACAACATCCGGTTTAGAGGTACATCCCCTATCTTCCCCTAAACCGTGGAGTACATCCCCTATCTTCTCCAACACAACGCAATGCATATAAACAATACTTATACACATCACGAATCAATACATACAGTTAATGTATTTTTCAACTGTCATTCTCAATGACACATTTCAATGATTGGTTTTGGTTTGCCTAATCATCATGCATTGTCTACAACAATCAAGACTATCCTCCACCGATAGCCCAAAGCAGATATTTCTAAACAGAAAATAAATGCACAAAATGGATATTTAAATCAACATTTTCACTTCAATTCCTCATTCCTTATAATTAATCTTATCAATTAATTAATCAATGTAATTAGGGCATTTTTCCATAATCGACATTACAACCCTTAAGGTTCCATTTTCACCAATGTTTTAACATTAATCCCATGTTTTTATACCAAGCATGCCTCTAGGTTCATTATAAATAAAACCCCAACTTTTGTAAAATTACACAAAGGCCCAAAGTTTCTCAAAATTACACTACAACTTCCAACACATATCAAAATGCTAAAATTCAAAGACAGAATCCATAAAGAGGAGTAGGATATCCCTACCTCAAGGTTTGAGCTCAAAAGGAGATGAAGACCCAACACCCAACTTGCTCCAAAACCAAATATTTTCAAATTAGATCGAAACCCAAGTCACCCTCTACCTTTTTAACAAAGCACTTAGGGTAGATTCACACTTTAGGGAGATGATTTCTTAGAGAGAAGGTAAGTCTAGAGAGAGAGGCTCTCAGATTTAGGGTTTAAAGATGTAAAAGTTTTGAAAAAGTGATGTTCAGATCGCTGCTGCGAACTGATATAAATAGGCTCGCTCGAGCGAAGACTTGGTCGCTCGAGCGACCAGACACAGAAAACCCTAGCTCGAGCCAAGAAAGTCTCGCTCGAGCCAACAACTCGGCTTCGCTCGGCGAAGAAAAGCTTCGCTCGAGCTAGGAGCTTGACCGCCAGTGCGCAACTAGACGCCTTTCGGCGACAAAGCTGCTCGCTCGGCGAAGCCGAACAGTATCGCTCGGCGAAGAAAAGCTAGCTCGAGCCAAAAATCATGGTGTTGAGTCCGATGCAGAGCAATCGCCGCTCGGCGAAGCCACTCGCTCGACCCACAGACACAAAACTCAACGCCGCTCGGCGACCAACTCTCGCTCGGCGAAGGACAAAAATGCAGGCGGCAACCCTTGGTTCCCAAACACAACCAACACGAAACAAAACACGCCCAACATCCTATAACTCAAATACAATGTAGAAAATGATGTAAACAAGACAATACCCAACTATTAACATCCACGGACACATGTGGGATCCTTTTACACAATAAGGGGTAAACCCGGGATCGCTATAACCTCCCCCCCTTAAAGAATTTCGTCCCCGAAATTAAAAACAAGTTTTGAAAAGCAAGTTTTTTTTTTTTTTTAAACAATGCCATAACACAACATTTAACAATTTGACCCAATACCGGTCATCCATCTCTTTTAAGAGGCATTTCACAACGTACATTTCAAAGTGCATCTATAACATGCATTTCCTTTCCATTTTCCAACCACTTTCAACATACATGGTTCGCAATTCATATCATAATAAAGTGTCATGATACATAATCAGTCCTATAATATAGCCAATAAACGCAATATTACAATCCACTTCCGTAAATCAAAACATATGCTATGTTTTACAACTTAAGACATAAACAAAGCTTAAGTCCGGCAAGATTATAAAATCCAAGTACAAGATTACACATCAATAAACAAGTCCGAATATTTCTCACGGACTTCCAACTCACGTTCCCAAGTGGCTTCCTCCACTCCGTGATGCTTCCATAAAACCTTCACTAAAGGAATGGTCTTGCCACGCAGGACTTGATCCCGCCTATCCAAGACCCGGACCGGTCTCTCCTCATACGAGGCATCCTCATCTACCTCTAAGTCGGTCCAATCCAACACGTGTGATGGATCTGGCTCATACTTCCGAAGCATACTCACATGAAACACGTCATGAACTCCGGACAACTGTGGCGGCAAGGCTAAACGATAAGCAACCTCGCAAATCCTCTCAAGGATCTCAAAAAAACCAATAAACCGAGGGGATAACTTTCCTCTCTTCCCAAACCTCATCAATCCCCGCCTAGGTGATATCTTCAGAAAGACATGATCACCCATCTCAAACACCAACAGTCTCCTCTTATGGTTGACATAAGATTTACGGCGACTACGAGAACGTAACAAGCCTCCTACGGATAAGCTCAACTTTCTCCGTTATCTCCCTAACCAACTCTGGACCCAACAAAGGTGTATCACCCACTTCGGCCCAACAAACCGGAGACCTACAAGGTCGGCCATACAAGGCCTCAAACGGTGCCATACCAATGCTAGACTGAAAACTGTTGTTGTAGGCAAACTCCACCAGTGGTAGGTGCCTTTCCCACGTCCCACTGAAATCAAGGGCACAACCCCGAAGCATATCCTCAAGGATCTGAATAGTGCGCTCGGACTGCCCGTCAGTCTGAGGGTGATAAGCTGTACTAAAGGTCAACTTAGTGCCCAAAGCACTCTGCAAACTCTGCCACAACCTAGCAGTAAAACGAGGATCTCTATCTGAGACAATCGTCACTGGGACCCCGTGCAATCTCACTATGTCCCGAATATACAAGTCGGCAAGGTGATCTACCGAATCTTTCACGCGCATAGGAATGAAGTGCGTCGACTTAGTCAACCGGTCTACAACCACCCAAATAGCATCACTACCCCGCTGAGTCCTTGGAAGACCTACAATGAAGTCCATAGTGACATGCTCCCACTTCCACTCGGCAATAGGCAAGGGTTGCAACAAACCCGGCCTCGATGCTCGACCTTCACTGGCGACAAGTAAGGCACTTGAACCTAAAGCGCCACATCTCTCTTCATGCCTCGCCACCAAGCTGGCGACTCAAATCCTGATACATCTTAGTACCTCCCGGATGCACCGCAAGGCGCGAATGATGAAACTCTCGGAGTACCTCCTCTCGGCAAGACTCCGGCACAAACAAACGGTCTCGGTATCTCACGCTCAAGTCGGGATACACCGTCAAACCCTTCTCAACTTTCCCACTGGAGATCTTTTCTCTGGGGATTCTACCTCAAGGTCACCTCTCTGTGCCTCTAACACTCGAGTCACAAGTGTAGGTGCGACAACAACGAAAACAAGGTCATGACCTCAACGGATTTGCCCAGAAGCAAATCAAACTCGCCAAGTGCCTCCAACATCTCCCACTCTCGGATGGCTACACAAGCTACATCGCTAATGGATTTCCTACTAAGAGCGTCGGCCACAACATTGGCCTTCCCTGGGTGATAATGCAACTCAAGTCGTAATCCTCAATAAATTCCATCCACCTCCTCTACCTCAAATTCAAGTCCTTCGAAAAGCAGATATTTCAGACTCTTATGATCGAGAACACCTCGAATCTCTCACCATAAAGGTAGTGCCTCCAGATTTTCAAGGCAAAAATCACGGTGCTAGCTCTAGGTCATCGTGGGATAATTTTTCTCGTGTATTTTCAAGCGGCGTGAGCCATAAGCTACCACTTTCCCTTCTGCATCAACACACAACCCAAACTCTCGTGAGGCATCACAATAGGCATAACCCAACCCTCTCTAGGAATAATCAAGACCGAGGCGGTGGTCAATCTAACTTTCAACTCTGAAGCGACTTTTCACAAGTTTCACTCCATACAAATTTGACTCCTTGCAGTCAACCTAGTCAACAGTGAAGCTAACACGGAGAAATCTTTCACAAACCGACGGTAGTACCAGCTAATCGAGGCTGCGGATCTCAAACACACTCTTAGTCATGCCCAATCTTGCCTTGCCTCGGTCTTGGATGTATCAGCAGACACCCCTTCCGGATACCACATGGCCTAAGAACTTGACTTCTCCTAGCGAACTCACACTTCCCAAACTTGGCATCTGACCTATGGGCTCTAAGCAACTCAAGCACCACTCTCAAGTGTTCCTCGTGCTCTTCCTCTGAAGGTGAATAGATAAGAATGTCGTCCACAAAAACGACCACAAAACGATCCAAGAATTCCCGGAAGATCCGGTTCATCAAGTTCATAAAGACTGCCGGTGCATTGGTAAGCCCAAATGGCATCACCAGAAACTCATAATGGCCATACCGCGTACGGAATGCCGTCTTCGGAATATCCTCCTCTCTAACCCTCAACTGGTGGTAACCCGATCTCAAATCTATCTTAGAGAAACAACGGGTACCCTTCAACTGGTCAAACAAATCATCTATACGGGGCATAGGGTACTTATTCTTAACCGTAGCCCGATTTAACTTCCGGTAGTCGATACACAATCTCAAAGCACCGTCTTTCTTTTTGGCAAAGAGGGCCGGTGCTCCCCACGGCGATACACTAGGGCGAACGAAGCCCTTATCTAGCAATTCTTGGAGCTGAACTTTCAACTCAATCAACTCTGCTGGGGCAAAACGATAAGGTGCCATAGAAATCGGCGCCGTGCCGGGCACTAAATCAATAGAGAACTCTGTCTCTCGGTGCGGTGGCAAATCAACAAGATCCTCGGGAAAGACGTCCGAGTACTCACAAACTACTCTTGGCAACTCTATCTGGGTCTCATCACACTCACCATTCTCAAAGCTAGCAAGTAGACCATTAAGTTCATTCCGCCCTCGCGGACCATACGACGGTGGCACAACACTACCAACCCGGTCTCCCAAGAAATGGAAACACTCCCCGCTCACGGTACAACATGTAACCCTCTGGCGGTAGCAATCAATAACAGCCCGGTATGACGATAACCAGTCCATACCTAAAATAACATCAAAGCCCTTCATGGGCATAACTACAAATGGAAACGGAAGTCGATGATCGTCGACCTCTATATCACAACCTCTACACCCGTGCTTCAAAATTAACTCACCCCCAATAGGTGACACAACACAAATAGGAGACGCTAATAATGCTAACTCCAATTCCAACACAGATGCAAAAGCGAGATACAAAAGAATGAGATGCACCGTGTCACTCAACACTCTAGCAACCGAGTTGCAAAATAAGAAGGTACCTCTCACTACTGATGGAGCTGGTACTAGATCTGTGGCAACAACGACATACCACCTGTGGGACCACTGGTCCACTGTTCACCCCTAGGAGCATACGATCTTTGTCTTGTTGGACGACGAAGCTTCCGGATTGGCCCTCGAGGCCTACACAGACTGAGCTGGCTGAAATCCCTGCGTCTGCCTAGAACCAGACGCTCCTGAAGTGGCATTCAACTGTGGGCAGAACCTCTTCAGGTGCCCATGCTGTCCACACTGATAACAAGACAAGGGCTGCCCCCTGCCCAAACTCTGACTCGTGGTGCAGGTGAAGAAGATCTGACCCTGACCTCCGCCTTGAGGGCAAGCTGAAGCCTTGTGACGGTGGCCACACTTGTAACAGTAAACTCTCCTGATTGCCCCTCCGGAGCCCACTTTCAGTCTTTGGGAAAGTCGACCTAGAAACTCCACCACGAGGCTGCCGAGGGTTATAACCCTCATCTCCTACTATCACCTTGTCCATCGACTCCTCTTGGAGCCTTTTCGCCTTCCTCCTCTTCTGCATCATAATCTCGATGAATTGCGGCATCAACCAGTCGCCCATAATCCCGAAACATAGACCCCACAATTCTCAACAGTAGGCCGCGCCTCAACTTCTACTCAAACACAATGCACCGGCGTTCCTCACACGCCACCAACTCAGGTGCAAACCTGGACAAACTAGTGAATAAGGCCTCAAACTCGGCCACTGATGAACTGATACGCTTGGTGCAGAAGCCGATCTCTCAACTTCTCTGAGCAGTAGGAGACAAGAACTTCTCTGGCGTCAACAAAAGCCTTCCAAGTCCCTCTATCGACTCTTGGTGAACTTCCTTGACCCGCATCCCCTTTTAGTTGGAAAGATGCCAAGGTCACCTTCAGTACCTCGTCTTCGATGCCTAGCATCTCAAACGTCTTCGTTGTCTGTTCGAGCCATTCATCTGCCTTAAGCGGCTCTTTAGGATCACCCACAAATTCATCGGATTAGACACGAAGAACTTCCTCTTGAAGGAGGTCTGTATCCGCCACAACTTTGAGCGATTCTCACTTTGAGAATGCCCTCTTGACTCCCTAAATGCCCCTGCTATCTCTCGGGCTAGAGCGCCCATAGCCTGTTGGCCTACTGGCTCGGCCACATTGGCCTGACCAACCCCTTCCTGAGCTGCCGGAATCTCATCCGGTAAAGGCATTTCCTACCTCCTAGGCCTGCCACGCCTTCCACCTCTTCCTCGTCCTGACATCCTAATAAAGGTAACACAGAACGTTAGCACATTTATAAACGTGCCGAAACTAAACACTCGCGTCCTAAAACATGGACCACAATAGTTCACTCCACGTAAGCACATAAACACATAAGCACTTACGAATTTCATTTCCGGATAAAGATAGTCCCAAGGCGTTACTAGAGTTCCTGTGAGAAACAGCATTGATCAAGTGCCTTTCCAACAAGACTCCCAGAAACCCAAGGATCCAATCAACATCCTAGAAATTTAATCCCATACCCAAATAATCACATAAGCATGTTATCAATTAAACACGTGGCATATGACACTATACTAGGTCTCTATCAAGCGAGACAAACCCATTGTGATTCTAATCATGTCCCACGTACCCAAAGTATTCGAACCCGGTACGCTCTGATACCAAGTTGTAACGCCCTCAAAATAACAACACAAAACCCAGCAATATAGACATACATTGATATATATAAAAGTCTC
The DNA here is from genome assembly GCA_025200525.1 of Camellia lanceoleosa. NCBI lineage: Eukaryota > Viridiplantae > Streptophyta > Magnoliopsida > Ericales > Theaceae > Camellia > Camellia lanceoleosa. Next base: position 166,819,154 of record CM045758.1, on the reverse strand, counting down.
ATATCCTTCTATTTATCACAGTTTCATTACAAAAAGTATTACATGTTACCAACAAAAGCAAATGCCCTAAGGGCTTACAGCTTTCCAAGTTAACACTTGGTTACAAAAAAAGAGCACTAGCTCAATTACACCTTAAGCCCTTGGCTTGAATTTACATGTAGTACATCAACAGAAAATAAACGACCAAAAAGTCAATCAGCCTCAAGCCTCCCAAGCTATGTCCTTGGAGGTGGTGTGCTACCTGTACCTGAAAATGATGTTCCCATATAGGGTGAGCCACAGCCCAGTAGAAATATACTAAACCAGTTATGAATAATGACTAAAAGATTAACGGTTGATAGATGGTTAACACTTTTACATTCTTTCATAACACATTACAATTCTCAATTTATAATTCATGGCTCAGAGCCTGGCCACACAACTCATATGAGGCAATAACTCATATTAACCACTTACAATTTCATTACTTCCACAGATATGCATACTAGATATATCACATTCCCAAGACAAGCATATGAGCTCAATCTACGGAGTCCATCCCCTATCTTCTCCCAAACAACATCCGGTTTAGAGGTACATCCCCTATCTTCCCTTAAACCGTGGAGTACATCCCCTATCTTCTCCAACACAACACAATGCATATAAACAATACTTATACACATCACGAATTAATACATACAGTTAATGTATTTTCAACTGTCATTCTCAATGACACATTTCAATGATTGGTTTTAGTTTGCCTAATCATCATGCATTGTCTACAACAATCAAGACTATCCTCCACCGATAGCCCAAAGCAGATATTTCTAAACAGAAAATAAATGCACAAAATGGATATTTAAATCAACATTTTCACTTCAATTCCTCATTCCTTATAATTAATCTTATCAATTAATTAATCAATGTAATTAGGGCATTTTTCCATAATCGACATTACAACCCTTAAGGTTCCATTTTCACCAATGTTTTAACATTAATCCCATGTTTTTATACCAAGCATGCCTCTAGGTTCATTATAAATAAAACCCCAACTTTTGTAAAATTACACAAAGGCCCAAAGTTTCTCAAAATTACACTACAACTTCCAACACATATCAAAATGCTAAAATTCAAAGACAGAATCCATAAAGAGGAGTAGGATATCCCTACCTCAAGGTTTGAGCTCAAAAGGAGATGAAGACCCAACACCCAACTTGCTCCAAAACCAAATATTTTCAGATTAGATCGAAGCCCAAGTCACCCTCTACCTTTTTAACAAAGCACTTAGGGTAGATTCACACTTTAGGGAGATGATTTCTTAGAGAGAAGGTAAGTCTAGAGAGAGAGGCTCTCAGATTTAGGGTTTAAAGATGTAAAAGTTTTGAAAAAGTGATGTTCAGATCGCTGTTCCGAACTGATATAAATAGGCTCGCTCGAGCGAAGACTTGGTCGCTCGAGCGACCAGACACAGAAAACCCTAGCTCGAGCCAAGAAAGTCTCGCTCGAGCCAACAACTCAGAAGCTCGCTCGAGCGAAGAAAAGCTCGCTCGAGCTAGGAGCTCGACCCTTCAGGTCTGCAACTAGACGCACGCTCGAGCGACAAACTTTCGCTTCGGCGAAGACCGAACCAGATCGCTCGAGCGAAGAAAAGCTAGCTCGAGCCAAAAATCATGGTGTTCAGTCCAAGACAGACGCAATCGCCGCCGAAGCCACTCGCTCGACCCACCAGACATTAAAACTCAACGCCGCTCGGCGACCAACTCCTCGCCGGCGAAGGACAAAATTTCGGCAAAGAACCCTTGGTTCCCAAACACAACCAACCTGAAACAAAACCTGCCCAACACATCCTATAACTCAAATACAATGTAGAAAATGATGTAAACAAGACAATACCCAACTATTAACATCCACGGACACATGTCCGGATCACTGCACAATAAGGGGTAAACCCGGGATCGCTATAACCTCCCCCCCTTAAAGAATTTCGTCCCCGAAATTAAAAACAAGTTTTGAAAAGCAAGTTTTTTTTTTTTTTTTAAACAATGCCATAACACAACATTTAACAATTTGACCCAATACCGGTCATCCATCTCTTTTAAGAGGCATTTCACAACGTACATTTCAAAGTGCATCTATAACATGCATTTCCTTTCCATTTTCCAACCACTTTCAACATACATGGTTCGCAATTCATATCATAATAAAGTGTCATGATACATAATCAGTCCTATAATATAGCCAATAAACGCAATATTACAATCCACTTCCGTAAATCAAAACATATGCTATGTTTTACAACTTAAGACATAAACAAAGCTTAAGTCCGGCAAGATTATAAAATCCAAGTACAAGATTACACATCAATAAACAAGTCCGAATATTTCTCACGGACTTCCAACTCACGTTCCCAAGTGGCTTCCTCCACTCCGTGATGCTTCCATAAAACCTTCACTAAAGGAATGGTCTTGCCACGCAGGACTTGATCCCGCCTATCCAAGACCCGGACCGGTCTCTCCTCATACGAGGCATCCTCATCTACCTCTAAGTCGGTCCAATCCAACACGTGTGATGGATCTGGCTCATACTTCCGAAGCATACTCACATGAAACACGTCATGAACTCCGGACAACTGTGGCGGCAAGGCTAAACGATAAGCAACCTCGCAAATCCTCTCAAGGATCTCAAAAGGACCAATAAACCGAGGGGATAACTTTCCTCTCTTCCCAAACCTCATCAATCCCCGCCTAGGTGATATCTTCAGAAAGACATGATCACCCATCTCAAACACCAACGGTCTCCTCTTATGGTCAGCATAAGATTTACGGCGACTACGGTCAGAACAAGCCTCCTACGGATAAGCTCAACTTTCTCCGTCATCTCCTAACCAACCAACTCGACCCAACAAAGGTGTATCATCCACTTCGCCCAACAAACCGGAGACCTACAAGGTCGGCCATACAAGGCCTCAAACGGTGCCATACCAATGCTAGATCGAAACCGTTGTTGTAGGCAAACTCCACCATGGTAGGTGCCTTTCCCACGCCCCATCAAATCAAGGGCACAACCTCAAGCATATCCTCAAGGATCACGAATAGTGCGCCGACCGCCTGTCACCCGAGGGTGATAAGTCAGACTAAAGGTCAACTTAGTGCCCAAAGCACTCGCAAACTCGCCACAACCTAGCAAGAAACGAGGATCTCTATCTCGAGACAATAAATCTTTGGGACCCCGTGCAATCTCACTATGTCCCGAATATACAAGTCGGCAAGGTGATCTACCGAATCTTTCACGCGCATAGGAATGAAGTGCGTCGACTTAGTCAACCGGTCTACAACCACCCAAATAGCATCACTACCCCGCTGAGTCCTTGGAAGACCTACAATGAAGTCCATAGTGACATGCTCCCACTTCCACTCGGCAATAGGCAAGGGTTGCAACAAACCCGCTGGCCTCTGATGCTCAGCCTTCACTTGCTGACAAGTAAGGCACTTAGACACGAAAACTGCCACATCTCTCTTCATGCCTCGCCACCAAAACTGGCGACTCAAATCCTGATACATCTTAGTACCTCCCGGATGCACCGCAAGGCGCGAATGATGAAACTCTCGGAGTACCTCCTCTCGGCAAGACTCCGGCACAAACAAACGGTCTCGGTATCTCACGCTCAAGTCGGGATACACCGTCAAACCCTTCTCAACTTTCCCACTGGAGATCTTTTCTCTGAGGGATTCTACCTCAAGGTCACCTCTCTGTGCCTCTAACACTCGAGTCACAAGTGTAGGCTGCACAACAACAGAAAACAAGGCCGCAGCCTCAACGGATTTGCCCAGAAGCAAATCAAACTCGCCAAGTGCCTCCAACATCTCCCACTCTCGGATGGCTACACAAGCTACATCGCTAATGGATTTCCTACTAAGAGCGTCGGCCACAACATTGGCCTTCCCTGGGTGATAATGCAACTCGAAGTCGTAATCCTCAATAAATTCCATCCACCTCCTCTACCTCAAATTCAAGTCCTTCTGTGAAAACAGATATTTCAGACTCTTATGATCTGAGAACACCTCGAATCTCTCACCATAAAGGTAGTGCCTCCAGATTTTCAAGGCAAAAATCACAGCTGCTAGCTCTAGGTCATGCGTAGGATAATTTTTCTCGTGTATTTTCAACTGACGTGAGCCATAAGCTACCACTTTCCCTTCCTGCATCAACACACAACCCAAACCCTCTCGTGAGGCATCACAATAGACTGCATAACCCAACCCTCTCTCCGGAATAATCAAGACCGGAGCGGTGGTCAATCTAACTTTCAACTCCTGAAACGACTTTTCACAAGTTTCACTCCATACAAATTTGACTCCCTTGCGAGTCAACCTAGTCAACGGTGAAGCTAACCTGGAGAAATCTTTCACAAACCGACGGTAGTACCCAGCTAATCCCAGAAAACTGCGGATCTCAAACACACTCTTAGGTCAGGCCCAATCTTGCACCTCGCCTTGGATGTATCAACAGACACCCTTCCGGATACCACATGGCCTAAGAACTTGACTTCTCCTAGTAACTCACACTTCCCAAACTTGGCATACTTTATGGGCTCTAAGCAACTCAAGCACCACTCTCAAGTGTTCCTCGTGCTCTTCCTCTGAAGGTGAATAGATAAGAATGTCGCCCAAAAACGACCACAAAGCGATCCAAGAATTCCGGAAGATCCGGTTCATCAAGTTCATAAAGATCTGGTGCATTGGTAAGCCCAAATGGCATCACCGAAACTCATAATGGCCATACCACTGCGGAATGCCGTCTTGAATATCCTCCTCTCTAACCCTCAACCGGTGGTAACCCGATCTCAAATCTATCTTAGAGAAACAACGAACCCTTCAACCGGTCAAACAAATCATCTATACGGGCATAGGGTACTTATTCTTAACCGTAGTCGATTTAACTTCCTAGTCGATACACAATCTCAAAGCACCGTCTTTTTTTTGGCAAAGAGGGCGGTGCTCTACTACGATACACTAGGCTTAACGAAGCCCTTATCTAGCAATTCTTGGAGCTGAACTTTCAACTCAATCAACTCTGCTGGGGCAAAACGATAAGGTGCCATAGAAATCGGCGCCGTGCCGCGCACTAAATCAATAGAGAACTCTGTCTCTCGGTGCGGGGGGAAATCAACAAGATCCTCGAGAAAGACGTCCGAGTACTCAGAAACTACTCTTGGCAACTCTATCTGGGTCTCATCACACTCACCATTCTCAAAGCTAGCAAGTAGACCATTAAGTTCATTCCGCCCTCGCGGACCATACGACGGTGGCACAACACTACCAACCCGGTCTCCCAAGAAATGGAAACACTCCCCGCTCACGGTACAACATGTAACCCTCTGGCGGTAGCAATCAATAATGACCGGTATGGCGATAACTACCCATACCTAAAATAACATCAAAGCCCTTCATGGGCATAACTACAAATGGAAACGGAAGTCGATGATCGTCGACCTCTATATCACAACCTCTACACCCGTGCTTCAAAATTAACTCACCCCCAATAGGTGACACAACACAAATAGGAGACGCTAATAATGCTAACTCCAATTCCAACACAGATGCAAAAGCAGCAGATACAAAAGAATGAGATGCACCCGTATCAATCAACACTCTAGCAACCGAGTTGCAAAATAAGAAGGTACCTCTCACTACTGATGGAGCTGGTACTAGATCTGTAGGCAACAAAGATACACGCATACCAGTGGGACCTGGTCCACTGTTCACCCCTAGGAGCATATTCTTTGTCTTGTTGGGGACGACGAAGCTTGGATTGGCCCTCGAGGCCTACACAGTGGTGGTGAAATCTCGCTCGCCTAGAACCAGACGCCTCAAGTGGCATTCAAGCAGGCGAGAACCTCTTCAGTGCCCATCTGTCCACATCGATAACAAGACAAGGGTGCCCCTGCCCAAACTCGACTCGTGGTCTGGTGAAGAAGATCTGACCTTTGACCTCCGCCTTCAAGGGCAAATCAAGCCTTGTGACCGGTGGCCACACTTGTAACAGTAAACTCTCACGATTGCCCTCCCGGAGCCCTGACTCGGTCTGGGAAAGTCGACCTAGAAACTCCACCTCGAGGCTGGCGAGGGTTATAACCCTCTGTCTCCTACTATCACCTTGTCCATCCCGACCTCTTGGAGCCTTTCGCCTTCCTCCTCTTCCTCGATCATAATCTCAAGATGAGTGCAGCATCAACCATCGCCCATAATCCCAAACATAGACCCCACAATTCTCAACTTGAGGCCGCCTACCAACTTCTTCTCAAACTCAATGCAACGGCGTTCTCGACGCCACCAACTCAGTGCAAACTCGACAAACTAGTGAATGAGGCCTCAAACTCGCCATCGATGAACTTTCGCTTGAGTCAAGTAATCGATCTCTCAACTTCTCTGAGCAATAGGAGACAAGAACTTCTCTAAAAGCGTCAACAAAAGCCTTCCAAGTCCCTCCTATACGACTCTTGGTGAACTTCCACCATCGACCAAGATCCCCTTAAGCTGGAAAGATGCCAAGGTCACCTTCAGTACCTCGTCTTCGATGCCTAGCATCTCAAACGTCTTCGTTGTCTGTTCGAGCCATTCATCTGCCTTAAGCGGCTCTTTAGGATCACCCACAAATTCATCCGGATTAGACCTGAAGAACTTCCTCTTCAGAAAGGGAGGTCCTGTATCCGCCACAACAACCTGAGCCTGATTCTCAGCTTTGAGAATGCCTACTGACTCCCTAAATGCCCCTGCTATCTCTCGGGCTAGAGCGCCCATAGCCTGTTGGCCTACTGGCTCGGCCACATTGGCCTGACCAACCCCTTCCTGAGCTGCCGGAATCTCATCCGGTAAAGGCATTTCCTACCTCCTAGGCCTGCCACGCCTTCCACCTCTTCCTCGTCCTGACATCCTAATAAAGGTAACACAGAACGTTAGCACATTTATAAACGTGCCGAAACTAAACACTCGCGTCCTAAAACATGGACCACAATAGTTCACTCCACGTAAGCACATAAACACATAAGCACTTACGAATTTCATTTCCGGATAAAGATAGTCCCAAGGCGTTACTAGAGTTCCTGTGAGAAACAGCATTGATCAAGTGCCTTTCCAACAAGACTCCCAGAAACCCAAGGATCCAATCAACATCCTAGAAATTTAATCCCATACCCAAATAATCACATAAGCATGTTATCAATTAAACACGTGGCATATGACACTATACTAGGTCTCTATCAAGCGAGACAAACCCATTGTGATTCTAATCATGTCCCACGTACCCAAAGTATTCGAACCCGGTACGCTCTGATACCAAGTTGTAACGCCCTCAAAATAACAACACAAAACCCAGCAATATAGACATACATTGATATATATAAAAGTCTCATATCCTTCTATTTATCACAGTTTCATTACAAAAAGTATTACATGTTACCAACAAAAGCAAATGCCCTAAGGGCTTACAGCTTTCCAAGTTAACACTTGGTTACAAAAAAAGAGCACTAGCTCAATTACACCTTAAGCCCTTGGCTTGAATTTACATGTAGTACATCAACAGAAAATAAACGACCAAAAAGTCAATCAGCCTCAAGCCTCCCAAGCTATGTCCTTGGAGGTGGTGTGCTACCTGTATCTGAAAATGATGTTCCCATATAGGGTGAGCCACAGCCCAGTAGAAATATACTAAACCAGTTATGAATAATGACTAAAAGATTAACGGTTGATAGATGGTTAACACTTTTACATTCTTTCATAACACATTACAATTCTCAATTTATAATTCATGGCTCAGAGCCTGGCCACATAACTCATATGAGACAATAACTCATATTAACCACTTACAATTTCATTACTTCCACAGATGTGCATACTAGCTATATCACATTCCCAAGACAAGCATATGAGCTCTATCTACGGAGTCCATCCCCTATCTTCTCCCAAACAACATCCGGTTTAGAGGTACATCCCCTATCTTCCCCTAAACCGTGGAGTACATCCCCTATCTTCTCCAACACAACGCAATGCATATAAACAATACTTATACACATCACGAATCAATACATACAGTTAATGTATTTTTCAACTGTCATTCTCAATGACACATTTCAATGATTGGTTTTGGTTTGCCTAATCATCATGCATTGTCTACAACAATCAAGACTATCCTCCACCGATAGCCCAAAGCAGATATTTCTAAACAGAAAATAAATGCACAAAATGGATATTTAAATCAACATTTTCACTTCAATTCCTCATTCCTTATAATTAATCTTATCAATTAATTAATCAATGTAATTAGGGCATTTTTCCATAATCGACATTACAACCCTTAAGGTTCCATTTTCACCAATGTTTTAACATTAATCCCATGTTTTTATACCAAGCATGCCTCTAGGTTCATTATAAATAAAACCCCAACTTTTGTAAAATTACACAAAGGCCCAAAGTTTCTCAAAATTACACTACAACTTCCAACACATATCAAAATGCTAAAATTCAAAGATGTAATCCATAAAGAGGAGTAGGATATCCCTACCTCAAGGTTTGAGCTCAAAAGGAGATGAAGACCCAACACCCAACTTGCTCCAAAACCAAATATTTTCAGATTAGATCGAAGCCCAAGTCACCCTCTACCTTTTTAACAAAGCACTTAGGGTAGATTCACACTTTAGGGAGATGATTTCTTAGAGAAGGTAAGTCTAGAGAGAGGCTCTCGATTTAGGGTTTAAAGATGTAAAAGTTTTGAAAAAGTGATGTTCGGATCACGCATGAATCGATATAAATAGGCTCGCCGGCGAAGACTTGGTCGCTCGGCGACGAACCTGAAAAACCCTAGCTCGAGCCAAGAAAGTCTCGCCGAGCCAACAACTGAAGCTTCGCCGGCGAAGAAAAGCTCGCTCGAGCTAGGAGCTCGACCCTTCAGGTCTGCAACTAGACGCACGCTCGAGCGACAAACTGCTCGCTCGAGCGAAGACCGAACCAGATCGCTCGAGTGAAGAAAAGCTCGCTCGAGCCAAAAATCATGGTGTTCAGGTCCAGTACCAGACGCAATCGCTCGCTCGAGCGAAGCCACTCTGGCTCGACCCACCAGACACAAAACTCAACGCTCGCTCGAGCGACCAACTCCTCGCTCGAGCGAAGGACAAAAATTCTAGGCAGCAACCCGTGGTTCCCAAACACAACCAACCTGAAACAAAACCTGCCCAACACATCCTATAACTCAAATACAATGTAGAAAAGGATGTAAACAAGACAATACCCAACTATTAACATCCACGGACACATGTCCGGATCACTGCACAATAAGGGGTAAACCCGGGATCACTATAACTACTTCCTATCGTGAGGCTTGTTCTAACCCTCTTTGGCAGCAAGCTATAACTATTGAACTGCAGGCTTTGGACAAAACTCATATCTGGGACGTAGTTGATCTTCTTCCTAGCAAGACTACCGTTAGTTGTAAATGGGTTTATAAGATCAAAACTCATTCTGATGGTTCCATTGAACGTTACAAAGCTCGTCTTGTTGCCCAAGGATTCACTCAAGAGTATGGGATTGACTATGAGAAAACATTTGCTCATATTTCTCGTCTTACTTCAATTCGTAGCTTATTAGCAGTTGCTGCTGCTCACCACTAGAGTCTTTCTCAGATGGATGTCAAAAACGCCTTTTTCAATGGTGATCTCACTGAGGAAGTTTATATGCAACCTCCACTTGGTTCCTCTATTCCATCCATCAAAGTTTGCAAACTTCGCCGTGCTTTGTATGGTTTGAAACAAGCTACTCGTGCCTAGATTGCCAAGTTCAACTCTACCATTCATGACTTTGGCTTCTCCTCTAGTGCTTATGATTCTACCTTGTTTATACGTCAGACAGAACGTGGCATTATTATTCTTCTTCTCTATGTGGATGATATGATCATCACTGGCGATGACACAGTAGGTATCTCTAGTCTCAAATAGTTCTCGATCTAAGAGAAGAAGAATAATAATGCCACACTCTGTCTGACGTATAAACAAAGCAGAATCATAAGCACTGGAGGAGAAGCCAAAGTCATGAATGGTAGAACTGAACTTAATATATCTTAATATACCCTAATATATCTTAATATACTAGATAACATTCCCCCTCAAGCTTAAGGTGGTAAAGCAGATATCAAGTTGAGCTTGGAAAGTAAATCAAAAAATCGTCCTAGAGGATGAGCCTTGGTGAAGATATCAGCTGTCTGATCGGCAGAGGTAACAAAGATAAGACGAACAGCGCCACTAGTAACGTGTTACCGGATGAAGTGACAATCAATCTCAATATGCTTGATGCGATCATGGAAGACATCATTATGTGAAATCTGAATAGCACTCTAATTGTCACAATAGAGGGTAGTGGCAGCAGGATGGGGAATTCCCATATCAGTAAGAAGCCAATGAAGCCACACAAGCTCTTGAGTAGTATCCGCAAGAGCACGATACTCAGCCTGAGTACTATAACGAGCAACAAGAGTTTGCTTCTTGCTACGCCAGGCAATAAGAGAATCACCTAAGAAGAAGCAAAACTCTATAGTAGAGTGGCGGTCAGTAGGATCCCCGGCCCAATCGGCATCAAAAAATGCATGTAGCTGTAGAGAAAAGTGTGTTAAGTAGTGAATACCATGGAACATAATGCCTTTTAGATGACACAAAATGCAAACTAGAGCATTATAGTGTGGAGAGCAAGGAGCAACCATGAACTGACTAACAATGTGAACAACATAGGCAATGTCTGGACGAGTAACTGTGAGATAGACAAGACTACCAACTAGCTGACGATATAACGTAGCATCAGATGATAAGTAACCATCAAGAGGTATAAGACGAGTCTGAGGATCAACTGGACTAGTAGCAATCTTGCAATCGGTAAGACCAATATGAGCCAAGTGATCAGAGATATACTTGGCTTGTGTTAGAAAGTAACCAGAAGGATCATGAAAAATTTCCAAGCTAAGGAAATAGCTAAGCAAACCCAAATCTTTCAGGAAGCAACAGAAGTAGCCTGAAACCATATGATAATCTGGTAGTTCTTTCCTTCCCATTCATCAAGACGCTCATCGAAAGTAGATGCAGTCTCTTTTTCTTCCTAGACAGGTTTAGAAAGAGCACCAGTAATAATACGCCAAAGCTACTTCCCTTTGATGAATCCAAGGAGAACTTGAGCCCAGAGAACATAGTTGGACCCATCAAGTGTAACAGAGACAGAATGAATGTTGTTAGAATGATCCATGATGCTCAAATAGGGCAAAAATAAGAATAAGGTGCTTTGTAAAGGCTAATTTTGCCAAAATAGAGCACGCTAGCAGATTCAGGAGGCCAAAAATAGTAAGAATATGGCTGAACAGACCAAAAACACACCCAGAAAGACACGAAACGACTGGTCAAAGTGGGTTGACCAATCTGGTCAACTAGAGCTGATGTCACGGCAAGGAGATGACGTCAGTGTGTGCAGCGTACGTTAGCAAGAAGAGCAGCAGTGGCGCACCTAGGCTGACGTCAAAAACACGCGGCTCAATCTTTGAAACAAGAAGGGACTAGATACGCAGAAACCAACGTGAGCCGAAAGCAATCTGCCAAACAAAAAAAAAAAATGATGAAGAAAAAGAAGAGGCTAGGAAAAAACTCTTGGCTCTGATACCATGTTATGAGAGTAGAAAGAGAAAAGAAACGAGAACTCTTTGTGTTCAATGTATATTAATGAATAGGTACACACTCCTTTATATAGGAGAGCAGATAAGTATATACAGAGAATATACTATAACAGATAGATACAAATAATATCCTAATATATCTTAATATACTAGATATACTATAGTAACAAAAATAATTTTAAAAAAAATGAGTTATAACCAAACAACACATAAAGTATAATAAAAAAAAAATTATTAAATTATAACTAAAATAATATCATAATTAATATTATAATGAATTATAACTAATAACACAATATTGTTGGAAAAATGGTTTAATATAGGCATATTTTTTAGCCAAAATTTTGAGTGGGTCCGAAGAGGTGAAGTGTTCCTTGCCGCGTGGCAAGTAACACGGTGAAGACGGACCGTCAAAATCATTTATGAATGAATGGGAAGTTGACGTCGTTTTCGGGTCTAACATTAATTTTTTAGATAAAAATTCTTTTGAATTTTTTCAATAAAAATTATTGTGGGAATTTAATTTAATTCTAAATTCAAATTTTGAGTTCCTAAGTGGTTTTCTAAAATTTGTACCTCTTACTTTATTTATTAAACTATTCAATTTTTTTAATATATATATATATTCATTAATTTAATATATATATATATATTCCAAATAGTTTATATTAATAAAGTTACCTTGATTTAAAACAGTTGCTCTTATGGACAACTTTTCAAATTTCCACTAACGGTCAACTTTTTAAATTGTTTGAATATTTGTATTCATTGTGCAACAGTCCGTAACTGTTTGGTTACTTAAAAGGTTGCACCTGTTCGGACAGGTTTTTAGTCTCATTTTTTGCCCATATATAGATCCTATTCCAGCAGTCTTGATACTTGGGAAAAATCCGAAATTTCAGTCTGATATTCCATCTTTTGTTGTCCTTAATTCTGCATTTTTGCATTATTCTTCATATAAGTTTTAGTATAAATTTCAGAGAGTTAGAACACAGGTTTTGTTCGCTGAACAAATTGTTTGGAGTGCTACTACAATTTGTGAAGATCATTGTATCCTGGAAGATAGACGCTACTCAACCGTAAGCACCGTAGTGGGACAAATCTGTCTTAAGGACAGAGTGTCTCACACTCGACTTGGTCTTAATTTTAATTCGGTTCGATAAATAAATCTGGTATGTTATTTATTTATTTTGTTTGAATTTATTTCAAGTTATTTTCTATACACAGAAGATTGTTCCAACAATCTTAAGACAAATTAGAATTATTCTGTTTACAGAATTTTTCGTTTGTTTCCTTTTCTCTTTCTTCTTTTAAGAAAATTATTTTCTGTGAATTTACAAAATAATATTCTGGTTGGAAAAACAAATAGTGATTATATGCTATTTGACAGATAGTAGAAATATACTGTCTCTTTTCTTTGACAACTAGTAGTACGATACTGGTGTCATTAACAATTCAAAATATATTTTTGTGGAATTTTGTCAGAAATTAATTTTGGGTTTTAGAAATTATTTTCTGAGTTTTCATTACTTAAAATTCTATTTCAGTATTTTAATTATTGTAGTGTTACAAGAAATTTAAGTTTCTGTGTGAAATTAATTTGGTTAAATAAAATTTTGTTTTATTTTCAAATCAACTGAAAAAATAAAAATTATATTCTTATTTCTTTTATTTTACAAAATTTAATTTCTTGTGTGGAATTAATTTGGTTAAATAAAATTTTATTTTATTTCCAAATTAATTGAAAAATAAAATTTATATTCTTATTTCTTTTATTTTACAGAATTTAATTTTCTGTGTGGAATTATTTTGGTTAAATAAAATTTTATTTTATTTCCAAATTAATTGAAAAATAAAAGTTATAGTTGTTTATTTCTTTTATTTTACAGAATTTAATTTTCTGTGTGAAATTATTTTGGTTAAATAAAATTTTATTTTATTTCCAAATTAATTGAAAAATAAAAGTTATAGTTGTTTATTTTTTTTATTTTACAGAATTTAATTTTCTGTGTGGAATTAATTTGTTTAAATAAAATTTTATTTTATTTTCAAATTATTTGGAAAATAAAAGTTACATTCTTATTTCTTTTATTTTTACAAAATTTAATTCTGTGAATTTGGTTTAATTTTCTGTGTAGTGTAAATTCTAATTATAATTTTGTTTTATATATTAGAATTGATGGCTACTGAAACTAATGCCCAAACAAGTACTACTGTGGTGGCTGCGATTGCACCAACCCCCTCTCCTGTGATGACAGTACCAATAAATCATGGAGAGATGCTGGAGAAGTTCTCAAGAACTGACTTTAAAAGATGGCAACAGAAAATGTTGTTCTATCTTACAACTCTGAACCTGACTCGTTTCCTCCGTGAAGATGCTCCTATCCTGAAAGATGATGAAACCGACCGACAAGTGGTTGCTGCGGTTGATGCTTGGAAACATGTTGATTTCCTTTGCAAAAACTACATCTTGAACGGACTTGACAACACATTATACAACGTCTACAATCCAATCAAGACAACAAATGAATTTTGGGAATTGTTGGAGAAAAAATACAAAACGGAAGATGCCGGCTTAAAGAAATTTGTAGTTGGCAGATTCTTGGATTTTATAATGGTTGATAAAAAACTGTGATCAGCCAAGCTTAAGATTTCCAACTCATTCTGCATGAAATTCACACAGAAGGTATGTCTCTCAGTGAAACCTTCCAAGTTACAGCCTTAATTGAAAAATTACCAAAAGGCTGGAAGGAATTCAAGAACTACCTCAAATTAGGGCTGCAAATGAACCGAGATGTTCATGAACAAGCTCGGCTCGGCTCGTTAAGGGCTCGGCTCGGCTCGTTTACTAAACGAGCCGAGCTCGAGCTCGCATAAGCTCGGCTCGTTAAACTCAGCTCGTATCTTTATTTAAATTATATAATAAATACATTATTTATATATTAAAAATATATAAATATATATAAAAATAATAATATAAATACATTTTTTATATATTAAATAATATAAATAATATTTTTTATTTAAATATTTATATTTAAATAATATAAATAATATTAAAAAAAATTATCGAGCCGAGCCGAGCCGAGCCGAGCTCGAGTTTCATCAAAATTAACGAGCCGAGCCGAGCTCGAGCCGAGTTCTTTATCGAGCCGAGCTTGATCTCAATAAACGAGCTCGATAAGTAAACGAGCCGAGCTCGAGCTCAACAAAGCTCGGCTCGGCTCGATTCGTTTGCAGTCCTACCTTAAACACAAGCACAAAGAAATTTCTATAAACGAGTTAATTGTGCGTTTGAGGATTGAGAAGGACAAACGCAATTCTGAAAAGCGGGCTGGTAAGCTTCCTATAGAGTCTAAGGCAAATGTGGTGGAATATGCTTTAAAAACCAAGAAACGAAAGTCTTCTGGAGAAAGTTCATCACAAGGCTCTAAAGAAGGGAAAATAAAAAGTACAAGTTTAATGGCAAATGTTACATCTGTGACAAAGAGGGACATCGGGCCAAAGATTGCCATAGCAAAGGCAAAAACAAAAGAAAAACAAGCAAGAAGCCTGCTCAAGCTTATATAACTGAAGTGGACAATATTTCCAATGGTGTCGATGACATCAATCTTTCTACAGTTGTTTCCGAGGTAAATCTTGTCGGAAATCCTAAAGAATGGTGGGTGGACACTGGTGCTACTCGCCATATTTGTGCCGACAAAAAGATATCCACATCTTATTCTACAGTGGACAATGGTGAACAACTCTTTATGGGTAACTCCTCAACTTCCAAGGTTGAAGGACAAGGAAAGATTGTACTCAAGATGACATCTGGAAAGGATCTCACTCTCAACAATGTTCTGCATGTACCGGACATTCGCAAGAATCTTGTTTCCGGATCTTTATTGAGTAAGAATGGGTTTAGGCTAGTATTTGAGAGTGATAAATTTGTTCTTACTAAGAATGGGATGTATGTAGGAAAAGGTTACATGTCTGATGGCCTTTTCAAGTTAAATGTAATGACCGTTGTACCCTCAGTTATTAATAATACTACATCTTCTTCTTACTTGCTTGAGTCTTCAAATTTATGGCATGGTAGACTAAGACATGTTAATTATGGATCTTTGTGTAGATTAATTAATATGGAATGTTTACCTAAATTTGACATTGATTCAAATCATAAATGTGAAATTTGTGTTGAGGCAAAATTATCTAAAACTCCTTTTCATTCAATTAAAAGAAGTACGGAACCACTTGAATTAATTCATAGTGACATTTGTGATTTTAAATCAATTCAAACCAGAGGTGGGAAAAAGTATGTAATCACTTTTATAGATGACTATACTAGATATAGTTATGTTTATTTAATTCGAACCAACGATAAAGTTTTGGAAACTTTCATTCAATATAAGAATGAAGTTGAAAATCAACTTAGTAAGAAAATCAAGAAAATTAGAAGTGATAGAGGTGGTGAATATGAATCACTTTTTGGTGAGTTTTATAAAGAACATGGAATAATTCATCAAACTACTGCTCCTTACTCATCTCAGCAAAATGGAATTGCTGAAAGGAAAAATAGGACTTTAAAAGAAATGATGAATGCCATGTTAATAACTTCTGGATTACCTCAAAACTTGTGGAGGGAAGCAATACTTTCTGCAAATTATATACTTAACAAAGTACCCGAAAGAAAGTAAATCAAACACCTTATGAATTGTGGCATGGACGAGTACCATCCTACAAATACTTAAAAGTGTGGGGGTGTTTGGCTAAAGTGGCTATTCCTAGTCTTAAAAAGACTAAGATAGGTCCTAAGACCATTGATTACATTTTCATTGGTTATGCCAAGAATAGTAGTGCATGTCAATTTTTGATTCATAAATCAGAACATTCCGAAATGCATGTAAATACTATTATTGAGTCTCAGAATGTATCATTCTTTGAACATGTATTTCCAAATAAGACTAGACAAGAGACTA
Organism: Camellia lanceoleosa; assembly: GCA_025200525.1. Taxonomy (NCBI): domain Eukaryota; kingdom Viridiplantae; phylum Streptophyta; class Magnoliopsida; order Ericales; family Theaceae; genus Camellia; species Camellia lanceoleosa. The sequence goes on along the minus strand of CM045758.1, from coordinate 166,802,517 downwards.
GTAATAATAAGAGATCTTTTGATGCTATTACTAGTAATGATCAAGAACATGATCAAGAGCAAGAGTTAGACCAAAATGAGGAAGAAGAACCTAGGCGTAGTAAATGTGCTAGAACCTCAAAATCTTTTGGTCTAGATTTTCTAACATTTTTGTTAAAAAATGAGCTTTTAACTTTTAAAGAGGTTATGTCCAGTGCTGAAGCTCCTTTATGGAAAGAAGCTATCAATAGTGAAGTTAAATCCATCTTGCAAAATCACACTTGGGAATTAGTGGACTTGCCACCAGGCTGTAAACCTCTTGGGTACAAGTGGATTTTCAAAAGAAAATTGAAAGTAGATGGATCAATAGACAAATACAAGGCAATACTTGTAGTCAAAGGTTTTAGAAAAAAAGAATGTCCAGATTACTTTGACACATACTCACCGGTTACTAGAATAACATCCATTAGAATGCTAATTGCCATTGCATCTCTATACAATCTAGAAATTCATCGAATGGATGTTAAAACCGCTTTCTTAAATAGTGAGTTAAATAAAGAAATTTACATGGAACAACCAGAAGGGTTTTCTGTTCTAGGGAAAGAAAAGAAAGTGTGTAAATTAGTTAAATTATTATATGGTTTAAAACAAGCGTCAAAGCAATGTCATGAGAAATTTGATAAGGTAATGATGTCAAATGAATTTAAAATTAATGAGTATGACAAATGTGTTTATATTAAAAACACAGACAAAGGTTATGTCATTGTATGTCTTTATGTGGATGATATGCTCATCATAGGTAGTAATAATGACATGATTAAAACTACTAAAAAAATGTTGAATAAACAGTTTAACATGAAGGACGTGGGCATTGCTGATGTAATTCTTGATATAAAAATTACCAAAACATCGGAAGGATATGCTTTATCACAATCTCATTACATTGAGAAAATACTTGACAAATTCAGCAAAGATGATGATCATCTTGCTAGAACACCTGTAAATGTTAATTTGTATCTTTCTAAGAATGTACAGGAAAGTATTTCTCAATTAAAGTATGCCCAAATTATTGGAAGCTTAATGTACTTGATGAACTGCATTCGCCCAGATATAGCTTATGCAATAAGTAAATTAAGTAGATATACGAGTAATCCGGGAGTAGAACACTGGAAAGCAATTATAAGGGTTTTAAGATATCTCCGATTTACTCGTAACATTGGGCTTCATTATACTAGATATCCAGCAGTACTTGAAGGATACTGTGATGTAAATTGGATATCGGATACTAGAGACTCGAAGTCCACCAGTGGGTATGTCTTTACTCTTGGTGGGGCGGTTGTATCTTGGAAATCTTCCAAACAGACTTATATTACTAGGTCTACTATGGAATCTGAATTCATAACTTTAGACAAAGCAGGGGAAGAGGCAGAATGGCTTTGCCACTTCCTTGAAGATATTCCAATATGGCCAAAACCGGTGCCTGCTATATGCATACATTGCGATAGTCAATCTGCAATAGGTAAAGTACAGAGTCATATGTATAACGGTAAGTCACGACGCATTCGTCGTCGACATAACACCGTAAGACAACTATTCTCTAATAGAATTATTTCTATAGAATATGTTAAGTCTAAAGACAACATAGCAGATCTACTAACCAAAAGGTTAGCAAGAGAGTTAGTTGAGAATTCATCGAGGGGAATGGGACTTAAGCCTATTAAATAAGAGTTACCACAACGACAACCCAACATAGTTGCCTGGAGATCCCAAGATCTAGGTTCAAAGGGACAACCGAGTTGTGAATGACTCAGAAGGATCACTGGGGAGTCTAGCTCCTACCCATTTCTTTGATGAAATAGTGATATTTGCAGCGGTTTAGGTTAAGTAATACTTTTAATGATTCTTATATCTAGGTAAACCTAGTGGAGTATGGCATGATACTTTTCATAAGAATCACCTATGTGAGTGTGAATTGAGCCGGTTCTATAAGATTTGTGAAGGGCTACAAGTCTTTAGAGTACTCATGAAAGACCAGGCTGTTTAGGGTCAAAATAAACACAATAGTGAGAACTAAACTGTGTCTGGAGATATACTGTGTGGGTTCTATTGTCTTGGTTTACACAAACGGCTGAACAGTTCAAGATATCATGTTTACTGTTTAGCTAGTAAATCCGATAGTGTCTCACAAGGGAAGGTTCAAAGTCAAAAGCTACCTATCCTTTGCAGAATATTTCCAATTTCTGTACTCTCTGTAATAGATCATGTTGTTGCATTTTCTCTCCATCAAATTCCATTCATGTGAGGGATTGTTGGAAAATGGTTTAATATAAGTATATTTTTGAGCCAAAATTTTGAGTGGGTCCAAAGAGGTGAAGTGTTCCTTGCCGTCTACCAAGTCACACGGTGAAGATGGAACATCAAAACCATTTATGAGTGAATGGGAAGTTAACGTCGTTTTCGGGTCTAATATTAATTTTTTAGATAAAAATTCTTTTGAATTTTTTTAATAAAAATTATTGTGGGAATTTAATTTAATTCTAAATTCAAATTTTAAGTTCCTAAGTGATTTTTTAAAATTTGTACCTCTTACTTTATTTATTAAACTATTCAATTTTTTTAATATATATATATATATATTCATTAATAGTTTAATGAATATATATTCATTAATATATATATATTAATGAATAATTATGTCCACACTGCCTACTAAATCATTATAATAATTATGGCGTAAATTGCGTTGAGCTTGTAATCGGTGGTGAAGAATGTATTGGGCTCTTTTAGTAGTAGGTCTGGCTGATTTAAGGCGGTTAATGCGGCGGTTAACTTGTTTGATCAGGGTTTGGAAATGGGTAATTTGGGTTTTAACATAGGAAATATGTGGAGTAGCACTCATCCCTTACCCCCCTGTAAAAATTCCCGGGTAAGAAAATCAGGCAAGGAATTTTGACAACCAGGTATATAAGTAATATCAAAATCAAAAATACTTAAAATAGATTGCCAGCGGGCAAAAATTTGTTTACTAGCAAGATTTTGAACATCTTTTTCCAAAACATATTTAGCAGATTTGCAATCAACATGAAGTAAGAATTTTTGATTTAAAATATCATCTTGAAATTTTTGAATACATAAAACAGTAGATAAAATTTCTTTTTTAATAGTACTATAATTTAATTGTGCTTTATTCGGACACGAGAATGATAGCGAACAATTTGTTCAGATGACTGGGGAGTGACCTTCTGGAGTAGAATGCCACCATAACCAATATCAGAAGCATCAGTTTGAATAATTTTGAATGAGTCCTCAGTAGGAATACCAAGACAATGAAGGGACTTAACATATTGTTTGACTTGTTGAACAACGAAGTATGAAGCGAAGACCAAGGAGGAGGATTATCCTTTAACCTATCGAACAATGGTTGATGATTTTCCTAAGGTCTTTATAAAATTCAGCAATGTAATTGAGAGATCCTAAAACCGTTGTAATTGGGTTTTATCAAGAATTTCATCAGAAATTTAGACGCAAACACAATAGAGAGACTAATTGGGAGAATAGTACTCTGGTGCATATCATAACCTAAAAACCTAACTTTAGTTTGAAACAATTTAATCTTAGGGCGTAAATGACTAAACCATGACTTTTAATAGTATAAAAGAATGCGGTTAAATGTTTCCAATGTTCACTAATGGATTTGGAAAAGATTAATATGTCATCAATGTAAACAATTGAAAAATGACTAAATGGATTGAATATTTCATTCATTATGTTTTGAAATTCACTAGGAGCATTTTTAATCCAAATGGCATGACATTCCATTCATATTGACCAAAAGGTGTATTAAATGCGGTTTATATCTATCTTTAGGATGAATTTGGATTTGCCAAAAATCACTTTTTAAATCAAATTTACTAAAAATAACGACTTGATTAAGTCTTTTAATTAGGTCTTTTTATTGGGAATAGGATATCTAATCCATTCAAGAACAAAGCATTTAATGGTTTATAATTAATAACTAGTCGAGGAACACCTCGTTCTAATTCAGCATTTTTATTAACATAAAAAGCAGGACAAGACCATGGTGATTTGCTGGGACTAATAATTCGATGTTTTAATAATTCATTAATTTCTTTTTTACACATTTCTAACAATTCATGATTCATTTGAATAGGTCGATTTAGTAGGTATTTGTCGTTCATGAAAACCTTTAATATATGGTAAAGTAACAATATGCTTTTTCTATGCCAAAATGCGAGGTAAAGATGAGCAAGCAGTTGATTCAAGTTTTAATTTAAAATCATTAATTTGGGAAATAAGAATGGATCGATTAAGCGTTGATCAATTCTTTTATAATTAATTTCTTCTTTAAGAAAATTAATATGTCGAGTTAATCGGTTAATAGTATGAGTAATAGAACAATCTTGTAATTGATTTAATTCTAATGGTTCAGGAGGAAACAAGAATTTAAATGTGACAGGATGTCCTAAAACATGAGTGGTAATTCCTTCAGTAGAAGTGGTAAATGGATATAATAATGATATAAATGGTGTACCTAAAATGATTCTATCAGTCATGTTTTTGACTAAAACAAATGTAGTTTTGAAACAAACATTATTTTGACAAATATGTACTTTAGGTAATTTATATTTAATATGCATTTTACTACCATTAGCAGAGGTTAATTTCTCTTGGCATTTGTGATAATATTTAGTAGGGAGTAATCCTTCTTGAATACAGTTTAAATCAGCACCAGTATCAATTAAAGCAACTAGTTCTAATTCAAAATCTTCAACAATGATTTTAATTCTTGAATACCATTTTTGCATATAAATTTTATTAAGTAAATTTAATCTTTTTTCGTCAAGGTTAGCAGATTGAGATCGATTATCAAAAATAAGTTTATCTGGATTTGTATGATCGTATTCGAGGATCGTAATTATGTTACGATTGATGAGGTGATCTTTGGATTAGGTTGAAAATCATTTAAATTTTGTTTAAGTTTAATATTGATGATTTCATTTTCTAATATATTATCTTTATTCTGAAGTTCTTTGATAGTTTGTTTAATTTGATTGATTTCAAATTGTAAATCTTGAAGTGTAACTTCTTTAGTTTTATTTTTAAATTTTTCCAAAGTTTTAGACAAACTAATTATAGGTTTATTAACCTTAGGTTTAGTTTCTGATTGAAGCATTAAGCCTTTCAATTTATCAATATATTTTTGTTTTAGTTGAGGATCTTCTAATTTACTAATTAAATCGATTAAAGCAGATTCTTCTTAAGTATGTTTGGTAAGAACAGAAATTTGTTTAACAGGTTTACAACAAACATCAGTACAAGCCAAAGTAATTTGATTATCTGAATCAGAATGATTATTATCAGAAGAGGAACTAGATGTAGTTGGAGGAGCAGAAGAGGAATCATTATCAGATTGATTTAATTGGAAGATTTCAAATAATTGAATTTTGGATTCTTCATTAATTTGGAGTTGATTAACTCATCTTTGAGCTTTTGTTTCTCTTTACATTTATTAGCATAATGACCCTTTTGTCCACAGTTATAGCATGTAATATCTTTATTAGATTTTGATTTCGGATGTGATTTAGATTTGTAATATTTCTTTTTGGGTTTAGTATAAAATTTATCATTCGATTTGGAAGATGAATAAGGCTTCTTGTATTTATTATAATATTTTGATTTATGTTTTGAATATTTGTGTGATTTCCTCGAGAGGGTGCAACAGAGGTAATCCATATTGTTCACAAAATTGCCTAATTCATATTTAGCTTTATGTTTATCTTTAGAGGCTTTTTGACTAAGTTTTAGGTCAATACACATTTTAAACCTTCTTTTTGAATAGTACTAATTATATCACCATATGTTAAATTATCATATTCAATAACACCATAGGGTGACTAAGAACATCTCGTATTTTATGAGCAAATAAACTAGGTAATCCATTAATAAATTTTTCTTTCCGAATGATTTAGTATGCAGTCTTCTCTTAACATAACTCGAGAGGTGAAAACATCTTTATACCATCTGAAATCACTTAAGGTTGGACAAGTAAGATTCTTGAGTTGATCATGTATGCGAGAATATATATTAGTTGGGGTACCAATAAAATGTCTAATAATTGTATAAATTAATTGGTTAATACCATCTTGTTGGCAACATACTAAATTTTCATCACATATAGGTAATCCTTGATCATCGTTTGGTTAGCATAGATGATGGAGTCTCGTTGGGTGTCGATTAAATATTTTTCCCACCAAGATTTGGTGACCAAGGTAAAACCAAGAGTAATTAAATTTACAATTTCAGGTTGAGTATATTGGGGATAGTTAGAGAGATAACTATTCGAGACCATAGATAAATGATTTAATTTTTGGAGGAGTTGATCTTCACTAAGACCATCAATATTCCATTCGTATAATTTTTTGGCAGAGACAGAAAATTGATTATTAACATTATTTTCTTCAAATTGTAAATCAACAGGAGTAGGTTTAGTATACCAATTCTTAGTAGTTTGAGGATTAACTTTAGGATAGTGAATTTTCGCAACTTGGAATTGTTGAGCTAATTTATTGATGTCATTGTCAGTATCAGAGGAAGTAGGATCTGGGTTAATATCAAATTGTTGATTTAGGACAGTAATACCTTTATCTCTAGAAGGTGAGGGAGTATCGGGTACAGATAATTTGGTAAATAATTTTTCAATAGCTTGGACAAGAGAGGATTGATCATTTGTAACTAAAATGGTTCGAATTGGAACGTTTACTAGGTAGGTTAAGTAAAGGTGCATCTAAAGGTTGTTTAGAAGTGTGAGCAGATTCTAAATTAGTTTCTATTTTATCTAATTGTTTACCAATTGTATTTAAACCTTGGTTAGTATAATTATTTTGTTCAATAACTTTTTGAGTTCATTATCATCGCTGAGTAATTTAAAAGGAGAGGCAGAATTTGAACCTTGTTGATTAAGAATAATTTTCTCTAAGGGAGGATGACTAGAACTAATTGTAGTGGTAGCGAAGTTTTCCATTTATGTTTAGTAATCGTAGTAAGTGTTTTATAATATTTTTCTTCATATTCTAGTAAGGGTAATTCAAAACCATATCGAATCATAAAATTATACCATTCTTGGGAGATTTGAGACATTTGAGCGTAAGTATATTTAGCATAATAAGCATGGATTTGGGTGCGATTAGCTTTAGATTTAAAATCAATAAGTAATTTATCAAGATTGGGAGTAAATTCCTTTTAATTGTCAATAATTGGGGATTGACAGTGGTGTAAATTCTTCCATATCAGTTTGAGTCGGAGAGTTAGTCGAATGAACTTCTTCATCAAGGAAATGAGTATGTGTAGAATAAACAGGTTTACTAATTTGAGAAGTTGAGGAATTATCAATTCCTTTTAATTTTGGATTGATTGTAGGACCTATGGTTGGACCAATATTGAGTTGACTATTTTTTCTAAATAGAGGTGTGGTGAATATTTCATCTTCAGTTTCTATTTCGCTAGGGACACTAGATGTACTATGTCTAGAGGATTGACTACGGTTAAATTTAATATGAACAGAACCATCATTAAATTGTCTAATATCTTTAATATCTTGTTCAGAGGATTGTTGCTGATTATGTTTGTAATTTTCATTAACAGTAATCCATTCATCAGGTAAATCTATATCTTTCCATTCAATCATTTTAGGAATATTAATATGTGATTCATTATGACTACTACTTTGAATAAGTAAAGTTTTATCTTTAGGTGATTTATGCAGAGCATGAACATTTAAATTAGTTTGCATACATTTATAGTGAACACGATAAATTAAAGCAATATTATGTGTCTTAGCCATCATATTAGTAAATGAACCATGTAGTTGAATATTTAATGTTAAAGCATGTAAAAGATTTGGATCACTTAAACTGAGTGTAAAATCAGGAAAACAATTAAAATGTACTGGACCTTTATGAAGACCAGTTTCCATCATTCCCATTAGACTATCATTATAATTAAGAAAACGAGCATCTCTTAAGCATAATAAAACAGAAGTATTTTTTCCAACAGGTGTGAGTGGATTAAGACCAACTTGGATTAGACCAATGTGAATAAAATTGTAACCATTATCTTTGTGTCTTTTAATTAATTTAGTATCAAATAACTGGCAAGTTTCTCGAGGTTTTTCTAAAGCATAAACTTGTTCAATTGTTTTAACATGTAATGCAACTTTAAAAACATTCTGTAGAAATGTTGTTTTATAAATTTCTTTGATTTGTAATTTCGGTATATTCCAATCTCTATTAAATTGATCATTTTGTATTTCAACATCTTCTTCATTAATTACTAATCCTTGATTAGGTATTGAAGGCAAAGTGGTTGACCTAGAACTGACTGATGAGTTACTTCGAAATAATCGACTCATTGTTCTTTCTAATTAATCAGTTTTACAGATATCTTAATACATACCCTATTCTTGTCAAGTTACCACAGACCATAATGGTTTCGCACAGACCCTATCCTAAATGTCCACACTGCCTAACTCTAAGGACTTACTCCGGACAGAAAATGGAAGTGGGTGACTGAAACCAGGTGGATAACAGACTGATCTCGTGGGTGATTAAGATGGAACCGAAAACTAGATTAATCAAATAAACAATGGAAACGATTAATTGGAAGAAACTAAACAGTTAGAAACAGGATACAACATCACCGGGCTCTGATACCATGACCGCGGAAGTAGCATACAAAATAAAGGAGATGGATTACGAAATCAAAGATGAACTAATTTAAACAAAGAATTGGAATGCACAAACCAAAATATAATTCAAGTCATAATATAATATATTAAAACATTTAATTAATACAGAAATAACTTGCACTTACAATTGTTGTAATCTGCAAGGATCTTTAATTGGTACAGAACATGGGAAAGTAAACCTCACTCAGAATCTGTTTTTCTCACAAACTGAAGGGTTGAAGAAAAGAAGGTGCCGAGTGATTACAAACAATTACAAATATATAGAAAATAAAATTAACTATGCAGCATGTGAATCGAACTGCGGCAAAGATGAATCGGGAACTATGCAAAGATGTGAACTGGTGAATGATGAAGGCATTGGTCAGTATTGAAGACTAAGCGGTACATCGGTTGCATTTGATTGATTGAATAGTGGAGCATGTGAATAAAGGAATCGAATAAATATAAATTGATGACTTTTCTCAAAAGAGTATTGATTGAAGTCAATTTTATATTTATAAAGAATCTATGTTGATTATTTCAAGCAAATGGGTCTGAGCATCTTGAAACTCGGACGATCCGTTGATTGGTTGATTCTTGAATGCTTTTGAATTATTTGAACTGTCTTCCGAATCGGCTGTTGGACTGGTGCAGGAGATTGTTCATTCTTTAATTGGGCTTGGGCCTGATCTACCAGGAGACGGGCCATCTGGAGCAGCTGATCACTAGTGGATCCAGGTTGAACAATGGGCTGAGCAGGAGGTGAAATGGGCTTAGCTTTTGATTTGGATTTTGACTTGGGCTTTGAATGAGCCTTAGGCTGGTCCAGAACTATTGGAATTTTGGACTTTCCTTTGGATCTAATCTTGGATGATTTGGGCTTGGAGCCACTAGATGAGGGGCTGCCAAGATTGACTGGAGGAAGACTGTGCCGATCAGCTTGGGTTCTGCTGGGCTTTGACTATTGCAGGAGTTGGAGCACAAGTATCAGGAGGAAATTCCTCATAAACAATTTCAATAATCCTGGGCACATTGAACTTAGCCCACCATTTAACTGAGTGTTGTCGAATAATTATGTTATCATCAATTCCATAATGCCATTTGAATATCCATGGAATTTTGTATTTGGATATAAAAGTGAGCAATATAGGAAATTGTTTTTGATGAGCAGTGAATGGGTAAACAGCAGCAAAGTATGCAATTGTTTCATTAAGGGAACTTGGGAGAATATCTGAAATGGGGCCATAATGAGTCCACCATCTCAGAAACCAGGTTGGTAACTCAGATTTGAATTTTTGATCAAAGGAGATGAACCAGGAGTGACTGAATGACTCATTTTGGTACAGGAACAATTTGAACCAAGCATCAACATAATCATGGTAACTATATTGAATAGAGTGACCAGGGAGATCACGAAGCAGATTAGGATTTCCCCATTCTGCTAAAGAAACAATGTTGTGAATATAAAGTGAATGGTATAGGATCTTATAAGCATATACTCGATCCTGAATGGGTTTGATCAAAATGGAACGGTGGTTGAGCAGGATATCTTTGTAATAAGAGAGGTTTTTCTCTGGAGGTGAAGAAATGAAATGACATCCAGAGCCAAAATGGAATTGAGCAATTTCATTAATGGTTTGACTTCTGGGGTGACTAGGTTCTTTATAGAACAGGTCAGTAACATGTGATTTGGTGTACTCAGTTCGGGATGGGCGAACTTGGTTAATTGGAAGTGGAGTAACTGAAACTGATTGGCTTGAAGCAAAAGGATCATTAGCCAATGCAGAGGAGTAATCAGGACGGTGAATAGTACCAAGAGTATGGTAACGGTTTACTAAGTCAATGGATTTGGCTGACGCCAAAGGAGGAGGAACTATAAGTTGATTAATAGTTTAATGAATATATATTCATTAATATATATATATTTCAAATAGTTTATATTAATAAAGTTGCAACAGTTTGAACCAGTTGCTCTTATGGACAACTTTTCAAATTTTCACTAACGGTCAACTTTTTAAATTGTTTGAATATTTGTATTCATTGTGCAACAGTCCGTAACTGTTTGGTTACTTAAAAGGTTGCACCTGTTCGGACAGGTTTTTAGTCTCATTTTTTGCCTATATATAGATCCTATTCCATCAGTCTTGATACTTGGGGAAATTTCGAAATTTCAGTCTAATATTCCATCTTTTGCTGTCCTTAATTCTGCATTTTTGCATTATTCTTCATATAAGTTTTAGTATAAATTTCAGAGAGTTAGAACACAGGCTTTGTTCGCCGAACAAATTGTTTGGAGTGTTATTACAATTTGTGAAGATTATTGTATCCTGGGAGATAGACGTCACTCAACCGTAAGCACTGTAACGGGGCGAATCTATCTTAAGGACAGAGTGTCTCACACTCAATTTGATCTTAATTTTAATTCGATTCGATAAATAAATATGATATGTTATTTATTTATTTTATTTGAATTTATTTCAAATTATTTTCTATACACAGAAAATTATTTCAACAAATATATCATACCCAAAGATCTCAAAATTGGTAAGAAATGATATACGCAGCCCATAACATTTCCCCTTTTTGTCAGACATATGAACACGACAACAAAAGTATAAGAAAAGACAAGTTTTGGGAGAAAAAAAATAATTGTAGGTGCAAAAGTCCTAAACTTATATTATTTTATTTTTTTGAAAAAAAAAATTTTTATTTCTTTTTTTTTTTTTTGTGTGTGTGTTTAGTTTTATCAAGTTAATTTATATTTATTTTTTAAAAGTTCAATTAAACATGAGACATTGGCGAGTGGAGTTTAGGCTAGACCCACACTCAAAAAATAAAGAAATTTTGTGCCCAAGAATGACTAGGCCGAGCTTAATACTGTGTTTGGTTAGGAGATTTGAGGAGAAATTTGGAAAGAAAAATGGAAAAGATAGGTAAAATGAGAATAAAATATGCCTAAATTTCACATAATTTCACACACATTTTCCCTTTTCCTTTCCAAATCCCTCCACAAATCCTCCCACCAAACACAGCATAAAAATCTATCACATACCCGATACTAAAACTCCATTCCAGTCCCAAACACGTTCAATGAACTCATATATTAAATAAAAAATAAATTTTATAAAATAAAAAATGAATAGCATCAAATGAAAAAAAATTATAAAATAAAAAATCAATAACATTGTAGTTAAGTTACAATAAAAATTAGTTTCGTTCATTTTATTCAAAGTTCAAAGCTTGGTAAGTATATTTTCATTGTAAGTGTAATTTTTTTACTCAAAACAAAAATAAAATAAAATAAATTGTATATAGAGATTCATATTTTACATATGATTTATAAAAAAATATATATATTGATAATTTGGTTAAACCAGGCCGTACTTGGCTCAAAAATTATTGCCAAATGCAATTCATTTAACAAAAACAAGTTAAAAAGTATCCAGTCCAATCCTATAAACTTATGCCAAGTCTAGCAATTTTATAAAAAGTTAAAAAGTTATCATTATTTATCAAAATTTTAAAATTATAATTGCACAACTTTTAATTTTAATTTTTTTTATATATTAATTTATATAATTTTTTAATACACATTTTTCATAAAAAGTCAAAAAATTAATCCAAACATTCATATTTTTTTCTCAATTTTTTAATCTAAAAAAATAAAAAATACATTTATTTAAGACACCCCAAACAACTCCTTAATTACCAATCTCACATTTGAAAATGTGGATTGGATGGGCCACCCATGGCCGCCCTATGAGCCTAACTATCAATCCTAAATCTTTAAAAATGTAGATTAGGTGGGCCACTTGATCAATGGCCACTCCTCAATGTCAAATGTTGGTACTTTGTATTTTCATTTTCATTTCTCGAGTCATTTCTTGTATTCTCTTCTTCCTATTCATACTCTATTAAGGAAAAAAACATCACATGGTCATATTTTAAGTTAATTATTAATTATTTAATTTTATCTTGTTCTTTCATCTCTAACATAAATTATGGATTCATATTCATCTCTACCAATTAAAAACTTATGAAACACCACGTATTCATATTCTGAAAATACTGAATAATTACCCTCAATCAAACATGTATATAGCATTAAATGTTTCTCTTCTTCTTATTTGTGTGAGAAAAAAATATCAAATAAGTTATATTTTTTTCATTAAAATACCATTAAGTCATTATTAATGATATATTGATAGGATTGAATCATGAGTTAACAGTATTTTTATAAGAAAATTAGAACTTAACTGAAATTTTTCCTTTTTTTCAGAGGAACATTGATACATAAGAATAAATATGAAAAAAAAATACAATCCTAAAGAGGCCACGTTGAAAAGTAATATTACATCTTATTTTCACAGATTGCCATTGAATTTGAATGAAATAAATTGGTTATATCTTATTTAAGAATCGACTTATTTGTTAACTTATAAACTAACTTATAAATTGATTTATAAAATGCGACCAAAAGATTATATAATAAAATGTATGCAAATTATGTAAGTTGACCCAACACGAGGTTAGCCAGTGCCTTATTGTAATACATAATTCCAATCAAGCTATTGCTGAAGTTTTCAATACAAAAACAACATTATAACAGGGTCAACTTGGAGCTAATAAACTATCAGTCTTCAATACATTGTTTATTAAGTAGGAAGCCACATAATTAAGCTCCCCAAAGTTCAATTTCACTAGTTTCTTATCATGTAAATAGAAATGGTGCATCAATCCTTTCTTTTATTAAGCTTTGGCACATGTTCTTTTTCAGAGTTGGCACGTACAAAATCAAGAGCTTCACCGGCTTGTAACTCTTTCGAGATTCGAAGATTTCTGTAATCTAGGTAAAAGAAAGGAACATACAAGCGCGGGTGTGAGAAATCCACTAATTCTGCGGGGGCTTCCACTTTTGCCTCCTTTGGTCCCAACAGAAACGAAGCAATTGACATTCTTGTTCTTGGTTCCTTGCATACTACTCTATGCTTCACATTGCATAATCTCCCATTACTCCATACCTTTCACATTCCAACAAGCACAGGAAAAAAATATCAGCACAATCTGTATTTGAGCAAAAGTGAATTCAATATTGCTAGACACCCACAATTTGGACTCCTAACAATCACGTGACAAAAGAGATAGGCCCCATACAATTGAATATATGACAAATTAAAATTTGACATCTACCACAATGAGAACTAATTTTTTTGGAACAGGTTTTGAGACGAATCTAAAGACACCTTTTGCTGCTGGGTTACAGACAAAGTCGTCCCTAGAATTGAAGAACTCCCACGAAATCCTTTCCCTTAATTGTAACTATTTAGACAGAAGATTTTTTGATATGTAAAAACAAATAAAAACTGATGTATTTTAGACTGTTTAGTATCTATTGATGAAAAAGACATACATAACCCAATCCAACTGATTTGACTATTGTAACAATTGGTCCAAAAACATGGATCTGGATCCTTTGTCCAGATTTGGTGTGTCCATAGGAAAGGATTAAATGGTTGAGAGCAGATCAATACGGTGCTGTTTTTCATCCTAAAAGAGCAGATCAATTTCTGCCTTTGTCAATTCCATTAAATTAATTAATTAATTGGTTGGCTCACCAAATAAATAAATAAATTGGTAGATTTTTATATGTTAAAATAAAAAATTATTATAGTGCAGCACAATATTTAAATCTAAGACATTGAATTTCATTAAGAACACACTTACTATTTAAGCAATTTATATATTATAATATTAATTTCTTTATTATTTATTTTTATTTTTATTTTTACTTACACACGCATCGGATGTGTCACCAGCTAGTACTATTATTAAGTAAAGGCCTCAATTGGTATAGTGAAACTTTTACTCTTCACATGCCACGTGGTAGTGTTTTTATTTTAAAAAGAGAAAAATTATAATACACGAAAAGGTGGGAAGGCTTGGACCATAGAAGACTCATACCACTTATGCTAAGTACACATATCGCCTATGCCACCGGCTAATATTTTTATTATACTACGATATGGAGACACTAAATTTGAACGAAAGATCTAAATCCCGAAAACATATCAATCTATTCAGGTAAATAATTGATAAAAAAAATAAGTGTGCGCGCAAAATATCACATAACGCACATTTTAGGCTCGTTGCGCGTAATGGATTCTTTGAAATAAATGAACCCATTCAAGTTTTGTTGATTTTCCAATGTGGGACAATAATAGCAATCAAACAAGAGAAAATCTGAACAAGATTTACCACCTTAGCAGTGTCTCCGAGATTGACAAGAAGAGTTCCCGGCAAAGGCTCCACTGCAACGAATGTGCCAGACTTCTCCATGACTTCAAGACCACCAACGTTTTCATCCTCCTGAAGTATGGTGAGGAACCCTGAATCGGTGTGTATTTGCACACCGGAGGAGTTTACAGTCTCGGGGCTAAAGTTGTATTTGTTGATCCTAAATTGACAAGGCCATCCCTCAAATGAAAAGCTAGCCAACCCCATACCTTGAGCCAGCTTGCTAGCAATATCCATAGCCAACTTGTGTATTGCTTGAGCATACATCTGTATAGTTTCTCTAGTAATAATTGCAAACAAGAAAGGGTGAGAATTGAAAACAACTTCCGTGGTAGACATTGCAATACAAAAAGAAGTATGCCCCAAAATGTGCAAAAGCAAAATATTGCCCTTACTCTTACCCTTCGCCTCTCAAATTTTTCCCCTCATCTTGTTTGAGGTTCATGGGGACTGTTTTGGCATTCCCTTAACAAGGTTTCATACAAAATTAAGAATCAAATTCAAATAAAGTGATTTGCTCATCCAAGCTTCTATGTACACCATTTTTTTTCTCTCATTATACCCACATTTTCATTACGCTCAATTAAAATTTTTAAAAATTTTATTGTCTTTTTAAACCCCTCAATGTCCCAAGTTTATGACCAATGGCTTGGCCTAGTGGATAAAATACTCCCTTAACAAGCACGATGCCTGGTCAAGTCTTACCGTTGTGTTATGTAGTTTCCAAGGGCCGACCTGGGCTAAGGCTAATAAAGCTTGTGCCTAGGACCCAAAAAATTAGGTTCAAAAAAAGGATTCTAATTTATTAGTTTTGTATTATATTAAAAATGATCCAATACTATTTTATTAATTGAGGTCAGTTTAAACGGCTCCAAAAAATTCTGTCTAGCCTAATTGATAAAAAAAGGCCAATTAAAAATTCTAAAGGTTAGTTGTTAGTCCAATTAAAAAAATAAAATATAAGATATATGTATATGTATTAGTCTTTACCTCAATTCTTTTTGGCCTATTTTTCTTTATAGCCTAATTACGTGTTTTTTTAGTTAATTTTTTTATTATTTAAAGCAAAATTTTTTTATTATTTTGTAAATACACTTAATCTAGATACACTTAAAAAGTATAATATTTGTGTATTTTTTTTAAAAAAAAAATGAATATTTACCAATAAATCCCATCTCTCAGACAAGCACTCCAATTAGTTCTAAATTTTTTCTATTAATCTATTAAGTCCTATTAATGGAGATTTTTTTCTGTGTAGTCTTATTTTTTATTTTGGTAGTATTTTGGTGACAACTATACCTTTTTATTAATATAACATGTATGATGTGATATTTCAATGTGATATGTATTAATGTGACACTCTAATGATGTGACACTCCAAAAAAATTAAAAACTCCTTAGTATACTTTTTTCAAATATGACAACGTGGCAGGTATGATGTGACAGACTTTTACTCCAAAAAAATTAAAAACTTCTTTGTGTATTTTTTTCAAATATGACAACGTAGCGGGTATGATGCGACACTCTAAAAAAAATAAAAACTTCTTAGTATACTTTTTTCAAATGTGACAACGTAGTTGGTATGATGTGATACTAAAAAAAATAAAAGCTCCTTAATATAATTTTTCCAAATGTGACAACGTATCGGGTATGATATGACACTCCAAAAAAAATATAAATTCTTTAGTATATTTTTTTCAAATGTGACATGTGTCACTCCAACGTAACATGTAACGTATATGATGTAACACACGAAAAAAATTAAAAATTCTTTAGTGTACTATTTTCAAATATGACACTCCAACGTGACGGGTATGATGTGACACTAAAAAACTCCATAGTGAGAAAAAATATAGAACTATATAAATTACAAGTCTAAAATATGAGACTTATTAGTTAATTTCTCTAAAAAAAAATTACCAAATACAAAAAAATATTAAAAAATATGAATTGCAAATTTAAAAAATTATTTTTGAAAATTTTAAACCAAACTAAATTATTATTATTATTATTTTTATGAATATCTAACAAGCCTCCAAAAAATTATTTCACCATAAATCTCAAAAATCTAGGACGGCCCAGCTAGTTTCTTATTTCCCTATTCTCCTCTTATCCTCCTATGATCATGTATATATATATATATATAAATAAATAAATGCTCCAAATATATCCTCATGTCAAATCACACATCTTTTCTTTACCCCCATCACCTTCTACTCTCTCTTTCTCAGTCCTTCCCAACATCTCTTTTTTTTAAGATGAAAAATGTTTGAGAATTTTAAAGAAAGAGTTCTAGAGAGAAAATTAATGGTTAGGTTAGATTTGACATGTTTTAAATAAGTTAAAAAATTAAAAAGTTACTATCTTATTTAAGTCACATCATCCTATTTAAATCACATCACCTCTCTAACACATCACATCAAACCCAACCCAAATCCAACCCAAATTCACCAATAATTCAAAAAGTACACTTTTTTAGGACACTCCAAATCAATCCTTAGTCTCATCACGTAATGTGATGTTTTAACTTATATATATATATATATTTTTTCACTTCACCACATCACCAGAGTTCATATTAAAACTCTATTTTTAGAGTTCTATATCATTGTTCTTTTTAGATATAGAGTTTTGAGGTGGTGATACGGGTGGTGCCTAGGGTTCTGCAAATGGTGGAAGGGGGGTAGCAGAGATTGTGGGATGGGAAGGAGAGGTGGTGGGGTTTGTCGGGGTGACGAGTCTGAATGGTAAGGGGTTTAAGGGTGGTAGTGGCAGTAGTCTAAGAAATTAATGGAGAGATGAGATGAGATGCTAGTGGTCGATGATTTGAAAAGGATGGCAGCAAGTGGTGAAGGGTAGAGAAAGGTGGTGGCCAGTGGTTGAGAAGTAGGTGTATAGAGAATTTTGCATTTTGAATTTTTAGATTTTTGTTCAAAAGGTAATTTTGTTAAGAGGTAAAATCACAATAAAAAATAAATAATAAATAATGGGGGTAAAGAGGCGAAAACATGGTGTAAGTAGAAGCTCGCTTTGCTCGACCTCAGCTTCTCAAAAATTATTTTTCCCACTTAAATGAATTATTACGAGCGCCTTAACCATTTTAAAACATTTAATCATAAAACAAATGGAAACAAATATGACACATTTATCTATGCAGGAAAGACTTCTCAATTATCAAATCACAATCAAATTTGTACAATTAATACGAAAAACATTTAGAATATTTGAAAGAACAGAAAAAAAAAAAAGGTGCAAAACTTTAATATTTAGATTTTGTCAATGTACACTTGAAAAACAAATAACAATAATAACAATAATAAAAACTACAATATATAAGTTCAAGTTCTAATGTTTATTCAGTAGCAACAGTTATCATAATCTCAATCCAAATCATAGGATTTTATTATTTTATGACCTTAATTGAGTCAAACGATTAGGATCATATTGTGAATTAAATTTAATAGGATCTTAAAGTGAGATTCTAATCATAAAATAGTGTAGAATTGCACCAAAAAATGTATTATATATGTATTGTTATTTAATTCTTCTAATATGATAATATGTATGTATGTATATCAATGTAAGAAATTTGACTATAAATTCCTTCTCCAATCATCTCCTCTAATTTGTAGTTACATAAAACATGAATTATATAATAAAAAGATTTAACGTTTTTAAAATTATTTAACAAACATTATCATTATTGGTAATTTTTTATTTTATTTTGCATTGAAAGTATAATCTTATGATTTTCAATCTAATTCTACGTTCTGATCCGCAAGTTCTTTCCAACAATCTCACTTAAGATTTCGATTTTAACAATTTTGTTCACAAGTTACAAGTTGAAGAAATTGATTGTTCATTAATCACATTATATATAAGAA
Organism: Camellia lanceoleosa; assembly: GCA_025200525.1. Classification (NCBI taxonomy): domain Eukaryota; kingdom Viridiplantae; phylum Streptophyta; class Magnoliopsida; order Ericales; family Theaceae; genus Camellia; species Camellia lanceoleosa. The sequence continues at coordinate 166,783,618 of CM045758.1, read as the reverse complement.
AATATAAACTCAGGGTAAATATCGAGTCCAGATCCTCTGCAATCCCTTCCTGCAATCCCTTCCTGCAGTGCCCAAAACTTGAAAAAAAAAACAAACAACATCAAGAGATAAAGAAAAATGCTCCCGACCACTAAATGTTGATCACTAAAATAGCACTAATGACGTGTCTGCCTACGTGGAAAACAGATTCAAACTCGCCCATTTCTCCCTCTTTCTTATTCATTTCAAATTTCAAATTCATTTTCACAGCCCAATACATTTGAAGACTCTCTCTCTATTCTGCCTTTTCTTCTCTGTTGTGCCTCTCCTTGGCGACCTCCCCGACTCTGCAACACCGGCGACCCGACTGGAGGAGTGCGGTTCTCCAACACCGGCGACGATCGAGGTTGAACGCAGCTTCTACAACCCCAGTGACCCGATGAGATCTGTGTGCACAAGTCAGTTCTCTCTCTCTCTCTCTCTCTCTCTCTCTCTATATATATATATATATATGCCCTGATTTGTTGAAGACAAATTTTGACTTTGCCTTTGATTTCACATTGATTTCATCTATATATATATATATGCCCTAATTTGTTGAAGACAGATTTTGACTGACTTGGATTTCTCTTTGATTTCATCTATATATATATATGCCCTAATTGATCAACCACAGATTTGGGAACAATTTGGCAGTCAAGGCATTGTCATAATTGATCAAAAAGTATTTGTCTACAATCAGATATCTATTGAAACATATATTATTCTTTAAATTAATCTTTGAAACATATTTGTCTAGAAACATTATGGATCTCTTTTTATGTTTTACCTTACCAGAACTCTAATAGCTTTAGATTTAATTATCTCAATCAACCTTTATTCTTTAAATTAAGCTTGCATGTGTGCATTTCCTTGATTCACTTCTATTCTCATTTGAGTGCTTTGCTGAGTGGGAGAATTGTATAATTGGTCTCCTCCCATTTGAACATACTATAGACTTATTCGGTTCTTCCGTCTTTGTGTTTTTTTTAATCATATTTTTTTGTTATTGCCTTTTTAGGCTTACTGTTACCAAGGGGTTATGATTAATATATGAATTAGTTGATCATTTTTGACTGTGGGCTGTTGATGCTTTATGCTATATTTACTGGCATGTTGTGAATTGCCCAAGTATATCACTATAAAGGAGGTCATTTGCTACAGTTCTTGCTTTGCAATTTTTTTTTTCCATCCTGAATGTGCCGTGACAAAACTATCAACCTGGATATTTGTTTCTAACCAATTGATTTGGTACTATAGTTATTATTTATTAGAACCAACATATTTGCAATTCAAATCGTATTGTTTGATCCAGTTCAGGCCTTAGTCATTTGGATGCGGTCTTGGAGGGTTAGATTGGGACTAACTGAAACTTGGTATAATTTGCACAAAGTGGTTCTCCTTGGGATAGTTAACGGTGAGGCATTTATGATATTCAGACTATTTCCTATAATATTTTGACTATTTCTTGTATTTCTAATGAACCGCACAAGATTGTAAGGGGTTACGCGTTGTGTAGCCACACTTTTCTTATACTTGAGCCCTATTAAACTTCAAGTGTTAAATTTCCATGTGCTTACGAACTTGGATTGTTGTGAACTATATAGACTTGATCGGTCTTATTACAGTCCTTCTTTTTGGTTGATATCACTAAGATTTGTGTATTCTCCTATGTAGTGTAGTGCACATAGTTTATTCCATTGATTCTTTTTTCATGATGATGATTACAGTCCAGATGCCTCAATTCTTGAACTAACGGATTCTATATCTACCGCTTAGATGGCAAACACAACAAATGTCCCCACAAGAGCTACGATGAGCACGGGGTTTTCTTTAGTATTTTTTTAATTAACCTCTTTTCAGGATAGGGAATAGGCTTTTTGCAACAATTATAATTTTTAAAAAAAAAAATTATGAATGCATTAGGTTCCTTGGTTTTTGTTGATTCTGTTCATACTCAATAAATTTCTGCATAATTGATTCTTTCACGATTTTCGAACCAAAGCCAAAGCCAAGGCTAAATCATATATATAATGGCAACGGTACCACAAAGAACGATACCCACAAGAGGAAATTTTTGAGAGTGAATTGTTGAATAGTAAAAAACAAATGGAATATGAGTAGATGATAATGAATGGTGATGATGAGACAATTCGCCTTCCAAGACCAATGATTGGCTATGGAGTCCCTACAGATCCGTGTCTAACATTACATAGAAGCCTTAGGAGATGACCATTGGGCCTCCCTACTTCTATTATGAGAATGTGGCCCTCGCTCCAAAAGGAGTTTGGGACACTATTAAACGATTCCTATATGATGTGGAACCGGAGTTTGTTGATTCAAAATGTTTCTGTGCAGCTGCAAGGAAAAGAGGATATGTTCACAATCTTCCTATCCGTAATAGATTTCCTCTTCTTCCTTTCCCTCCGCGTACCATACATGAAGCACTGCCATTAACAAAGAAATGGTGGCCCTCTTGGGATTCAAGAACAAAATTGAAATTCTTACAGACTTGCATTGGAAGTGCAATACTGACAGAGAGGATCCGTAAGTCTCTTGAAGATCGGGATGATCGCCACCTTCACATGTGCAAAAATATGTACTTGATGAATGTCGCAAATGGAATCTAGTTTGGGTAGGAAGGAACAAGGTGGCGCCCCTTGAACCCGATGAAGTGGAAATGCTATTGGGATTTTCATCTTGCTTGTAATTGGTGTTATATTAATTATGAAGATGTAATAATTTGTATTCAAGTTAGAACATGTAATTGGTGTTGTATGAATTATGAGATGATATGTATGAATCTTTATGATATATTACAATTATGGATTGAGAAGTATGAATATGTAATCATGTGGATTGTTTGTTATTTGACTGGAACTTTGAAAGTTATTTGTTTGTTTGTTTGAACACATATTATGAGCATATTTTGGACTGATTTTGGACTGATTTTGGATAGATTTTAGGCTGATTTCGGACTGATTTTGGGCTGATTTTGGGCAGATTTTAGGCTGATTTTGGACACATTTTGGACTGATTTGGAACATAGATTTTGTTTGTCTGGTGTTTCACAGATTTGTGCATACATTCTTATGTATTTGAACATACATTCTTGTGTATTTGAACACAGGTGCTCCACAGATTTGTCTTTATTGTTAACACAGATAATTGACAGATTGTGAACACAATTGAATCACATTGTTGACAGATTTGGACACATTTGGACACAAATTCAACACATTTTCAACACAGATTTGGACACATTGACAGATTGACAGGTTGTTGAAGATGATTTTTGCTTTTAACACGCTTTTAAAGATGATTGTTTGAACACCGGTTTTTCAAATAGTTTTGAAGACATTTCTGCACACGGGTTTTACAAGATGATTCAAATCTGAGTTTTGTTTCACATTGTTTCACCTGATTTTTTCAACACCGGTTTTTCAGGTGTTGAAGACTTTTTTTCACATGTGTTTTCCAAGATGATTCAAGATAGGTTTTTTTCACATAGTTTTGGAGACAGATTTTTGTACATAGGTTTTTTAAGACAGATTTTTTGAACATTGGTTTGGACACTGGTTTTTGAACACTGATTTTTTGAACACTGTTTTTGAAGACAGATTTGGAACACATGTAGCAGACAAAGCACAAATATAACAACATCAATTGGGAACATTAACTATAACAACAAAGTAGAGAACAACATCAATTTGTTGTCAACCAAAAAATAAAGAAACTGAACAATTCAAAAATATATTAAATAAATTATCCAAAACAAAATAAAATCCAAGTTTAGTCACATAAAAGGCATTACAATTACAAGTTTCCAACTAACGAAAACTACTGCCATGGTCATTGTGGTTCATTTGTACATTGAAGTCAACAAATGAAGATGGTACGGCTCCATAAATTTGATGTGTAGCAGCCATGGATTGTTGAGTTCTCGTAAATCCCGGTGTGCCTCCAATACAGTCCGACGGGGTAAGCGATGTGCCAACTCCATATATCTGAGTTGGGGCATTTATGAAACTTTGTCTTCTCATAATATCCACTCTTGCCGGGGTGAGAGATGTGCCTCCAATAGCATTAACCATGTGTCCCTATTCACTCTCATAATGTCCTCAACTTCTTCACTCTCATTTAATAAAGGATTCTCGCCACTGTTCGAACCAATCTCCATTTCTGCTCATTCAAAAATACCATATGAAATCAAATGATTTAATAGATTAATAGAATAATAGAACCAAGCTATTCTCATATTAATCATATACTTACACATATACACATAGATGAGCAGATTATTCAAATTTCCATTAACAGTTAACAGATGAACCAATCTCCATTTTTGTTATTAATTTGTCAATTTCTTTGTTTATATTTTCCTAACAAATAAATAATCTGTTTCTAACAATGCAAGCTCTTGAACAAATTATAACATATTACCCTTTTCAATAGACTATAACATATTACCCTTTCAAACATTAACAGAGCTTCAAATTGTAACAATTTCTAATCTGTAACAGCTTTAAATTGTAACAATTAACAGATTATAACCATTTCTAACAATGATAGCTATACAATTTCTAATCTGTTAATTTCAGTTTTAATCTATTAATTAGCATTCCCAAACAATTTCCAATATGTTAATATGTTGAGAAGATCTTGTTAAATATGTTAATCTGTTAATTAGCATTCCCAAACAATTTCTAATCTATTAATATGTTGTGAAGGTCCTGTTAAATATGTTAATCTGTTAATCTGTTAATTAGCATTCCCAAAATCCTGTTAAATAAGCTTCAATGTTAAATATGCTAATTATAACACATTAAAGGGAGAGATGGAGAAATATGTTGAGAAGGTCCTGTTAAAAAAAAAAATCTGTTAATCTGCTATTATATATATATATATATATATATATGTATGTATATGTGTAAGTATAGAGGGAGAGATGGACAAAAGCCACAGATAAACTTACCTGGACGAGGGACGACAATCGGATAGGGAGACGCCGAACGAAGACGCCGGAGACGGTGCACTAACTTGAATACGTCGGACGGTGGAAGAGAGGAACGGCGGAGGACGCTTGAGAGGAACGCCGGAGACGATGCAGACAAGATTTCTTCTCCCTGGAACAGCTCCGATTCAGACAAGAGAGGGAGAACGCCTGCGCGAGACGAAAACGGGGATGGAGACACGATTTCTTCTCCCTAGAGTAAAGCTTCAGATTTGACGCGATTTTTTCTCCCTTTGTTATCAGATTTTTGGGCGGGAAATTCTTTTTTTTTTTTTTTTCACAGTGCGTGAAACACACGCACTGTAATATGAAAGTCTGATTTTTCCTTCGTTATTTGATGCCACGTAATTAGAGCTCCGATTAGTGGTCCTGGCTTAGTGGTCTGAATCGGAGCTGCTTTTCCTTCTAGATCTAGACAAACATAGAGAGAATATATATATATCAAAACAAACAAATATACAAACGATTTGACAAAAAAAAAAATTGAAATCACAGAAGTGGGTTTAGTTGAGAGTAGAAAAGAGAGAGTTTGCTTTATATGGTGGCTATAATTAAAAAGTGGTTTAATGTGGGTTTGCTTTGTGGGTTTAGAAGTTAGAGAGAGAAACGGGTTTAATCAGAGAAGTGGAATTGCTTTGTAGTTTTTAGGGAAGGATGGTGATTTGCATCATCATCAACTACAAAAATTATATCTAAAGATGTATGTGCGAAAATTATACACCATAGTCACCTGCATCCTCTCAAAAATATATAATAATTAATTATACAAGTTATATTTTGTATAATTATACACCATAGTGAGTCCAGATCTGGAAATCAAGTTAATAAGATGTATGTGAGGAATTTTGTATATAATTATTGTAGTGAGTCCAGATCCTCTGCAAATCAATAAGATGTATGTGAGGAATTGAAAGAACTGAGAGAAATCAGGAAGAAAGAAGACGAAAATCTGTGTGTAAAGCAGAAGAGAGAAGACAATGGAGGGTTTATCTACTGCTGCTTTTTTAACTTTTGCCCCAAAACGACGTGGTTTTGGGGCACTGTAGGAAAGGATTGCAGGAAAGAATTGCAGAGGATCTGGACTCGTAAATATCAGCCTCAATTGTTATTTTAGTCTCTATTATTTTAGTTATTATATATGTAACAAATTTTTTAATTTTACTGCGTAATTTGAATAGAATAAACAAATTAAAACTGAACTAAGAAGAAAGAAAGAGCTAACAACAAACCTTTGGTGAGGAGAGGCATTTAAGAGAGAACAAAAGTCATTAACAGCTTCATGAGAGGCTATATCGTAAAGGCCAAAGGCCTCATAATGAGGATTTATTTGGCTAGGTGCCTTGTACCCACTGCCGGAGATGACGTCGGTGTTCCGCCGTTTGATTTCGACCGGAAGGTCAAAGAGTGACCGAATCACCGCCTTCATCTCCAGCGACAGTGTTGGAGGGAGGAATTGATGGTGGTTGGTGATCCTGAAACAACCCAATTCCTCACATGCCTCTATCATCTTCCTCGATTGCCCTGGAAAGTCTTCTAGATCAATCACTGCCACATTACACTGATTATTTGTGGCCATTTTTTCTTGTATTTGATGAAAGAGTGGAAATTAAGGACAATTTACTTCCTGAAGCTTGTTTTGAGTTTTGTGCACCAAACAATTAAGGAATGATGCATTGAATTTATATTGTAGCAGCGAAATGTTGCTATGCGTCTGTTTGGACGGTGACATTTTTAATAATTTTTAATTTTTTTAATTAAAATATAATATGAAAAAACTTAAAGTGTTTAAAAATGATTTTTTATTTTTATTAACAAACGTATTAAAAAAATAAAGAGAATAAAAATTGTATTATTTTTGTATGTTTTTTCTCACTTTTTAATTTTTTAAATAATTCTGTGAATAAATTACAAATACACTCAATAAAATTTGTTTATATTTGATGAAAAGGTCAAAATTTTGGACACTTTCTGGACACTTTTACTTGCTCAAGTTGGTTTTGACTTTTGTGCTGCCAACAATTTGTTGGATAATCTTTACTGTTAAGTTTGGCATCTTTAAAAAAATTCAAAAAGTTAAAATGTCACTATCCTATTAAGTCACATCATCTTATTTAAGTCACATTACCTCTCTAACACATCACTTCAAATTCAACCCAAATCCAACCCATATTTCATAAAAAGTCAAAAAGTGTACTTATTTAGTCTTCCCAAATTTGTTTAACTTAAATAACTTAATTTTGTTTGAGTATTAAACGACAAACAGAATACAAAAAAAAATATATATGAAAGGAGAGAGAATGTTTGATTAAAAAAATCAAAACAACAAATAAAATAAATAAATAAAACTAGATTTTTATTTTGTTACAAAAATAAAATTATAAATCTGATTTAAATAAATATAAATAAAACAGGAAAAGTATTAACTTACTTGATTAATTTCTTTGAATAATAATCTAATCAAGTCCAGTATTAGATACTGTATTTTTAAGACAGATTCGTCCTCTCCACGGTACTTTCAGAATGTGGACGTCTATCTACTAAGATGAAATGATCAACAGCAAACAATAGCAGCACTACAATTGTTTGTCCAACGAACACACTAAATGTTTACACTCTTTCTCACAGAAATTATATACAGCAAAATGCAGAGAATTTTAGCAGAGGAGAAGTACGAAAATTGATGTAAAAAATCTAATGAGCGATACCTATTTATATAGGTGAAGTGGTGGCTTGGTAGTTGCTAGTTTTGAATTAAACAGGTACAATACCTGTTCAATTTAAATTAAACAGATACAAAATCTGTAGGCACTGTTTGGTTTGAATTTCGAACAATTCAAAAACCTGTTTTGAGTGGATTTGAATTTGAACAGATTCGGTTATGACAGATCTGAAATTGTGCAAAATTTCTGAAGAGGTGCAAACCAAAAATTTGAATTTAATTTCCAACCAGAATTTTGAAATAAAAACGGACATATTTTATTTCAAAATAAATAAAATAAACTCAAATGTTTTTTGCCTAAAAAGATTAGTATTGGGCCGGATAAGCCCAACCCAACCTCACACTACGCACTCGCGCCTAAGCCCAGCCCGCCCGCGCCGCCCTGACGGATGACGGCGGGAACACCCACCCATGGTGATTTTTAAATCCAATGGGTCTAGCACATTTTGCCCATAACCTTCCTCTCTACAAAACTTGGGTACCCCTTGCGGCACACCCCAAGTAGGGGTGGGCGCGAGTCGGTTGCGGCCACGGAACCTCCAATCCGCCATCCGTCCGCCAGATTGACGGATTGGAGAAAATCAATCCGCATCCGTCCGTCAATCCGGCGGATGTGGATTGAGCGGATTGGTGGTTTGGCGGATGGATGCGAATCGGTTTGGCAGTTTAAAATTTTATAAATTTTCAACATAATTCAACTTGTGCACTTTCTCAAAAAAAAAAAAAAAAAAAAGAAAGTATTACAGTCAATGACTTAAAAAAATATTATAATCACTGTATGCCTTATCTAAAGAAAGAAAGTTTAAATTTTTAGAATATCACGATCGCCTCATCCACATATTACAATCACAGCATGATTCATCTACATAAAGTATTACAATATGTGGTTCTTAAAATATAATAACAATTCAAACCATCAAAATCATGAACAGAGCAGTAATACAGATTGTATGTCTCTGTATTGTTACATCTATATATGTTTTTGAAAACAAAAACCAACCAGTATATATTGTATTTTCTATTTATTATTTTTAGAGTTAGATTTAAAAATAAAAAAATATAGATAAATAATATGTTTATTTTTTTCAATTCAAAAAATATATTCAAGCTGAAAACTTTTTTTCAACAGAATATTTAAACTCTTTTTCAATTGAAAACACAAATATAATATTTAAACAAATTGAAAAAACAAAGTCTTATAAATTACTAGTGATTTGGCGGTTTGGCGGTTCGGTTGCGGCCAATGAAATCTCAAATCTGCCATCCGTCCGCCAAATTGGCAGATTGAAAAAAATCAATCCGCAACCGTCCGCTCGTCATCACGCATCCGTCCAAAATGCGACAAATCAGTTCGGTTCGGTCGGTTTTGGCAGATCGGTAAATTCGCTGCTCACCCCTAACCCCAAGTTCCAATCCCATGCCTTATAAACCCACTCAAAACTTCCTACCAAATCAATGCAGAACAAGCCATTTTTCAAGCCTTTGTAGATTTTCCACCAAAACTCCATTTCCATGGAGCACACTTTGGTTTCAATTTCCCATTCACACGATAATGGTTTTAAGCAACCAAATATACCACATAAATCACAACGCGGCATAGAACGCGTTACCACTTTGACTCGAGAAAATCGACGCATGGGTCCCACCTAAAAATTGGACCAAAGTTTAATAAAAATTCTGGTTTTCCCGGAATTTTCAAAACATTTCTAATAATCCCCCACATGAATGGAATTTGATGACAACGGAAATGCAACAATATGCAGAATTTGTTGAAAGAGTATAAATTGAAAAGATCTTGCATCAGGATAGGTAGCTTTCGGCCTTGAACCTTCCCTAATGATAACCTATCGAACTTACTAGCTAACCAATGGATGTGATGTCTTGAATTATTCAGTTATTTGTGTAAGCCAAGACAATAGATTTCACACAAAATATCTTCTAACACATCGTGGTTCTCACTGTTGTGTTCATTTTGGCCTTAAACGCTCTTGGTTTTCATAAGTACTTCTAGAGAATTTAGCCTCTTCATTCTTATAGAACCGGCCCCAATTCAACACTCATATAGGTAATTCTTATTGTGAGTATCTCCTTATACTCGTCTTGATTTTTATGCCTAAATCAAGATACAAGTAATCATTAAAAACAAAGCTTATCCTTATACCCCTGTAAACAACATATGTTGCAGATATTACTCTCACCATAGAAATGGGTACGGAATTTTAATCCCTTGGTGATTTCTGGCGAGCCACACATAACTTAGTTATCCCTTTGAACTTAGTTTTTGGGATCTCCAGTCATATAAGTAGGGTTACCATTATGATGACTCTTATGTAATAGGTTTTAATTGCATCCCCTTTGATAAACTATACACTTGCTCTTTTGTCAAACCTTTTGTTAACGGATCCACAATATTCTCTTTAGATTTTATATAATCTATTGAGACTATTCCATTTTAGAGTAATTGCTTTATGGTATTATGTCGACGACGAATATATCATGACTTACCATTATACATATGATTTTGTGCCCTACCTATTACAGATTGACTATCACAATGAATGTAAATAGCTAGCATAGGTTTAGGCCACATTGGAATGTCTTCTAAGAAGTGACGAAGCCATTCTGCTTCTTCTCCTGCTTTGTTTAAAGTAATGAACTCAGATTCCATTGTAGATCGTGCAATGCATGTTTGTTTTGTGGATTTCCAAGAAACAGCAGCGCCTCCTAGAGTAAAGACATATCCACTAGTGGATTTTGAATCTTTAGTATCCGATATCCAATTGGCATCACAATAACTTTTGAGTACTGCTAGATATCGAGTAAAGTTCAAACCATGATCACGAGTAAATCTTAAATATCTAAGAACCCGAATGATCGTTTTCCAATGGTCATCTCTAGGATTACTAGTGTACCTACTCAATTTACTGACTGCATAAGTTATGTCAGGACGAGTACAATTCATTAGGTACATTAGGCTTCCAAGGATTTGGGAGTATTTTAACTGAGACGCCGCATTACCTTTATTTTTCGATAAATAATGACTGATGTCTACAGGTGTTCTAACTAAATTCATATCATCCTTGATAAATTTACCAAGAATTTTCTCAATATTATGTGATTGAGATAATGCATATCCGTTAGATGTTTTAGTAATTTTCATTCCTAGTATAACATCTACGACCTCCATATCTTTTATATCAAATCTTTTGTTAAGTATTTGCTTAGTTGATTTTATCATGTTTTAACTGCTTCCAATGATAAGCATGTCATCCACATAAAGACAAACTATGACATATCATTGGTCAGTGTTTTTAACATAGACGCATTTGTCACATTCGTTTATCTTAAACCCATTAGTAAGCATAGCATGATCAAATTTTTCATGCTATTGCTTAGGTCCTTGTTTTAATCCATAAAGAGATTTTACAAGTCGACAAACTTTCTTTTCTTGTCCCAGCATTACAAACCCTTCGGGTTGCTCCATATAAATCTCTTCATTTAGATCACCGTTTAAGAAAGTTGTCTTAACATCCATTTGATGTATTTCTAAATTAACAACATTGCTATAGCGATAAGCATGCAAATGGATGTTATTCTTGTCACAGGGGAATATGTGTCAAAATAGTCTAGACATTTCTTTTGTCTATAACCTTTTACTACAAGTCTTACTTTATACTTGTCTATTGAACCATCTGCTTTCATTTTTCTCTTGAATATCCACTTATATCCAAGAGGTTTAGAACCAGGTGGAAGATCTACCAGTTCCCAAATATGATTTTGTATAATGGATTCAATTTCATTATTAACAGCCTCTTTCCATAAAGGTGCTTCAGGACCTGTCATTGCTTCCTTAAAGCTTTGAGGCTCATTTTCTAACAGGTATGTCAGAAAATCTGGACCAAAGGATTTCGATGTTCTCGCTCTCTTACTTCGTCTTGGATCATCATCAGTTAAATCCTATTGGTCGAGACCATTACTAGTCTCTTGTGTTTGATTGTCATTAGTCTCTTGACTTTGTGTACAATCATAAGTTCTTTTTTATGAACTTAATTCCTATTCTTTCTTGTAAGGAAAGACATGTTCAAAAAACACAGCATTCCTTGACTCTATAATAGTGTTCACATTTATATCAAATATTTTTGATTTATAAGTCAGAAACCGATATGCACTATTATTCTGAGCATAACCAATAAACACACAATCTACTGTTTTTGGTCCAATCTTAGTCTTTTTAGGAACAAGAACTTCAATTTTTGCCAAACACCCCCACACTTTTAAGTATTTGTAAGAAGGTGGTCGACCTTTTCACAATTCATAAGAAATGCTGTTGGTTTTCTTATGGGATATTCTGTTAAGAACATAATTAGCAGATAATATTGCTTCCCCCACAAGTTCTGTGGTAAGCCTGAACTTAGTAACATGGCATTCATCATTTTTTTTAGGGTTCTATTTTTCCTTTCAGCAATTTCATTTTACTGAGGAGAATAGGGTGCTGTAGTTTAGTGAATGATGTCATGCTGTGCACAAAATTCATTTAATGGTGCATCATATTCACCACCCCTATCACTTCTAACCATTTTAATGGTTTTACCAAGTTGATTTTCAACTTATGTTTTGTAAAGTTTAAACATTTCTAAGGCTTCATCTTTACTTATAAGTAAATAAACATAACAATATCTTGTGCAATCATCGATAAATGTTATGAAATATTTTTTGCCTTCTCTAGTTTGAACAAATTTAAGATCACATACATCTGTATGAATTAATTCTAGAGGTTCGGTTTTCTTTTCAACCGATTTAAAATGAGCCTTAGTTAGTTTCGCTTCTACACAAATTTCACATTTATGATTAGGATCAATTTCAAACTTTGGTATATAATCTAAACCAATTAATCTATGTAAAACATCAAAATTTACATGTTCTAATCTACTATGCCATAAATTCAACTCAAGAATATAAGCAAAAGACGTGTTATTCTTATTCATAGCAACTTTTGGTACAACTGTCATTACATTTAATTTGAAGAGACCATCACTCATGTATCCCTTACCAACATACATACCACTCTTTGATAATAAAAATTTATCAAACTCAAAGACAAGCCTAAAACCATTTTTACTTAACAAAGAATCAGAAACCAAATTCTTCCGGATGTCACGTACATGTAGTACGTTGTTAAGGGTCAGTTCTTTCCTTGATGTCATCTTCAAGATCACCTTTCCTTGTCCAGCCACAGTAGAAGTAGAAGAATTTCTCATGAAAAGTTGTTCACCATTTGCAGCCTCACTGTAAGTAGTGAACATCTTCTTATCCGCACAAATATGACGAGTTGCCGCAGTGTCAACCCACTATTCCTTGGAATTTCCACCCAAATTATCCTTAGATACCACAACAGACAGGTTGATGTCATTCACCCCGTCAGAGATGTAATCTAGTTCAGTTACATTGGCCTGATTGGTAATTTTCTTACTTGTACTTCCGCGATCCTTCTTAGGATGGCGACAGTCAAAAGCTCGATGTCTAGTCTTGCCACAGTTATAGCATTTTCCTTTGAACTTCTTGTTGCCATTGTTGTCTCTTTGTTTAGGACCATCTCTAGTAAACTTTCTCTTTTTGTTATGTGGTTTGTAAACCTGTTCAACTACATTAGCCTTGGACTCAATGAAATTTTTCCCATTCCTCTTTTCAGCCTTTCGGTTATCTTTCTCAATTCTCAATTCTCAATTTTACAATCAATTCATCCATGGTTATCTCCTTACGTTTATGTTTTAAATAATTTTTGAATTCTTTCCAAGCCAGTGGTAACTTTTCCACTAGAGCAGTGACTTGGAAAGATTCGCTAAGAGACATACCTTCTGAATGAATATCATGCAAAATTATTTGAAAATTTTGAATTAGAGAAATTATCGTTTAGGAGTCTACCATAACAAAGTCCAGAAATTTACCGACAACAAATTTCTTCGTGCGGGCATCCTCTGTCTTGTATTTCTTCTTCAAAGAATCCCACAATTCTTTTGCTGACTTTAGAAAGCTGTAAACATTATACAGCATGTTGTCAAGGCCATTGAGGATGTAGTTTATGCATAGGAAATCTGAATGTTTCAAGCATCTACAGTGACAACAATTTACCGATCACTTTCACCATCTTTAAGTGCTTGACCCTTTTCATGGAGAAACCAGGCCTAATTTAGAGTTGTAAGATAAAACAGTATCTTCTGCTGCCATCTCTTAAACTCAGTACCGTTAAATTTTTTCGATTTTTCTCCATAATTTATTGATACTTGAACATGATTCTGGATAGGGACCGATGTTGGTGTAACAATTGGAGTACCATTTCCAGTTGCAGTTTCAGTTGCAGTAGCCATAATATCTTATTACAAAAATCAGAAAAAAAAAATCACAAATTAATTTTCTAATTACTAAAACTAGAAAATAAATTATAATACAAAATAATTTTTATTTTCCATGTTACTAAAACCAGAAAAATAAAATACCACAATAATTTTCTATAACACCAAATAATATTCTGCAATTGTTAATGACACAAGTATATTACTACTAGTTGTCAAAAAAATAGACAGTATATTACTACTATCTGTCAAATAGTTTATAAATACTATTTGTATTTTCCACCCAGAATATCACTTTGTGTAAACACAGAAAATTAAATACAATAAAGATACAAAATATAAATCTGTCTTAAGATTGTTGGACAATATTTACTTAACTTAAATAACTTAATTTGTTTGAGTATTAAACGACAAACAGAATACAAAAGAAAAATATGAAAGGAGAGAGAATGTTTGATTACAAAAATCAAACCAACAAATAAAATAAATAAATAAATAAATAAAACTAGAATTTTATTTTGTTACAAAAATAAAATTATAAATCTGATTTAAATAAATATAAATAAAACAGGAAAAGTATTAACTTACTTGGTTAATTTCTTTGAATAATAATCTAATCAAGTCCAGTGTTAGATACTGTGTTCTTAAGACAGATTCGTCCTCTCCATAGTGCTTTCAGAATGTGGACGTCTATCTCCCAGGATGAAATGATCAACAGCAAACAATAGCAACACTACAATTGTTTGTCCAACGAACACACTAAGTGTTTACACTCTTTCTCACAGAAATTATATGCAGCAAAATGCAAAAAATTTTAGCAGAGGAAAAGTACGAAAATTGATGTAAAAAACCTAATGAGGGACTGCCTATTTATATAGGTGTAGTGATGGCTTGGTGGCTACTAGTTTTGAATTAAACATGTACAATACCTGTTCAATTTAAATTAAATAGATACAAATCTGTAGGCACTATTTGGTTTGAATTTCAAACAATTCAAAAACCTATTTTGGATGGATTTGAATTTGAATAGATTCGGTTAGGACAGATCCAAAATTGTGCAAAATTTCTAAAGAGGTGCAAACCAAAAATTTGAATTTAATTTCCAACCAGAATTTTGAAATAAAAACTGACAGATTTTATTTCAAAATAAATAAAATAAACTCAAATGTTTTTGGCCTAAAAAGATTAGTATTGGGCCGGATAAGCCCAACCCAATCTCACACCACACATCCGCGCCCAAGCCTAGCCCGATGTACGGTGGCGGCGGCACGCGTGTGGTGATTTTTTAGTCAGGAAATTCTATTTCCACACACCTACTTACCTCAGTGTACACCATTTCTCAATGCACACACTTATTAATTGTATTATTAATTATTTTTTTCAATCCACACTCTAAATATTTCAATTGTACCCTTCACTCATACAATTGTACACACACCACCCCAATCCTCATTCCACACACTTCTTGAAAATTGTAGACCACTACTGCGGTTCCATTCCAAACAAAGAAGACCACAGTCAAAGTACACAATCCATAGTTCTCCATTGAAGACAACAGTCTTCTTCTTCAATCTACAATCGATCCATAGTAATCACATTGGTCGGAGAACCGTCGTCGGAGCTCCAAATCAAGGTCCTCTCACGGTGGAGCAACAATGTGATCCACCCTGCCGATGTAGAGACTTCGCCGCCTCCTCCTCCAGCCGCGACGGCGACGGCGACTACTTAGAGTTTGATAATGTACCAAGAAATCAAGCAATCAAAGAAGTGATTTTCATGGTTGAACTTTAGTACTGGGTTTCGTCTAGTTTCAGATAGAGAGATCTGATATATGATGGTATGAAGCTTTGTTCATGGTAGTGACTAGCATATACTCATAGCCCAAAGGTTTGGAGGTTTTGAAGCTTTAAAAGATAGAAACTGATTCCTCTGTGTCATTAATTTTCTATTATGTTAGCTGATGAACTTAATGCAAGGCTAAAAATTAAGTAATCTGAAGCTAGTATCTTTCTTTGTTCTTCACAAATTGCCCTATTCTTCACAAGGTGTGGATTGAGATTTTTTTTATTTTTAAAAGATGTGTACAGAGAATATTTTCATATAATATTATGGGTGTTAATGGATGTCTATTATGGTCATTTTAATTTAGGATATAATTGTCATTAATATAATATTTCATTAAGTGTGTGTACTGAGGTAATTAGGTGTGTAGAAATAGAATTTCCCTTTTTAGTCCAATGGGTCTAGCCCATTTTGCCCGTAATCTCCCTCTTTACAAAACTTGGGTATCCCCTGGGGTACTCCCTAAGTTCCAATCCCATGCCTTATAAACCTACTCAAAACTTCCTACAAAATTAATGTGGGACAAGCCATTTTTCAAACCTTTATAGATTTTTCATCAAAACTCCATTTCCATGGAGTACACTTTGGTTTCAATTTCCTATTCACTCGATAATGGTTTTAAGCAACCAAATATAATACGTGAATCACAACGCAGCATAGAATACGTTACTATTTTGACCCGCGAAAATCGACACATGGGTCCCACCTAAAAATTAGACCAAAATTTAATAAAAATTTTGTTTTTCCCAGAATTTTCAAAACATTTCTAACAATATTTACAAATGATGCTTTGAGTTTATATTTTTGTGGGCAGACTTTAATAATTTATGTATTATATAAGAGAGCAATTAATAATTTTATTTTTTTAATTAATTATGTTAAATAAAAAGTTTTGACAAGAGGCATTTGTAATTTTCTAGACTATACAAGGAACTATTTGTATTTTAAATAAATCTCAGGATTTTATTTATAATTTATCCTAATTTTTTTAAAGGAAAATATCCCATCAATGGATTTTGAAAAATATGAATTTTTTTTAAGGTCCTTAATATTAAAATTTTATAAGATAAATGACATATAATATTTTTTTAGTACTTAAGGTCCCTCAACATTTTCATAGAGAAAATTTGACTTAAAACAATTTTGCCTGACTCAAGAAATTTAATATTGAAATTTTTCCATGTATTCAGAAAAATTTCTCTGTAAAAATTGAAATTTCTTTGAGTGAGGCAAAATTTTTCTGAGTTAAATTTTTTCTGTAAAAATGTTGAACAATTTTAACTAATTAAAAAAATATCTTAGACCTCTCTTACTACACAACATTAGAGAATGATGTTTCACTAATTTTTTCTTCAAACAACTAATTACAAATAAATAAATAAATAAATTATAAATATTAATAATTAAAATTATAAATTTTTCCAGCGATTTATTTTTTTTATTTCTGCCTACCACTGAAGTGTAATTATCCATGTTTTTTTAGAATTCGTTTTGGAAGTGAATTAACTTTTTGACTATTTTAACTTGAGGCTAAAAAGTCTCGTTTGAGAAGAGATTTTTGATTTTTTTTACTTTTTGTGAAAAAAATAATATAATGATTATGAGTTAAATGTAATGTTTTATCTTATTAAACTAATTTTTTTTTTCTTTAATAACTATTTTAACCAAAAAAATTAAATCTCAACTTTCCAAACGAGCGCTAGTAACTTTTTAATTGACATCCTTTCATGCCAAATGGACACATTAGAAGATAAGCTGTCTGGAATGTACCCATTAGGAGGGCTGCTTTCCGCATAAGCCGACAAAGCCTCCGTTTAAGAAGTAAGTTGTTTTTTAAATTTTTAAATTTTTTTAATTATTTTAATTTGGTTTAAAAAATTTGATTTGAGATTTTTTTTATTTTTTAATTTTTTTTATGAGAGAAGAGTATAATGATTATAGATTGGATGTGATATTTTATTTGTTGTGATTAAAATAGCATATTTTGTCTTTTGTGACTATTTTAACCACAAACTAATTTGCCAAATAACACGGTTACCGTTTTAGGTCTTGGAAAATTGACTAAAATTTTTTTTAAATTTTATTAATTATTATATTAATTTACAAAAGCAAAATCTCATTAAAATTTAAAAGGATTCAACAAAATTTAGTTATGATCTAAAATTAATAGGTAGTTGATGTAGTAAATTATTAAAATTAATAGATATTTGTTTTTCAGTGAAACAAACTAAAAAATTTATTGATTTGGTGAATTATTTGAAATTATTAAATAATTATTTTCTGAATGTATAGATTAGGATTGCAAGTGAGCTGAGCAGAATCGAGTTTTGTTGAACTCAAGCTCAACTCATTTACTAATCGAGCTCGTTTATTGAGTTTGATCTTGGCTCAATAAGTAACTGAGTTCGAACTCGGCTCGGCTCGGCTCGTTAATATTAATTAAACTCAAATTCGGCTTACTCAACAAGTTTTTTTTTATATTATTTATATTATTTAAATAAAAATATTATTTAATATATAAATAATATATTTATTATATAATTTATATAAAAATAAACGAGTCGAGCTTATTCGAGTTCGAGTTTGGTTCGTTTACTAATCGAGTCTAATATTTAAGTTCGAGCTCGACTCATTTATTAAGTAAGTCAAACTCTTAACCAGCCGAGCTGAGTCTTTAACGAGCCGAGTTGAGTTTGTTCATGAACAACTCTATTCATTTCTACCTTAGTATAGATTATGTATAGAATATGATTAGCTATACTACTTACTGTTATTCTTTTCAAATTAAAATTAATTTAATCTTACCTTACTCAACTATGTCAAATGAAATATTAAATAAATTAGTGATTTTATCCATTAAAAATAATTTAACTTATAAGTTGGATTATGCAAATTAGATTAATAATTTTACAGCTAAAAATTCAGAAAAAATGATGTTTAAGTAATTTTTATTACAATTTATTTATTTGTGATTATTCAGTTTATATTATTTTCATTATTTTTGTTATTATAAATTTTAATGTATATTTATATAAATTTTAATAGATGTGTAATGAAAATAACCTATGACGGTCAAATTTCAATAAAAAAAATAAACACATAATAATTATTATTTTTTAAATATGTATAAAAAATTTAGTGTCAAAAATTGATTTTAGATCTCAAAAAAATCAGAGCCGTCCTTGCCCATTACAAAAACGTGCTCTAAGTAATGACAAAGACAACACCAAAACCCAAGTTAAGTTACAACAACTACCTCATTTGAGTATCATAACGTTGTATTTGGTTAGAAAATTTGAGAAGAAATTTAAAAAGAGAAAAAAAAAAGTGTGTAAAATTAAGTAAAATATAAATATATTTTATTCACATTTCACCTACCATTTCTATTTTTCTTTTCAAATCTCTCCTCAAATTCCCTAACTAAACACAATATTAATGATGTATTATTATTATTTCTTTTGTTTTTGACTGCAATGAAAGATTTTTGAACTTTATCAAAATGCCGACTGAACGACTGGGCAAATATTCCATAAGTCCATCGATCATTGTAAATTTTTTTTTTTTTGCTTTGAGATGGTCGATCAAGCAGTACAATTTTTTTTATATATATTTTTGCCTTGAGGTGGTCATTTGAAAGAATATTTAGGAGGACATTCAGCAACATCAATGAATAGTAATTTAATGAAAGACATATTTATTTTTAGTTTGATGAAAGAAAAATAAAATTTTCAATTTAATATATATTTGATGCAATTGTTAGAGCAAAAAAAAAACACTTATTTTTCATTTAGGTCAAGTTTGGCATCTTCAAAAAAATCAAAAAGTCACTATCTCACATCATCTTATTTAAGTCACATCACCTCTCTATTACATCACTTCAAATCTAACCCAAATCCAATCCATATTTTATAAAAAATCAAAAAATACACTTATTTAGTCTTCGAAAACTTCACCTTAATAAAAAATTTAAATAACCATTGATAATGGTCTTACACCTTGCAACACAGCCCAGGCCCTATATCAAACAAAGCCAACAGCATAAAGTACTAAACTAATCAGTTTATAAAAAAAAAATATTAGATTGGCATGTGTTAGAATAGTATTCACTGTGTTTGGTTTGAGTTTTCTGGATTAAGTTTTTTGAAAACTGAGTTTTTTGGTTTTCGTATTCTTTTGTTTTTAGTGAATATTTTTAAAATTTTAAACATTTTTTTTACTTTTTTAGATGCATCTTAGTTAGATGTATCTAAAAAGTAAAAAATTTGTGAAAAAATATTTTAAGAAATTAATAAATACATAAAAATACAAAAAATGTACTGAATTCTTGTATTTTTTTTGTATTTTTGGTATTTAGTGAATTTTTAAAAGATTTTTTTTTAAATTTTTTTACTTTTTAGGTGTATTTATGTTAGGTGTGTCTAAAAAGTAAAAAAATTACTTAAAATATTAAAAAAATTCAGTAAAAACAAAAAAACACGGAAAATAAGAGTGTAGAATTTTCTGAAAAGTGTTTTCTGAAAACTCAAAACAAGCACAGTGATTTTTTTTTATTATTATTATTTTATTTAGATCACATTAATTTTTATTTGAGTCACGTTACTTTTCTATTATATTTTATATCTTTTTATAAAAAATAAAAAATATATTTATTTAAATTATTTCAAATAATTCCTTAATCTTGTTACTACTAATCATAAACAAACTTAAATACACTATAGGTGTTGTTTGGCAAGTTGATTTGTGGCTAAATTAGTCACAAAAGATAAAATAGACTATTTTAGTCACAACAAATAAAACATCACATTCAACCCATAATCATTACACTCTTCTCTCATAAAAAAAGTCAAAAAAATCAAAAAATCAAAAAATTCTTCTCAAACTAAACTTTTTAACTCAAATTAAAATAACTAAAAAAATTAAAAAGCTAATCCACTTTTCAAACGGAGGTTATCAAAGTTTAATTTTAGGAAAAAGGGTGGGTGCTCGAATTTCTTGGGGGTCGAATGGCCCGAAAGAGAAGAAATGGAGAGAAAGAGAAGAGAGGGAGAGCAGAGAAGAGAGGGAGAGGGAGGACGACGGCGGAGGCCTCGGACGTTCGTCGCAGCTCGCCGATCGTCGCCCAGCCGCCGATCGTCGCCGCTGCAGCCTCGACTCGCCAGCCTCCGCTCACTTGCTCAGCCTCGTCACTGCCTCACGCTTGCCTTGCCTCACCGCCTGCCTCACCCCGAGTTTGTTGGCCCCTCCTCCTCCTCCTCCTCCTCCTCCTCCTCCTTCTCTTCCTCCCTCCTCGCTTCTTCTTCCTTCCGAAAAAAAAAAATAACAGAAGGGCAAACGACGCTGCTTTTGCCCTTTCGACCCATTCGACCCACGGTTTTTCGAGCTACCAACCGCGATTGTTAATTTTATCAGAGTAAAAGGTACGATAATCATGTACCTTTCAATTTTTAAAGTCTAACCTTATTGATGTGTAACCACTTTAAGAAAAATCACCGTAAAATATCTTCACTCTAACATTGCATCTGCATTGGTAATGGTAGCGGCTAGAATTATTAAAGTGAGAGTCAGACCATCTCCAACGTTTTAGTAAATTTGATATTAAATTTAAATTTTGATGAAAACAGTACTATTTATGGCTCTAACCGTTTACCAAAGTTGATACCAAAATGAGATTTTATCAAAACTTTCATCAGATCGACGACGAAGTAATGAATTCATCAAAACACTGTTCCTGATCGTTGGAAAGAGGAGCCGGTTGACCAACCGGTTGCCCCGCCGGTTGACCAACCGGTCAACTAGTGAAAGGTTCAAACAGTTCAAGGAAAAGAAGCTTAACCGTAAAAAAAAAAAAAAAAAAAAAAAAATTTGCCTAACCGGTCGACCACCCGGTCGTCCCGGAAAAAGTTCAAAAAATTCAAAATAAAAATATATATATATATATATATATATTTTTTGGCATAACCGGTCAACCGGCCGGTCGACCACCCGGTTGTCTCGGAACAAATTTGGTGAAAGGTGAACCGTTGGAGCATCTGTTAAAAAATTTGGTGAATTGAGTTATTTTTGACTCAAATTTAATGAAACATTTGAGTCACCGAGATGCTCTCATAATTCAAGGTGTACGACTGAAAAAAAAAATTAATAAAATATCAGAGGTATAATTCACTTTGTATTTTTATTTTATTACATTCTTTATATTTTAATTAAAAAACTTATTTTTTTTAAATTATTTAATTTAAATACACTTAAAAAGTATAAAATTTATAAAAAAAAATTCCTAAAAATTCACTATATGATTTGATACATTTTTTATTTTTTTATTTTCTTCACAAATATTTTACTTTTTAAGGAAGTTGATAGGTAAAAAATAACAATTCACCAAATATGAAAAATAAAAAATTCAAAAATTAATTTTGAAAATTTCAAACCAAACTGAATGTTTTTTTTCTTATTTTCTTTTTATTTTCAGTAATTTTTTTTTTAAGTTTATTTAGTGTTGAATGATCTAAAATGTAATTTTTTTATATAAAAAAAATTTTAAAAAAAGTTCTATAGTTTTTTGCCCTATATTTTTTATTTTTCTAGTGTGTCCAGTTGAGTAGAATAAAAGTGATACGCTTTTTCAAGAGAAAAAAAAAAATTTAGAAAGATCCCAACAAAAAAAAAAAAAATCAAAAAATAAAAGCTAACTGTAATTTTTATAGTGTTTATTGGATTGACTTCAAAATGGTATATAAAAATCAAATTAATTCACGTAAAAAAAATAAAAATAAAAATAAAAAACTATATTAACCAAAAAATCTTATCTTACGTATTCTTATATTCATATATATAAAATTACGTAAGAATGTTAAATATGTTATAATATCTCAAAAAAAATATCATTAAATATGTAATTAATTTTTTATTAGAAAAATTAGTAAAATATCTCTCCAATTTTGTGTAGTAGGAGATATCCAAGACATTTCTTTTATTAGCTAAGGTCTCTCGAAGAAATTTCTTTGAAATCATACGAGAGAAATTTTGAATTTTCTTTATTGTCACATTAGGACAAAAAAATTCTGTGAAAATGGAAATTTCTTTGTGTTGGAATTGAAATTTCTCTGAGTTTGGTCGAAATTTTTTTGAGTGGGATACAAATTTTCTGAGTCAAATTTTCATTGTGAAATGTTGAGAAACCCCCAATTTTTATGAAAATATTATATATCATTTATCTTATAAAATTGTAACATAGATACCTTAAAAAAATTATTCATTTTCATTTTATTGCCAGAGTAACAAATTTGGACAAAAATACTAATGACTTTACAATGTAAAATGACGGTTAAATTTGTCATTTAAAAAAAGTGAGATAATAATTAATTATTAACAATATAAAATAAAGTTTAAAATTTTGATTTGAAAAAAAAAAAAAGAAAAAAGCGAGAGATAGTAATCATTTGAAAAGTGATAAGAATTGAAGTCAGCATTTTTCCAATATGAATATAAAGGATAGGAAATACTTAGAGTTCTCAAATTTTTTATTAAATAAATGATTAAATATTTTATATGGATATGGGGAGTTTATAAAATTGTAGATTCCATATCTATATAAGATGTTTAGTCATTTGTTTGATAAAAAATTTAGTATTCTTAACGCCCATTAGCACCGCCCATTACCTTTCCGGTTTGGCTCCTTTTTAATTGATTTGAAATAGGATTTAGGATTGACTTGGCAGAAGTTAAAGTGACTAAATAAATATAAAAAAACAAAATAAATTAATTTAATTAATAAAATAAAATATCACATTTAAATTATAATTATTTTACTTTTTGTCTTATAATTATTGCATCTAAATAAAATAACTAGAAGTTTTTCTCAAAGGAACTAATTTAGCAAAGTTAAATTAGTCAAAAAAAAACTTAAAAAACTAAATTAGCTCTTTTCAAACGAAGGCTTAGGTTTTATAGGCCCATTTGAGAATTGATTTAGATAACAACAACCATTCACTTTTTAAAATTTGTTGAGTAGAATATTTATATGAAAGATCAACATGATTGAATATTGGTAGATATATATTTTAATCATATTTGTTTTAAACAAATAGACGACAAATATAGTTTTAATAATAGCCATTTAGTTTTCATAATGCAAATTTGATTCAAATATATAACTATTCAATATCCAATTTTCTTATTTTTTGCATGAATATTTTACTCAATAAGTTTTTAAAAGTGAACAGTTTAAATCACTGAAATCGATTTCAAAATGAGCCTACAAAATACAAATATTCTGTCAAATTAAGATAACTGACTTGAGAGAAGACAAACTCTTTCCAAAATACGTTATGCTTCTAAATTCACTTCTCAATTTGAGAGAATTTAAAGGGTTCGTAAAACTCAACATGTGTATCTTATCGATAATTTGAACAATTTATTTTATAAGTTTCTCAATATATATCATTCATGAAAAAAATTATTTTGATCCAATGATCATGATTTTTTTGTTACATTTGTTTTTCAAAAATAGATAATATATATATTTTAAAATAAGTTCTCAATTGTTTAGAGATAAACGTGATAAAATAAAAAAAAAAAATTATAATTATCAAATCAATTTGATTTTTTTTCATAAATGATATATTAAAGACCTTACAAAATGAATGATTTAGATTATCAAAATGTAGTCTCTAATGGACCTTGTAAACACTTCAAATTCCCTTACATTCAAATACTGAGAGAAGTCAGTTTTAAGATGTCAAATGACAAAGGAACACCACACATATGCCTAGGGATGGACTAATCTTGGGTCGGATTCGCGTCAAGTTTGCACGATATAACAAAAGGATAGAGTCATTTTAAACTTGTCTAGTCTAACATGAAGTTAATCTAGCCATCTCAAACCTGGTTGTAAAAAAAAAAAATAAAAAAATAAATTCCAAATCTGCCCACTTAATTCAATAAATATGACTA
Organism: Camellia lanceoleosa; assembly: GCA_025200525.1. Classification (NCBI taxonomy): domain Eukaryota; kingdom Viridiplantae; phylum Streptophyta; class Magnoliopsida; order Ericales; family Theaceae; genus Camellia; species Camellia lanceoleosa. The sequence continues at coordinate 166,758,726 of CM045758.1, read as the reverse complement.
ATTATTTTTTTATTTTCATCTTAAATGTAATATTAAATTAATTTGTTTATTATTGAATTTGGAATGTTAACAAATTGAATGACAAAATAAATTTAATTTTTAACAAATATTTTAATTTAAACCCTTGAAAGAAGTATATATATATATACTTTTTTTTATCTTTTATATTTTGTCTAATTTATTTTATAACTAAAATAATATAAAATAATAATTAATATTTTATAAATAAACGAATTAAATTAGGTTGGATTATAACTCTTTTTGGTGTTTTAAGAAGATGGTAAAAAAATATTTTTTAAATATTTTTTTAAATTTTTTTTTTTGTAAGAGATAAAAGTAGATTAAAAATTAAAAAGTTACTTTTGAACTACTTCCCAAAATTAGTCAATCCAAATATTAAATAGGGTCAACTCAGCTTGGCCTATTGATAAAATAATTTTTTGAAATTTTAATATTTTCAGACTAGTCGAGACGGATTAGCAATCGGATGAGGACGTATGCCCCCAAAACAAGGAAGGAAGGAGTGTCGTGCGGAGGATCAAGTCTTGTGTTTGTCATGTAAAATGTGACAAAGAAAAGAACAAATCAAACAAGGCATCCCATTTTCATTTGCAGAAGGAAAAAGTTAGGGATCATGAAAATTTTGTCATGAAAATGATTATAAAAAATTTATGATCCTTGGATTACCTTGATTAGTGTGTGATACTTTATTCTAAGTGTAATCCAAGGGTCATAAAGCTTTCATGATTATTTTCATGAAAGATTTTTCATATACCTAGCATTGCTGTTTGTAGAAATAGCAAATTAATAGAATAGTAATGTTAGGTATCATGAAAAATCTTTCATGAAAATAATTATGAAAGATTTGTGATCTTTAGATTACACTTAAAATAAAGCACCACACACTAATCAAGACAATCCAAGGATCATAAATTTTTCATGATCATTTTCATGAAAAAAATTTCATGATCCTTAACTTTTCATTTAATAAAATATTCTGTAATACAATTCTAACGTGCAAGATGGGCTTATACCATATATAGAAATAATTTACACTATACACACAAAATTTGTACCACCATTTTATTTTTCACTGCACCACCAGCGAAATGCAATTTTTCTTTTTTATTTTGAATTCACATCTCTCACGTTATCTAACGCCATTTTTTTTTAATTTTTTTTGAGAAAATCTAACACCATTGATGCTAGGAAAAATTGTAAATAACTGGTACATGAAAAATAAGTGTACTATGGATATAATTTTTTTTTTAGTGCAATAGCACAAGAAAGACTTGTACTATGCACACAAAAATTTTGTATTATCATAAAAATAAAAATATTTTTTCACTGTTCCACTAATTTATAAATTTCTCCAATAAATACACCATCATTCCCCTGGACTTTATACAATCTAATGCACTAAAAAATAATGGATAAATTGGCTATGTTTGACATGGGCTTTTTTTTGGTTATTTTAGTTACAAAAAGATAAAATAGATTAGAAAGTCAATAACACAAAATGTCACATTCAAACCATAATCATTTCATTTTTTTCCTCACAAAAATTAAAAAAGTCAAAAAATTTATCACAAACCAAACTTTTTAATCCCAAATTGCTAAAAAATTAAAAAATCAACTCACATTTACATAATACAATTAGCTTTTAGTACGGAACGTGTCAACACAAAATAATCAATGCTGACAGTGTATAGATGGTGATGGGAGAATGTGTTTGGTTTCAGTTTTTTAATTTGATTTTTTGAAAGTTGAGTTTTTTTATTTTTTGTATTTTTTTGTTTTTAGTTAATATTTTTAAAATTTTAAATTTTTTTTTTACTTTTTTAGATAAAAAGTAAAATATTTGTAAAAACATATTTTTAAAAATTAATAAATACACAAAAAATACAAAAAATATACTAAATTTTCATATTTTTTTACATTTTTGATATTCAGTGAATTTTTTAAAGATGTTTTAACAAAAATTATACTTTTTAAATGTATTTATGTTAGGCATGTTTAATTTTTTTAAAAAAAATTACTTAAAATATTTTTAAAAATTCAGTAAAAAAAAATACAAAAAAATAAGACAAGAGAATTTTCTGAAAAATATTTTCAAAAAACTGGAAACAAATACAATGATTAATTTTTTTAAATTAGGGCTAGATGAGTTTTAAGTAATTTTATGTAAAGAAAAAATTTTAATTAAAAATTGAGCTCGCAAGGCATTTTGTTTTTGTGGTGTAAATAGAAGCACAACATTCAAATGACTAGCCAACATGTTGTCACCTTTGAAAATTTTTTTTTTGGGGGGGGGGGGGGTGTGTGTGTGTGTGTTGAGAACAGTGTTGAGAATAGATTTACTAAGGCCTCGTTTGGTAAGGTGTCCTTTTTAGTTAAAAATTTAAAAAGTTATTAAAAAAATTAAAAAGTCATACCAAAAAGTTAAAAATTTCATTTTTTTTTCTATTTTTTACACATCTTTTTGTAAAAATTTAAAAGTCATCCCAAATATACTAATTTTTTTTACATCATATTTTAATCAAAAAGCGAAAAAGTTACTAAAAAAGTCTATTTCCAAACGAGGCCTAAGGGTAAAATAAGTGGCTAGTGTTGAGAACAAATTCACTAAGGGCAAAAAAAGTAGTTAGTGGTGTAAGAGCATCCGCATCAAGCTATTCAAATTTTTAGGCTAGTTTAATCCAAAATTCATTTTTTCTATTTTAACTAGTTACCTTTTTAGTATTCACTGCATCAAACTGATAAGAAACCAGAGTCATCAGAAGAACATTAATACATCACTGTGCTGCTGATATTTTACCATTGGATTGTGCTGTTGATACTGCATAATTAATATGCACTTACACAGCATATCATTTCTCAGTTAGTTAGAGTTTGTTAGAGTATGGGTTAGGCCTGAGTTGTATTAGTTTTGTAACTGAGTTAGTTGTAACTGTTTGCTAAGGTGTCTATATATACACCATGTAAATGTGTATTAAGTATGGAATAAAATGATACAGTTTTTCATCATGGTATCAGAGCTTTGAGCTCCTCCGAGCACAGGACTCCATGGCTACTTCAAGTTCTGGATTTACACTTCCTCCAGATCTTTCTTTGCTTCTTTCTAATCTCTCCTCCTTTGTTACAGTTAAACTTGATACATCAAATTTTGTGATTTGGAAATCACAATGGCAGAAAATTCTGCGGGCTACAGATCTTCTTGGATATATTGATGATCCAAGCTCATGTCCACCATTAATGCCCTTGATGATTCGGAAGACAGTTTCAATCCAGATCGAGTGGTGGAATCGAGTTGATGCACATCTTGTGAGTTGCATGACTGCTACTCTTTCTCCATCAATCTACTCCACGGTTTTACACTGTAATCATTGTTCTGAGGTTTGGTCTGCTTTGCATAAGCGTTACACTTCGTTTTCTAGATCTCATGTTCATAAATTGAAGAATCAATTGAATAATATCTCTAAGAAAAATGATTCAATGCCTGTCTATCTTGCAAAAATCAAAGAAGTCATTGATCAATTAGCTCTTGTTTCGGTATTGCTTGACGATGAAGATTTAGTGTTGATAACTCTAAATGGATTACCAGATGAGTATGATGCATTTGCTTCTTCCATTCGAGCCAGATCTGGTTTTATTACTATGGAAGAAGTGTCTTCTCTTCTTTGTTCTGAAGAGATCCATATGGAAGCTAAACTCAAGAAGTCTTCTTCTGATCCAACAGTAGCCTTCTCCTCCATTAAAGGCAACTCTTCATCTAGTGGTTCTGGTTACAGAGGAGGCAGATTTCAGTCTCGAGGTAATAGAGGTGGACGGTTTCAGTCTAGAGGTTATCATTATAATGGTAGAGGAGGTGCAAATCAAGGAGGTGCAAATCGCGGACGTGGCAGATCATCTTTTCCTAAATCTCAATGTCAAATCTGTGGAGGTTTTGGTCACATAGCCATTGATTGCTGGTATAGAATGGATACTCAATTCCATTCTTCTTCTGGTTCCTCCACTTCACCATCTTCTCAACACTCCAAAGCATTTGTGGCTTCTTCCAATACTTTGACTACAGATTCATCTACTGCATCTGTGCCTTGGTATCTTGATTCTGCTGCCACTGATCACATTACCAATGATATGAGTAATTTGAGTTGCTATCAACCTTACCAAGGTTCTGATCAAATTACTATTGGCAATGGTAATTCTATACCGATTCAACACGCTGGTAAAGGGCTCCTACCTACTCCTCACCACTCTTTCAAATTAAACACTCTTCTTCACACTCCTTTTATTTCTTCAAATCTGCTTTCTGTTCACAAATTAGCCAAAGATAACAATTGTTTTATTACATTTGAAGATGCTAACTTTGTGATTCAGGACAAGCATTCGAAGAGAGTGCTTCACAAAGGAACTAACATCAATGGTCTCTACCATTTTCTTCCATCTCCATCTGCTGCTACATGTTTTCCACAAGCTCATTTTAGTGCTCAGAATTCCTCAGCTTCTGCTACTGAGGACATTTGGCATAATAGGCTTGGTCATCCAAGTTTACTAAAATTGTCTCATCTTAGGAAGCATTTACATTTTGTTTCTAATAATGTTCCACATAAGACAGTGTCTTCAGATTGTGTTGACTGCTGTATTGCTAAAAGCCATAGGCTTCCATTTCATTTGTCTAATTCTACTAGCAATCAACCTCTTTCCTTAATTCATAGTGATGTTTGGGGGCCTTTTCAGTCTGCTTCTTCTTACAAATTTTATGTGCTTTTTGTGGATGATTTTTCAAAATTCACTTGGATTTATCCTTTATCTTCTAAGAGTGAGGTTTGTTCCAAATTCATTGAGTTTAAAGCATTTGTGGAAAAACAATTTCAGACATCTTTAAAAATTCTGAGAACAGATGGTGGTACTGAATTTTTTAATAACAAAATGGCTCATTTTCTTGCTTCAGAGGGAATTGTTCATCAGCATTCTTGTCCTTACACACCATCTCAGAATGGTGTTGCAGAGAAAAAGCATAGGCATATAGTTGAGACCACTATTGCATTATTACATCATGCTTCTGTGCCTATTAAATCGGGTTTGATGCCATTCTTTGTGGCTACCTTTTTAATCAACAGATTGCCTTCTTCGGCTTGCTCATAAATCTCCTTTTGAGTTGTTGTTTCACTCCATTCCGGATTACTCTCAACTTCGGGTTTTTGGATGTCAATGTTTTCCTTGGCTCAAGCCTTATGTTACTCACAAACTTCAACCTCGATCTGTGTCTTGTGTTTTCTTAGGATATCATCCATTTGCCAAAGGATACCGGTGTTTAGACCCTCTTACAGGTCGTGTATATTTATCTAGACATGTTCATTTTAATGAATCTTGCTTCCCTTTTCAGACTCTATCTCAGCCTGTACCTGAGTCTTCTTCTTTGTCTTCTTTACATCAGTTTTTCTGGTCTTCTCCTACTCTGTCTCCTCCTGTTATGCAGTCCCCTCATCCTGCTACTTCTCCTATGCTGCCATCCAGGTCTGCTACTCTGCCACCCAGTTCTGTTCCTCTGCCTTCTGTTGTTTTGCAGCACCAGTCTGCACCATCTCAGCATACAGCCTCATCCCAGCATATTCTGCCATCTAGTTCTATTCCTCTGTCTTCTGGTGTTCTGCAGCACCCGTCTGTACCATCTCAGCATCCTGCCCCATCCCAGCCTAATGCTCCTCTGCAGCAGCCTATTCCTATTCAATCTCTAGCCATTCATCTTCCTTTACATCCTCCACCTACCACTCTTAATTCTCATCCTATGCTCACTCGCTCTAAAGCTTCCTTTTCTGCCTTCACATCATCCTCCAAGTCTCCTTCCTTTGCTGTCCACAGCCTCCGTGATTCTGCTTCGATTTTTCTACTCACTTCTCACTTAGAACCTCATCTTGTCCCAAGAAGCTCTTCATCATTGTTCTGCTTAAAGCTATGCAAGAAGAGTATGCTGCTCTTCAAGCTCAGGGTACCTGGACTCTTGTTTCCTTGCCTTCTTCTAAAATGGCAATCGGCTGTAAATGGGTTTTTCGCATTAAACGTCATTCTGATGGTAGTATTGCCCGGTACAAGGTCCGGCTTGTGGCTAAAGGTTATTTGCAACAGGAGGGAATCGACTTTCATGAGACCTTCAGTCCCGTTGCTAAACAACCAACTATTCGCATCTTTATTTGCATTGCTCTTCATAATAACTGGCCCATTACTCAACTTGATATCTCCAATGCATTTCTCCATGGCTCGCTTGAAGAGGAAGTTTTCATGACTCAACCTCAGGGCTTTGTGGATCCTTCGTATCCTACTCATGTGTGCAGACTTAAGAAAGCTCTTTATGGTCTTAAACAGGCTCCTCGCGCCTGGTATTCCACGTTCTCAGCTTTTCTTCTCTCCCAGGGATTTCATAACAGTATGGCAGACACTTCCTTATTTGTCAAACAGACTTCCACTAGTCTTACTCTGCTGGTTGTGTATGTTGATGACATACTTTTGATCGGCAAAGGACTCTACTATTCTTACTCAGCTCCTTCAGCAGATGCACTCGAAGTTTCCTATGAAAGAACTTGGATCTTTATCCTACTTTCTGGGCATCCATGTCATTGCTCAAGATTCTGGCTACTTTTTATGCCAACATAAGTATGCTACTGATCTGCTTAAAAGCCGAATGGTAAATTGCAAGCCTTGTTCTACACCATTGGTCAGGAAGTCCTCTATTTCTCCTTCAGATGCTCTTCCTTTTGCTCACCCAACTCTGTATCGCAGTTTAGTTGGCGGTTTGCAATATCTTACCATTACTCGGCCTGACTTGTCTTTGGCTGTTAATCAAGCATGCCAACATATGCATGCTCCTACCAATGCTCATTTTCAACATGTTAAACGTCTCCTTCGTTATATTAAAGGCACTATTTCTCATGGATTGAGTTTCACTCCTGGTCCTTTCACGCTTCATGCCTTTTCCGACTCAAATTGGGCAGGTGATACGTTGGATCGTCGTTCTACCTCCGGGTATTGTATCTTTTTAGGCCCAAATCTGATCTCTTGGTCTGCTAAAAAGCAGCCTACGGTCTCTCGTTCCTCCACTGAGGTCAATCTGGGTCCTTAATATCTGTCTGAAGTTAGTTGGCTTCAGCAGTTACTTAAGGATTTTTTGGTTCCTTCTTCTTCTCTTCCAGTTTTATGGTGTGACAACTTATCTGCTATGGCTCTTGCTTCCAATCCCGTTTTCCATTCTCGATCTAAACATATTGAAATAGACTGCCATTTCATTCGCGAGCGGGTTGTGTCCAAACAACTTCTTCTTAAGTATGTTCCTACATCTGATCAATTAGCTGATTTGTTTACCAAACCTTTGTCGGGTTCTCGCTTCCATTATCTTAAGGACAAGCTGATGCTCCTTCCTTCTCCCATCAGCTTGCAGGGGGCTGATAAGAAACCAGAGTCATCAGAAGAACATTAATACATCACTGTGCTGCTGATATTTTACCATTGGATTGTGCTGCTGATACTGCATAATTAATATGCACTTACACAGCATATCATTTCTCAGTTAGTTAGAGTTTGTTAGAGTATGGGTTAGGCCTGAGTTGTATTAGTTTTGTAACTGAGTTAGTTGTAACTGTTTGCTAAGGTGTCTATATATACACCATGTAAATGTGTATTAAGTATGGAATAAAATGATACAGTTTTTCATCACAAACTCTCTATTCTAACTCAATCTTATTAAAATATTAAATTGTTATTGCATTTGTTATTCTTTCTTTTTTTTATTAAATTGATAAGGTGTTACCCAAACAATTCTTAAAAAATGTAAAAAAATAAAAATAAAAATTTGCTGTTGACCGGTCAACCAGCGGGTCGACCGGTTAGGCTAATTTTTGGCATTTTTCCTTCTTTGCTATAGGCAACTCATGGACATCCAGTGGGATGTCCGGGGGAACATCCGCGTGAATGACCGATTTACAGGTTTTGGCTCAGCTTTCTTGCAGAAAATGTAATAAAAAATTATATAACGAATGAACAATGCCTCAACAAAGTTGTTGAGGTACTGTAGCAAATCTAAGAAAATGTTAATTTAGAAAAAATTTGCTGAGGCTAATGGAGAGAGCCTTTGATGATTTATTGGTTATATTTTAATTTTTTGTTATTTTGGTGATCCTGATACGGATGCTCAGTATTGTGTTGAACTAGCCTGATAGATTTCTATGGGTTCACAATTGTCACCTTTATGGAGAATGAGAATTTGTTTGTGTCACGCTTCAGGATTTTAAAAAGTTCGTAAGTATGTAAGTCCAGGATTGTTCTCAGAGCCATAAATTATAAAAGTCTTTCCAGAACCAGTTTGGCCATATGCAAATATGCACACATTATATCCATCGATGGCAGATTGCACCAAATACTGCATCAATAATTCAAAAAAAAAAAAAAAGATAAAATTGAGAAGCTGATAATAATACAAAACTATGAGCTAAATATATCAAACTGCAACATAGCAAGGTACAAAAAAAATACTCAATATTCATTAATAATTAAAAACTAATTAACTTGCCTTTGTGTCCTCAAATACATCCTCTTGGGTGGCTTTGCCATCAAAAACACGATCATATAAATGTTGCTTTATTTCATCTCTCCATTGATGTTCAACTGTTAACTCATCCAAACTTGTAAGCACATTTCTTTCTTTTTCAGCAATTTCTTTTTCACTAAGAGGCCTTAATCGACAGAAGACCCTAATCTTGCCTTTCATATCTGAGGTGTACAAAAAAAGTTCAACAACAACTTAAGCATTGATTCAGAAACATGAATCTTACAGAACTAAAATCTATAAATAAAATTTCTATGAAACTAGGGGGAAAATAAAGAGGAATATTCCTACCTTCTATAGTATTAAAATAGCGTTTCCTCAAAACTTGTTCTTCCTTGTTTTTATGAGAGTAATTCTGATATATTGAATTGAATGAATAATACAATAGCAGTAGCTTGTATATATAGGCTGATAAGAAACCTAGATAGGTACATAAGAAGATAGAGATACAATGAGATTGAGATAAGTATAGATAGAGATATATCTACAATACAAATAGATAAGTATAATAATATACAGCTAACACCCCCCCTCAAGCTCAAGGTAGTAAGGCAGATATCAACTTGAGCTTGGAGAGAAGATCAGAGAAGCGGCCTGGAAGATGAGCTTTGGTGAAGAGGTCGGCAGTCTAATCAACAGAGGTAGCAAAGAGAAGACGAACAAGGCCATTAGTAATATGCTGGCGTATGAAATGGCAATCAATTTCAATATGCTTGGTGCGATCATGGAAGACATCATTATGTGCAATCTGAATAGCACTCTGATTGTCATAATAAAGATTGGTGGCAGCAGAATGAGAAACTCCCATGTAAGAAAGAAGCCAACGAAGCCACACAAGCTCTTGAGTAGTGTCAGCAAGAGCACGATACTCAGCCTCGGTACTAGAACAAGCAACAAGAGTTTGCTTCTTGCTACTCCAGGAAATGAGAGAGGTGCCCAAGAAAAAACATGGTATCAGAGCATAGGGTTCTCTCCTAGTCTCTTCTTCTTCTTTATCACATTTATTTTATTTTATTTCATTTTATTGGTCTGGCAGCTTTGATTCTGTCTCCCGTTGGTTTTTATTGGGTTCTGCGTTTCTCGTCCATTACTGTTTTCACATTTGGACTACACCAGCCTCTTCAACTCTTCAAGACGAAAACAATGACGCTAGAATCACTACCATCAACCTCTTCACGCGCTCTCACGCGCCCTCACGCGCCTCCCAAAGCAAAGCGCGTCGATTGATGTCGCTTCCACTCGCAGATCACCGGCCATCGGCTCAGATCACCGCCATCGGCTTCGTGATCGGCCGCCATCGCCCAAATCCACATCGGCTTCCACTCGGCTTCTCCTAGCTGCGTGCCCCCTGTCTCGACTTCCGCCCAGCTTCCTCAGCCATTTCCCTTCATCTTCAGCCGTTGACGTCAGCCCTACTTAACCACTGTCTCTCTGCTGACATCATCACAGCCACAGTGTTGACATCTGCCCTAGCTATCCCTAAGGTTTTCCAGCCTTCTGATTCTATTGGTGACCTCAGTTTTTGAAATTATGGATCATACTAAGAACATCCAATCTGCTTCTGTTATTCTTGATGGGTCCAATTATGTTAGTTGGGCCTAAGCTCTCTCTAGCTTCATCAAAGGCAAACGCCTTTGGCGAATCATTATTGGTGCTCTGCTCAAACCCAACCAGAAGGAGGATGAGTCTAACTCTGCCTTCGATGACCGTCTTGACGAATGGGAAAGTAAGAATTATCAGATTATCACATGGTTCCGGGTTACCTCAATTCCTTCCATCTACCTTCAGTTTGGACGCTTTCAGGAAGATGATTTCCTTGCCTCTCCTGCCAAAGCAATTTGGGATTTCTTGAAGGAACGTTATCAGACCACTGGACATGCTCATCAGTATCAACTGTTGCAGACCCTTCATCACATGTGCCAGGCTCCTGGTCAATCTCTCAATGACTTCTTATCCCAAATGTCATCTATTTGGGACTAGCTCGCTCTTTCTGAACCTCCATGGGCTCATTCTGATGATGCACAATTATTTATTACCTATCAGAATCATCAGCAACTATTACAGTTTCTTGTGGCTCTTCATAGCACTTTTGAGCACGTGCGTACTTCTTTGCTCTATCGTTTGCCCTTGCCTACTTTAGAGCAAGCTATTACTGAGCTACTATTAGAGGAGACTCGTTTTGGGATTCTCAAATATCCAACCATGGATTCTATTCTTGAAACGCCATCATCTCAGAGTTCTTCATCTCCTCTGCCATCTAGTCTATGCAGTTATTGTCGCAACCGCGGCTTACCAGCCAATTATTCTCTTGTTCAGTGCCAGGTTTGCGAATGCTTGACGTGTCACAAGATTGCTCCAGGTCATCTCCAAAGCAGTTGTTCTCGAGCTCCTTCTACTGCTTCATCTAAGACCAGGTCTTCTCGTTCTCGGTATCAGTCCAATTCTGGCCAAGGTTCTCGCTCTGCTGCTGTTGCCTCTAAGGGTTCTTCTACTCACCACTCCACTGATTCCACTACACCTTCCTTCTCTATGAATGATGTTGAGTCCATCATCAACCAGGTGCTCGCCAAATCTGGTAGTCCTCCATCTACTGCTCTTTCAGTGACCTCAGGTAACTCTTCATGGTATTTTGATTCCGCATGCTGTAATCATATGACTTCTAACTCCACTATGTTTTCTTCTTTCTCATCATCATCTTCTGTTCCCCCTATACACACTGCTGATGGTTCTCATATGTCTGTTAGTCACATTGGCCCAATCTTTACTTCCACTATGTCTCTTTCTGATACTTATCACATTCATGCTCTTCAATTGAACCTTATCTCTGTTGGTTAGTTATGTGAACTTGGTCTAACCGTTACATTTTCTGCTAATGGTTGTTTGGTGCAGGACCCTTAGACAAGACAGATCCTTGGGATAGGCCGTAAGCATGGATGTCTATTCGAGCTTCTACATCTTCGCATTCCACACAAAGCCTCTACTGTTGCTTCTATTGCTTCCTCTGCTGTTGCATCTACTATGTCTTCTTTTCATCTTTGGCATTGTTGCTTAGGACATGTCTCTTTTAGTCGTTTGAAACCTTTGGTTTCTAGCAGTCAGTTAGGTCGTGTCCGTCTTGAAGATGTCGATTGTTTATCTTGTCAAATTGCTAAACAATCTGCTTTACCTTTTAATCAAAGTACTTCTATTTCTACTGTTCCTTTTGATCTTGTACATTATGATATTTGGGGACCTTCTCCCACACCAACCATGGGGGGTCAAGATACTTTGTGATTTTTGTTGATGATTTTTCTCGCTATACTTGGCTTTTTCTTCTCAAAAATCGCTCTGATACCATGTTATGAGAGTAATTCTGATATATTGAATTGAATGAATAATACAATAACAGTAGCCTGTATATATAGGCTGATAAGAAACCTAGATAGGTACATAAGAAGATAGAGATACAATGAAATTGAGATAAGTATAAATAGAGATACAAGGAGATTGAGATAAGTATAGATAGAGATATATCTACAATACAAATAAATAAGTATAATAATATACAGCTAACACTTGTAAAGTGCTTCTAACTCAGCCAATTGAGCACCTTGTATCTTCAAGAGTGAAGCAGTTTGTTCATTCTTTCTGTCAATGTCCTGAAAGAAAAAACTTTTTAGCTAGAGTAGTTAACAATTTTAATACTTATCCACAAACTAATACCAACTAATAGTCTACAACAGAAAAAGAAAAAATTCCTGAAGTATTGAAGAATTTCCCAAAATATGGAAGAATTTAGCAATGAGATCAAGATCATCACCTTTTTCATTTCTCTTAATTCCTCAAGTTCCATCAAATTATTTTGCGAAGTGGTAAGTTGTGTATCTTTGAACGCAAGGCTCGACTCAGTCACAGCCAAATCTCGTGTAACCACTTCCAGTTTCTTTTCAAGTTCAGCAACTCGGAGCTGCATGGCCTTTCGTTCTTGTTCAATGTTTTTGTCAAGAACTTCGATCTGCATTTAAGGGCCACAAGATATCAAAGTTTTGCTAATATCAAAGTTTGAGCAAGCAAAAACTCACATGGTTTTGTTTTAGAAAGCAAAGGAATTGTGCTGTTACCTCATCAACTTTCTTCTTTTCAAGCCTCACGATTCTCTCTTCCAATAATTGTTTTTCATTTACCAGTCTTTTCGCAGTTTCTTCTGTTGCATGCAACCCTGCACTGTGCATTTTTAATTCATCTTGGATCTTTTGCAACACCTATACGTAAAACACGTCAAATTCTAAATTACTTAAACCATGACAAATCATATCAAGCAATGATAACCAATTATAACTACAAGACCTAACACAATTTAACATGGTGAACTGCCATGAACATTGTTTTGAAAAGACACCGATTCACCTAAATTTGACAAACCTGAAATTTGAAGAAAAAAAAAAAAAAAAAAGGTGCTTGGAAGGCGTTGCAAAAGAAATAAGGTGGGGCGTTCAAGTGTGTCATGCAAATATCAAGAAGATTACATGTCATAACAGAGCTCAAGGAATGTTACAGTGCTGGTGAATTAGTTAATTGTGGGGTAAAATTAATCTAGCAGTGTTATAGATAGGCAAACATATCTTCTTAGGTTTACTCCATGTCGTGTATCATAGAGATTTTTCTTTTGATCAAGTATGGGTACGAAATTTCCCCATTTATATTGTACATGCAATCGATCTTTTGTCAATACATTTCCACTCAATTACCTTTATAAAAAAAAAAAAACAGATATTTGAGTTCGTTGCAAATATACATAGATTTTATTAACAAGTATACCTGATTATTTGCTTCAACTAGCTCCTTCTTGGCGTTACTCTCCAATCCTGGATTACTAAGTTTTGCCAGACTTGCTTCCATGCTCCGTTTATCCAACAAAGCAGCCTAATAAGTACCAAACCACCATTTGGTAAGGAAATGATTAAGTATTAGGAAACTAATTTCGCAAACATAACCAGTCACCTGAAGTGCCGAATCTTTTTTATCACACAAAGATCTGAGTTGGTCACGGTCACAAGTAACTTCCATCAAGTTTTGCTTCTCAGATATCAAAAAAAATTTCAAGCCCTCTAGTTCTTCTTGCAACCTCACTTCGTGCTTTTGTTTCTCATTTAGTTCTTCCAATAACTGCATGAGCATATCAAGATGATTAAGGTCAAGTGAAAATTCTGTCAAAGAAAGACTCAAACAAAAAATAAATATCTTATAACATATGACATGACACCTTTAAGAAATAAAAATCAGATTACTGCAGCTAGAATAATGTCTACCCACAATCAAATATAGATCTTACAAATTATTAAAAGTGAATCATCATAAATCTAAACTGTGGGTGCTGATTTCCGATCACACTGCCAAACAAGAACTCAGCTGGAGAGCACAAGCAGAATAGATTACGCCCGAACAACTTGTCACAGAAAGATAAGACTCTGCGGTAGTTCGTCCACCCGGGGGCACTCCGACGATCAGTACTCAGTTTATCTCTCAAAGAGAGTAAATAGTGCTTAACTCACAAGTCAAAATACAAAAAGTGCACCTTAGACCCACGAGGGTACCTTACTTTTATAGCCAACACTAACTTGATCCCTGTAGAAGCCTAGTTTCAATAGACTTCGGCTCAATGCTCATCTAGGACTCCTAGCCAGATAAAGATAAACTCCCTAAGAGTTTTATATTTATCTAGACTGAGGTCCTTCCCCATTCTAGGACTCTTGTCCCTTATCCATTCATCTCGAATTTTGGTATCTCAGCAAATAACCTTGGCCTAGCCGAGATCACCTCGGCGCCATGACCAAGATACGTGGCACCTTAGCTGACACTTCGGTGTTACCTTGACCACGTGTTGTCATTCATAAAATATGTCTCCACAACTGTCCCCTAGGTTCTATTACCTCGGCATCCTGAGGTGATGGAACCTATATCATTTGTCCATATAACACATCGGCTAAGACTTACTCCATCCTTCATGACTGAGATTATCATACGTCGGCTTGACATGACCAAGTATCTGCAGTCTACTTTATCAATGACTAAGAACCAAGAACCAAGAACTAAGTTGTTAGACTTATTTATTTTGATAATTTATTTAATTATGTTTTAATTTATTTGAAAGAGAAAAATAGAATCCAAAATTTATTTTGATTATTTATTTAATTATGTTTTAAATCCAAAATTTATTTTGATGATTTATTTAATTATGTTTTAATTTATTTGAAAGAGAAAAATAGAATCAAAATTTATTTTGTCCCATTATTTCTCACCTAAACATTTATCCTAAATGTTGTTAGAATGTATTTAGGCCTTGTTTGGCATGATCCAAAAAAGTCAAAAAGTCAAAAACTCACTATCATATTTAAGTCACATCATCTTATTTAAGTTACATCACCTCTCAAACATATCACTTCAAACCCAATTCATACCCAACCCATGTTTCATAAAAAGTTAAAAAGTACACTTATTTAGATCATCCCAAACCACCCCTTAATATTTGATTAAATCAGGAGTTCAAATAACCCAAAATAGAGGTTCAAACAGTCCAGCATAGCAGTATGCCAAAATGTTCAAACAGCCTAGCCCAGCAACAGGTCAAAAGGTTCAAACAACCCAGCACAGCAGCAGGCCAAATGGTTCAAGTAGAAGATATTCAAATTAGTAATGATAGAGTACAACAGCTATAAACGACTATAAATTCAAATAAATACAACGACTATAAATTCAAATGAATATAATGGCTATAAACGGCTATAAGTTTCATTATATATACCAAAGCCTCTAATGTAAACAAGTAACAAAAAAAACTAGAAAATATTCTTTGATCTATAATCACTCACATCTATTCTCTGAAAAATTCTCTGAGAAGTGTTCTTCAATTTTTGTTTACATCCTCTTTAAAAAATTATACACTGAGACGTATAGCTTTAAGCCTATCTTTCCTGTGTGAGGTTTACAGAAAAATCAAAGCTTCATTTTGTACATCCATCTGGGAGAGAGATTTATTGTAAGCTTTCTTTGAAATCAAAGATACCATTTCATCTTGTAAAAGTGTTGCAAATACTGTGTTCTTGAAATCTTGAGAGTGATTGTGAATCACCTAAGATTTGCGAGGGTTTGGGTTTGTGAAGTATGTGTAAAATCTATGGAGGATTGCTCCATGTTTATGAGGTTGCTAGCACCCCTGTGAAGCTAGAAGATAGTGAAAAATCTCAAGTGAAACTTGAGGAGTGGATGTAGGCTTAGTTGAAGCCGAACCACTATAAATCTGTTTTTCTCCTCTCCTCTGATCTCTTTACTTTTCTACTACTGCTATAGCTATCTAATATTCATGTGTTAATCATTTGATTTACCCTGTATGTTGGTTATACTTCATTGTTATTTTTCTTGATCATTTACTGCTAAGTTCATCATTGTGCTTGGTAATAATTTGTTATATTAGTAGTTAATGTTATTGGGGTATTATTAATTTTAACTTGTAGAAACCTAATTCACCCCCCTCTTAGGTTGCTTTTTGGGTAACACAAGTTCTTCAAGCTTCTTAACCAAGACCGTTCCTCTAGCCGAGGTTCTTGCTCCATTAAATCAAGAACTCCAAGAGTTCTATCTGTGCATAAGCTGTCACGTACGGTTTTCCCAACCGTTTCCGCCATGCGTCCTTCTCTCATTGATTTGTACCTGACACGCGCTATCAAGTCGCGTCGCTTCTGCGTGTGCCGCCTGACAGGTACGTCGTCCAAGGCACATTCATTGTGGTTTTGCTGCCTTTTCATGTTTTAACAAAAATACTTTCCCTCTTTCCGTCTTTTCACTTCACATCTTTGATTTTGCTCTAGCTTTCTCTCTCTAAAACTTCTTTTCCAAAAACCGCCATTGTTTCAAGTTGTCAAGCTCTGCAACTTGCTCCGATCACCTTTTTCAGCGAAGCATTCAGTGTTCTGCTCCACTTGTTGTCACCGTCTGACTCCGGCGATCCTCAAACCGGCGTCCTCGACCTCAGACCCAACTGGTGAGTTCTTTGTTTTCTCTTAATTTCAATTTCAGCCCTTCACGACTTGAATATGCTTTTTACGATTTGTCCATCCCGTTGCTATTGGATCTGCTTTCATGGTCACATTCTGTTTCTTTCTTTTCTTCGATTATAAATCGATTTCCTATTTCGTTGGATTCTTGTGGTACATTGAGCTTTATTACTGCATTTACTTGTGATTCGTACTGTTCAATCTATCTCTAGGTCTATATATGCACACACGAATTGTTCACATGATGTTTTAGCAATTTTGCCACTGTTCTTTGGTTTTTGCACGTCTGCACACGCTTACACAGTGTTCTTTGAATTTTTGCTTGTTTTCTTGAGTCTGAATCATTGCTCTTTTCTATTTTTCTTGTTTATTTCCAGATCTTTCCCTTGATTTCCTATTTTCCGTATAGATTTAGGCTTGGGTTCTGATAGAGAAATCACATACTTAGGACAATTGAAACAAACTCCCCTAAATCTTGAAAAAACCCTTGCTCCCATTCCTGTTTAGGGTTTTAGCCGAGGTCCTTCAAACCCAAATCAACCACTCCCCTCTGAAATCTTACACCTTTCTCTTTTAGCCGATATCATGGATATGTTCAGGTGAATGGTAAATACCCAAGAAAAACTTGAATACTTTAGGAGAGAGTTCTCCATCCCAGCCGATGTTCACCTTAGGCTGGCAGGGGAGAAGGACTCCATCATGCCTAATGGGGACTCCATGCTTTTCCCCGTAGTTGCTTTCATAAAGTGTGGACTTAGGTTCCCTATAAACATCCCTTTTCGACAAGTCCTTCATTACTACAAGCTCAACCCGATGCAATTGGCCATTAACTCCTATAGAGTCATTGATGGTATAATTACTCTAGCTAGCCAAGAAAATGCTAGGATAACACTAGCCGATATCCAATACTGTTACACCTTGTGTGGTCTGAAATCCGGAAAAGGCTACGTCTATTACCTCAAGTCGAGATCCACAGCCTACAAACTCATAGCCGACCTCCCAGACTCCAACAAAGGTGTTGAAGATGATTATTTCATTATCTCAGGCAACTGGGAGTTCTCACCTAATGACGACCTCCACCTCTATCCTTTGAGCCGAACAGTGTTTAAAGAGGGTGATGGTAAGAACCAAGTGTCACTGTACATGCTTTCAAGTCTTATCACTTTATCCCCTTTATATGTTCTAATGTCTGATTTTTGTACTTGCAGCTCTTCCTCAACCATCAAAAGATTTCCGCAAAACCTTCTTCCCTAGCAAGGACTTTAAGAAGTTGCTGGGCTTGCCAGTTAACCAACGCAATGCCCCCCTACTGCTCAATTATATATCGAAGTACAAATCCGCACTGCCTGATGTCCCCAAGAAGAGCAAGTCTCCACCTTCAGCAACAACTCCCCCTACCACTTCATCACCACGGCTTGACCAAGCCTTAACTTTTGATCCAGCGGAGCAGCCATCAACATCTGTTGCACAACTGATTCCTCCTGCCCAATGCCAAAGCCACCGCCGAGTTCTAATTTATGCCCCTACTGGCAGAACCCGCAGCCGCAAACGCCGACTTTCTGAGTCATCAGCCTATGACCCAGCGAACCCACCTACTGCACTTCCAGCTATATACTTCGGCACTAAAGTCACAGTCACCTCCACTACCGACGAGATGGGCCGCAAACCAACAGTTGTTGAAGACTTACTAGCCAATATTGTGATGCCCCGAATCTACACTATTGGTTGCAGTCAAGGGAGAATCACTAATGAGTCCTGTGGTCAATAATCAAGTAAGATCCCAGATTGCCAGAGGAGTCAAATTAGCCTCCCTTCTAAGTCCGGCTTTCTTAGGCAGCGCACTACCATTTTAACAGATATTACCAGGTATTGACACAAGGTCTCATAAGCAACGATAGGGTGTATACATATATACATAGAATATAAGTACATAACAACCACGAATATCCTTAATTTCAAAAGCTTGTTCCATTACATTACATCTCAAAAAGAAATTTAAATCTTCATATAAGTCTTACAAAATATCAATATGAAATTTCTAACTTTCCTATGATAGCCAAAAATCTTCGAAGGCATCAAGCTCGTCGTCTCCAGCTATAAGTTCCTCTTCGGCACCTGGCATGATACGCCGTGAGGTTTGAATGCCCAGTAAACACACACACACCCCGTCTATTTTTCCCAATCCAAAACACAATCACAAATATAACATCAAGTAGTAAAACATGATACTAAATAGGTAAAGGGTTACAAGTTAGATGTTAGTAAATTAGAAATCCCCCAAAGAGATTTCGTCCTCCCAACCACAAGAATCGGATGCGGATTATTCGGTATGCCTCCTCTTTTGCTGCTTTGTTGCAAAACTAACCTCGGATGCCTAACAACGGTTATATACCGCATAGCGCCAACCGTAAGGCCTCAAAAGAGACGGTAATAATGGGCCTTGCCCAAATCCCTCCTCACACCAAACCACCTAGGGTCCGAATACAACCGCTCCGTTCAAGGGTTCCGAAAACCACTTGCGCAAGAATTTAACTTTCGAATAGGGAACGCATCCCAACAATCCATACATCACACATTATCATCTTTCACAACTCAAAGATCGAAAACCCAATACCATCACAATTACGTTTTCCGTGGAGTCAAATGTTTTAATTCAAGGTTAGACCAACTTAACAAGATAATAATATCCACATAAGCATGCATCATTAAGATGAAGGAGATGAAGAACATAACCATAACACGTACACTATCATGCCAAGATATGATCATAAGCTAATAAGCATTTTCATGAACAGAAGAGCATAAAACACCCATGCATAACAGAATTTCCAGATTCGATATCACATAGGGATTAGAATGAAAAGGACTATTTTAGATTTTTCACTGGACTCGGCCTTCCTATGGTTCGTAGAGAATTTAATCTAGTTTCTAGAACATATTTCAGAAATGGGATAGCTTTTCTAGATTTTAAGTTATTTAGAAAACACTCCAGCGCTGTCCAGATTCGTCGACCGTTACGAAAATTTGATTTTCTTGCAAACTGCTCATTGTTTTTCAATGAAACTAATTTTAGTTGAAAGCTAACTCCTTAAGGAATATTTTGACATAAAATAGAGGTCCAGAATAATTTTCTACATTTTTATAGAATTTTTGAAAGTTGGCTACGAAAACAGATTCTAAGGCACAATACCCAAAATAAGAAGATTTGTGAGAAAAGGGATCCACGAAGGGAAAAGTTTTGTTTCCTTTGTGATGAAAACATGCTAACTGACATATATTAAACTCATAAAATTTGCTTGAAGGTGTGCCTTTGGAAAGTTTGAGAGATTGGTATGAAAAAGATAGTTTTGTACCGAAATGAGGGAAAATACAAGAGAGGTAGAATCAAGGCTCAACTCTTATCATTTTTAACACAAGTAACTCATCAATAACACATCCGAAAAAATTATTTAGAACCATTAAAAACATGCATTTGAAAAAGGAAAATGAAAGAGAAGGTTGTGTTGTGGCTTACTTGCTAAGCTTTGAACAAGATGGCTCTCATCTTCCTTCCTCTTCCTCTCAAGACTTCTCTCTTGCTCTCCTTTCTCTCCTCTAGGCCGAATGTGTGTGTGAGTGTGTTGTTTGTGTTTGCCATGCTAGGGAGTGGTGGTATTTATAGGCAAATTTTGTTGTAAAAAGACATAAAAGCCCACTAGTTGGAATTGTATGGAAAAGTTAGGATTTACTTGGAGTCTAATGGAATATGAGTGATTAGGGAGCTTAATCATAGGATTAGACAATATCTAGTTGGTCCCTAATTGAAATGAAACTAGTATTGGAAACAAAACCCTAGGTCTAGGGGTACTAGGTGTTAGGGTTTCTAGAATACCATGATTACAATTCTTGAAAATAGGCTTCTCACATCTTCCTAGGATGGCCGGCCATTGGGAAAGATGATGGGGATTTTTTTTTATTCAATTTAGGTACTGGGGACACATCTCCCAATGTATATATATATATATATAGATCTCAATTTGATTGATGGTACCTATAGTATAAAGTACATGTACTAGTTTTTGTGGTAATTCTTGAATTAAAATAAAGAGTGAGGGCTTGGAATTAAACTCATGTATTGGAACCTTACTTATGTAGAATTAATTTAAATTAGGCTAAGGAACCTAATTCAGCTAAGATATTCCCGTTTTAAAAAAAAATGCTAACCGACAAGATTTGAAATAATTTAAGGAACTGAGGGGCTTTAAAAAAATAATTCAAACATTAGGGTTTTTTTAAAGAGATTACATTTTTCAGGGACTTCACAAATATCCCTAGGGTTGTCATCGTGCAATCCTCATCCTCCTCATCCCAACCAAATCCAAAGCCAAAAAGGATTAAGAAGGCCAAAGCGAAGGCCAAAGCAAAGGCCACAATGACTCAGATTGATTCTAAGGACACTCTGCCAATTTCCAAACTTGCTAAGGCTGAAAAGAGCGCCCCCTCTACCGATAAACAGCCAGCCGAGGTCCCATCATCCGATGCCCTACCGGCCAAAAAGTCGAGATTCGACCACCTAGAAGGTAGCAACTATTCCCGAACCATGAGCTGGGCGCCTGAGGTTATGGTCGACGGCAAACCCCTTACTGCCTATGATAGTGCGGCAAATCTTGAAGTCGGCGTGGTCCTGTTAACAGCTGTTCTTCTGCCCGAAGACATGAACCGCATGGCCGAGTTACATGAGTATGAGAACTTTGCTCTCATAATGAAACACTTGGTTTTGGTAATCCTTTTATACTCATTTCTTTACAGTTCTTTCTATACTTAGAAAAAATCTCACTAATCTGTTTTACTTCTTGTAGGCTATTCAGCATGCTCACTCATATGCTGTCAAAACCGAGATAATGGAGAAGCAGTTGGCAAGAAAGACCAAAGAAGCAACCAAACTCCTATCCTCACTCAATAAAGCCGAGGCCAAGAATCGAGCTTTAATGGACCAGGCTAAGGTTACCAAAACTGCTCAAAGTTTGGCCGAGGAAAATGCCAAAACGGCTAATGATGAAGCCGAGGCCGTAAGAGCCAACCTTGAAGTAGCCAAGGCCAAGGCAGCTGACATAGAGGCCAAGCTTCAAGAGGCCCTTGCCTCTAACGAGGCCGAGGTAAAGGCGGCTAATGAAAAAGCATTCGAAGAGGGGCAAGCCATCGTCCGTGAGCAATACAAACAGCAAGTCAACTTGGCTTCCAACCGAGGTTATTACTTCGGTTGGACGGTGGCCCTCAACAAGTTAGCTGTGCCGATGGACTCCGACCTCCGAGACATCAGTTAGCTTCAAGTTCCTTTCCCTCCAGAGCCCAAGGACACTGGCGATGAAGCTGAAGATGATGCCGAGGATGGTGAAGCCGATGAAGAGGAGGAAGAGGCTGCCACTGATCCCACGTCTCCTACCCTCAACGAGCAAATAGACTTAACTCAGGATGAGGAGGATGACTTGGTTTCCAAGGGTGTCTCTTCCAAGCCAACTACCTCTGAGGCCGAGGTCCAGTGCACCGAGAAGAGTCTGGATCAGACTTTGCTGGAGATAGATGCCGAGATAACAGCCGAATAGAATGCAACACTGCCATTCGAGGTTGAGAAATCATAAATCAGTCCTAGTGCTTAGGATGTTTTATCTTTTCTTTGTACTGTCTCTTCTTTCAATTGTATTTTGTTTTGTCTGAGCAAATGTTTAGCTTCATATTTGGCCGATGTGCCCCTTTTGTAATTGTTAAGTTTAACTTTTGAATGCAAATCTAATTTCTTTTTCAAAGTGTTGTATGCCTTCCTTTCCCTCATGTATGTTTACCACTTTCATACTTAGAATAATTTGGTATGTCTTCAAAGTATACCATAACTGTGCAATATCCTCAGGGTAAAGTACCTCGGACATATCTTCTGATTTATTTATCTTAGCCTTGGCTTAACACTTAAAAATATATTGAAATATTTTTACAAGTGTTGTTTCTTTGAACTTGCCACTTCACTCTCACTTACTGTCTTCTATCCTTCCCAAGTTTGGCAACTTGGTCATATCGGCGAGTACATATGTCGGGTACTTCTTTCAATATTACCTCGGCTTAACTTCAACTTGTAAATTTTTCTAAAATTTCAACAAGTGTTAAGCTAATTCTTACCCTGTAAATGT
Source organism: Camellia lanceoleosa (assembly GCA_025200525.1). NCBI lineage: Eukaryota > Viridiplantae > Streptophyta > Magnoliopsida > Ericales > Theaceae > Camellia > Camellia lanceoleosa. Next base: position 166,735,939 of record CM045758.1, on the reverse strand, counting down.
TTCCAAAAAATTTGAACAAGTCCAAAGCACTTTAAAGTTCATTCATCATTCTCCAGCTCTCTGCCCCCTAATGTGAACTTAAGTTCCACTTATGTTCACATTAAGCACGTGTAACCTTTCGCCGAAGTCAGATTCAAACAAGGACTAGCCAAGGTTCTCAACCTTGGTTTCTCTATTAATGCACTTAGTTTCATTCCAAGTTTAATTCTGCCGACATAGCAAGTCTAATTTCAATTCAACTTAGTTCAGCTCTATTAAATACAAGTATAATTCAATTTTGCCATATAATAAGTCTAAGTTATTCATCGTGTTTCAATCAGAAATATCGCCAACTTAGTTCAACTCTATTATATACAAGTATAATTTAACTCTTCCATATAATAAGTCTAAGTTATTCGTTATGTTTCAATCAGAAACATCGCCAACTTAGTTCAACTCTATTATATGCAAGTATAATTCAACTCTGTCATATAATAAGTCTAAGTTATTCGTTATGTTTCAATCAGAAGAATCGCCAACTTAGTTCAACTCTATTATATGCAAGTATAATTCAACTCTGCCATATAATAAGTCTAAGTTATTCGTCATGTTTCGATCAGAAACATTGCCAAAGGACTGGCCAGTCCTATTACACAAATTTCACATTCTTAGAAAATCAGGCTAAAAAATTTTATTACTACCTCGGCTAAGAAAATTATGACATATCTTTCGAAAAACAAAAAAGTCTAATGATAGAAAAACTTTAAGTTGCAAGTATTCTAGGGTCTTGGAAACTCTATCCTCAACCCAATATGCCCCATTGCCGGCGATCGAGATAATTCTATAAGGCTCCTCCCAATTTGGGCCCAGCTTACCCTCCCTAGGATCCTTCTTGTTGCCGACCACTTTTCTTAGCACCAGGTCCCCAACTTTGAACTCTCTGGGGTTGACCTTCTTATTATAAGCCCTAGCCAGTTGTTGCTGGTATGCCCCCAGCCGAATTGTTGCTCTCTCCATTTTCTCCTCAAGTAAGTCTAGATCAAGGGCCAAGAATGCCTCATTAGTCCCATTCTCTACTCCTTGACTTCTGATCCCTAGGATGCCAACTTCTAGTGGGATGACTGGTTCTGTGCCATAAGCTATGGCAAATGGGGATTCCCCAGTTGATCTTCTCGGCGTAGTCCGATATGCCCAGAGTACATTGGGTAACTCTTCCACCCATTTTCCTTTTGCTGCTTCTAGCCTCTTCTTGATCCCATCCAAGATAGTTTTGTTGGATGCTTCTGCCTGACCGTTACTCGGAGGGAAGCTTGGAGTGGAATAATAGTTCTTGATTTTGTACTTTGTACAGAAGCTTTTGATTAGCTTACTGTCAAATTGTGTACCATTGTTTGCTATTGTTGCCCTTGGAATCCCGAACCTGGTGATGATGTTCTTCCATATGAAGTTCTTCACATCAATATCCCGAATCTTCTCAAGGGATTCAACTTCTACCCACTTTGTGAAATAGTTAGTTGCTACCAGTAGGAACTTTCTTTGTCCAGTTGCTTAGGATAGTTGTCCAACAAGATCCATGTCCCACTGGGCAAATAGCCAAGGACTGGACTCTGGGTTCAAATCTGCTGCTGGTTGATGTATCACAGGCACGAATCTCTGACACTTCTCACACTTTTTGACATAGGCTTTAGCATCCTTCTGTATGTAGGGCCACCAATACCCCTGAGTAATGGCCCTATGAGTAAGTGATTTGCCCCTAGCGTGGCTTCCACATACTCCTTCATGTATTTCATACAAGAAGTCTTCAATTTGTGAAGGATGCACACATCTCAAAAGGGGACCAGTAAAAGACCTTCTGTAGAGATGTCCTTCTGCTGTCAGACCAAACCTAACCGACTTTAGTCTGGTCTTGTGTGCTTTTTTGCGGTCATCTAGCAACTTCCCATCTCTAAGGAATATTACTATTACATCTATTCAACTTGGTCCCATCTCCACACATATTGCTTTGTACTCCGTGATTAGTGGTTCCACACTTGGGCCTAACAAATAATCAACCATTATTGTCCTTGCCTCCCCTGATTTCATTGCACTAGCCAGGTTTGCCAAGGCATCGGCATGGTTATTGTCATTTTAGCTAACCTGATGTATTCGGCAGTCCTGAAACAAGGCTAGTAGTCTTACAACCTCTTTGACATAGGCTATCATTATTTCATCTCGGGCTGCATACTTGCCTGTTGCTTGGTTCACAATAAGTTGGGAGTCACAAAAGACCACCACCTCGTTAGCTTCCATTACTGCTACCAACTTCAATCCCATGATCAATGCTTCATATTCTGCTTCATTGTTTAAGGCTTTAAACCCTAGTCGAATAGATTATTCTAGCATCTGGCCAACTGACGATACTAGCACTACTCCTGCCCCTGCTCCTTGACGGTTTGAACTCCCATCAACAAACAGGCAGAAGGAGTCGCCAATGTAAATATCGCAGGGCTTGAGTTTTTTTTCTTTCTTCTCCTCTACTGTGGGGTTTTTCATTCCCATCTGGGTCTCTTCTTGTTCTCCTGGACATCCTAAGCCACGGCTCACCGAAGCCCGACGTGAGATGGCACCAAGTGTGAACTTGGCCACGAAGTCAGCCAAAACCTGGCCTTTGATTGTTGTTCTGGGCCTGAACTCTAAATCGTATTGGCCCAATACCACGCCATCCGCCACCCCGTCATTAGATCTCCTTGTCAGAAGTGGGACTTCAAAGGGTGCTTAGTCAATACTACAATCTTGTGGGTTTGGAAATAATGATTCAACTTCTTGGAGACCATCATTAAGGCCAATGTTAATTTCTCCAGGGGTAAATACCTGGTCTCTTCACCCGCTAGGGTTTTACTCACATAGTATACTGCCCTTTGTTCTCTCTTCTCTTCTCTAATTATCGCTGCACTCACTGCATGCTCTGAAACTGCCAAGTATAAGAATAACTCCTCTTCAAGTACTGGATTCGAGAGACTTGGAGCTATGGTCAGGTATCTTTTCAAGTCGGCCAAGGCGATTTCACATTCCTCTGTCCATAAGAAGTCTGTGGCCTTTTTCAACAGACTGAAAAATGGTTTACACATATCCGAACTTCTGTTTATGAATCTGTTCAGGGCTGCGGCCCTTCCTGTCAACATCTGCACTTATTTTGCTAACTCTGGGCTTTTCAAATCCAGGATGGCCTTGATTTAATTTGGGCTTGCCTCAATGCCCCTTCTGGTAACCGAGTATCTCAAGAACTTACTGGACCCAACTCAAAATGCACATTTTGAAGTATTGAGTCAGAGCCGATATGTTTTTAGGATGTCAAAGGTTGCTTTCAAGTCAGCTAGATGATCCTCAGGTTCCTTGATCTTCATGACCATGTCGTCGATGTATACTTCCACTGTTTTGCCAATTTGATGTCTGAACATCTTGGTCACTAACCTCTGGTATATTGCTCCTACGTTTTTCAACCCAAAAGGCATCACTCTATAGCAATACAGCCTTTTTGGGGTGATAAATGCAGTCTTCTCTTTATCAAGAGGGTACAATGCTATCTGATGGTACCCCTATAAGCGTCCAAGAAGCTCATCCTTCCATGTCCCGAAGTGGCATCCACTAATTGATCGATCTTGGGGAGTGGGAAACTGCCTTTGGGACAAGCCTTATTTAGGCTAGTAAAGTCCACACAGACCCTCCACTTCCCATTCTTCTTTTTCACAGCCACAGTGTTGGACAGTCAAGTAGGGTAGTTTACCTCTCAGATGGCTCTGGCCTCTAATAATTTGTCCACTTCCTCCTCTACTACCTCCACATGAACCAACGTCGGCCTCCTCACTCACTGAATGACGGGTTTTGCTGACTTGTCTATGTTCAGTCTGTGACATGTAACCCCGTGGTCAATGCTAGGCATCTCATATGGCGTCCAAGTAAACACTTCTATGTTTGCTCGCAAGAACGCTTCTAACTCCCTTTCCTCTTTCTTGGCCAAGCCTGAGCCGAGGAGGAAGAAACGCTCTATATCTCCTTGCTGGACTCGAATTTTCTTCAAGGCTTCCTCGCTTTTGTTGGCCGGCTCTTTGCCGACGTCATCCAGGACCTCCATGTCCTCATCCTCAACCTCTACTGTCTCTGACTCTCACACGGTACAGGTAGATTTCATTACTGCCATGGAACAATTCTTTGCCTGCATCTGATCCCCTCTGACCTCCTCAATTCCATGGTCTGTTGGGAACCACAACAGTTGGTGCAGTGTTGAAGGAATAGCCCTCATCGTGTGCAACCATGGCCTTTCCAAGACAACATTGTAAGGGGAGGGGGTGTCAATTATTGTGAACTATGTGTTTACCTTCTTGGTGCCTACCTACACCTCCAAACTTATTGCTCCCATGAGCCATGTCAGCATTCTATTGAACCTGACCATAGGACTGCTGGACTGCTCTAGATTATCTTGGTGAAGGTCGAGCTCCTTGTAATATCTGACATACATGATGTCACAAAAGCTGCCTTGGTCAACCAGAATGTGCCTTACCTGGCACTCTCCAATCTTGAGGGATATCACTAGAGCATCATTGTGTGGATGTTGCACCATGTCTAGGTCGACTTCAGTAAAGGACACCATTGGTCCTTAGTACTCGTCTGTCCTAGGCCTCTTTTACTGGACCTGATACACATGTTGTAAGTGTTTCACCCTCTAAGTTTCCCCACGTACCTCGCTTTCATCAACCTTCGAGTGAATCACATTGATCACTTGAGGTCCATCTGCTTGCGGTTGTGGTGCTGGTAGAGGTGGTGTTGCTAGTGCCTGGGTCAGCCTTGCTTGTTCTTCCCTTATCCTGGCCTCATCTACTACGTCCCTTAAGTGACCTTGTCTTACCAGATCTTCCAGATGTGTCTTTAAGGCTCTGCACTCCTGAGTCAAATGCCCATTCTCATTGTGGTAGGCACAGTGCTTCCCAAGGCTTCTTCCCATAAATTCGCCAAGAATCTTCTCTGGTGTTCTATAGTAAGGTTGGTTCTTGATTCTTTCCAGGACTTTGTAAACCGAGATCTGGAACACTGTGGTGATTGCATGTGCAGCCCTCAGTCTCGTTTCTTGTTTGTTAAAGTTTGTATTACCTCAGCCTTGTTTCGGCGAGCCGTTCCTCTTTTCTTGTTTTGACACCTTTGTTCCTACTGCGTCTTCCTCTGCTCTCGCATATTTCTCGATTTTGGACATAAGTTCCTCCATACGTTTTGGCAATGTCTTTGCTAGTGACTTTTGAAGCAGACAGTCATCATTCAGGCCGTTCTTAAAAGATACAACCGCCACCTCTTGGTTGCACCCTGGTATTCAGTTAAACACCTCATAATACCTTTTGACATAAGCCCTGAGGCTTTCATCCTTGCCAATTCTCAAAGCCATCAAGGAGTCTACCCTCAACGGCTGCAGTTTGTTTGTAACAAACCTGGCCACAAACATCTCAGCTAGGCCTTCCCAACTTTTCATAGTTTCTTTTGGCAACTTATGAAACTAATTTGATGCGATTTCTCCGAAGGATGAGATGAACACCTTGCAGAGCAACGGCTCGTTCCTGATATATAATGCCATTGAGTTCATGAAAGTTAGGATCAGACTTACCGTCGTATATCTGGAATCTCAACATGTGGAACCTTTACGGGGCCTCAAACTTGTCTAATTCTACTGAGAACGGCATTCTCGGCTTGACGAGAGATGTTACCTCGGCATCTTGTCACTTCTTCTGGAGGTAATCCCTCAAATCCTCCTTAGTTCGTATAGGAGCTCGGCTGTCAACAGATTTCAACCTTTTTGGTGCGCTGCTCCCAGTGTCGTTATGAGTCCTCTTGGACCTCCATTCATTCATTGTGTCAAAACAAAGCTCCTTTCCTTGAACATGCCGATGTTCTTTGACGTAGGTTTCTTTTGCACGATGTGTCTTCTAAGACTCTCCTCTCATCATTTCTCCTCGTCCAACGTCCCGCTGGCCGTCGACAATGCTTCCTTTGCCCTCGCTATGTCAAGGATCGGGATTGCTTTCTACCCCCCTTTCTGGGCATCGTTCTTGGCCGCTGGAATCGGTGTGTCCTCCAATGGGAACGGTGGCTGCATGACGTTGTTCTGCATCATGAAATTGACAACCGATTGCAGGTCTGCCAATTTGTTTGCCATCCCCTTCATCTCGCTGTCCTTCCTCAGGCATCTATCTTTCCATACCTGGAGGTTGCTTTCGTTGTAATACTCACCTTGACATGCTTTCTTCGGTACGTCTCCCTCTTGGCCGACGTCTTTTTCTTCAAGAGTCTTATCCCGAGGTTCTTCATTACAGTGGTCCTCCTCTATGTTAGGATTGGTGTTTTTACCACTCCTACTAGGGATGTCGCCCCCAATCTTTTCTTTCTGTCTGTCGTTAGCCATCTATTCATCTTACACTTCCCACAAACGGTGCCAAATTATGGGTGCTGATTTCCGACCACACTACCAAACAAGAACTCAAGTAGAGAGCACATGCAAAATAGATTACGCCTAAACAACTTGTCACAGAAAGATAAGACTCCAGCGGTGGTTTGTCCACCCCGGGGGCACTCCGATGATCAAGTCAGTGCTTAGTTTATCTCTCAAAGATAGCAAATAGTGCTTAACTCACAAGCCAGAATACAAAAAGCATACCTTAGACCCACGAGGGTGCCTTACTTTTATAGCTAGCACTAACCTAATCCCTGTAGAAGCCTAGCTTCAATGGACTCCGGCTCAATGCTCATCTAGGACTCCCAGCCAGATAGAGATAAACTCCCTAAGAGCTTTATCTTTATCCAGACTGAGGTCTTCCCCATTCTAGAACTCTTGTCCCTTATCCGTTCATCTTGAATTCCAGTATCTCCGCAGATAACCTCGGCCTAGCCGAGATCACCTTGGTGCCATGACCAAGACACGTGGCACCTCGGCTGACACTTCGGTGTCACCTAGGCCACGTGTTGTCATTCACAAAATATGTCCCCACATAAACAAAAATCAAATTTTTTTATCACATATTTACAAGAAATGCATTGGTTTAAAAATGAAGAGGAGATGAGCATTTTATTCAATCCACATTATTTCGGATTCCAACACCACATTACTAATTTCATTGTTGACATTTCAATTTTATTTAGCATAATTAAAAAAGTGGCAAACTTTTTCAAAATTCAGACACTCATTTGATTAGAATTCTTTTGTGATTCTTCAAGAGCTTTGGACAAATCCTCGACGCGTTTCTCATTAACATCCACACTAGGAGGCCTATAATTATTAGCCAGATCTCCATTTATTGACCCACTAGCAGCAGACCTTGCTTTAGAGTAACAACGTAACATGACATCATTTATATGTGTTTGAAGGACAACACAGATTTCCTCTCCCTGTATTAAATGGAAAAAACATGCTATGTGAAAAATAGAAGGATATAAGAAAGAGACTAGAAATTACAAATTTGCAGTATTGGCATAATCAACGGAGATGATGAGCATTAACCACTTGCTTAGTTTCAAATTGAAAGATATGTTAGACCCCAGCAACTCTCATTTTGAAAAACACAGTAGCATTGCAGCTACCAAATTGCATGATATCTCTCAACTTAGAATGTAGATATTCTTTCGGAATTGGCCAAAAAAATGAACCTGTGGAAAAAATTTGGTGATCATCTTCATGTTCAGCAATACATATCAACAATGATGATGACAAATTTTTGGTGCATCTACACCACTAAATAATAGTTTAAGACTCACCCCACGTTTATTAATCCCTAAAACAATCCTCCCAGGCAAAAGTCCAAAACATCTATCTTGCGAACACTAAAGAAAACTAAATTTCCATAAGAAAGTGTTCTCAAGATCTGCAGAAATTGTTGTCTTGCATCATCCTTTGTTAGATTCTCCTACAGACAAAACCTTGTCCTCCAAGCTTTTCCGATCATCTTTTATGGCAAACTACGATGACATTCTGCTATCTGCCATCGACAACAACATGCTAAAGTCTGTTCAGCGCAGAGATGGCTTGTCCGCCATTCCGACGATGGTTGGTTTGGAGAACCCCATGCAAGGACTTCCCAGAGATGCGCAAGACAAGTGCGCAAGGAGTTCTGGGCGCTCTGTCAGCCCAAAAGAGCGTCTCCAATGGCAAGACTCACACACTCATCACCTGAAAGACAAGCTGAGCGATCAAGATACCAGCATTAAGAAGATGGCGATGGAGATGGAGGCTATGAAATGCCAGATGAAGGAAAAGGGCATCGCTGGAGTGGAAAACCACAATGAGCACACCCATTCTCATCGTTCCGGCAGTCAGAATAGACGCTGCACCACTTCACTCTTCGTCAAGAGAAGCTTCAGAGCTAGAGACTACGTCGCGCCGGTGACGACATCTCGTACGCAGGATAGCAGTTATTGCCCCTCACGTCCGACAACGGCGTCAAGATATTTACACTCCGACTAGTCGAAAACCTGAAAGATGTGTTGGAGGAGCACGCACGCTGGCAAAAAGCACAGAGGGTGCCTACATTGCAGTGGCTGGCCCCTAGAGGGCGAGACTATGAAAAGGTTTCCATGCCACCACCACGCTTGGTAGCACAAGTGCCACCAGATAAAGAGTTGGCAAGGGTGAATGCCACCCTTTTTTCCATTGAGATAGAGACCACACCACTCCTCACTGGGTTCCACCAGTCCAAGTTCATGCTCTATGACAAAAAAACCGATCCCTACATGCACATAAGCCACTTCCAGTAGGTTATGGCTGGGCACAGGCGAAACGATGCCCTTATGTGCCTTGTTTTTCCATCAAGTTTGGGCAAGTTGGGCCTAAAATGGTTCGAGAGGCTGTCGGAGGAAAGTATCGAGAGGTGGCAGCAATTAGTGGAGGCATTCATGACACAATTTAAGACCAACACCAAAACACCGAAAGAAGTCGACCACCTTTTGGGAATCAAGATGGAAACAGGCGACTCCTTGAATGTGTATTATGCCAAATATTGGGAGACATTCAATGAGATATATGAATGCCCCACAAAGTTGGTTATCACCCAATACAAGCGCGGTCTTCTACTCGGACATGGGCTGAGGGATGCGCTCATGATGAATTAACCCACAATAATGGAGCTGTTGATATAAAGGATTAATGAACACATCAAAGTTGAAGATGACATTGTTGTGGCTACTATCAAGACAAATCCAGTAGTGGCGGACAAAAGAATCGTGGGGAAAGTCAATGCAATTAGACAAGAGGATAGTCGTGCAAACAACCATAGAAGAGATCTGGGGAGTTCAATTTTGGAAGACGTTAGTAAAAAGACCGAAGGGACATAAAACTCGTAGAATACAAATGGTCGATCTATTTCCGAAACGCCGAATACTGCTAATATGAAGCTTTATTCTTACTTTTACTTTTATAACTCTTTCTACTATTGATGTAATGAAACAAGTAGATCATTTTTTGAGAAGTGTTGTACATTAGTCCCACCAAATAGATTTTGTGCGGTCCAAGGGGCAACTAACGATCATTTTGACGAAAAGATCAAAATTCCTTGCCAGGTGAATTTTGCTCGGCGAGAGGTTTGTTGATAGTTTTGTTCAACATTGGAATTCCTTGCTGGGCGGATTTTTCTTAGCAAGAGGTTTGTTCATGGTTTTAATCAACTTTAGAATTCCTTGCCGGGCAAATTTTGCGCGGCAAGAGGTTGTTAATGGTTTTAATTAACTCTAGAATTCATTGCTGGGCAGATTTTGCTCGGCAAGAAACAAGTTGCCAAGCTAACTTTGCTCGCCAATGTTGAAATTCCTTGCTGTGCTGATTTTGCTCACCAAAAAGCAAGTTGTCCAGCTGACATTGCTCGCCAACTTTGAAGTTCCTTGCCGAGCAGATTTTGCTCGCCAAAAAGCAAGTTGTCGATCTGACTTTGCTCACCAGCTTTGAAGTTCCTTGCTGAGCGGATTTTGCTCGCCAAGAAGCAAGTTGCTGAGCTGACCTTGATCGCTAACTTTGAAATTCTTTGCCGAACGAATTTCCCTTGCCAAGAAGCAAGTTGCTGAGCTGACCTTAATCGCTAACTTTGAAATTCCTTGCTGAGCGAATTTTGCTCGCCAAGAAGCAAGTTGCCAAACTGACCTTGCTCGCCGACGTAGGAGTTCCTTGCCAAGATGATTTTGCTTGCCAAGAAGCAAGTTACTGAGTTGACGTTGCTCGCCAACCTTGAAGTTCCTTGTCGAGTGGATTTTGTTAGCCAAAAAGTAAGTTGCCGAGCTGACTTTGCTTGCCAACTTTGGAGTTCCTTGCCAAGCGGATTTTGCTCACCAAGAAGCAAGTTGTCGAGCTAACTTTGCTCACCAACTTTGAAATTCCTTGCCGAATGAATTTTGCTCCCCAAGAAGCAGGTTGCCGAGCTGACTTTGCTCTCCAACTTTGAAGTTCCTTGCTGAGTGGATTTTGCATGCCAAAAAGCAAGTTGTCGAGCTGACTTTGCTCATCAGCTTTGAAGTTCCTTGCTAAGCGAATTTTGCTCACCAAGTATAGACACCCCATTTTTGACCGTCCTCAAGACTTAGATGTCATCACTTGTGCATTTGATGATTGTGTTTGTTTGTGTTCGTTTTGAGTGCCCAAAGTCCTCGGCGGAACACCGTGTCTTTGAGCCTTTAGACATTGTCCCTTTCTATGCCTTGTTTTGGATCAAAACTTTGTTCTTAGAACTTGTGATGACCTGTCGGCCACCACCAGAGGTTGTCGGCCATGGCTTGTGCTTGTCAGCCATTGGTGTGACCGGTCGGCTACCAGTGGTGGCCGGTCGATTATCACTGGTGGCCGACGGCCACCAGTCTCTTTTTCCAAATATTTTAGATATTTGTTGACAGTTGTGCCAGCTGTTAGCACATTGAGCTGCATCTCCCTACTCGTGTATGGTGGGATGTTTCTAAGCTCAATGGGTGTTTTTCTATATATAAGGGGGTTCCTCCCCCATTTTTGAGGGTTAGAAAATTCAGAGCAAAAATCTCTCTCTCTCTCTCTCTCTCTCTCTCTTACAATTTTGTGCCTAAGTGCTTGTCTTCTCTACACTTTTGCATACACATCCTACATTAAATCCTCTTACCTTTGAGCTGAGGTTACTTAGGGTCCTCTTTGAGCTCTTGAAGGTGGTTTTAGCTTGGTTTTGTGCCTACAATTGCTCTTTGCTTCAAGAGGTAGTTTACTTGCCTTGTTTACTTTGTTTTGCAAGCTTGTTTTACCATCTTTTCTTACTGTTTTGGGGGTGGTTTTGAACTGAGAAAAGTACTATTTTGTGGCTTAAAAGTGGTGGTTTGACCCCTTTTTTACTTAGGGGGTGGTTCACCCTTCTTGCTTATTAGTTTGTAAAGTTTTTGTGCCTTTGTTCATCACTTTCAAATCAACGTTTTTGGTAGCCTCCCCTCCTTGTGTCTTGTTTTCATGCCTAGTTAACTTCACATGTTAATATGTTTTTCTAGCTTAACTTACCTCAAGTCCAACATGTTTTAGCCTCTGAAATAACCTTTTTTAGCTCTGTTTTGGACTGATTAGTTTGTTTGAATCTTGTTTTGCATAGTTGTAGTGTTAATTCCTTCGCTAGTTTAGTGTTTTAAGGCTTTAACCATCATTGATTTGAGTTGATTGCATGTTTTAGTGCTTTTTCCACTTCATTTCAGCACTTATAATCTCTACAATCTCCCTCATTTCTTCACTTTTTGGTTTTGCTTTGAAAGTGGTTTCAAACCACTTGTTTGCCTAAGTGTGAAATGGAGGTGCTATACCAAATGGTTTAATTCCTTAGGGAGTTCATTACCAACAGTGTAATAATGCCTCTTTCATGCCCAAAGCAACTTGGGGTTTGAGCCCTCTTTCCATTAGAGGACACTCATCAATGGACAAATGGATTAAAGGATGATTTGGTAATTAAAATGAGTAAAAAAATTGACAAATAAAAGAGGCAAGATAAGCATCTCTTTGTATTACATTGCATATGTTTAAATCGGACGTTAATTTGAACACAAGGTAAATGGGACATTTCATACTCAAAAGTGATGAAATGTGCCACTTTCCTTGGTCTCCATTGCCCTTGATCATGCATGATAGGGTGATGGATATTTTGGTCTTATTGTGCATTTATTGAACTTGCACAATTGGTTTCACAAGCCATCATGCAATGAAATTGCTTAATTGATAGTTTGTGAACAAAAGCTTGTCCCTCCTTTGATTTTCCCATGAAAATGAGAGGCAAAGTGTGCAAACAACCTTGAGAAATACACTGTTTTGCTCTGTTTTACTCTCTATTGCAGCAAGGAATTTCAAACCAGCAGTGGCCGACAACCATTACCAGTGGCCAACCGGCCACCAATGGTAGCCGACCGGCCCCCTATCGGCCATCCATGAAATTTGCACAATGTGTTGGTAAGGTGGAGCAGAGGTGTTCTGAAAGTGGACAGCTTTGTTGGTCTTCATATGTGCAAACAGAGGCTTTCAGCAGCAAGGCAGTGACTTTTCAGGTGAAGAATTGAGCATGCATTCATCCCTCGCTTCCCGGGATTAGCTAATTAGTTTTATTAGCATTAGATCAAATACGTGTTGTAATTAATTAGTTGTAGCTAATTAAGAGTTGTAATTAATTAGTTAGTTTAACTAGTTATTTGATTTTGTTTTGTAATTAGTTAACTAAAATAGTTAATCAATTTGGTTTGTAATAATTAGTCTAATTAGCTTAATTAGATTAGCTTAGCTTAGATTAGCTTGACTTATTCATTCGGACCCTCCTTCACGATGTCGTAATGTTGTAATAAGTGTGAGTGCGTGTTTGTATGTCTTCCAACACCACGTCTTTCTCCCTTTTATTTAATCGTTTTCGATAGTTTGATTAGGGATCATATTTTAATTAGCATATCGCATGCTTGCATCCATTCATTTGTACTGTATGCACCGATGTTCGGCGCATCATTCAAGCTGCATTGTCATTTCAATATCTTCTTTGAATACGTGTTTAATCGCATGTTATCAAATCGATCCATATGCCATATTAGTAGCTGACCCGAGCCAATTAATTTCATATTGCATGTGTTGCATTAGGCATCTTGTATAGTTAGGATCATGCATCTTTCTAACTAGTTTCTGTTTTGGCTTGGAGTACTAGGTAAGTTTTTACGCATTAGCATACTTGCATAAGTGTAAATGTTGCCATGATTAGCATACTTGTCATGAGGCTATATGCTTAAATGCTAAACTGCTTGAATGCCTGTGGATAAAGGCTTGTTGTTTGAATTGAAACGATTCAACAAATGTGCGTTTTAAGCCCACTTTGTTGAGTGGAAAATAATATTTTAAGTCCACTATGTTTGGTGAAAAATCCACAACTTTTAAGCCCACTTGAGGTGGCAAATTCAAACCATTTTCGCAAACAAACATTAGTTGAATTGTTCCAAATTGAGCAAACTAGTCTATACTTGCTTGTGCGCATCACATAGTAAGGTTAGCTAATAACTGGAATAAGAACACATAATGTTTATAAAAAAAATCATATCATGATTAGTAGAGGCCGATCTTTGATCGGGCGAGCGGGGTGGCTCAATTCAGGACCTTCCCCTCTTGTACCTAAGTTCCCGAGCCAAGGCAACTTTGGTGATGACTGACACGTGGCCTTTGGCACGAGTCATGGGTTTCTTAAATATTCCCAAAAACAAAATATTTAGGTGGCGACTCTGTATCTGACAAAGCAATCCAATTTTGGTATTATTTGATTTAAAATCAAATTTTCAAAAGGATTTACCGGATTTGGACTCTTTGGTGTTTATCAATTTCATATTGCACTTGTGAGACTAGATTCAGAACCGTGAGAGTCCGAACTGTGAGGCCTTCTTTTCAAACCTTCCGAAAGGGGGCGTGAAAAAAAGCAAGTCCACACCAAGAAGCAAGTTGCCGAGCTGACATTGATCACCAACTTTGAAATTCCTTGCCAAGTGGATTTTTCTCACCAAGAAGCAAATGGCCGAGCTAACTTTGCTCACCGACCTTGGAGTTCCTTGCCGAGCTGATTTTGTTTGCCAAGAAACAAATTGTCGAGCTGACTTTGCTCACCAAATTTGAAGTTCCTTACCGAGCAGATTTTGCTCGCCAAGAAGCAAGTGGGCGTATTGACCTTGCTCGCCGACCTTAGAGTTCCTTTGTAATAACCCGACCCTCGTACATGTGTTCTGGTATACTTTTAGTCTTTTATTCTGTGCATTTATATGCTTATTGTGAAATTCCATGTGGAATTAAGTTGAATTGAGTGAACCCTATGCTTATAAATTCATATATGTTAGGATTATAATGATTATAATGTTCAGATCAAAAATTGAATGCCTTAGAGGCTTGATAATTTGAAATTAATGTTATATTTGAGATCAGCATGATTTTTAGGTCATAATATGATTTTCTGTGAAATTTTGATTTTGAATGATTAAACTGATTAGTTTTCGTCTTTATTCACTTTTTGGTATATATCAATGCTTTTTAAACATTTGACTTAGAGCCTTATACAAAGATCTCCTAAGAGAGAGGGAGAGTTAGAGAAGAAAAGGATTTGAGAAGAAGAGGAAGTTCTTCAAGGAAGAAATTGGGAAAAATTAAGAGGGTTTATGGAGATTTTAACTCAAGGTATGTTTAACCCATTCTAATTGACTCCTCTCTTTGAATTGAGTAGGAATTCCTCTATATTATGTAAGTTAGGGTTTATAATATGAGTCAAGCAAATGTTAGGTGATTAATTAGAATAATGTTTTGTGTTTGGTTGATTTGGGGATTATATTGAACTATCTAGTGGGAATTACATCTCATTTCTTCAATTGACATGCTTGAGCTCAATTATGTGGACAAATGGCCATGTGTGTATATGTCTATGTGTTAAAGGATTAAAGATCTAATCCATATTTAGATTGATATATGTTTGTAATTCCCATTTACATGATTTTTGAACCATATTCTAGCAATTAATGGACCTATTTTGAGCCTTGTGAATGCTTACCAAAAATTGGGTTTTACTTGAATTTCAAACAAAGAATGGCGAATTGCCACGCGTGGGGTCATGGCTGCATGTCTTGGGAGCACCACGACGCAAGGAGGTCATGAAAAACAGGAGAAAATTGGGCTGAAGACACTGAAAAATATGCACGTGTGGGGCCTCCCAGCCGCACGTGCGGCCCATGCCGAAAAAATTTGTTTGTTCCATTTTACGTGTTTGACCCTCTGATATTATTAAAATAATTATTTGATACTTTTAGAATGGTTGTAAATTCATTCGAAGCGAAATGAACCGAATATTGTTTAATAAGGAAAATGAACTAATTCTTGAACGGCGTGTGTATGTAGGGCACATACTAGAAGAAGCTACTGCCCCACCACAACACTGTGAGTAATAGTACTGTAGTTGTACACTTTACTTATCGCTAATGATTATTATTAGCACTCTGTTAATCGCAAGTCAACGGTGTGAACTTATGTGAACGTTGAAAGAATCTGTGTACATCTGTATGACTCTGAGACTAATCTATTTTGTTAAAATCCGTTAGGCCTAAAGCCAATCTGTGAAATCTGTTGGGCTCAAGGCCACTCTGCTAAATCTGTTGGGCCTAAGGCCGTTCTGTGTGATGCTGGGCTGAAGCCACTCTGTATAAAGATTAGGCCCAAGGCTGTTCTGAAAATATTTACAGGAAAAGATTAACCATGTGACCTCTATGCTTATATACATTATAACTCAAGTTTATTCATTAAATTGTTTAAATACATTATTCACTGAGCTTCGCTCACTTTGTGTTATGTCTGTCTCTGTAGGCAAATAACCTAGAGGTCGGTCTTAGTCCAGCTTCGGTCACTCCTTTTTGGTTAAGCAATGTGAAGAAGCTTATGTGTTTTGTGGCGTTCCCTTAGTGATCCCTAGTTTGGTCTTTAATCTTCTGATCGGTCGTGTATAATCTTCTTTACCAACATTTTTGGTTGTACGCCCACATACGAGGCTGCTTCTGTACATATGTCCATGTATGTTATTGTGTGACTGCAAATATCTACTTCTCGTATATCTGTCTATCATATTTGGAACTGTTTAATGGCACATTGAGATCCTAGCATATACGTATGAGCTCGATGGATGTTAATTTATATTATTTTATGTTATTAAATGCTTCCGTTCAGGCCCCATATGTTGTATGTATCGAATTAACTATCCGTTTCTGAAGTCATCATGCCCAAACTTTTAGGGGCGGGTTTGGGGCATGACATCCTTGCCAAGTAGATTTTT
This sequence comes from Camellia lanceoleosa, assembly GCA_025200525.1. NCBI lineage: Eukaryota > Viridiplantae > Streptophyta > Magnoliopsida > Ericales > Theaceae > Camellia > Camellia lanceoleosa. The sequence continues at coordinate 166,719,659 of CM045758.1, read as the reverse complement.
CTTGCCAAGAAGCAAGTTGATGCGCTAATGTTGCTCACCAACCTTAAAGTTCCTTGCTGAGCGAATTTTGCTCGCCAAAAAGCAAGTCGCCAAGCTGATTTTGCTCACCAACTTTGAAGTTCCTTGCCAAGCGGATTTTGCTCGCCAAGAAGCAAGTTACCGAGCTGACATTGCTATCCAACCTTGAAGTTTCGTGCCGAGCAGATTTTGCTCACCAACTTTGAAGTTCCTTACCGAGCTGATTTTGCTCACGAAGAAACAAGTTGCCGAGCTGACTTTGCTCGACAACTTTAAAGTTCCTTGCCTAGTGGATTTTTCTTTCCAAGAAGCAAGTGGTCGAGCTGACCTTGCTTGCCAACCTTAGTGTTCCTTGCCAAGCTGATTTTGCTTGCCAAGAAGCAAGTTGCCAAGCTGACGTTGCTCGCCCACCTTGAAGTTCCTTGCCAAGCTAATTTTTGCCCTCCAAGAAATAAGTTATCGAGTTGGTTTTGCTCGACAACTCTAAAGTTCCTTGCCGAGCGAATTTTGCTCGCCAAGAAGCAAGTTGCCGAGCTGACTTTGCTCACCAACTTTGAAGTTCCTTGCTAAGCGGATTTTGCTCGTCAAAAAGCAAGTTGCCGAGCTGACTTTGCTCGCCAACTTTGAAGTTCTTTGCTGAGTGGATTTTTCTCACAAAGAAGCAAGTTGCTGAGCTGGCCTTTCTCGCCAACTTTGATGTTCCTTGCTAAGCGGATTTTGCTCGCAAAGAAGCAAGTGGCCAAGCTGACCTTGCTTGTTAACCTTGGACTTCCTTGCCGAGTTGATTTTGCTCGCTAAGAAGCAAGTAGTCGAGCTGACTTTGCTCACCAACTTTGAAGTTCCTTGCCGAACAGATTTTGCTCGCCAAGAAGCAAGTGGTTGAGCTGACTTTGCTCTCCAACTTTGAAGTTCCTTACCAAGTAGATTTTGCTCACCAAGAAGCACGTTGCCGAGCTGACCTTGCTCGCCAACTTTGAAGTTCCTTCCCGAGTGGATTTTGCTCGCTAAGAAGCAAGTAGTCGAGCCGACCTTGCTCGCCGACCTTGGAGTTCTTTGCCGAGTTAATTTTGCTTACCAAGAAGCAAGTTGCCGAGCTGACCTTGCTCACCAACTTTGAAGTTTCTTATCAAGTAGATTTTGGTCGCCAAGAAGCAAATGGCCAAGCCGCCCTTGCTCGCTGACCTTGAAGTTCTTTGCCAAGCTGATTTTGCTCACTAGGAAGCAAGTTGCCAAGTTGACGTTGCTCGCCAACCTTGAAGTTCCTTGCCAAGCTGATTTTTGCTTGCCAAGAAACAAGTTTTTGAGCTGACCTTGCTCGCCAACCTTGGAGTTCCTTGCCGAGCTGATTTTGCTTGCCAAGAAGCAAGTGGCCTCGCCGACCTTGGAGTCCTTTGCTGAGTTGATTTTGCTCACTAAAAAGCAAGTTGCCGAGCTGACGTTGCTCGCCAACCTTGAAGTTCCCTGTTGAGCTGATTTTTGCTCACCAAGAAGCAAGTTGCCAAGTTGACCTTGCTCGCCGACCTTGGAGTTCCTTGCCAATCTGATTTTGCTCACCAAGATGCAAGTTGTCGAGCTAACCTTGCTCGCCTACTTTTGAGTTCCTTGCCGAGTTGATTTTGCTCACCAAGAAGCAAGTGGCCGAGCTGGCCTTGCTCTCCAACCTTCGAGTGCCTTGCCAAGTTGATTTTGTTCGCCAAGATGCAAGTTGTCGAGCTGACCCTGCTTGCCAATCTTGGAGTTCCTTGCCGAGGTAATTTTGCTCACCAAGAAACAAGTCATCGAGCTGACCTTGGTTGCAACCTTAGAGTTCCTTGCCGAGCTGATTTTGTTCACCAAGATGCAAGTCGCCAAGCTAACCTTGCTCGCAACCTTAGAGTTCCTTGCCGAGCTAATTTTGCTCGCAACCTTGCAAGTTGCTGAACTGACCTTGCTCGCCAACTTTGGAGTTCCTTACTGAGCTGATTTTACTCGCCAAGAAGTAAGTGGCCGAACTGGCCTTGCTCGCCAACCTTCGAGTGCCTTGCCGTGCTAATTTTGCTCGCCAAGATGCAAGTTGTCAAGCTGACCTTGCTCGTCAACCTTGGTATTCCTTGCCGAGCTGATTTTGCTCGCCAAGAAGCAAGTCACCGAGCTAACTTTGCTCGCAACCTTGGAGTTCCTTGCCGAGCTGATTTTGCTCGCCAAGATGCAAGTCGCCAAGCTGACCTTGCTCGCAACCTTAGAGTTCTTTGTCGAGGTGATTTTGCTTGCAACCTTGGAGTCCTTTGCCGAGGTGATTTTGCTCACCAAGATACAAGTTGCCTAGCTGACCTTGCTTGCCAACTTTGGAATTCCTTATCGAGTTGATTTTTCTTGCCAAGGAAGTTACCAAGCCAATTTTGCTCGCCAAAAAGTAAATCGTCGAGCTAAGTTTATTTTGCTTACCAAGGAGTTGCGCTAATTTCGCTTGTCGAGAAGTAAATCGCCGAGCTAAGCTAGTTAAGTGGTTAACACGAAAATCGAAGAACATTTTGAAAAATTTAAGCTATGAAGATTTGTGTAGCAATGTAGCGCAGGCCCTGAAAATAAGTGATAAAACTTGACCGAGCTATCATGAACCTAGATGACAAACCGAGCTGAAATAAAGATTATACAAGAATAAAGTAATCCCAATCAGGTTGTAACCGATGGGATTAAGGGTCAATTGAGAGAGGAAAATCCAATAAGCAGAATAGACCGAGCTATGTATGTGCTCGGTGGAGAAGTGTGGGCTAAGCTATGTATGCAATTGAGGAGAATTTACACCGAACAAAGGACTGGACTATATGTGGAATGGACTGACCTAAGGATAGTCTGAGCTAATGACATCGTCCTCTGTATAGACCGAGCAATATTTGGCTGAGCTGCGGTTGACCGGTTGGACAACTCGAAGTTGAGCCGATAGATAGAAGTTGGTAAACGGCCTTGTGCCGAGTTATGGGTAGCACGGCAAGAGTCGCTACGTGGCCCAATTGGAGTGTGAGGAGGAAAACCTACCAGTAGTTGTGCGGCAATGCTATTTGACGGTTTGGCCAAATGTTGTTTGGTAGTATTGACGCGTACACGTGTAAGAAATAGAGAGAGCAGTACAACCACGTGTCCAGAAAAGGACGAGCAAAGTGGTGCGCGTAGAAGCTATTTAAACTGTGCGGCACTTTGTAACAACGCCCGCGGGGGACCTCGCTACAGCTCGGACTCGATTTTGTGTTGCGGTTCTCAATCTCGAACCAAAGAGTCCAAATCCGGCAAATCGTTTTGAGAAAACAGATTTTTTGAAAGAAGTGCCAAACATGGACTGCTTTGCCAGATAACAGAGTCGCCACCTAAATATTTTAAAATGGGAAATTTAGGAAACCCTGACTCGGTCGAAGGCCACGTGTCCGTCATCACCAAAGTTGGCTCGGGAACTTGGGTACGATTAGGAAGGTCACATCGTGAGCATTCCTCTCGCCCGGTCAAAGACCGGCCTCTACTAACCATGATATCTGTTTTTGAAAACTTTGTGAGTTCTTATTCCGGTTATTAGCCTAGGTTACTATGTGATGCTCGCAGCAAACAAGTATAGACTGAATTGCCTGAATTGGAACTAAACATCTCATGTTTGCGTTTGCTACCCGCAGGTAGGCTTAAAATACAGATTTTGCCACAAACTAGTGGGCTTAACAAACAATTGATGAATTGCTCCAATTCAGATAACTCAACCTCCACCCACAGGCATTCAAGGCAGTTATATCACATAAGCACATAGCCTCATGGTAAGCATGCTATCATGGCAACACTCACACGCATGCAAGGATGCTAAAGCATAACCACTTACCGGGTACTCCAAGCCAAAACAGAAAACTGATTAGAAATCATGCATGACCCTAAGTATACTGAAATGCCTAATGCAACACATGCAGAATGCAACTATAGCAGGCTCGGCTATTCTAAAGATGGCATGTGAGATGCAACAGCTATCATATATTCAACTTGGAATTGAAATACAGATGCAGTTTGTATGATGCGCCGAGCCCGGTGCGTGCAAAACAGATGAATGATGCAAACATGCTGTCATGCTGTATGCTAATTGAAATATGCCCTATATCTAACCATTCAAAGCGGGTAAATAAAAGGGAGAAAGAAATGGGGGTTGGAAGACATGCATCACACTCACACACCCTTATTACATTTATGCCCTCGCGCAGAGGGTCCGAATAAATATACAGTCCGAATAAAAGAATATACAGTCCGGAAATAAATATACAAATTTCTAATTAATTGACAAATTAATTAATAAAGATAAAAGCGGCGTGCAAGCGAGACGCCTTTTGCTTCGATAGATGCCGCTTTGTTCGCGCTGCGCGAAATCCACCGATGCCCCGATTAGCCTCTGTTTGCGATTAAATGCGCCGGACTCCGGAAAGTTGTTGATCCTCGATTTTGCTGTGACAGAGAGCAGGAAAAGGGCACAGCAGTGTATTTCACAAATATATGCATGCCTCGATCCTCGTGCCACCAATCGCGCATATCGATGCATGATGGCCGAGGAATCGGATTGCACAACTCAATATAGGGATGAATGTAAGTGAATGTTACAACAAAACCTAACTCCATCATGGGTAATCCGGAGTGTCGGTGACTTGGGAATTGAGACCCGTTCCGTTACTCGGAGTACGAAACGTGCCTCGTTTCCCGTGCAATATGCATGATATGCATGAAATGCAGCAAACATGTGATATAGCATGCACAATGCCATGAAAATGAATAACCTCGAAATGCGTGCACACGGGCACGCAAATCGAGGAAATGTATGAATGCAATCTAAGATACAACCTAGTATGCACTATGCTGTGAAAATGAGATGAAAATGAAACGCCTCGAAAAGCGTGCGCGCGGGCACGCAAACCGAGGCGATGGCATGAAATGCAAAGCGGATAAAACAGAGTGCCTCGAAACGCGTGCACACGGGCACGCAAACCGAGGCGATGATAAAAGATGAAAATCGGGTAACCGGCGTGCTCGAAACGCGTGCACACGGACACGTAAACCGAGGCGATGATGTGAAATGCAAATCGGATAAAACCGAAGTGCCTCGAAACGCGTGCCCACAGGCGCGCAAGCCGAGGCGATGATGAAAGATGAAAATCGGATAAAACCGAAGTGCCTCGAAACGCGTGCCCACAGGCGCGCAAACCGAGGCGATGATGAAGGATGAAAATCGGATAAAACCGAAGTGCTCAAACGCGCGTGCCTGGTGCGCAAATCGAGCGATGATGAAAGATGAAAATCGGATAAACCGAAGTGCCTCAAAGCGTGCGCCGAACCGAGGCGATGATGAAATGAAAATCGGATAAACCGGTGCCTCAAACGCGAGCCCACAGGCGCGCAAGCCGAGGCGATGATGAAATGAGATGAAATGGCATCTGCATGCAACGATGGGCTTACACCAACATGGGAGAGCCTCACCACTCACATAGGAGGCCGTCGGGTAAAAAAGTCGCTCGAAACGCTGCACCGACACGCAAATCGAGGCAATGACATAGAATCATGAAAATGCAATTGGGCTTACGCCGACATGAGAGGGCCTCAACCACACTCACATAGGTCGCGAAATGATAAGAATGAGGTGCCTCGAAGTGCGTGCCCATTGGGCACGCAAACCGAGGCAATGCAAAAATGATACGAATGGCATGGGAAATGATATGCAAGCATGGCAATGGAATTTCAGCACCTAAATAAAGGGGAAAACAGCCCCGAAACAATTCGAAATAACACTCGAAGCATGCATTCATCCCGAAAATGTGAAATTAAGCCCCGAAATGGCCTATAGCCATGCTATACATGCAAAATATGATCATGGAAGCAAGAACAGTAGCAAGGAAGTCCCAAATATGGAATTTTTTCAGTAACAAACTTGGCCAAAATGCAAGTAGGGATAGATCAATAATAGCATGCAAAATTAGTGGCCAAAAGAGGGGTATTGAGACAAGTGATATATTCAAACCCCAAATGGACAAACTTTCTTCTACAACATTGAAGATGAGATAAAAATAAGCACAATTTCAGAAGATGACATCCTCAAAATCAGAATGCAAACATGCTATAAAATCCATGCAAAGTAGGCTTCCAAATAGGCTATATCATGAGACATGCAATGCACACACCAAATGACAAAACTTTCTTCATGAAATATGTAAAGGGGGTCAAAATAAGACCAAAACCAGTAGGGGTCGAAGTCCCAAAAACAAACACAAATAGGTCAAAGATTGCATGCAAAAATGGCACACTTGATGAAATTTGAAGGAGGTGGTATATACAATGACCAAATGAGGTTGAGCCCTTCTACAATGTTGTAGAGGGGCTCAAAATGAGCACAAAACCAGTAGGGGTCGGACCCCTGAAAACAAAAGGAAATAGGCCTAAACTAGCATGCAAGATAATGGCATAAAAGCTAGGTATTGAAACAAGTATATCATAGAAGCCTCAAATGAAGTTGAGCCCTTCTACAAAGTTGTAGAGGGGCTCAATATGAGCACAAAACCAGTAGGGGTCGGAGCCCCAATTCTCAACCAATTGGAGTATAGAAATGAATCAAGAAAAAGCCCTAAAAGTTGGTTTTGATGACTTACCCTTGAAGACTTGTCTTTCTTTGATTCTTGGCTTTGATTTGTTGCTTCTTGACCTCTGAAATTCACTTCCTAGCTGCTGGAATGGTAGTATGGATGGTGGAGCTAAGGGTTGATGAAGAAATTGCCTTTGACACTTGAAGCTTTTTTGGAGTTTTTAGCTATGGAGATGGGAGCTTTTGGAGAAGGGTTCTTGAGAGCAATTTTTGTAACCTTGAAGAAGGAGAGGGAGGGCCCTTCAAATAGGCAAGAAGTGGGGTGTAAAAGGGGAGGGAAAGCACCCAATCTTTCCCTCCCGAAATATCCCCCGGATGCCCCGGGATATGTTGGAAGATATCCGGACAGCTGGGACAGGCTGGAAAGCAGGAATCTGGCCGGCCAGGTAAATTTGTGGGAGGTGGCCGGCCGGCCACCCCACCTGGTCGGCCAGCCACCCACCATGGCCGGCCGGCCACCCCAAGAAAATGAACAGTAGATTTTCTGGCCGACCACCATACCAAAGTGCCCTCCCATGTGTGTAGAACAAGGCCCCAAGGTTGGAATTTGGCAACACTGAACCATGAGTCACAACATAGAGCTTGAAGGAGAGGCCCAAAAATGAAACCAACAATTGCTGGCCGACCACCATGCCAAAGTGTCCTCCCAGATGTGTAGAGCAAGGATCCAAGGTTGGAATTTGGCAACATTGAACCAAGAGTCACAACATAGAGCTTGAAGGAGAGGCCCAAAAATGAAACCCACAGTTTCTGGCCGACCACCATACCAAAGTGTTCTCCCATGTTCCCTCATCACAAATATGTAACTTTGGTTGGAAGAAAATACCCCCAAGGTGTTCAACATTGGCCCGGAAGTGAGAAAAACGGGCTCCGGAGGAGCGAAACTGGTTATCTGGGATAATTGCTGGCTTCCCACCCCCCAGTGATCTTCCTGATGTTGAAACAGAGGTACCTGCCAAGTTTGAACAAAAACTAATGAGAAATGAACGTCGGGCCAAAAACCGAGCAAATCGGGATCAAAATGGGTCATGGTGTCGGAAGTGGTGTTCGGCGACCCAGTGTCCTCTCGAATGACAAAACAGGTTCCCGCCAAAACCGGAGAAGATGGATGCGAAATGAATGCTCGGGACCAAAACCGCCAATTTGGGGTCCCAAAGCTTATGAGCACCGAAGTGGCATACGGCCACGGAAGGGCATCGGGGCCCTGTGCTTCCTTGAAATATTAAACAGAGGTCTCCGCCAAAACCGGAGAAGGCCGATGCAATGAAAGCTTCGACCAAAACCGCTCGGTTTGGGGTCCCGAAAATGGGTCGCCGGGCACCGGAAGTGGTGTTTGGCTGCGAAGTGGGCATCAGGGGCCCCAGTGTCCCTCGGAACACTAAAACAGAGGCACATGCCAAAAACCGGAGAACTCGGAGATGGTTGGGCGGTCCCGAGCCGAGGCACACGGCCTGACGGCTCCGAAAACCGGGAACCGGGCTCCGAAATGGGCAAAATGGCCTACGGCCACGAAAAGTAGCTCACGGCCACCGGGAGATAATCTACGGGATCACTCCCTTCCCTCAGGAAAGAAAACAGAGAAAACCGAACCTGGTTCGCAAACCGAGACAAGGTAGAGAAGATGGTTCGGAAGTCCGGAGGCAGGGCACGCGGCCGTGGCTCTGGGACTTCTGAACAAGCACAGTATGCAACATCACCGAGCGCTCAACCGGTGACGTCCGAGCCTTAAGGTCGGTCAAAAATGGGGTGTCTACACACTTCCATACACAGGTCTAAATTTCTAGCTACCCAAAGCTCTATCTCTCTCTTTTGTCTTCTCTCTCTTTCTTTCTCTACAAGGGTGCTAACTTGATCGTCGGAAGGGTTTTCCAACAACCACGTGCCGAGTAACTCACTGTCGTTGTGTTCTCAAGTTGAATGGCGTCATTCGAAGCAACGAAGAGCTTGGACAATAAGGAGTACGAAAGCAAGAGAATATTTGCTCCCCATACAACAGGCAATGTAAACATCTTTAAAAACATAGCATTCTTATGCAATACATGTCTGCCCATGACAATTTAATAAATCTTGTAAAAGCTGATATATGTAAGAACAAATAAGAACCGTGTAAATTGTTATACCCAACGTAGGAAAGAAAAGTGAACCCTATTTGGGACTAACCGGTCTAATTATAAAAATAAAAAAAATCCTTTTTTTTCATATTTCAAATAAAGGAACAAGTAAAGACATAGTACTACCATGCAAACTTTGACCCTGTAATAGTTTGCAAAAAGATAAAAATAAAAATAAAAAAATCTCACATTATGAACAAACACCTAACACTCTAATGTAATTGTAGACCGCCTCGAGAACTCCCACTCTCCGCGCCGCGAGAGCACTCCGCGCCGCGAGAGCACGAATCGTGTTGTTCTGAGCTACTACAGTTCGGACTCGTGTCACGATTCTGAATCTAATCTCACAAATTGCAGTGCGAGATCGATAAATCACCAAAGAGTCCAAATCCGGCAAATCGTTTTGGAAAACTGATTTTTATAAAAAAGTGCCAAACATGGACTGCTTTGCCAGATACATAGTCGCCACCTAAATATTTTATTTTGGGAAAATTTAGGAAACCATGACTCGTGCTTAAGGCTATGTGTCCGTCATCACCAAAGTTGCCTCGGCTCGGAAACTTGGGTACGAGAGGGGAAGGTCATGTAACGAGCACCCTTGCTCGCCCAATCAAAGATCGGCCTGTACTAAGCATGATATTTTATTTTTGAAAACACATGTGTTCTTATTCCGATTATTAACCTAGAATTACTATGTGATGCGCATAGCATACAAGTATAGACTAGATCGCTTAAGTTGGAACAAAACATTGCATGTTCGTTTGTTTGAAAAATGGTTTGAAGTTTGCTACTCGCAAGTAGGCTAAAATAAAGATTTTGATGAATTGTTCCAATTCAAGCAATCCAACCTTCATCCACAGGCATTCAGGCAGTTAATCAAATAAGCAGTTAGCCTCATGGCAAGCATGCTAAACATGGCAGCATTTACACACATGCAGTATGCTAAAGCGTAAACACTCACAGTATACTCCGAGCCAAAACAGAGAATTAGTTAGAAATCATGCATGACCCTAGTTCATGTTAAGATGGCTAATGCAACACATGCAAGAATGCAACTCAGATAGGCTCGACTATTCTAAGATGTCATGTGAAATGCAACAATTGATACATGTATTCAACTTGGAATTGAAATACAATGCAATTAGTATGATGCGCCGAGCCCGGTGCATGCAAAATAGATGAATGATGCACGCATGCAAGCATAAGGATGCTAATCAAAATATGCCCTGAAACTAACCATCGTAAGCAGTTAAGTAAAAGGGAGAAAGAAATGGAGGTTGGAAGACATGTATCACACACGCGCACGCTTATTACAACAGTTGACCCTCTCGACGGAGGGTCCGAATAAGAAGCTAACTAGCTAATCTAAGATAATTAAACTAATTATTACATCACAAAACTAATTAACTAACAAGCTAATTAATTGAGCTATTACAACACAAATTGAATAGTTTAAACGCATTAACTAATTAGGTACAAAACCAAAGCATAAACTAGCTAAGCAAATTAGCTAAGTAAAGCAGTAAAACAATGTCCTCAGAGGGAGAAGAATGCACGCATGCTCGGTCGCCTCGTTCGGAAATCCGTCGCGATGCCCCAACTTGCCTCTATTTGCAATTGTTCTCAGAACCTTGCACCAAGCTCCAGAAAGCTTCTAACTCACCTTGGAGACTTGTGGGAGGGCTGTCGACCAGTTGTTGGTGTTGCCAGCCACTGGCCGACCACTTTCTATTGCTGCAGACCAGAAAAAGTGGTCGGCCAGCTAGTTTTTCTGGTCGGCCAACCACTTGTGCTGCACTTCTCCAGTTTGCTGCAACATAGAGCAAGAAAGGTCATGACAATGTATTTGCAAGATATGTGTGCACAACCACTCTCCCTATCATTTCATAAGCTCAAGAGAGTGCGGTTCTCGACCCTTGGGCCACCAATCACACATCTCAATGCATGATGGCCGAGAAGCCAAATTGCACAATTCAAGGTAAAATGAATGCACAGATAAACACATAAAGCCTTGACCTCTATCATGATTGATCAAGAGGGTTGGTGACCGAGAATTAAGGCACGTTTCATCACTTCAAGTATGAAACGTCCCTCATTTCTCGTGTTTGGACTAAGACCTAATCCAAACAAATGCACTGCAACTCAAGCATGCAAATAAAATGCCAACAACAAGCATGCAGAATGCAATGTAATATGGCATACACAATGCGAAGAACATGACATACACAATGCGAAGAACATGGCATACACAATGCGATGAACAACATGGCATGTACAATGCAAACAACAACATAACATACACAATGCAATGTAACATGGCATATACAATGCTCAATGGACTTAAACCGAAAGTGGGCATACCTCAGCCATGCCCAAAATAGTGGCCATAATGATGAAACTAAGGCATGAAGATCAAGACAAACATGCCCAATGCAATGGCCCATCAACTAGGCATAAGAGCACAGCTCTCAAGAGTGCTCCAGAAGTGACAAACATGGGAGTGTAACAACACTATAAGCTCTGAAATAAGGTATGAAATGATGCCAAATCACCCAAACAATACAAGTATAGCATGCAAAGGTCCTTAAGCATTAGAGCTAACAAAGAGGACTACAAAGAAGACATGCAATACATGGCACAAATGCATGAACCAGCCATGGATAGAGTTTAATTAGGTCTAAACAAAGGCCAAAACATGCTGAGATGAGGACTCAAGGGCCTAGGCATGCATGCATACAAGCTAAGCCATAAACAAGGCAACAACGCATAACCCTCAAAGACACTTAAAAGAGTGAATGAAGTGGGAACATGGCAATGCTACATGCTCTGAAATGTCATGGTAAATGATGCTAAATCATGTACACAACACAAATGAAGCATGCTATGGTACCCAAAGCTTGAAGCTAGCATAGGCATTTGTACTACAACTATGCAAAACATGAAGCATATGGTCAAGGCAACCTAAAACAGTCCTAGAACATGTCAAAATAAGTCTAAAACATGTATGGAAGGAAGCCAAAACAAGCTAGCATGGTAAGCATGAAGCATGGAATATGCAAGGCCAAAAGAGAGGGTTACACTACACCTACCAAGACCAAGCATGAGATGGCTTTGCCAACAAAAATCAGAGTTATATTATGGCAAAATAACCCCAAAAACACATTGAAATGATAGCTCACAAGCTTAGGCATGAAGGCATACACAATGACTCATGTTTAAGGCATAAAGGGGCAAACCCTCCAATGCATTGAAAGAGTGACAAATGCAAGTGTATGACCATGAAACATGGACTGAAATCACATAACAAATGATGCCAAATCATTCAAATAGCCCAAGCAATGCATGTTAGTGGACTTGATACACAAAGCTAACAAGCTAGAATGCATTATAGCTATACAAAGCATGACATGCATGGCCAAAACAATACAAATCAGAGCTTAAACATGCTAAAACATGGACAAAAGCTTCTTAGAGTTAAGCCAAAATCATGCTAGAATGACATGTTAAAGCGTGGTACACATTAGGCTAGTTCATGGAATTGCACTACAAGTGCAAGGAGCATGCAAGGGCCAACCAAACCAAGCCTTAACAGAGGTATGACATGGAAAAACATCACCAAAAACCTACTGAGATGGACTCAAAACATGCTAGAAAGACATGCTCACACATGAGGCATGCAAAGCTAGTTTATGAGGATTACACTACAAGTGTATAAAGCATGCAAGGGGTGACAAAACCAAGTCAAAACAGTGGTATGCCATGCTGAAATAATCCCAAATACATGCTAAGATATGGCCAACATAAGCTTAACAAACATGCTCAAACATGAAGCATTCAAGGCAAGCATTCAAGAACACAAGGAGAGGGGATGACCCTCTCCTATTTGGGACCTTAAAACACCATTTCCACCACTGAAATTCCTCTAAGTTTTAGTGGTGAGAAGTTCAAAACAAGGTGGTCCCAATAGCTTAAAAGGATGGCACAAGAACAAGGCCAAACAAGGCCTAAGAGGGGGTAGACTACCCCCAACACAAAAGTGACCTTAAACAAACATGTTAAGTATGCAAAATTAGAACTTGTTTCAGTTTAAAGTCAAGCCAAAAAAAGCATGCAAATATGTCCAAAAGCTTAAGCCAAAACAAGGGTTTAAAGGCTAGTTGACTCACCCTTGAAAAACACCATCAAAACCACAACTCCAACAGCTTTTCTGAACTCAAACCAACCCAAAAACTCCAAAACTAGCTCCTAAGTACCTCAGCAACAAAAGGATAGTGTTTGAGTGTGTGTTTGTGTGCAATAGTATGGAGAAATTACACTTTAAGGCACAAAAATGAGACCAAGAGAGAGATATAGAGATATATGTGTATCTATAGCTCAAGCACCAAGATCTGAACCTGGAGGAGGAGGGGGGAGGTTCTCTCTTATAGAGAACAAAAGTGTAAGCTTGTTGGACAAGCTTAGGGTCCAAGGCCATCCCTCCATATGGTTTTAGTGCCTTCCAGCTATGACAGCTGGATAGAAAATATCTCCAGGAATGAGCTGGAAAGCTGCCGACCACTTGAAGTGGTCGGCCAGCTACTTCTACTGGTCGGCCGGCCAGTGGAAGTGGTCGGCCAAGGCAAAAAGTGGTCGGCCACAAGGGAGAGGTGGTCTGTAACATGAAACCAAGGTGGTGGTGTGGTGGCCGACCAGAAAAGGTGGCTCAAAGACCAAGAAAACCAGTTTTCCGACCAGAAAACTGGCTGGCAAGAAGGAAAATGGTCTCCAAGGGGAAGAACTGGTCTCCCACCCTTGTACTACATTCCAAACAAGGAAAACAAGGTTTGTACCAAAAACAAACCAAAAAGGATGCAAGACCAAGTGGTCCACAGACCTCCTCCTCCTTCCAGGGAAAGGAAACAAGGGTTGGTCCACAAACCGAGCCGAAACACAAAGAGTTCAGAGGCTCGGAGGCAAGACATTCGGCCAAAAACTCCGAAAACTCGAAACGAGCACAGCATATGCAATCACCGAGCACTCAATCGATGACGTATGAGTCTTAAGGTCAGTCAAAAATGGGGTGTCTAAAGTAACACTCCAATAACATAACACACTAAAAATCTCATTGGTGTACTTTTCTCAAACAACGTAATAATCAAAAAAACTCTTTCGTGTACTTTTTCTAAACGTAATGCTCCAATATAACACACAAACAAAAAAAAAATTCCATCATATACTTTTCCCAAATGTAACACTCCAATCAGTGTAATCCCAAATGTAACACTCCAATGTAACATACTCCAATGTAACACAAAAAAAACTAAAAAAATTTCTTAATGTACTTTTTCTAAACGTAACACTCACAGTTTGAAATTATACATTTATCCAAAACTTACTAAGGAATATTTGTACTCCTTTTGGAATGGTTTGAAGAATCTCACATTATTTTTTTTTAATAATATATTTGAGTGTTACGTTTAGGAAAAGTACACTAAGAATTTTTTTTTTTTTTTTGTGTTACTTTGGAGCATTACGTTAGGAAAAAGTATACCAAAGAATTTTTTGTTTGTTACATTAAAGTGTTACACTAAGGAATCTTTTTAGAGTGTTATATTGAAATGTTACGTTTAGAAAAAATACACCAAGGAATTTTTTTGTATGTTACATTAGAATGTTACACTAAGCAGTTTTTTTTAGAGTATTATATTAGAGTGTTACATTTGGAAAAAGTATACTAAGAATTTTTTTTTTTTTGTGTTACATTAGAGTGTTATACTAAGGAGTTCTGTGTGTATTACATTAGTATGTTACACTAAGTAATTTTTTGGGAGTGTTACGTTTGGAAAAAAATACATTAAGGAGTTTTTTTGTGTTACAATAACGAATTTTTTTTTGTGTATTACATTAGAGTGTCACACTTATGAGTTTTTTTGGAATGTTACATTTAGGAAAAGTACAATAAGCAGTTTTTTTTATGTGTTACATTAGGGTATTGCACTAATTTTTTTTTTTTTTAGTGTTACATTGAAGTGTTATGTTTGAGTGTTACATTAGAGTATTACAGTTTGAATTATACATTTGGCCAAAACTTACGAAGTAATTTTTGTACTCCTTTTGAAATGTTTGAAAAATCCCATATCTATCACTAGTACGTAATTCCCACAACAATTTCGAGACATAAAGAATGGCTAAAATTTCGAGGACGAAATTTATTTAAGGGGGATAGGTTGTGAGACTCCTAACTTTTTTTAGGTCCCTAAATTTTATTATAATACAGCCCTTAGTTCATCGATTATTCGCAAACTAAACCCTAGAACCGAAAACGCATCACGAACGAATCCATACAAACCCTAATCGACCCTGAAAGCTTAGAAATCATTTCTAACACTCTAATATTAATTACTTAACTCTCAAATTTTAGATTAATCGCTCTAAACCTTAACTTTCGGTTTTCACAGTCATCGTTCAGTTATTTACCTTTAAATTCAAAGCAAGATAATACAAACCGAATTATTTTGCACTTGAAATAGATACTTTAATTGAGTCCAAGCCCTCACATTTTTATTAAATCGCAATTAACCCCAAACAAGTACTATTATATATTTATATATACACTTGTACCCTAAAATCTTTTTTTTAACATTATATTTTACAATTTTCAAGATTTGTACAATATATATATATATACATAAAACAAGTCCATCAATTCACCATCACATGGCTAGACATCATACCTCCTAGGCTATAATCATTGTGTTTTAGTACAAACAAATCCCTTGAAATCTTGGAGCAATAATGACTTTGGTACCTATAAAGATTTGCTATATATATGTGTAT
This sequence comes from Camellia lanceoleosa, assembly GCA_025200525.1. Lineage (NCBI taxonomy): Eukaryota > Viridiplantae > Streptophyta > Magnoliopsida > Ericales > Theaceae > Camellia > Camellia lanceoleosa. The sequence continues at coordinate 166,704,092 of CM045758.1, read as the reverse complement.
ACTTCTAACTAGAAGGTATTTACATTAGTTCTAAACCTAACTAGATCATAATTAAATACATGATTAAGGTTCTAATCCTCCTCATTCCATTACATTTAATGTGAAGCCCCTGAAAAATGTATTTTCTTTAAAAACCCTTACGTTTGAATTATTTCCTTAAAGCCCCTTAGTTTCTTAAATTATTTCGAATCTTGCCGGTTAACATTTTTAATTTCTATCAGAACAAAAATATCCTAGCCGAATTAGGTTCCTTAGCCTAATTTAATTTAATTCTACATGAATAAGGTTCCAATACATGAATTTAATTCCAAGCCCTCACTTCTTTATTAATTTCAAGATTTGCCCCCAAACAAGTACATGTACTTTTTATACTATAGGTACCATCAAATCAATTTGAGATCTATATATATATACTTTGGGAAATGTGTCCATAGTATCTAAATTGAATAAAAAATGCCCCATCTCCCTTCCCAATAGCCGGCCACCCTAGGAGATTATGAGGGGCCTATTTTCAAGAAATTGTAATTATGATATTCTAGAAACCCTAACACCTAGTACCCCTAAATCTAGGGTTTTGTTCCCAACACTAGTTTCACTCCAACTAGAGACCAACTAGATTTTGTCTAATCCCATGATTAAGTTCCCTAATCACTCCCTATCCCATTAGACTCCAAGTAAATCCAAACTTTTCCATCAAATTCCAACTAGTGGGCCTTTATGTCTTTTTACACCAAAATTGCCTATAAATACCACCACCCCCAGCATGGCATACACAAACAACAAACACCCACACACTTTCGGCCTAGAGGAGAGAAAGGAGAGTAAGAGAGAAGTCTTGAGAGGGAGAGGAAGGAAGAGGAGAGCACTCTTGTTCAAGCCTAGCAAGTAAGCCACAACACAACCTTCTCTTTCATTTTCCTTTTTCAAATACATGTTCTTAAGGGTTCTACATATTGTTTTCAGATGTGTTATTGATGAGTTACTTGTGTCAAAAATGATAAGAGTTGAGCCATGATTCTACCTCTCTTGTATTTTCCCTCATTTTGGTACAAAACTATCTTTTTCATACCAATCTCTCAAACTTTCCAAAGGCACACCTTCAAGCAAATTTTCTAAGTTTAATATATGTTAGTTAGCATGTTTTCATCACAAAAGAAATGAAAACTTTCCCTTAGTGGATCTCTTTTCTCACAAATCTTGTTGTTTTGAGTATTGTGCCTTAAGAATCTGTTTTCGCAATCAAATTTCAAAATTTCTAGAAAAATGTAGAAAATTATTCTGGACCTCTATTTTATGTCAAAATTTTCCTTAAGGAGTCATATTTCAACTAAAATTGGTTTCATTAAAAAACAGTGAGCGGTTTGTAAGAAAATCAATTTTTCGTAACGGTCGACGAATCTGGATAGCGCTGGAACATTTCTTAAATAACTAAAAATCTAGAAAAGCTATTACATTTCCGAAACATGTTCTGAAAACTAGATTAAATTCTCTACGAACCATAGGAAGGCCGAGTTCTATAAAAATCTTTAACAACCCTTTCAATTTTAGTCTTTAACGGGTACTAAATCTGAAATTTTTGTTTGGCATTGGTATTTCATGATATTGTGTTCATAAATATGCTTATTAATTTATGATCATGTCTTGATATGATATTTCACATGTCATAGGGTTATGTATTTTATTTTAATCCTTCGATGGTGCTCACACCTATGCAAATCTGGAAATTATATTCATTTGCGAATTTATTCCCTTAACTACTTGAATATGCCTAGAACTACTTGTGCCTATCTTCATATGTGAATCTCATGTGTTGTAACCTTATTACTTGTGCTATTTAGTTGTTCAAACTTGTGCAATAGATGTTGTTTCAAGAGCATGTCCTAACTCTAACTTAAATTATCTAACTCAAACGAGAAACTTAATGGGTGGTAATGGGTTGCGAATTTTTAGACAAGATTACTAAGATATTGATTGGTTGACGGGATGCATTCCCTATTTGAAAGTTAAAGTCTTGCGCAAGTGGTTTTTGGAACCCTTGAACGGAGTGGTTGTGTTCGGACCCTAGGTATTTGGTGTGAGAAGGGATTCGGGCAAGGCCCATTATTACCGTCTCTTTTGAGGCCCTGCGGTTGGCGCTATGCAGTATATAACCGTTGGTAGGCATCCGAGGCTAGTTCTGCAACAAAGCAGCAAAAAAGGGGGCATACCGAATAATCCGCGTCCGATTCTTGTGGTTGGGAGGACGAAGTCTCTTTGGGGGATTTCTAGATTTCTAACATCTAACTTTGTAATCCTTAATTATTGAATGACTATCATGCTTCATTACTTGCTTGTTATATTTGTGATTGTGTATTGGACTACGAAAAAGGAATGGGGTGTGTGTACGTTTACTGGGCATTCAAAGCTCATGGCGTTTCATGCCAGGTATCGAAGAAACGTACGAAGCCAACAAAGAGTCAAAGACATTTAAAGACTTAAGTTTTCCTTAGAGAAATTTTGGAAACTATTTCATTCATTAGTCCAATTGTGCCTTTATTTATTGTTTTTGGATTATATTAGTAATGGAACTCGTTTTGTAAGTTTAAAAATTTGAGACGCTGTAATAATTATTTACTTTGTAATCCTATGCCTATCTTTGCATTGCTTATGAGACCTCGCGTCAATACCTTTTAAGATCTATCAAAAGGGTAGTGCGCTACCTAAGAAAGCTGGACTCAGAAGGGAGGCTAACTTGACTCCTCCGGCGATCTGGGATCTTACTCGATCATTGGCCATAGGACTCATTAGTGTTGTTTCCTAGACTCCTAACCTTAGATAAACCCTGTATTTAATTGATAATATATTCTTTGAAGTTCGAAATTTTTGGGGGCGTTACACTCCAAATTCTCTGGTATAGGTCCAGATAAATTTGTACCATAGGTCCGGTGAAATTTCTTTGGTATAAGTCTAGAGAAATTTTAGCAAGTCCTCCAAATTCTGTAGTATAGGTCCATAGAAATTTCTAGTATAGGTCTAGAGAAATTTCAACTGGTTCTCTAAATTCTCTGGTATAGGTCCATAGAAAATTACCTGGTATAGGTCCAATGAAATTTCTATGGTATAGATCAAAAGAAATTTCAGTAGGTCTTCCAAATTCTCTGGTATAGATCTAAATAAAATTACCTGGTATAGGTCCAGTGACATTTCTATGGTATAGATTCAGAGAAATTTTTGCAAGTCCTTTAAATTCCTCAAGATCTGTGAGTTTATTGTTGTCCATGATCACCCACTCTTTAGTCTTCAACAAATAGATCAATGACCCATCCTTATGGTATTAGACAAGGTCGGCAGAGGGGGTTCGGAACTTGGTGTCGGAGACACAGACAAGGTCGACAGTGATAAAACAGACATTCAAATAGAAGGAGGCGGAGGTGGCGTTGTTGAAGAATAAGGAGATTGTGGATTTGGGTTCTAAGGTTTGGGAAGAGAAGATTGTGAGGTAGTGGAGAGATCCAAAACTGTAGAGAGAGAGAGAGAGATAATAGAGGATAAATAGAAAGATGATGCCGGAGTGGGACCTGACGACTGTGATGAAGCGGTCGTCGGAGTGGAATGTGCAAGAGTGATGAGATGGTGGATTTGGGTTTTAGGGTTTGGGAAAAGATGGATCAGAGAGATGGATGAGAGAGAGAGAGAGAGAGAAAAAAAAAGACCCAAATATGTAGAGAGAGAAAAGGGAAGAGTAAAGGTAAAGTTGGTATTGTTTTTGAATAAAATAGAAGTAAAGGATGTGAGGGACCTTCTCTAACATAAAAACAATTTATGGGCCTCTTCTACTACCAAAAATTAGAGATGGATGTTAGACTAATTTTTCCTAAAAAATTTCTACTTAATCTAAATTACCCATAAACAAAACTTAATAGAATTACACATTCTAAAAATATTTTACCAATTAATTTTATTCCACTTTTTCCACTTTTTTGGATGAATGTAAAAGTTAATGAGTACCAAATAATTTTGGATGAATGGAAAAGTTAATGAAGAATTACTTTTAGGTAAGTTTAGAATTTTGAATTATTTTACTTTAATTGTATTGTTGAGTAGTGAATGGTTTTGATAATTTAGTTTAGGATTTTAAAAGATGTGCTTGTGTTAGTTTATAATTTTATTTAAAAATTTAGAATTTTGAATGATTTGCTAGTGTTAGGAACTGATTTTGTTGCATTTTTAATTGGGAACTTTTTTAGTATATCCCCTTTCTAAGAATTCTATTCCATCTAACCCAAAATATTTTTAAATATTCCATTAGGTCCTAATCGATGTAATAAGACCAAATAGTCCCAAGCGCTCACATACGTATTTCTATTTCTGAAATCAAACCCCATCAAAACACTCCACTTTTATCATTCCATATTTCACACAAAAAAATCTCTCCTTCCCGAAACCCGCATTGGCATCTCTCCCAAACCCTAGGCTTAGTCATCTCTTCCAAACCCTAGGTTTCACATCATGTCGTCTACCATCCTACCGTCATTCCACTATCGCCGAGTCATTGTCGGCAACTGGAAATGTAGGCCAAAGTGATGATTCACTGCTGCGGAAGTTTACATCGATTCGATCTCACCAACATCCCATCATCTAACCATCGTTCGTTCATTGCCAATGATTTGAAGACACAACTCTGCGAAAGTTCACATCGGTCAATGTGTATAATCGACCAAAATGAGAAACAAACGTAAGCACCCATCATTCCCCCTTCTTTTTGGTTCAATCTAAACTCCAAAACAACTATTTGATAAATGTAGTTGTTATGTTCCTCCTTTTACGTTTGATTACAATGAACTAATGCGAACATTTACATCATGTGGTCATCATTCTTGTTAATTAGTTGTAATATGATATTATTTTGTAATATTGTAGTTATTTTTTCCCCTTTTGTGAATGTTGGCCTTGTTGGTGTTATTGATTGTTAATGGTGGCATGAAATACGGTCAATGTAAATATTTACACTATCCTTCCCCCCTATTTTTGGTTTAATGTGAATTCCAAAACAACTATTTGATATTATCATTGTTGAGTTTCCCCTTTACATTTTATTGTAATGAACTGATGTGAATATTTGCATCATATGGCCATTATTCTTGTTGATTGGTTGTAATGTGCTATTATTTCGTAATATTGTAGTTATTTTTTCCCCTTTTGTGAATGTTGGCCTTGTTGGTGTTATTGATTATTAATAGTGGCATGAAATAGTGTCCATGTTGTTAGGTTTTTATTCATGGCAATCCCGTTTGGAAAAACTCCTTTCAGTTGTAATTGTATTCGATCTTTTTATTTCAATGAGGCTATGAGTTTTAGATACGAATCTAACCCAAATTGTACCTATGCAAAAGATTTTGTGATCTTAATCCTATCATGTTTGCCACTTCGCTGACTATGTCAGAGATTCCGCTCGAGCGGCCATTCTTGTGCTCGAGTGGAGATTACGACCTTTCAGAAGTTTCACTCACTTGCAGAAGTACTGGGAGTTTTTTTTTTTCTGCTCGAGCGTCCATTCCTGTGCTCAAGCGTAGACCCTGTTTAGTCACACGTTTTAGTCAGTCCGCTCGAGCGGCTATTCCTGCGCTCAAGTAGTGATCACAGATCTATTTTTTATAAATATGTAGTTCTATCAGATTCTAGGGTGATGGTTTCCAAATCTTCTTCTTGGATATTAGGATTTTTATCTGGAGCTTCTTTGCTTGTTTCCTTTAATATCTTTGAGATATTAATCATGAATTGAGTGGATTATATCAAAGGATTTGTTTAGTTTGTTTTATTCAAAAAAGAGGGAGTTGCTCTTCGGTGGATTCCGGGAAATTTTGGCCTGAAGCTTTGGTGGATTCTGGAGTGGCTCATCGTCGTGATTTGACATCGGCATTGTGGATTCAACATTGGGCAAGACAATTCCGAGGTGAAGATGGGGCTGGAAGAGGCACATAGGGGTCGGTTCGATTCGGGCGTGGATTTACTAGGTAATTGAGAGTACACTTGTGTAATTCCTTTATGTCTTCTTAGTGGATTATTTTGTGGCTTGCCCATGGTTTTTTTTATCACAATTGAAGGCACTCCAATTGTGGTTTTTTCACGTAAAATCGTTGTGTCGATTTGTTTTTGATTGTTTGATTGCGATTGTTATTTACAGTTTAAAATTGATACATAATCACAAATCAATATCTAAGGGATTTTTAGATTTTTCACATGTGAATATTCACACTATCCTTCCCCCCTCTTTTTGGTTCAATGTGAATTCCAAAACAACTATTTGATATTATCGTTGTTATGTTTTCCCTTTACATTTGATTGTAATGAATTGATATGAACATTTGCATTATGTGGCCATCATTCTTGTTGATTGGTTGTAGTGTGCTATTATTTCGTAATATTGTGGTTATTTTTTCCCTTTTTGTGAATGTTGGCCTTATTGATGTTGTTGATTGTTGATGGTGATCAAATAATTTGAATCCCTAATTTTTTTATTATTTTTCATAAAAATAAAAAATAGCATGAAATGCAGTCCATGTGAAAATTCATATTATATATTTGACTGTGAATATTCACAGTCAAATATATAATGTAATGATGTGAACATTAACATCATGTATACATCATGTTCGTTTAATAGTTGTATTTTTTGATTGTTGTCCTTGTTGGTGTTGTTGATTATGATCAAATGATTTGAACTCCCAAAATTTTGTTCATTTTTCAAACACATGAACTAATGACATGATATATGATTAATATGAATGTTCACACCATGTATTTGACTTTTATTATTTTATCATATATTGTACTGTGTTCATGTGAATATTTATATCATGGTTTTGCTCAATGCAACCATGGTCACATCATTCCATTGTTCACAACACATATAGTTTGTACTTGTTATCATTTACCATTTGTGACCAGTAACAATAAATTTGTTTCTAATTGAAAAACAGATGTTGCTCATAGCTTTCGTGGCAAAATAAAAAGAGAACAATTCTACGTCAAAGACAAACTTGAACAAATAGCCAGCCCCCTCGAAAAGTGAATATGAAAAAGGTCAACTACCAATCTAACATCATTGGGTTAGTGAAACTAATGAAGAGCACCAAGTTCTCGGATCCTCAACTGGATTGTTTAAGGAAACACCATTTTGGCAGTTGTTTAATATGTTGAGAATCGATAAAGTTGATCTCGACAAATGCATGAAGTTCAATGATGTCATCGTATGCGTGCTAGAGACGTACAAGGCATCCAAAAACACATTTTACATTGGCGAGAAAAATATGAATATAAATTCCACATCCTTTGTGATTTTGTAAATATTAGAATACATTAGACCAAAGAATCATAATTAGTTATCTTGATTGTGCTTAATAAGATACAATGGTATGTTGTCATAATATTTGCTACTAGAAAGTCAATGTTAATATTCATATTAGTTTATGTTCTTTTATAATTATGTATACATAACCATTGGCTTAATGTGAATAAATTAATTCATTTTATGTTTTATTCATGATGTTAACATTTAAATCAATAATCTGATTGTGCATAACGTATACTTCATGTTTGTGTACACACCAAAAAAGATGGTTTGTGGTTAATGCAATGTCGATGTAGTCATATTTTTAGAGATTAAAAAATTAATGTGAACCTTTATGTTGTTGTCAACTGCTTTACAATTTTGTACACATAATCATTGACTTAATGTGATTTGTGAGCAATACAATTTTGATGTGAACTTTAATATCACTATTCCATATTATTAATTAACACTTTGAAATCATAGTGTCTTTATCTATATTTCAGAATTCATGTGAACCTTCACATTCGTATGTTTTAGTGTGAATATTCACATCATGTTTGTATTCAAAATGAAAGTTGAGGTTTGTGGTTGTGTAAGCTGATGCAATGCTGATGTGGACCTCAACATCACATTGTCACAGTGGTAATGAACACAGTGAAAACATATTCACTATTCAATATTATATTGGTGTGTGAATAATATTAACATCAATTAACAACACAATGACAAATTTTCAATTCAAATCAATGTGAATATTAACAGTGATTAATAATATGAACGTTTGCATTATTTTTATATCAGACACATTACTAATCTCAAAAAATCATTACTACATTGAAATCCAACACTTATTACTGTATCAGAGACCTCACTCTTCACAATTCCAACACTCATTTCTTAAACTTCCAAACAATATGAAATGTGAACATTCACACTGTTTGATAGAAAAACCAAAAATAATGATAGGAATAGGACTAGAAACCCAAAAAAAAAAAAAAAAAAAAAAAAAAAAAAACACCTCAATCTCTCTAAAAACAAAAAATTATCACATACATCTTCATCTTCATCTTCATCATATCACTATCATTAACAACCCATGTAATTTCACCATTCCACTAATCCAAATCAAATCAAACCCATATTCGAAGAACAAGTGTGTAACAATATAGACCGGATACAAAAATAGTTGCGATTCAAATCCATCTCCTCTTTCCCTTTGATTTAATCCAATCGAATGTGGGTTTCAATCAATCTACTGAACAAGTTTGCAAGCCATTACCTCTGTTCCTTTGATTCAAATCCTCATCTTCTTTTGATTTCAGCTGAAATCATAATTAAGGCATAGGAAGAAAAAAAAAAAAAAAAAACAGAGCACAAACTCTGAATCATCATCTTCTCTCCTACATGAATGAAACCCCTACTGCAACAAAACACTACCACAAATATGTCGTCATCTTCTCCCCTATAGGAACGAAACCCTACCACAACAAAAACAAAGGGAAACATGTATGTTATTTTTGTATATAATATATATCAACATATAGACATAAGGGTATAATAGTCCAACAAAAAATATAAATCAGAACAAAATGACCTTATGGAATAAAAGTATAAACACATGGGACTAATTAGGTTATAATTTTCCTTTGTGGACTTATTTGGATAGAACACATCTAAATGGGATTTATCAATAAACAATCATTTTTAATTTTATAAGTTTTAATTCATTAATTATTAATGTTAAGTATTTTAGAAAATGGGGGGGAAATGGCCCAAAATAATAGGGCTGTTTAAAAATCCGTTCAAACCGGTAATCCGGACCGAACCAGACCGAATCATACGGTTTGGTTCAGTTCTATTAAGAATTGGTTCGGTTTCGGATTAAAAAATATGATAACCGTAAAAACGGTTCGGTTAATGGATTTTATGAAAAAACCGCGGTTCGAACTGAACCGAACCGAATTTTAAAAGATATATATATATAATATCAAGTTTTATTTTTATTAATTGGTTTTTTATAATTTTAATGATATTAGGATGGTATATATATGTAATATTAAGTAATACCTTAATATTATTAGTTTTTATTATGAGTTAAATGTAATTAATTTGAGTAATTATTTTGCTAATATTAATAATTTATTCTTGTAAATAGAAATTTTTGGAACCGTAAACCAAACCGAAACCGAAACCGAACTGTTTTTTCGGTTTGGTTCTGGTCCGGTTTTACAAGTGTAACGATCTGGTCTGGTTCTCAAAATCACAGAACCGTTAGGATCGGTTCGGTTCTTGGATTTTCTCATAACCGAACCAATCCGGACCGTGTACACCCCTACAAAATAAATATTTACAAAACAGAAAAAAAAAAAAAGCGGCCCAAAAATAAATTTTTAAAGAAAAAAGTCCAACCTGCAAACCACTTGCACATCTGCGAACTCCATCCACACAAACCGCAACCCACACTGCGGGCAGTTGTGAGTTCAATTTTTTCCAAACTATACATATGCGGGTGGGTCCAAACTGCAAACCAAACCGTTCAAAACCAAACCGCAAGCACCCCTACCTGTCCCAACCCCGCTATAGATGGAATTTTTCAATTTCATTCTCTTCTCCGCGGATACCCGATACCTACAGATACCCGATTACATTTTAAATATGCCAAAAAATTGAGAATTATTCAAATCCTTAGCACATTAAATAATTTCTTTTGTTTTTATATATATATAAACAGTGAGACTTTTAGAATTATTATTTATTTATATTTAAGCAGAATCACAGACTTTAATATTCTTTCTTATATATAATTATATTATATATATATATATATATACACACACATTTATATATATATTTTTAATTATATCAGGTCGAGTTTGGATTAGGGAATGTAATATTCACCCATGCCTTACTCCCGTTGTGGGTAATCAAAATATAATCCACTCTCATCCCACGTAAGTATCAAATTGGGTAAAATCTCCTTTATTCAAATGAATATGGGCAGGCAAACCCCATGAATCGGATTAAAATGGTCATTCCTTGTCAAAGCATCTCCAATCGTATTTGCTATAATACCATTGCCATTGCTATAATTTAGCAATGAATAGTAGTAATTTGTCAAATTATAGCAATGGTACTCCAATGGTACACATGTTATTTTGTCAAATCTCAACCAACTTTCCCTCCAAGTTTGTAAATGTTGTTTGAATATAGGTTTTTTAGAGATTTTTTTTGTTTATTTTTTGTCTTTTGTGACATTTTTTTAACTATTTGTAAAAAAATTATATATTTATATTATTTTCGACTAGACAAATATAAAAATGAAAAAGAAATTGAAAAATTGAAAAAAAATAATTTAAATACTGAAAATTACAAATTGAAATAGAATCTATATATAATCCAAAATTATATATTGGGTTAGATTACTGATTGAAATAATCTAAAATATAATCTATTTATAATCCAAAATTACATATTGAAATAGATTAAGGGTTTGGTTATGGTATGCAACTTACACCTTACATCTTATACCTTACACTTACACCTTACACTTACAACTTTTGTGAAAAATTAAACCTTACACTTACACCTTTTTTGAGGTTGCACACCATATGCAACCCACTTACACCTTACACCTTACACTTACACCTTATACTTATACTTACACCTTACACTTACACCTTTTGTGTAAGTGGCACATGATGTGCACTTGCACACATAAGAAAACTCCATAGATTAAATATTCAAAATTAAATACACAGATTGATATAATCCAACGGAACCAACTTCCTCACTGCTGGATCTTTTTATATAATCCAACGGCTAATATTTTCCATCTGGAATCATCTTCCTCTTTTTGTCTCTCTTTCTCACTCTTTATGTCTCTCCCTTTCCAACACTCTTTTTGTCTCCCCCTTTCTCATTCTTACCGATCACCTTCCCATAGCATCTTCCTCTATCTCTCCCTCTCTCTACCTCTCTGATGATGAACAACTCGGAAGGGTGGTTGTTCTCGTCTCTATCTCCATCTACATCTCCATCTCCATCTCTGCCTCACCCTCTCTCTCTCCATCTCTGGTAATGGCAAAAATCTATTGTTCCATGGAATTTTTTTTGTAATGACAACAAAAAAAATTTATATAATATTGCAAGATTTTGCAGTTTGATTTTTTTTTTATTTTTTATTGTTCCATCTCTGGTAATAATTTCTTCAAAAATCTATTGTAATGGAAAAAAATTTATTCCACTGTGTTTTTTTTTTTTTTAAATTATTGTTTCATATCTAGTATATTATTGTTTCACTGTGTTTATTTATTTCAAGAAAATTTTGGAGCCAAATTTTATTTATTTGAATGATGTGACAAGTTTGACAATTGCCAAACTTATTGCCAAATTTGAAAAATGAAATGGCATTTGTCAAATTTGGCAGGGTTTATAACAGCCATTAGAGCAACATTTTTTAGAACTTTTGTCAAATTTTGACAATGACAACTCAAATAACTTGCCATTAGAGATGCTCCCATGTACCCACTTCCAGCGTTGGCGTTCGCGTTCTACCACTTGATTTTGGCCGGAAGGTGAAAAAACGACTGAAACACCACCTTCATCTCTGACGACAGCGTGGGAGGGAGGAATTTATTGTGGTTGGTGATCCTAAAACATCCCAATTCCTCACATGCCTCTATCATCTTCCTTGACTGCCCTGGAAATTCTTCCAGATCAACCACTGACTGACTGTTTGTGGTCATCTTTCCTTATATTTGATGAAAATAGTGGAAATTAAGAACAACTTTACTTGGTGAAGCTGTTTTGAGATTTGTGCACCCAACATTTTACAAATGTAGTGGGAAGCAACAAAATGTCTTGGGCAAATTGGACTATAAGTGCTTCCATTTTTTTTAAAAAAAATTTGGTACCATTTTGACCTTTATATTTTTAATTGATTTGATTTTGACCCTTAATTTATTTTTTTATCAATTTAGTCTTAATTGATACATCTAATTAGGGTTTTGGATAAATAAATAAATAAATAAATCATTGAACTACTCGAACAAATTTATAATTTTGTCTTTAAAATTGTCACGCATGTTACTCATGTATACTTTTTCATCAAAAAAGTTAATGAGAGTAATTAATTGAACCACGTTGATACGAAACCATAAATTTTATGGTCATATTCCAATCAATGCAAGAAAATTTGTCTTTTTCCAGATCTATCATTATAATTTTTCACCTCAAATGTGCTAAATGTCATTATAAGGAAAATGAACAAACTAATTAACAAATTTTACATATTTTTCTTATAAGTGTAATAAATAAAAATTTTAAGTTTGTACAAAATTACTCATTTTTTAAAGGGCAAATTATAAATACACCTCCTGGATTTTGCTTAAAATATAGATTGTTTTCTGTGGTTTGAAAAATTACAAATACCTCCTTATTAGTATTTTTTATTTAACAGAATTAACTAAAAAAATGAAATTTATAATTGCTCTCCTGTACAATAATAAAATTATCTAAATTATTAATTGAAGCATATTTCTAATATCATTAAAAACTGTTAATTGACTTGATGATTTATTAACTAAATGGGCGCTTTGTTATGAAATTAGAAACTTCAGGGGTTGAAATGTAATTTTCAAAATCATAGGAAGCGATTCGTATTTTGATCAAATCTTAGGGAGTGTATTTGTAATTTATTCTTTTTTAAATACGATAAGTCTTATGGCATATATATAATTTTTATTACATTAATACATGTAAGAGAAAAAATAGAATGGTAAAATAAATCTGATAATATATAGGATTTCTAAAACTTATAAAAATAAAAATAAAAATTTAAAAAAATTAGCTATCAGACAAGTGAGCATTACCCTATTCTATAATTGAATTTTTATTAGAATTCACAACTTTTTAGTGAAATTCAAAACAATGAATCTCAATAAAAGAGTAAACAAAAATGTTAACCACCATTCAATGGAAAGTAATTAGTGTTGATATATGTATAAAAGTGTACAAAAATATATAAAAATATGTCTCAAAATTTAAACTATTTTAACATTATATAATCCTTGACAAACATCCATATTGAATGATGGTTGGTGGAATAGTCCCATATTTGTCCGACTTATGTGGAAGAACATTCTGCATGAGTCTTGGAACAATAAAAATTTATCATGATATCTGTTTATAAAAAATAAAAAATTAAATTTAAGAAATAAAACAACAATGATTCATTCACACAATTTTTTTCTCCCAAATTCTCTTGACTAGAACTCTTACTGATACGAAACCAGACTTACCAATAAGAATCACATTGGGAGGTTGAGAGAAAAAGTTGGATTGATAAATCATTAATCAAAATAAAAATAAAAAGACAAGGATCTCTGGCAAATGCATGAACCAGAGAAAAGGGCCCTCTAATTTGAGAAAAATCTAAACGCATAAAACACATGCCGCCCAACACAAGGAAAGAGGGTCGTTGAGGTTCAAGTCTTGTCTCTGTCATGTCAAATAACAAAGGAAAGAACAAATCAAACAAGTAATCTCATTTTCCTTGAGTTCATACCTCACCTTATTCAACGGGAGTACTTCAAGAGCATCTCTTTCATTCATAATTTGAAAGACTATTTTGCAGATTTTGCAAATTTTCATGATGATTCTTGTAATCTTAGTTGTAAGAAATATAATATTATTAATTATGAGACATAATTATAAAATATGTGGAAATGATTTTAAAATATATGATATTTGTGATAGTAGTTACAAGATATATGGTGTTGATTATGCTTAAAGTCGTGTAGTTATGAGATATGTGGGGTTCGTTATGAGATATGTGTTGGGGATCGAGGATCCTATCCAAGACCTTCCAGAAATTATACCAAACAGAAAAACACACACACCCCAAGGAGACACCACATTTAACGTGGTTCGACCTCAATGCCTACGTCCACGAGAGAGTAACCGGTTATCACTATAACAATTGAGAGATTACAAAGAGATTACAATAGAGGAGGGACTCACACCATCCTCACTTGGCCACTCACCCGTCTCCCTCTATCACACCGAGAGAGACGGTCTCTCTGTTTCACATCTCCTCTCCTTTGGTTTCTTCTCTCTCTCTCTCAATTCAACCCCTCATCCTCATCTCAATTTATACACAATTGAGGGAGGATGTGATTGGTCACTACCTACCCCCTTCCATTAGCTTGTGGATAGGAGCCACCCCCACCATCTTAGTGGGTTGAAGTTGGTGAGCCACCCCCACCATTATCCTCCCATAGTGGCAATGGGTTGATATCCAACAAATCACACCGTCAACCCATGTGAGGTAATCCACAATAGCACCCACTGTTGCTAATCTTGTCACGCCCAAATTTCAGTATAGTCTGTATCTCCTCACTGAGACGTTTGGATCCCCTAAAGCTAGAGATAATACATCAGAGATACAAGAGGATGAGGGAATCCTACATCCTCAACTCAACTCATACCACTCTCTGATATGGAGAGAGCCTCTACTCCTATCTCCTACAAATCTCTTTCACGCTTCCTATCTCAAATGTCTTCACTTGCTATGCTTGAACTTGCGTAACCAAGATATCTGACACCCCCTGATTGGATGTCCTGCACCCCCTGCCAAGGATGCCCTTGACTGACATGCATCACCTCGCACGACCAGTCATTAGAGCAACAGAAAACTCGTCGTTTGTCCCATCAACGTCCTCGATTTTCTTTGCTTGGAGCTTTTCCTTTGAACTATCAGCCTTTTCCCTCTGCATTTCTGAACAACCTCCTATCGTTTCCACATACGCTCGTTGTCTGTGCTTTTGCAATCCCTAATTTGCTATTCAATAGATTAATGGTTGACAATAGCTCCATTTGTCAAAGCATCATCAGCTATGCAATTTCTTGCATAGTGTTCGCACTCATGGTTTCTGGTCTCCCTACGTTGAGCTCGCTTGAGAGATCCACATCAACTCTATCCTCCGCTGCCATGGAAATAAAGAAACTACCATAGAGAACAGAGACTTGCCACTTCTTGGCATGCACTCTTGCATTTTATTCGTCTAAATTTCTATGTCTAGAAGTTCCTGTGAACTTTCAACAACCCGTTGTTACACACTCTTCTTGCGCCTCTGTACGACACTCTAACGTACCCTTGCACTGCTACACGTCTACATTTGTTCTTCTGTGCTTAGTATGCTCCTCTATAACTATTGTTCTACACGTCCACATACCACTAATACCTAGTCATATACAGTAGCTCCAATAGCCACGGCATTTCTTTGAGCCTGTAGTTGTTGCCAAATCATCTGTCCGTCGATGAATGGACTTTTGATTGAACCAGATCTTCTGATCAACTCCGGAGATAATCATCTCTGCAATCCTCTTATCACCCCCTGACCAATCCTGATCTCCCTTGATTTGCCATTTAATCAAGCCTGATCTCCTTTGGTCTTCAATGATCTATCTCGATTTGTATCTGATTGTCCAATCTGGTCAAAATCTACCCATTCTAACCTCTTCAGTGAATCCGCAACGTTCCACAATATCCGGTAACCTTCCTTTGACTATTGAAGATGACAAACTCCAATGTTTTGGCAATCTTTAAAAATCGTTCAGAATTTCACTATTCTGACTTTGCGGTTACGTCCGAAACAGCCCGTTTAGCTAGGACCAACCTTCGTTGCACTTCCGAGGACCACACTGAAAAACATCCCCGAAAGTTGGTCCACACCACAATTTTCTGAAAATTCTAGGCCAAATTGCAATTTTCAGAAGTTTAGGGAATATTCCGCGTTCCAACAGAATATTCCGTCCACTGCACCTAACGTCGTCTGCCACTTTAATCTGCTTTCTTTTTATAGAAATTCTGATTCTAAAATTCGACCGTACAGATGTGTCCGAAATACTCCAAATAATAAGAAAGCACTATTAGCTCGTTAGAAACAAACTCCGAATGGCTTAGATCAAGCCAAAACATTTTGGACGCCTCATATCTGCGGCTACACCTTAGCCGCGAAGCACTGGATCACTCCCTGTGTACTGACGTAGCAAAGACGTAGCGTTGAATGGGATACCACATGGCGATGGCTGGTCTGCAAACATGGCAGACACATGGCCATTCCTGGCTGACGTGGTGCCACGTGTCGATTACGTGGCGATGACGTAGCGCCACGTGTCCCGTCTTCTTCCTCTGTCGCGCGTGTGGCACGTGCACGTAACTAGGTAGACGCGCTGGCTAAGTACATGACGCGTGGTGGTGCGTGCTGAGACTGGGACTCACGCGTCATTTTCAGAAAGCGCATGAAGGCGCGTCCGGTGTCTTCTGGGGCTCTGTTTGCAATTTTGGACTCCTCTCGTCGAGACCTTGCTCCTGGTATGCTCAAAACCTAATTTTGAGCAACTTGATTTCTAGGCAATTTCGAACAACACACTGTTTTTGTTCTGAAAACGACTGACGAGGCTCTGATACCACTTGTTGGAGATCAAGAATCCCACCCAAGACCTTCCAGAAATTATACCAAGCAGAAAAACACACACACCCTAAGGAGACACCATATTTAACGTGGTTGGGCTTCAATGCCTACGTCCATGGGAGAGTAACCGATTATCACTATAATAATGGAGAGATTACAAAGAGATTATAATAGAGGAGGAGCTCACACCATCCTCACTCAGCCACTCACCCGTCTCCCTCCCTTACACCGAGAGAGAGGGTCTCTCTGCCTCACATCTCCTCTTCTTTGGTTTGTTCTCTCTCTCTCTCTCTCAATTCAACCCTTCCTCCTCACCTCAATTTATACATAATTGAGGGAGGATGTGATTGGTCACCACCTACCCCCTTCCATTAGCTTGTGGGTAGCAGCCACCCTCACCATCTTAGTGGATTGAAGTTGATGAGCCACCCCTAGCATCATCTTCCCATAGTGGCAATGGGTTGATATCCAACAATATGTGGGGTTGATTATAAGCTAAAGTGATATTAGTTATGAGATATGTGGTATTGGTTATGCTCAAAATTATGTGGTTATAAGATATATGATATTGGATTATGACATATGATTATGAGATATGTGATTAATATTTATGAGATATATGGTGTTGGTCATAACAATTATGAGGAGAGTGATAATAAAATTATGAAGAGAAATAGTTGTGGCTCGTAACTAAGTTATGAATAAACTAATTCCAGAATAAATTTGGTGGTGGCTCATAATTAAGTTATGATCAAACTGGTTTTACTTATGAACAAATCTGGTATTAACTCATAATTGTAAAAAAAATTAATGACGTGGCACAATCCTAGCCATTCCTATCCTAGCCATCCTTTAGGCATGTACCATAGAAAAATCCTGCGTAATTATTATGATTTGTTTCTACCTAGATGCAATTTATCTTTAATTTTACAACTAAACACCCATTAATAGAGATTTTAGCTTTATAAACACACACACACAAAAACACTATAACTGAAGTTTGAGCTCAACCCTATTCAAAATTAGAACAAGGTCAACTTGGAGCTAGTAAATTATTAGTCTTCAATACATTGTTTATTAAATCAAAAGCCATAAGCTTCCTAAATTTCAATTTCACTAGTTCCTTATCATGTAAATATCAATGTTGCATCAATCCCTTCTTTTATTAAGTTTTGGCATATATTCTTTTTCAAGAGTTGGTGTGTAAAAGATCAAGAGCTTCACCAGCATGTAACTTTTTTAAGATTCGGAGCTTTCTATAATCACCGTAAAAGAAAGGAACATACAGGCGCGAGTGTGAGGAATCCACTAATTGCACGGGAGCTTCCACTTTTGCCTCCTTTGGTCCCAATAGAAATGAAGCAATCGACATTCTTGTTCTTGCTTCCTTGCATACTACTCTATGCTTCACATTGCATAATCTTCCATTACTCCATACCTCTCACATTCCAACAAGCACAGAAAAATAAATATCAGCATAATCTGTATTTGAGCAAAGTGAATTTACAGACCATGATGAGAACTAATTTTGTTGGAACATGTTTTGAGACATAACTTAAGACACTTTTTGCTGTAGGGTAATAGGAAAGTCATTCTTAGAATTGAAAAACTCCCGCGAAATTCTTTTTCTTTTTTCATCTTAACTACTTAGATTTTTTGATGTGTTGAAAACAAATGAAAACTTATGTATTTTTTACTGTTTAGTGTCTAATTGATGAAAAGACAACAGAATTCAAAATTATCACAATTTGTCCAAAAACATACCTATCTAGGTAAATAATTTATCAAAAATAAGAATGTGCGAAAAATATCACATGATGCGCATTTAAGGCTTCTTGTGCATATTGGGTTCTTTGAAATAAATGAACCCATTTAAGTTTTGTTAATTTTCCAATATAGGACAATAATAAAGGCAATTATAAATCAAACAAATGAAAATCTGGACAAGATTTACCCACCTTAGCAATGTCTCCGAGATTGACAAGGAAAGTTTCCGGCAAAGGCTCCACTGCAACAAATTTGCCGGACTTGTCCATGACTTCAAGACCGCCAACATTTTCATCCTCTTGAAGTATAGTGAGGAACCCTGAATCAGTATGTATTTGCACACCGGAAGAGTCTACAGTCTCAAGGGTGAAGTTATATTTGTTCATCCTAAATTGACAAGGCCATCCCTCAAATGAAAAGCTAGTTAACCCCATACCTTTAACTAGCTTGCAAGCAATATCCATTGCTAGATTGTGTACTGCTTCAGCATACATCTGTATAGTTTCTCTAGTAATAATAGCAAAATCAAGAAAGAGTGAGTACTGAAAATGAATTCAAGGTAGACATTGCAATACCAAAAAAAAAAATATGCCCCAAAATGTGCATCAGCAAATTGCTCTTATAATTACACCACCACTCAAAATTTTCCCCTCATCTTGTTTGAGGTTCATGGGGAAATGTTTTGGCATTCCCTTAATAAGGTTTTGTGGGGACATAATTTTTGAATGACAACACGTGGCCGAGGTGTCACCGAAGTGCCAGCCGAGGTGCCACGTGTCCTGGTCATGATGCCGAAGTAGTCTCGGTTAAGCCGAGATTACCTGCGAGAATACCGAAATCCAGGGTAAACGGATAAGGGACAAAAGTCCTAGATTGGGAGAGGACTTCAGTTTGGGTAAAGATAAGACTCTCAGAGAGTTTATCCCAATCCTACTGAGAGTCCAAGATTAAGCAGTAATCCAAAGTCCATTGAAGCTAGGCTTCTATTGGGATTAGGTTTGTATTGGCTATAAAAGAGAAGCACCCTCATGGGTCTAAGGTACGCTTTTCGTATTCTGAATAGTGAGTTAAGCACTTTTGCTATCTTTGAGAGATAACTGACTTGATCGTCGGAGTGCCCCCGGGTAAACAAACCACTGCCGGAATCTCTTCTTTCTGTGACAGGTCGTTCGGGTTTAATCTATTCTGCCAGTGTTCTCCAGTTGAGTACCTGTTTGGCAGTGTGGTCGGAAATTGACACTCCTATTAGGAAAGAAATAAGAATAGATGGCCAATAACGGACAGAAAGAGAAGGTTGGGGACGACACTCCTACTGGGAGTGGAAAACCTGTTAACCTTAACGTCGAAGACGACAACAACAACAAAGAGACTCGTGATAAGAATCATGGAGAAAAGGACGTCAGCCAGGAGGGTGACACGTCAAAGAAATCAGACCGAAGCGGGTATTATAATGAAGACAACCTCCAGGTGTGAAAAGAAAGATGCCTGCGGAAAGACGACGAGATGAAGGGAATGGCGAACAAATTGACGAACCTGCAAACGGTCGTCAACTTCATGATGCAGAACAATGTCATGCAGCCATCATTCCCGTTACAAGATACGCCGATTCTAGCGGCCAAGAAAGATGCCCAAAAATATGGGCAGAAAACAGTCCTTACAGTCCCCCAGCACACCAAGACCAAAAAACACTCTCACCGGCCTTCAACAGAGGTCGGGTGAGGAGAGTCAAGAAGGGGAGATTCTAGAAGGATGCATCGCACCAAGGAAGCTGACCCCAAAGAACATCGGCATGTTCAAGGGCAGGAGCTGTACTTCGACGCAACTAATGAAGAAAGGTCCAAGAGGACTCATAATGAAACTGGGAGTAGCGCACCAAAAAATTTGAAATCCGTCGATAGCAGAGCTCCTGGACGGACCAAGGAGGACCTGAGGGATTACCTCCAGAGAAAGCAACAAGATGCCGAGGTAACTTCCCCTATCAAACTAAAAACGCCGTTCTCTGTAGAATTAGACAAATTCGAAGCCCCGAAGAGGTTTAACATGCCGAGGTTCCAGATATACGATGGTAAGTCGGACCCCAACTTTCACGTCGGTTTGTACCTGAACTCGATGGCATTATACACTATGAATAAGCCATTACTTTGCAAAGTGTTCCCTTCATCCTTCGGGGAAATTGTATCAGACTGGTTTCACAAGTTGCCGAAAGGAACTATGAAAACCTTGGAAGGCCTGGCCGAGATGTTTGTGGCCAGGTTTGTGACAAACAAACTACAGCCATTAAGGGTAGACGCCCTGATAGCCCTGAGAATTGGCGAGGACGAAAGCCTTAGGGCCTATGCCAAAAGGTATTATGAGGTATTCAACCGAATACTAGGGTGCAACCAAGAGGTGGTGGTCGTATCGTTTAAGAACGGCCTGAAAGATGATTGTCTGCTCCAAAAATCACTGGCAAAGACATTGCCAAAAAGCATGGAGAAACTTATGGCCAGGATAGAAAAGTATGCCAGGGCGAGAAAGACACACCGAGGACAAAGGCACCGAAACCAGAGAAGAAAAATGGCTCGCCGAAGCGAGGCCGAGGTGATAGTGGATACAACAAACCAGAGACAGGATTAAGGCTGCACAAGCAGTCACAACCGTATTCTGAATGCTAGTTTACAAAGTCTTGGAGAAAATCTAAAATCAGCCCTATTACAGAGCACCAGCAAGGGTGCCAGGCGAATTTATGGGAAGAAGCCTTGGCAAGCACTGTGCTTACCACAATGAGGCTGGACATCTGACTCAGGGGTGCAGAGCCCTGAAGGCATATCTAGAAGACCTGGTAAGACAAGGTCATTTAAGGGACCTAGTAGACAAGGCCATGACAAGAGAAGAACAAGCAAGAATCGTCAAAGCACCGCAAGAATCAAGAAAGGCAAAGGCACCTAGAGTGATCAATGTGATTCACTCGAAGGTTAATGAGAATGAAATATATGGGGAGACTCAGAGGGTAAAGCACTTGTAGCATGTGTACCAGGTCCAACAGAAAAGACCTAAGGCAGACAAGTGCCAAGGACTAGTGGTGTCTTTTACTGAAGATGACCTAGAAATGGTGCAACATCCACACAACGATGCCTTGGTAGTATCCCTCCAGGTTGGGGAGTGCCAAGTGAAGTGCATCTTAATTGACCAAGGCAGCTCTTGTGACATCATTTATGTCAAGTGTTACAAGGAGCTTGCCCTTCATCAAGACGACCTGGAGCAGTCCAATGGCCCAATGGTTGGGTTCAATGGAACGCCGACATGGCCCCTGAGAGCAACAAGTTTTGAGGTGCAGGCTGGCACCAAGAAGATAAAAACAGAATTCACCATAATCGACACCCCATCCCCTTACAATGCAATCTTGGGAAGGCCATGGCTACATACAATGGGGGCAGTCCCCTCAACACTGCATCAGCTATTGCGGTTCCCAACAGAGCATGGAATAGAGGAGGTCAGAGGGGATCAGGTACAGGCAAAGAATTGCTCCATGACAGCAATGAAATCTACCTACAATATACGAGAAGCAGAAAAGGCAAAGATTGAGAAAGAAGACATGGAAGTCCTAGAGGACATTGGCAAAGAGCCAGCCGAGAAAAGTGAAGATGCCTTGAAGAAAGTCCTTGTCCAGCAAGGGGACGAAAAACACTTCTTCCTTCTCGGCTCGGGCTTAGTCGAGGAAGAGGAAAAAGAATTGGAGGCATTCTTGAGAGCAAACATTGAGGTGTTTGCCTGGACGCCGTACGAGATGCCTAGCATTGACCTGAGGTCACTTGCCACAGACTGAATGTAGACAGGTCAGCCAAGCTTGTCATCAAGCGAGCAAAGAGGCCAGCGTTGTTGCATGTTGAGGCAGTAGAAGAGGAAGTGGGCAAGCTTCTGGAGGCCAGGGCCATACGAGAGGTAAACTACCCAACATGGCTATCAAATACAGTCGTCCTAAAGAAAAAGAATGGGAAGTAGAGGGTCTGTGTGGACTTCACCAGCCTGAATAAGGATTGTCCCAAAGACAGTTTCCCATTACCCAAGATTGACCAATTGATGGATGCCACTTCAAGGCATGGAAGGACGAGCTTCCTGGATACTTACAGGAGATACCATCAGATAGCTATGTACCCCCTAGATAAGGAGAAGACTGCATTTATCACCCCAAAAGGGCTGTATTGCTATAGAGTAATGCCTTTTGGGTTGAAAAATGCAGGAGCAACTTACCAGAGATTGGTAACCAAGATGTTCAGACATCTAATTGGCAAAACAGTAGAGGTGTACATGGACGACATATTCATGAAGTCCAAGAAACTTAAGGATTACCTGGAAGACTTAAAGGCAGTCTTTGACATCTTTAGAACATATCGGGTCCGACTCAATGCATCGAAGTGTGCATTTGGAGTTGGGTCTGGTAAGTTCTTAGGATATTTGGTTACCAAAAGGGGCATTGAGGCTAGCCAAATCAGATCAAAGCCATCTTAGAATTGAAGAGCCTAACATCGGCCAAACAAGTGCAGATGTTGACTAAAAGGCTGCAACCCTAAACAGATTCAAAAGCAGAAGCTCTGGCAAGTGTAATCATTTCTTTAGCTTAGTGAAGAAAGCCACAGATTTCTTATGGACAGAAGAATGCGAAGTCGTCTCGGCCGACCTGAAGAAGTATTTGACCACAGCTCCAGTGTTCTCAAATCCAGTACCTGGAGAAGAGCTGTTCTTATACTTGGCAATTTCAGAGCATGCAGTAAGCAGTGGTGATCCGAGAAGAAAATGGAGAATAGAGGGTTGTTTACTATGTGAGTAAAACCCTTGCGGATGCAGAGACCAGATATCTACTCTTAGAGAAGTTAACATTGGCTTTAGTAATGGCCTCCAAGAAACTAAATCATTACTTTCAAGCCCACAAAGTTGTGGTGTTAACTGAACTTACTTTGAAGTCAGTCAACACCCTTTGAAGTCCCTGTTACAGCAGGGAGATCTGACGGGCAGAATAGCTAGATGGGCAGTGGCATTGGGCCAATATCACCTGGAATTTAGACCCAGAACAACAATCAAAGGCCAAGTCTTGGCCGACTTCGTAACTGAGTTCACACCAAACACCGTCATACATCAGGCTCCGTTGAGCCGAGGTATACGACACCCAAGTAAACAAGGAGAAACCCAACAGGGGATAGCAGAGCAAAGGAAGGAAGAGAAACTCAAGCCCTGCAGTATTTACATCGACGACTCCTTTCGACTGTTTGTTGATGGGAGTTCAAACCGACAAGAAATGGGGGCAAGAGTAGTGCTAGTGTCTCCAGATGGGCAGATACTAGAACAATCCATTCATCTGGGGTTTAAGGCCTCAAACAATGAAACAGAGTATGAAGAACTAATTGCAAGACTAAAGCTGGCAGTAGCAATGGAAGCTGACGAGGTAATAGTCTTTGTGACTTCCAGCTCATAGTCAATCAGGCAACAGGTAAATACACAGCCCGAGATGAAAGGATGTCGGCCTATGCAAAGAAAGTGGGCAGACTGGTAGCCTTGTTTCAAAATTGCCGATTACAGCAAGTTAGCCGAGATGACAACAGCCAGGCTGATGCTCTGGCCAACCTGGCTAGTGCAATGAAGCCCGGAGAGACAAGAACGATAATGGTTGACTACTTGTCAGGTCCAAGCATAAAACCACTGAACACAAAGCATGAAGCAATGTGTGTGGAGATAGGACCAAGTTGGATGGATGCAATAATAGCATTCCTAAAAGATGGGAAACTACCAGATGATCACAAAGAGACGCACAAGATCAGACTGAAGTCGGCAAGGTTCAGTTTAACAGCAAAGGGACATCTCTACAAAAGATTGTTTACTGGACCCCTTTTGAGATGTGTACATCCTGCACAAGTTGAAGACTTTCCGTATGAAATACATAAAGGAGTATGTGAAAGCCACGCTGGAGGCAAGTCACTTGCTCATAGGGCCATTACACAGGGGTATTGGTGGCCCTATATACAGAAAGATGCTAAAGCCTATGTCAAGAAGTGTAAGCAGTGCCAGACGTTTGCATCCTTGATACATCAACCAGCAGCAGACTTAAACCCAGTATCCAACCCTTGGCCATTTGCCCAATGGGGCATGGATCTTGTTGGAAAACTACCTCAAGCAACTGGACAAAGGAAGTACCTGCTGGTGGCAACAGACTACTTCACCAAGTGGGTAGAAGTTGAACCCCTCGCAAAGATTTGGGACGTTGATGTAAAGAACTTCATCTGGAAGAACATTATCACCAGGTTTGGGATCCCAAGAGGAATAATAGCTGACAATGGTACACAGTTTGACAGTAAGCTAATCAAGAGCTTCTGTGCAAAGTACAAAATCAAGAACTATTACTCTACCACAAGCTTTCCCCAGAGTAATGGTCAAGCAGAAGCCTCCAATAAGGTTATATTGGATAAGATCAAGAAAAGGCTGCAAGCAGCGAAGGGAAAGTGGATGGATGAGTTGCCCAGTGTACTCTGGGCATATCGGACTACGTCGAGAAGATCAATTGAGGAGTCCCCATTTGCCATGGCTTATGGCATAGAAGCAGTCATTCCACTGGAGGTCGGCATCCCAGGGATCAGAACCCAGTGAGTAGAAAATGGGACCAATGAGACATTCTTGGCCCGAGATCTGGACTTGCTAGAAGAAAGAAGGAAGAAAGCAGCAATTCAGCTGGGGGCATACCAACAGTAGCTTATCAGGGCTTATAATAAGAAGGTCAACCCAAGAGAGTTCCAAGTCGGTGACCTCGTCCTGAGAAAGGTCGTCGGCAACAAGAAGGATTCCATAAAGGGCAAGCTTGGCCCGAATTGGGAGGGACTCTATAGAATCATCTCGGTCTTAGGCAACGGGGCATATCGGCTTGAGGACAGTGAAGGCAAAGAGTTGCCAAGACCCTGGAATACTTGCAATCTGAAGTTTTTCTATCATTAGACTTTCTTGTTTTTTAAGCTTTCTTTTGTTTTGTTATTAGCCGAAGTAATAATAAAGCTTTATCTTTATTTTTTAACTTGTGCAGTATGACTGATAAGATAATTGGCGATGTTTCTGATTGAAACATGACGAATAACTTAGACTTATTATATGGCAGGGTTCTTACTTACATATAATAGAGTTGAACTAAGTTGGCGATGTTTCTGATTGAAACATGACGAATAACTTAGACTTATTATATGGCAGAGTTCCTACTTGCATATAATAGAGTTGAACTAAGTTGAATTAACCTGAACTTGTCATATCGGCAAAATTAGACACAGATTGAAGCTAAGTGCATGTCAATCAGATTAACAAAGAGGCCGAGGTTGATAACCTCGGCCAATCTTGGTTTGAATCTGACCTCGGCGACAAGGTCAAAGCCACATGCTTAATGAGAACCCAAGTGGAACTTGGGTTCACATTAGGGGGCAGAGAGTTGGAGAATGGTACTTGGAAGTTGGAATTTACAAGCTAAGACTGGTTTAACACTTGTTGAAATTTTAAGAAAAATTTATAAGTTGAAGTTAATTCGACGTTATGTTAAAGGAAGATTGGTTTAAACACTTGTTGAAATTTTTTTAGAAAAGTTTACAAGTCAAGCCAAGGTTATGTTGAAAGAAGTACTTACGTACTTACCGAGATAAACCGTTGGTTTGTATAACCGAGGTATATCACCCCGAGAAGATTACACAGTCAAGGTGTACATTAAAGACATGTAAATTATTCTAAGTATAGAATCATACAAGGCAGTAAAAGGAAGACAAACATTCAATCACACTGAAAGAAGAAATTAGAGAATGCATTCAGATAAGGAAAGAAGGCACTTCGGCCTAGCATTAAAGAGTAAATTGTTCAGACTACAAAAGTGGCACATCAGTCGAATTAAAGCTTACATTGTTTCAAAAGTAAGAAAAAAGTACAAGGTAACAAGAAAAGAAGAGAAAAACATCAAAATAGACTATTTGGCGTCATTGGCTGGTTGGGTCTGGGGGTTAGAGGACATTTGGGAACTCTTCTCAGCAGCCTTCTCAGCCGCGAGTTCGACGTCGATCTCTTTGAGAGTCTGGTCGAGGCTCTTGTCGGTGATAAGCACGTCCGATGTTGTCCTCTCAAGAGCGACATCTTTGGAGTCCTCACCCTCCTCATCCTGAGACAAGTCCACGACTTGCTAATTCAGAGTAGGGGACTTGGCCCCAGTAGCTTCCTTCTTCTGCCTGACCAAAGTTTCCTCCTCGGACTCAGAATCGTCTTCGGATTGGCTTAGAGTAGGGGAGAATGGCAGAGGGAGGTCACCAACATTCTTGAGGGGGGAGTCCTCAGCGACATCTAGCTTTTTGAGGGCAGCCATCCAACCAAGGGTGAAACCCTTGTTACATGCCTGCTTCACTTGTTTTTTGTAGTCCTCCTTGACATCGGTTGCCCCCTCAGCGTACGCCTTTTCAATGGCGGCCTTGATCTCGGCCTCTTTTTTGGCCTGGGCATCTTGAAGCTCTTTTTGAACCTCAACCATCTTTGCCTCAGCCTCTTTCTTTTCAGCCGCAAGGACCTTGGCAATAGCCTCTGCAGCGTCAGCCTTTTCCTCGGCCTCGTCCTAAGCCTTCTTGGCTGCCTCGGCCTGATCTGTCAAGCCCTTCAGTTTGCCCTCAGCCTTGTTAAGGGCCTTCTACAAGCTTACAGCCTCCTTGGTTTTATTTGCCAACCCCTTCCTGATGGCAAAGGCTTGCATCGCAAAGGAGTGGCCATGCTAGATCGCCTAGAAAAAATGAAAAAAATAAGTTAGTAAAACTCTCTAAGTATGAAATAGCAGAAAATAAAAAAATAACAAGTGTTAGGGGCTTACTTGGATGGAGCGCTGCAATATCAGAGCAAAGTTCTCATACTCACTCATCTCGGCATTGCAATTGAGATCTTGGGGGAGGAGCAGCGCGGTAGAGAGGGCAACGCCGACTTCAATATCATCAACGCTGTCGCTAGCTCTAACTGGCTTGTCCTCAATTGTAATGGAGGGAGCCCAAAGGGCATTAGATTTCATAGAGCCCGTGGTTGTTACCGATTCAGACCTCGACCTCTTCGACCGAATTGATTGGGATGGTTCGGCCTTGGAGGGCCTCTTCTCGACAACGGAGGGGGTCTTCTCGCTCTTGGCCAATTTTGAAATGGGCAAGGTATCCTCAGTGTCAATCTGACTCACCGTTGCCATAGGCTAGGCCTTCTTCAGTCTTTTGGGCATTGGCTTTGGTTGAGGCTGGGATTGTGATGGTTGAGCGTTGACAGTGTCGGGGATGTCGACCAGAAGATCGTCTGCAACGACTTTCTTGTAACCCATCTTGACAATAATTGTAGTTCTAAGGCTTATGCTGAGATAGAGGATCGATATGGAACCAAGGTTGATGGTCGCACCTAGATCGAAGTTGATCCCCGATCCGCCGAGGTGATGGAGTTATGGCGAAAGAAGGAGAGTTGCTCTTCTTCTTCGGGATGTCGGGAAGAACTGACTTGTAATTCGAGATGTAGTTGAGTAACAAAGGAGCTCTCCGCCTCTGAACTGGCAGATCCAACAGCTTCTTCAAGTCCTTACTGGGGAAGAAAGACTTACGAAAGTCTTTTGGTGGCTGTAGAAGAGCTGCAAGAAAAGCAGACGTTAGAATATATAGAAAGGATAAAGTATTAAAGACTTGGAAAAAATGTAACATTTGGCTCTTACCATTACCCTCTACGAATACTGTTTAACTAAGAGGGTAAAGGTGAAGGTCTCCTCTGGAGCGAACTCCTAGTTGCCCGAGGCAATGAAGTAATCATCCCCGGCTCCCTTGTTGGAGTCTGGGAGGTCGGCAACAAGTTTGTATTCGATGGACCTCGGTTTGAGGTAGTAGATGTAGCTTTTTTCTAACTTAAGGCCACACATGGTGTAACAGTATTGGATGTCGGCTAAAGTTACCCTAGCGTTCTCTTTTTTTGGCTAAGGCTATTATGCCGTTGATAACTCAGTAAGAGTTGATAGCGAGTTACATTGGGTTCAATTTGTAGTAATGGAGGATTTCCTGGAAAATGATGTCTAGTGGAAACCTAAGTCCACATTCTGTAAAGGCAACGACAGGGAAAGGCATGAGGTTTCCATCAGGCATGATGGGGTTGTCCTCCCCAGCCAACCTCAGGTGAACGTCGACCGAGATGTCAAACTCTTGCCTAAAGTACTCTAACTTAGTTGGGGTGTCTACCCTATGCCTCCACATACCCATGACGTTGGCTTAAGGGGAAGGTGTATAATTTGGAAAAGAAGTGTTCTGTGAAGGTTTAGAGGACCTTGGCAAAATCTAAACGAATGCTAGGGTAAAGATTTTTTAGGATCTAAAGTGAATTTTGTTTCAGTTTTTCCTAAAGTTTGTGAGTTCTACAAGAAATCTCAAACCTAAGTCTATGTAAGCAAAGGATTGAAGGCAAGAATCTGGAGAAAACACAGAAAAAAGAAACAAAAACAAAAGATTCAGAATCAAGACTGGTGATGCTCTATCAAGAACACTGTGGCAGAGTGTGTGCAACGGTGCAAGGCCAAGAACAGTGGCAAAATAAGCAAAGTATGTAGATACATGTGTATACCCAGAAACAGGTAAAACAAAGTATGTTTTAAGTATACAAAGGGTGAAATTTGAAGCACATATAGGAATAGGAGCGTATGAATATGTCCAAACATGACTAATAAGCAGAGGCAATAAAACGTGAAACAAGAAATTGAAACGAAGGAAGGAACAGTGACTTACAGAAGAAAATGAGGCCGGTGTAAAATACGCCAGTGTCGGACGGTGAAAGTGAACCAAGAAGTACAGCAAAAGCCTCGTCGGAAAGAGAGATTGAATGTTGTTACAAAAAGCTTCACGAGAGCAACAATGGTGGATTTGGGAAAGAAAGTTAGAGAGAGGAAAAGCTGGGAGCTTGGGAACGAGGATGCAAAAGTGAAAAGACGGAAAGAGAGATGGGATTGTGATCGAAACCATGGAATGGCGGCAAAATTACAATCAATGTGCCTAGGGCGATGTGCTTGTTAGACGGCGCATGCACGAGTGATGCGACTTGATGGTGCGTGTCAGGTACGGTCCAACAGGGAAAAAATGCGTGGCAAAAACGGTTGGGTTGCTGTGCGTGACAGCTCATACGCGTGTTGAAACTCTTGGGGTTCTTGATTTAAATGAAGCAAAGACATCAGCTATGAGGACGAACTCGGCAGAGAAATTTGAACAAACTTTGGTTCAAGAGCATTGATGAAAACAGATTACAGGTCTGGGTCATGTAGAGCCGACAAATGATGACCTCGATAATGAAAGATAAAGCAAGCTTAGCCAATGTGCTAAAAGGAACGATATAGGTTCCATCACCTCAGGATGCCGAGGTAATAGAACCTAGGGGGCAGTTATGGGGACATAATTTTTGAATGACAACACGTGGCTGAGGTGTCACCGAAGTGCAAGCCGAGGTGCCACGTGTCCTGGTCATGACGCCGAGATAGTCTTGATTAAACCGAGGTAGTCTCGGTTAAGCCAAGGTTATCTGCGAGAATACTGGAATCTAGGGTAAGCGGATAAGGGACAAGAGTCCTAGATTGGAAGAGGACTTCAGTTTGGGTAAAGATAAGATTCTTAGAGAGTTTATCCCAATCCTACTAGGAGTCCAAGATTAAGCAGTAATCCAGAGTCTATTAAAGCTAGGCTTCTATTGGGATTAGATTTGTATTGGCTATAAAAAAGAGACACCCTCATGGGTCTACGGTACGTTTTTCGTATTCTGAATAATGAGTTAAGCACTTTTGCTATCTTTGAGAGATAACTGACTTGATCGTCGGAGTGCCCGCTGCAGACTTAACCATCAAAATCTCTTCTTTACGGATGTGTCGTTTAGGTTTAATATTTTCGCCAAAATTCTGAGTAAATTGCTTTGGCAGTGTGGCTAGAAATTGACACACACAGGTTTTATAGCAAATTAGGAATCAAAATTCAGATAAAGTGATTTGCTCATTCAAGCTTCTATTTACACGATATTTTTTTCTCCCACTATATCCGCATTCTCATTACACCCAATTAAAAATTTTTGAATTTTTCTTGTCTTTTTAATCCTCTCAATGTCCCAAATTTATGACCAAGAGTTTGGCCTAGTGGATAAGGTACTCCCTTATTAGACACAATGACATGATTCAAGTCTTACTTTTGTGTTATTTAATTTCTTTTTTTCCTATTCCCTTCCTACCAATTGAGAAGAAAAAAAAATGTCCCAAATCTATGTTATCAAAATCTTATGATTCGCGATTCGATTTGTAATTTTTGCAAAATCGATACGAATCTATGGATGAATTTATTTTTAAAGTGAATCTCTAGTAAATCGCATGATTTACAATCGATTCATGATTCGATTCATTTTTAACGATTCATGTAATTCTTAAAATTATTCTCAGATACCTTGAAGGAAAAAAAAATGATAATAATAATAATAAGTACAATATATAAGTTTAACTTCTCTTGTTAGAATCCTAATCCGGATTGTAAGATTTTACAATTTTACGACTTTAATAGGATCAAACAATCCGGATTATACTATGATCTTAAATTCAGTAGCATCTTAAAGTGACTGCAATCTTAAAATTGTGTACAATCACACTACAATCCCAATCCTATAAAAAAAATTTGTATTATTATCTATTTCTTAGACACGTATGTATATGTGTATATTAATTAAAGAAATTTTACTATAAACTATTTCTCCAAACATCTCCTCTAATTTGTATTAACATAAAAAATGAATTATATACTAAATTTATCACCTTTTGATGATTTTAAAATTATTTAACATACATTATCATTAT
This sequence comes from Camellia lanceoleosa, assembly GCA_025200525.1. Taxonomy (NCBI): domain Eukaryota; kingdom Viridiplantae; phylum Streptophyta; class Magnoliopsida; order Ericales; family Theaceae; genus Camellia; species Camellia lanceoleosa. Next base: position 166,672,690 of record CM045758.1, on the reverse strand, counting down.
TATTGATAATTTTTCATTTTATTTTACATTAAAAGTAGAATCTAACAATCATCGATCTAATTTTATGTTCCGATCCACAAATCCCTCCCAAGAATCCCACCCAGGATCCCGATTTTGATGACTTTGTTCAGAAGTTTAAAAATTGATTATTCATTAAATCACACTTAATATAACAAAATATAAACTCTAGGTAAATAACTTTTAGTTTGAGTCAAATGTTACTATATTTCAATTATACTTCAGGAGGACACTGACACAAATAACAAAATTGTTAATTTAAACATGTAATTTGAATGTAATGATCAAATTAAACTGAACTAAGAAGAAAGAAAGAGCAACAAACAAACCTTTGGTGAGGAGAGGCATCTAAGGGAGAATAAAAGGCATTAACAGCTTCATGAGAGGCTATATCATAAAGCCCAAAGGCCTCATAATGAGGATTTATTTGGCTAGGTGCCATATGTAAGAGGAGCTAATTTTAGCCCACTAAATTAATTAGGCCTAATAGTCCAAGGTTGGTGGGCCTAAATTTATCGCAAGTCAAAGATTAGTGGGCCTGGATTTATCGCCATCAAACGGGCCGAATCGCTCTAAGCCTCAAAAGGGTTCAGATCCACGAACTTAGAGACTTACTCAGGCTCAGACTCGAAAGGGTTCGGATCCACGAATCTAGAGATCTGAAGCACTTGGCTTCGAACGGATTCAGACACAATCTAGAAGCCGCTCCATTAATGAGTCCCAGAACACTTGCGGACAAGGAGCTTTCCTGGATCTACATACCAGAACCATGAGTGTAATGGAGTCCGAATAAAGGACCCGATCCCGAGGACGGTGAGTGGAGATAAATTCACTCTTCGGTTAAACTAGCCTATACCTGGGTCGAGGTGGCACGATCTAGAGGGTCCCTGAGACTACCCCTAACCCTTTGGGATGATTGGGGATCATTGGTTAAGTGTGGCTAAGAAGAAGGGTTGGCCGAGAGGTTGATCTCCTCTTCGGGGTTTTTCTCATCCTCGGAGAGGTCACCTCCTCGGACAAGGTTGTTAGAGAGAATATTTCCTATGTGCCTTGCACATGGGCTCCATCCTACATCATGAGGTGCCTATAAATAGCACCCACCCATAGCTTTACAATGGATGGATTTTGGAGAGACAACTCTTGGGAAAGAACTAATTTCCCTTCTCCATTATCTACCTTGAGAGTGAAAGTGGGAGATCTATGGAAGAGCCTTGCCATTATTTTCTCTCTAGCTACTTTGCCTTCTTCTTCACCCAATCTCTTATCTCCATCATCTCTTTGCTTTTATGTTCTTAGTTGAGACCATCGAAGAATCTAAGCCTCTCATCATCTTCCAAAGAATTCAAATTTTTCTTCAAGAATCTTCGAAGATCTTCGAATTTTTCCAACGACGTTCTTGAACCCCCTTATACATATGGCGACTCTGCTGGGGAGGCGGATTGGTTGATGGTCTCAACAAGATCCAGAATCTACACAACTCTAGTGAAGATAGCGGGAGAAGAAGAAGTTCATCAACAAGGCTCTTCCAGTGATGGTGATGAGAGGACTCAAGTTCAAGACCCACCTCTTATCCTTGAAGCCATTCAAGGACTCCAACACACTCAACAAGAGATTCTCATGACCCTTCAAAATCTCACCCACATCATGTTGGTGATGGGTTCGCATTTCGCACTATCAGTAACAAATGGAGGTCAAGTCAGCACCGACAAACATCAACAACTTCATAGTGATGCTGGAAATGGTCAAAATCGTCAAGACCCACCCCAAATTCTCCTTTAAGTTGCTCAAAATGGTGTGCAAAATCAAGTGTTAGGATGAACAAATCGTGGCCAACCTGCGGTCCATGGATCGCAAAATCATGCACATGGAGGATCGAGCCATGGTCCAACGGTGGTTAGAGGAGTTTCCGGCGAGATGAATGGTGTTCCAACAGCTGTGGAAGTTCAAGGAAGGCCTACAAAAATTTCTCTACAAAATGGTGCTTCATCCATGCCTATTTTTGTTCCACTAATTGTAAATTCTACTCATGCAGCGAGCGGGTCTCCTCTGGTTCCAACGCCAAGTTTGCAAGTCCAACCCGGTATAGCCACGGCGTGAAATAGACTTTATGGGACCCAATTCAATGTCCCACCATCAAATGGCATGTCCATAGGTGCCGATGGCCAATATCATCATGTGTCTTCACTGATGATGAATTCTCAACACCCGAATGGCCAAGTTGCTCCAGTCTCGGTCTTCGAGTCTAGAAGCCAAGTTCCGAGAATACCACCATCAAGTTCTTTCCCTCAACAATTTTTCACTCTCGCCGATGTGCAAGCCATGTTCAATCTCGAACAGGGCAAGAGAACTTCACCCTCTTTGCCTGATCCAGATGTCAAGCCACCATATCCTATCGAGATGTTGAGTTATCCATACCGGAAGGGGTACACGGTGCCGAAGTTTATCAAATTCAATGGCAAGCAAGGAATGCTCGAGAACATGTTGTTTGGTTCATAGAGACTTTAGGGATTCATGGCTCAAATAATGTCCTCCGACTGAGAGAATTCTCCAAGTCCCTCACAGACCGAGCATATAGTTGGTATGTTAACTTGGCCCCAAACTCCATCCAAAATTGAGAGGAGATAGTCAATAAGTTCCACACCAAATTCTTTCAGGTGGTCGAGAAAGTGACCACACTCACCCTGTGTAAGGAAAAGCAATGGGAAGGTGAAGACATTCTCAAATATATGAAAAGGTTCCAAGACAAAGCCGTGGACTGTCACAAGGCTGTTGAAGAAAGCTACTTGATCCAAATCTGTATTGAAGGGGCATTGAACAGGTACAAGATGCTTCTTATTAATCACAAGCTACCCACCTTCTCGGCACTAATTGAAGCATCTTGGAACATCAACATACCTCAGTCTCAGGAGATTAGGTTCGAGACTAGTTATAAAACCAGCTTCAAGACATCCCGAGGACCTTCTATCACTGCGGCTTCCGCATCTTCTACCCGAAAGTCACAGTGGGAGGAATTCAGAGGTCAAAAGAGGAAAAATTTCAAGGATGACACTCCTTTTTTGTGTAGTGTTGAGGAGGTGAAGGCCTTAGTTGAAGAATGGGTGACAGACAGGGAACTGAAGTTGCCTCGTATCAAAGAGCTTTTACCGAAGAAGGACCGCGAGGGCCCTAATTATTGTGTTTTTCACCGATCACTGGGACATCCTATAGAAAAGTGCAAGACACTTAAGTAGAAAGAAAGTCAAAGCAGATGAGCTGGAATTCAAAGAACAGGGGCCCCAGGATATCTTAGAAGACATGGCTATAATGGCGTATGACGGCCATAACCCGAACAGCTGGTAAAAGCTTTCCAAATAACCTTGCAACTCTAGGGGCAAACGTCGACATTCCGTAGAAGAAGTCTATCTATAACATTTACAATTTGTATTTACGACATTGTTCAGTTCTATCTTTCTTATGTTATGAAGAAAATTTATTTCTTCTATATTGTGTATCTCCATTAGAAGTTATTTTCTCTATATTGTGTATCTTCATTGTGTTATGTTGCTTGAGACAATTTTCAATTTTTTGTTGCCCTTCGAAGAAGAAAGAGGAATAATAAAGTCAGTTACCAACTTGAAGGGACCTTTCTTGACACAGTAAAAGTGTACTCCCACTCGGACCTTCGAAAAGCAGCCATTACTTCCATTAGTGTAAGCTTCGAGGGTCTTTCTTGTTGAAGCAGAGTGTGTGTTCCCACTCGGACTTCCGAATAATAGCTCTTGCTTCCATCAGTGCGAGCTTCGAGGGATCTTTCTTGCCAAAGAAAAGAGTGTGCCTTCACTTGGACTTCCAAGGGACAGCCCTTGCTTCCATTTGGACTTCCAAGAGACAACTCTTATTTTCATCAGTGCAAGCTTTGAGGATCTTTCTTGCTGAAGTAGAATGTGTGCTCCCACTCAGACTTTCAAAGAACAGACCTTGTTTCCATCAGTGCGAGCTTCGAGGGATCTTTCTTGCCAAAGAAAAGAGTGTGCCTCCACCCAGACTTCTGAGGGACAGGCCTTGCTTCCATTTGGACTTCCAATGGACAACCCTTATTTTTATCAGTGCGAGCTTTGAGGATCTTTCTTGCTAAAGTAGAGTGTGTGCTCCCACTCATACTTTCGAAGAACAGACCTCGCTTCCATCAATGCAAGCTTCGAGGGTTTTTTCTTGTTGAAGTAGTGTGTGTGCTCCCACTCGGACTTCCGAAGAACATCCCTTACTTCCATCAGAGCAAGCTTCGAGGGTTTTTCTTGATTGAAGCAGAGTGTGTATTTCTACTCAGACCTCCGAAGAGTAGCCATTGCTTCTATTAACACAAGCTTCGAGGGTCTTTCTTGCTGAAGTAGAGTGTGTGCTCCCACTCGAACTTCTAAAGAATAGCCCTTACTTCATCAGTACGAGCTCCGAGGATCTTTCTTGTCAAAGTAGAGTAAACACCTGCTCGAACTCCCGAGGGATAGCCTTTGCTTCCGTTAGCTGCCAAAATAAAAGTGCACATCCACTTGGACTTTCGAGGGACAACCTTGTTTTCGCTTGGACTTCTGAGGGACAGCCTTGCTTCCACTCGAACTTCGGAGACACAATCTTTACTTCTGTTTGTGCAAGCTTGGTAGACTCGGTTGCCTTCCAGAGGGATCTTTCTTGCCGAAGTAGGATGTGTGCTACTATTCGGACTCTTGAGAGACAGCCGTGCTTCTATTTGAACTTTTGAGGGATAGCCCTTACTCGCATTAGTGCGGGTTCTGAGGGCCTCGAGGTCATGGATTTCGTACAAGAATTCATTTTCCTAGTATACAAAATTCAAGTGGGTCATTTTCTCTTGGATTACAGTATTCACTATTAAAGACTCAGTTTATACAAGGCTCTGATTCTGGACAGAGTAAGTTCAGTAACAAATTTCAAGGCTCGAGATCCAAAATATTTTTATTTGAGGATTATATTTCTTATTTGTGAGCGAGATTCAACAAGATTTATATACAATATGAGGATCTCATTCCCTCGGGTTTCGTTTGCAATAACATTTATTTCATTTTGCTCTACAAATTTCAACACAAGGTCAAGCTCTAAAAAATGAATTTCAGGACTACATCTCTCGTACAAATCAGGATTCAATAGAGGCAATAGCTATTTTAAGACAAAAATTGCAGTATCAAAGTTCTAGTCAAGTCAGATCATCAATGGAAGCTCAAATCTCATGCAAAGGTTTCAAAACATATACCCTCAAAACAAGTCAAAGATACTAAACCAAGATTTAATAGAGCACCTGGTTATCTCAAATCAGAATTACGAGCTTTTAAATAACTCGAGTCCTAAACCAAATCAAGTCTATAATTAGAGATAAGATTTTGGCAAAACAATGAAGTTCAGAAATGGGTTTTGAACAAAAGCTTGTCTATAGATCCAGAGCGATGAAGAAGAATAAAGTTTGTTAAACAAAGACCAAGGTTCATCAAAACGAAGAGCTGGCTTGGGTCCAAAAACAATCAAGGCCAAAAGCAGCGACGTGTGTGGGTGGTGCTGGACAGCCGAGGCCGGCGGTAAAGTTGCAGCAGAAAGGATGGTTTCTGGTTGGTCACAGTTGGCTCACGGCATGACACTATCTGTAGTAGCATCATCCGCCACAGCGTCGTCTATAGCAGCGTCGGCAGCCTGGGTCACAATGTCTGTAGCAAGCAACAACCGTGGCTCATCTTCGGCGACGATGGCGGTACCTAGAGTGGCTATAGGATGGGTTGGCCTTGTGAACAACCGGCATTAGCTTTTGGTCAGCGACTGCGGAGCTTCGTTGAAGAAGAAGAAAAGCAACCTGGGTTGGTCTCTTGATTTAGATAGAGAGAGAGAGAGCGCCGCAACGGCTATGCAATAAAATAAAATAATAAGGAGCCATGCATTAGGGCTTTTGTCCTCTTTCTTAAATAGAAAAAAGAGGGTATAATTCCTTGAATATTCTCTCACAAAAAAATTCTAAGTACATATATATATATATATAAGGGCCCAAGCAGTTTAAGGGTTTTCAATATGAAGAAAGAACAACAGTGGGTTTCCACTTTTTAGAGAAAGAAATGAAAATGGGTTTGGATGATTGGACTTCTCATAATAAAAATTTTTTGCTGATTACATTTCAAAAAGTGAGCTCACATCTGTCCAAAAAGATAGGCCCTGTTTGGTAGAAATATGAAGAATTATATATTATGCTAAACAATTTTATAAATTTTATAACTTTAAGTTGATTTTCAACTTATTCTTAAAGCATCTCCTGCTCCACTCAAAGAATAAGCTGATTTCTGACTTCCACAAAACTAAAAGCTATAAGCTATAAGCATAAGCTAAACCAAACATATCAAAACAGCTTAAATTAAGCTGAAAGCTGAAAATAAGCAGTAACAAACAGGGCCATAAGGACGGTGGATTTTGTCCTTAGCTTCAATATATATACATATATAAATAAATAAAGAACTTGATTGGTTTTAGTGGTTTCAAATATTTGAGAAAGAAATAAAAAAATAGGTTTGACCATTTTCTAGAGGAATTTAATTCTGGATCATTTTTGGTTGGTGAATTATTAATATTTAAAATTTTAATTTTAATTTTTTCTTTTGAGAGAATAAATCAAAGGTATAAAAATATGTTTGCTAAACATGGCATAAGGCTAAACGATTCCTTCTTATCAATATTAGTTGGCAATCTTATCCAAAAGTCATATGAGGACAAATATTCCCAAGAGAATGAAGTGCAGCATAGCCGCAGAAATGGTAATATGTATGTCTGAGAAATTCGAAATTTCTCATACACGCAAGGGGCAAATGTAAGAGGAGCTAATTTGAGCCTACTAAATTAATTAGGCCTAATAGTTCAAGGTTGGTGGGCCTGAATTTATCACAAATCCAAGATTGGTGAGCCCGGATTTATCGCCATCAAACTGGCCAAATCGCTATAAGCCTCAAAAGGGTTCGGATCCACGAACTTAGAGACTTACTCGGGCTCAGACTCGAAAGGGTTCGGATCCACGAATCTAGAGATCCGAAGCACTTGGCTTCGAACGGATTCAGACACAATCTAGAAGCCGCTCCATTAATGAGTCCCAGAACACTTGCGGACAAGGAGCTTTCCTGGATCTACATACCAGAACCATGAGTGTAATGGAGTCCGAATAAAGGACCCGATCCCGAGGACGGTGAGTGGAGATAAATTCACTCTTCGGTTAAACTTGCCTATACCTGGGTCGAGGTGACACGATCTAGAGGGTCCCTGAGACTCGGCAATATTTGCGGCAGGGCATTCTCTTGAACTACCCCTGACCCTTCTACGGCAGGGCGTCCTCTGGGACTACCCCTAACCCTTTGGGATGATTAGGGATCATTGGTTAGGTGTGGCTAAAAAGAAGGGTTGACTAAGAGATTGATCTCCTCTTCGGGGTTTTCCTCATCCTCGGAGAGGTCACCTCATCGGACAAGGTTGTTAGAGAGAATATTTCTCATGTGCCTTGCACATGGGCTCCATCCTACATCATGAGGTGCCTATAAATAGCACCCACCCATAGCTTTACAAGGGATGGATTTTGGAGAGATAACTCTTGGGAAAGAACTAATTTCCCTTCTTCATTATCTACCTTGAGAGTGAAAGTGGGAGATCCATGGGAGAGCCTTGCCATTATTCTCTCTCTAGCTACTTTGCCTTCTTCTTCACCCAATCTCTTATCTCCATCATCTCTTTGCTTTTATGTTCTTAGTTGAGACTATTGAAGAATCTAAGCCTCTCATCATCTTTTAGAGAATTCAAATTTTTCTTCAAGGATCTTCAAAGATCTTCGAATTTTTCCTACGACGTTCTTGAACCCCCCTATACACCATGTACCCACTGCCGGGGATGACGTCGGTGTTCCGCCGCTTGATTTCAACCGGAAGGTCAAAGAGTGACCAGACCACCGCCTTCATCTCCACCGACAGTGCCAAAGGGAGGAATTGATGGTGGTTTGTGATCCTAAAACAACCCAATTCCTCACATGCCTCTATCATCTTCCTTGACTGCCTTGGAAAGTCTTCCAGATCAATCACTGCCACATTACATTGATTGTTTGTGGCCATTTTTTCATATATTTCATTTGATGAAACAGTGGAAATTAAGGACACTTTACTTTCTGAAGCTTGTTTTGAGTTTTGTGCACCAAACAATTACGGAATGATGCTTTGAATTTATGTTGTTGCGGATAGCAACCAATTTTATTTGGGATATGAGTTGATTTTTTGTTTTGTTGATTTCTTATGGGATTAAAAAATTTTATTTGGGATAGGTTTTCTTATTTTCTTATTTTTGTGAGAGAAAAAATGAAATAATTATAAGTTGGATATGACATTTTGTCCTATTTGGCAAAAGTAGTCAATTTTGTCTTGTATGACTATTTTAGAGGAAATTCTATTTCAACACACCTAATTAGATGAAGGCACACATTTAATGAAATATTAATTTGATGACAATTATATCCTAATAAAAAATGACTATAATAGACATCTAACAATACCCATAATATTATATGAAAAAATTCTCTATACACATCTTTTAAGAACAAAAAAATCTCAATATATACCTTCTAAATTAAAAAAATTAAACCCTAATTTTTTATTTTAACAACTGATCACTGCTTATCCTCTCTGAAAAACATGCTATGTATTGCCATTCATCTGTTGATATGTTCGCCACTATTAATACCACTAAGCTGTTGAACACCAATTGCTTCTTCTTTCTTTCTTTCCTTATTACTCTCTCTCTCTCTCTCTCTCTCTCTCTCTCTCTCTCTCTTGTTTTTATTACTAGCTTTTCATTTTTTCTTGTCACTCTCTTTGCTTGTGAATTAGGTCCCATTGAGTAATTAGTCGAACTAATACCATTTATTCGGAAGTTAATTCTGAATTAACTTTATTATTTCAGAAAACCAGTGTTGAAAGCCTCAAACCATAAATCACAAGAATGAAATTGAAGGTTGTATGCCAATGACGTGCACATACATCCGAAAATGATAAATATAATAAGGAAATGGAAATATGCCTTATTTTCAACACTATTTTGGAGGATTTTCAATAGTTTTCAATTAAACTTGTGACGCCCCAAATTTTCTAACATAAATTAGATACATCATCCAACATTCATTAAAAGGATAATAGCAATTTTCCAACCTTTACATCATTGATCTTTAAGGTTTGTACAAAATAATCCCACATGCAAATTATACATTCAATGATATCAAATACATGAATCTATAGTATGTAGAACGACAAATTCAAAAATAAATAAAATGCCCTCAAGGGCTTACACATTCCAAGGCTTAAGCCTGGTTACACAAAAATGATCTCTCGGACCCAAACAGTTATAGCCCTTGGCTAACAAAAAAAAATATACCACAACAAAATAAGAGCCATATGCTCCCAACACACACATCCACGCCCTAACTTGGCAGGATCACCACGTCCTTTCCTGCAACAAAATCCCATAAAGGTGAGCACAAAGTCCAGTAAAAAAATTTTAACAAAGTATATACATTTTATACAAACTCCGCAATATGATATGCACATGCCATGCTATGTTTTTAAAGAAAAATCACATTTTTTTTTCTATATCTTTTGAAAAATCATCATACTCATTGAGAACTTGAAATCTCAACAATTCAAAATTTACAATTTAATTCAAAGGGGGCAGTAAATACAACTCAGGTAATCCCTATGTTAGTGTCTGCAAGTAAGCATAACTAGCACTACCAAAACCCCACTTTACCGGTTGCAACCGGTAGGGAAATGGTACCTCTTCCGCGCATGTTTTCGGTCTTTCACCCCGGACACTCGGACCAACTTAATCAATTTCATCTATACCTCCTATCCGGACTTACCAACGTATTTATCCCAAAACATTTCAATAATTCTCATTTCACAATATTTCTTTTTCAATACAAAATTTCAAATCCCAATTCAAAACGTGTAATAACCCAATTGAATGCATATGCCATGCAACAATTATCAATGCAACATAATATTTCTCTACTTTCCAATATCTCTAACAAATATTCTGTAATAATTAAAACTTTTATTTCTCTTTTCCATGCTATCTCACAAAATAGCCACATGTTCATTACAATTCATTAATATATAGCAACATCTCCATAATTCATACATTTCCAACATTTTAGTCATTTCTAGACTATAGCAATTATTTGGACAACAATTTCCAATCTCAACCATTCTCATATGTTATGAAACCATCATCTATATATGTATTTGTATATAGTCAAGAAAATTTTCATTTTCTTTGCTCGTTTTGGCACAAAAAATAATACATTAACTATACCAACCATGTGCTCTCAACTTCTTTTAAAAACCCCCAAATTCCTAGGTTTTTCTCACCACAACAACACACACACCTAAACATTTGAGAGAAATTCTAGAAAAAGAGAACTTCATCCCTCACACAATATAGTTCAAACCTTTAAGAGATTATTTTAAAAGAAACAAAAGTAAACCCACCTTTAAAATTTACTCACATTCTTGAGCCAACACTCAAATTTCAAAGCTATCTAAAAGAGATTTCAAAATTTAACCAAATCTTGCAAAAGCATATATATAACTCTAAGAAAATCCCTACCTTAAGTTTTGAAGAAGGAATGAGATGAAACTCCAAAATCAACGGTGTTGAAACTCGATCTCCACCGCACAAAATGAAGCCCTCGCTTAGTTCTCCAAGATTTGTAAAGGATGTAAGGTCAAAATCCCAATGAATTGGAAGAGACCAAGAGTTTTAAGCGATTTGGTGTAGGAAATGTAGAGAGGAGGAGGATATGGTTTTAGAAAGAGAGAGATATATATGAAAAAAGTGATACACACAGCCCAAGAAGGGAAAAAAAAAAAGGTCGATTTTGAACTCGGCGTCTCGACGCGTCGGCACCCACTCCGCATCTTGTCACGACCCAAACCCCCTATGGGTTTAGCAAATCAGAATCGCCAAGAATCCGAGATTATCAAGGCCTGCTGAACAGTAATACAGTTAAACAGAGTACAGGGCCTGGCGGAAGCCAATACAGTAAATAACTAGTGTCCATTGAGCTGTGAAAATCTGTATGCCAAAAACATTTTTATGCATTCATACAGTTCAAAACAGTACGATCTATACAATCATTTACAAACATACAGTACGGGGACCCAGTCCCTCGATAATAGTACGGTAAAACAGTCTATACGATAGTACAAAACAGTAAGGGGACCGATAGGGGACACAAAAACACCCCAAGCCATAGCATGGCAACTCGAAACCTCGCAGTGAGGCACATAGGCTGGCTTGACAAAACTGGGGACCAACCCACGCTCCTAGCTCCGGCCGTCAGCCGAGAACCTACATATATATATAAACAAAGGAGTTAAAGCCCAATGAATAACATACAACGTAAAGAGGTTATGAATGAATGTCCTACAAGATAATGAAATCATTCATTAAACAAGATTTCATCTTTTCAAGATTTCGATCAATCACCATATGTGGTACATCCATTAGCCTATAAACAAGAGGGTCCAAAGGACCGGGTCTTACAGAACAAAGAATGATGGCCATCAATCCAATAACAGATGGTTCCACAAGGAACCGCAGAGCTCAGAATAAAGAATAAGAAGTGCTAAGGATGCCACAATGTCTGATTGTAATCTGGGACATACATTCATTCAAGAACAATAGCAGTTCAATAAATTCGATTCAAGATTCAAAAGATAACCATTTTGAACATATCTTTACACGATTATTACTCACAGAGATTGGGCTAATAGCAGCTAGAGCGCGTCCCCGAGAGCCAACCCTAAACAGTTAACAAATAGAACACACACTAAGTTCACAGTTGGGAAGGATGATAATTAACTCCCTATTATGCCTCGGTGTGTTCTACATCTATCCTCATTAAGATGTCTTAAACTAGGCCTAAGAATGCCTAGGATGGAATGAGGATGCAAAGATGCGCATGGGAAACAATTTCAGAATTTCAGTGAAACAGGGTCTCCGCTCGAGCTCAGGTTTCCCCGCTCGAGCAGACAAGCAAACAAAGGTCCCCGCTCGAGCGTGACACACAATCCTCCGCTCGAGCGCACATTCATCCGCTCGAGCGGACTGATGAACAGTGCAAGATGCTAGATGCTTGATTTCTCCACTCGAGCGTGAAACACTCCGCTCGAGCGTACTGTAAAACAAGTCGAAGAAAATGCTAGGAGCATGATTTCCCCACTCGAGCGGTTCGCCTCTCGCCGAAAGCAGACATCAAAATACGGAAAATCCAGGTTTGTGTTCCAAGTTCAAAACTCAAGTTTGATGCTCCCAACTCGATCCTCTTGGGCCCATTTTCTGGAAAACTCTTTCAAATACATAGAATAACACGTTTTAAAGCTCAATTTAAGAAATCAAGGCCCAAGGGTGTTTCAATTAAACCCAATTCGAAATCAATTTCATGAACAATTTCAAAACATGACATGCATTATCTTTAAACCAAAATCAAGCTTCAATTCTTGCTCAATTGAGCTCAATAGTTGGAAAACAAAATGAAAACATGGACTTTAACTTAAACATGGACATGCATATACAATCCGCCATGAATTCAACTTCAAAATGCACCAAAATGGCCATGCATGCAACAATGGAGCTCTAATTCAACAATTATGAACAAAATCAAGACTCAAGTTCTCTATAACCATGATACATGCAAGATGGAGCTTAGAAATAACAAGAAGACAATGAATTCACTTACCTAAGTCTCAATTCAGGGTAAGGAAGCTAGATTATGCCAATTATACTTCAATTTCTAAGCAATCTCCAAGCAAGTTCAACAAATGAGCTAAATTCTCTCTTCTCCTTCACTCTCTCTAAGTTTGGTCGGTTGGGCTCTCAATTTGGCTGAGGAAGAGTTTGATCAAGTGTAATTCAAGTCCTCAATTGTGTAGGATAGTGGCCTACTCAATGGCAAAGTCGTAAATAAGCCAAACTATGCAATTTAACTCATTTTAATCTACTTCAATCATTCCTAATCAATTTTCAGATAAATATACCATTAAATCACAATTATTCTACTGATTCCAAAACACTAAACGGTTTCTAATTCGGCCGCCGATAAGGCCTTCAATTAGCAGCTTAAACATATAAATTCAAACAGATAATTAATCAATCAAACAGATGCAATATGCAATTCAATAGATAACTTATTCAATTTCAGTTTCGATTTCAATCAGTTCATTCAGTACTTCAGTTAATCCAATTATCAGTCATTATCAGTTCAGTTTAACAGTAATCAGTACGTAATTCAGTAGGTTATCGATAATCAATACGAGGGTTATTACACGTACATGCGGCATCTCCTCCACACCTCCTTCCGCACCTTGCCTTTTATGTAGAAACTAACCCAAGTCCTTCTCTGCCTCCCGCACATGCGACCCTTTTCCCGCACGTGCGGCCCAAGGCCCCGAACATGCAGCTCTGCCCTCCAGCCAAGAAATCTGCTCAACTCAATCCCAGGCACTCAGGACCCAACCTCGAGCCTTCCGAAACATGAGAAACTAAACATAGAAATAAATAAAAGCAAGGATTTTGAAATAAGCTTCCAAACACAACAAACCTAAAGTTAAACAAAAAGAAATGAGACAAATAATATACCCGGTCATCACAACCTCTCTACCTTAAGAAATTTCGTCCTCGAAATTGAATCAAACTACCCAACAAAGGAAATTCAAGTGATCAAAACCACACTATGACGTTTTCAAATCGCAACATTAATCCTCAACCAAAATTCACCATTATCACTATGGTTACCTTATTAACAACAACCATCCAAAGAAATCATACGCATGAAGTTTTCCAATAAAAGTAGTAATAACCTACAACAACCTCATGCTTGAAACAATAATATACATAACAACGCACTGCTAACAATGTTTTAACACATTTCCCTCGAACAATAAGGAATATTACAAATTAAACAATTAAGCATTTCCAAATAAATCCGGATACTTGGAGCGGACTTTCACCTCCCATTCCCACGTTGCTTCTTCAACCCCATGGTGTCTTCACAACACCTTTACCAATGGTATAGTCTTGCCCCGTAGAAATTGCTCTCAGGTATCTAATATTTAAACCGGTCGCTCTTCGTAAGAGGTATCCTCATCTACCTCCAAATCAACCCAATCAAGCACATGAGAAGGGTCGGGCTCATACTTCCTAAGCATAGATACGTGAAACACATTGTGAACTCCTGAAAGTTGCAGAGGTAAAGCTAACCGGTATGCTACTTCCTCAATTCTCTCTAATATCTCGAAAGGCCCAATGAACCTCGGAGACAATTTACCACTCTTACCGAATCTCATCAAACCCCGTCTTGGCAAGATTTTAAGGAACACATGATCACCAACTTCGAAAGATAAAGGTCATATCCTCTTATCAGCATAACTCTTCTATCGGCTTTGAGTCGTAGCTAACCTCTTCCTAATGAGAGCTACTTTCTCAGTCGTCTCTCTAACAATTTCTAGACCCAACAATGGTGCATCACCCACCTCGGCCCAACAAACTGGTGACCTACAAGGTCGGCCATACAAGGCCTCAAATGGTGCCATCTCGATGCTAGTTTGATAACTATTGTTATAGGCGAACTCAATTAATGGTAGGTGCCTCTCCCAAGACCCTTTAAAATCAAGGACGCAAGCTTTAAGCATGCCCTCCAAAATCTAAATAATACGTTTCGACTGTCCATCAGTTTGGTGGTGGTAAACGGTGCTAAAAGTCAATTTAGTTCCAAATGCCTCTTGAAGGCTTTGCCACAATCGGGCAGTAAGATAAGGATCTCTATCCGATACAATGGTTATAAGAACCCCATGAAGTCAAACTATCTCTCTAATGTACAACTATGCCAAGTGCTCAACAAAGTCGCTGGTGTGCATCGGGAATGAAATGCGTAGACTTAGTCAACCTATCAACAATCATCCAAATGGCATCATTGCCCCGCTGTGTTCTAGGGAGCCCAACTTCAAAATCCATGGTAACGTACTCCCACTTCCACTCGGCTATCGATAAGGGTTGTAACAAACTCGCTGATCTTTGGTGTTCGACCTTCACTTGTTGACAAGTAAGGCACTTCGATATAAAGGAAGCGACATCCCGTTTCATACCCCTCCACCAAAACTGACGACTAAGATCATGATACATTTTGGTACCTGCCGGATGTACCACAAGGCGTGAGTCATGGAACTCCCGAAGCACGTTCTCTTTGCAGGATTCTGGTACAAACAAATGGTCTAGATAACGTATACTCAAATCCGAGCGAATGTTCAAACCTTTCTCTTCCTTCCCATTGGAAATTCTATATCGGATTGACTCCTCTTCACGGTCCCCTTGTTGCGCCTCTATGACTTTACTAATCAAGGTAGGTTGAGCACTCATGGTAAACAAGGTGGCACTCTCACTAGACTCACCCAAGTGCAAGTCAAACTTGCCGATATCACCTAGCATGACCCATTCCCGAATGGCCACACTTGCTAAACTTCTCACGGATTTCCAACTCAAGGCGTCGGCCACTACATTGGCTTTCCCCGAATGATAGTTTAACTCGAAGTCATAATCCTCCATAAATTCCATCTACCTCCGTTGGCGTAAATTCAAGTCTTTTGAGGAAAACAAATACTTTAGGCTCTTATGATCGGAGAAAACCTCAAACTTCTCGCCATACAAATAATGTTTTCAAATTTTCAAGGCAAAAATCACCGCTGCTAATTCTAAGTAGTGGGTGGGGTAGTTCCGAGACACAACCAAGCCTATTCCGAGACACAACCGCTGATCTCTCAGACCCAAATAGTTATAGCCCTTGGCTAACAAAAAAAAATATACCACAACAAAATAAGAGCCCTATGCTCCCAACACATACATCCACACCCTAACTTGGCAGGATCACCACATCCTTTCCTACACCAAAATCCCATAGGGGTGAGCACAAAGCCCAGTAGAAATTTCTTAACAAAGTATATACATTTTATACAAACTCCGTAATATAATATGCACGTGACATGCCATGCTTTTAAAGAAAAATCACATTTTTTTTACATCTTTTAAAAAATCATCATACTCACTGATAACTTGAAATCTCAACAATTCAAAATTTACAATTTAATTCAAAGGGGGCGATAAATACGACTCAGGTAATCCCTAGGTTGGTATCTACAAGTAAGCATAACTAGCACTACCAAAACCCCACTTTACCGGTTGCTAATTGTAAGGGAAGTGGTACCTCCTCTATGCATGTTTTCGATTTTTCACCCCGAACACTTAGGCCAACTTAATCAATTTCCTCTACACCTCTTATCCGGACTGTGGGAGCCGAATAAATGGATAAATCGGAAGGGGCATATTTTAGTAGATTGACATTAACCGGCCGCATCCTGCAGACTTTAGCCGGCTGCACCCTGCAAGACTAGGATGAGCCGAACACAATACGTAAGCCGATTGAGAAAGGATCTTTAAGGCCGAATGGAAGAACGGGTAATGATTGAAAAGTAGGCCCAGGCCCCGAGGCCTCAGAAGGAACAGATATAAATAGAGAAGCAGCGTTCTTGGAATGGTATGTAAGAATCACTTCACTAAACTTAGTAAAACAAGCTTTCTTGAGTATAAGAACTGACTTGCCCGTCAGAGTGCTAACCCCGGCACCCCCGACCGGAGTGTTTGTCTTTGCAGGTGACTAAGCTGAGGATCAAGAGCGTCTCTCAGGATCTGAAGAGTATTTCCAAAACCACTTCCCTATACGGACTTACCAACGTATTTACCCCAAAACATTTCAATAATTCTCGTTTCATAATATTTCTTTTTCAATACAAAATTTCAAATCCCAATTCAAAATGTGTAACAACCCAATTGAATGGATATGCCATGCAACAATTATCAATGCCACATAATATTTCTCTACTTTCCAATATCTCTAACAAATATTCCGTAATAACCAAAACTTTTATTTCTCCTTTCAATGCTATCTCACAAAATAGCCACATGTTCACTACAATTCATTAATATATAGCAACATTTCCATAAGTCATACATTCCCAACATTTTAATCATTTCTAGACTATAGCAATTATTTGGACAACAATTTTCAATCTCAACAATTCTCATATGTTATGAAACCATCATCTATATATGTATTTGTATATAGTCAAGAAATTTTCCATTTTCTTTACTCATTTTGGCACATAAAAAAATATATTAACTATACCAATCATGTGCTCTCAACTTCTTTTAAAAACCCCAAAATTCCTAGGTTTTTCTCACCACAACAACACACACGCCCAAACATTTGATAGAAATTCTAAAAAAATAGAACACCATCCCTCACCCAATGTAGTTCAAACCCTTAAGAGATTATTTTAAAAGAAACAAGGGTAAACCCACTTTTAAAATTTACTCACATTCTTGAGCCAATACTCAAATTTCAAAGCTATCTAAAAGAGATTTCGAAATTTAACAAAATCTTGCAAAAACATATATATAACTCTAAAAAAATCCCTACCTTAACTTTTGAAGAAGGAATGAGGTGAAACTCCAAAATCAACGATGTTAAAACTCGATCTCCACCGCACAAAATGAAGTCGTCGCTTAGTTATCCAAGATTTGCAAAGAATGTAAGGTCAAAATCCCAATGAATTGGAAGAGATCAAAAGCTTTAAGAGATTTGGTGTAGGAAATGTAGAGAGAAGGAGGAGGATATGGTTTCTAGAGCGAGAGAGATATGAAAAAAGTGATACACACAGCCCAAGAAGGGAAGAAAAAGCTAATTTTCGGACTCAATGTCTCTCGCACGTGCGGCACCCACTCACGCACGTGTGGAGCGTGCCTCCTGCACATGCGGCACTGATCCCCGCACGTGCAACTCTACCCTTTAGCCAAGAAATCTGCTCAACTCAACCCCAAGCACTCCGAACCCAACCTCGCACCTTCCGAAACACGAGAAACTAGGCACAGAAATAAATAAAAGCAAGGATTTTGAAATAAGCTTCCAAACACAATAAATCCAAAGTTAAACAAAGAGAAATGAGACGAATAATATACCCGGTCATCACAGAGCTCTTCTATACAAGTCTTTAATGGAGCGAATTTCACTTCAAACCAAAGTCTTCAAGGGCGTGGGTGGGTCTACAAATGTGGAAGTGGGGTCAATCAAAAGTGTGTGGAAATGAGGGTTAGTGGTGTGTGTATAATAGTTATGAGTGAATGATATAATTATAACTTTAAGTGTGTGGACTGAGAAAATTAATTAATAATCAAATTAGTAGGCGTGTATATTGAGACCAGATGTGCCATGAGCTAATTAGGTGTGTAGAAATAAAATTTTCCCTATTTTAGCACAAATGTGTATCCCAAACGGAGCCAAAATGTCTTTTTATGTTATGGGTTTGTTTGGAAAATGGCGTTTTTAGTCATTTTAATTAAAATATAATATGAAAAAACTTAAAGTGTTTAAAAATAATTTTTTATTTTTTTATTAATAAACCTACCAAAAAATAGAGAGAATAAAAAAAAATCAACTTGTTTGGTTTTAAAACTCAAGATTCACTTTTTAGAAAATTGAATTTTTTTTTTATTTTCTATGTTTTTTGGTTTTTGCTAAATTTTTTTAATAATTTAAGCAATTTTTTTAATTTTTAGATAACCTAACATAAATACACTTAAAACGTATAATATTTATGAAAAAAATCTTTAAAAATTCACTAAATATCAAAAATAAAAAAAAATATTAAAAAATCAATTTATTTTTTATATTCTTGTTTATTTATTGATTTTTAAAAAAAAAATTGCAAATATATTTACTTTTGAGATACATATAAGTACGATGCATCTAAAATAAAATAAAAAATGAAAAAAAAAAAAAATTGCTTCAAATTTTCAAAATATTCACGAAAAACCAAAAAAAAACATAAAAAATAAAAAATAAAAAAACTCAATTTTCATAAAATTGAATTCAAAAAATTGAAGCCAATATTTTTTTATATGATTTTTCTCACTTTTTAACTTTTTTAAATAATTTTTTAAGTAAACTACAAATATACCCCTTGAGGTTTGCTTAAAATACAAAATAGTACTATAGTCTAGTTTCTCAGTCTTATCCAATGAAATTATATGCGAGTATTAGATATACTGAAAAAAGTAGAATTAGATAATTTAAATAATAACAGTTCGCTAGAAAAAATAAAAGAACAAAATAATATATTAATTAAGTTATAAAAAAATACTTAGCGAAAAATTTAAAGACAATCAATTAGAAATTATAAATGAAATCCAACATATAATACTAGATAAGGACAAGTAAATAGTCATTGTAAAAAAATAAGTAAGAAATACTATAAATATTTACCCTTATCTTTATAAAGGAAATTCGCCATAAGAACTGACACCCACTTTTCAATCACAGAATCAAAATTGAAGATTTTTTTAGAATAAAATCTTAATTATATAGGATAATTTATAGGACACTCGGTTCATAAATCCAATTTTGTCTAAAGGCTCACACTCTAAAATACTTTATCTATAAGTAGTGGCAGAGACAGAAAACTAAATCAGAAAGGGCACTTATTAATTATAATTTCAATTTTTTTTTTTCCATAACCAACAATAAGAAGATAATAATAATTTTTGAATTAATATTAAATACAAAAACATAAATAAATTATTACAAAAGTATTTCACATAAAATTTTACAATTAACTTCGAGTAAAATTGAAAAGAAAGTATTGCGTATAACTAATATATCATGGATAATGTAACAAAGTCATATATTGAAGTCTTAAAATAAATTATATAATGGTAAGATAAATTAAATTTTTACAAAATTTAAGTAAAAATTTCATATAATAGTGATATCACGTCATCATTGACATATGATATCACTAACTAATAGTAAAGTAACATATAAAAGGTAAACTCCATATACAAATATAACTAATACTCTAGTAACTTATATATATATATATATAGTGAGATTAATTATATTTATATATCAATAATGATGGATATTACCTTTATATTGAGATTTTTTTACAAAATTTTCATACATAAAAGTATAATTTGTTATAATCCCTTCATTTTCAATAAAATAATCACTATTGTTCTCATAAATTTAGAAATGTCATTGACATTTTATTCTAAATATTATTTTTGTTTAAAATTTATTTACATATATATATATATATATATATGTCAAAAAAAAAATTATAAATCCAAAACCCAAGGGGGACACGTAACCCGCCTGGCCTCTATGTGGCTCCACCACTGTCTATAAAGACAAACTTCTATAAACTGACCAAATTATCCATGTATATATATTTAGGTTATACAGTGGGAAAAAAAAATCAAATCTCTCTTCTCTCTCTTCAAAAAATCAAACTCTCTCTCTTTCTCTTTTCATCTCCAACACCATCGCCACTGTCCCAACACCACCGTTTCCGACACCACCCCCAACACTATCGGCATCATCTCAACTATCACTCTCTTCTCTCTCATCTCTCCTCTCTCTTTCTCTTCATCTCCGACACCATCACCATTGTCATTTCGCATCCCTCCAATACCACCGTGGTTGTCTCAACAGCCGACAATCCTAGATTTGAAACAGATCTGTGATCTCCGATATGCTCTCTCCAATCTGGTCTCTACCTCGATCTTTGATTTCGAATCTATTGCTGTTGTTGTTCGAATTGGTAAGTTTTAGTGAGAGATAGTAATTGGCATTGGATAAAGATGGGGTGATGGTCAATGTTAAAACAAGAGTCACAGTTACAATGGAAGTGGATGAGGCTTGGGTCCATTTATATATAAGAACACAAAGGCAACAGTAAAGCTTACTATTCTATATATATATATATATTGGTTTCATTGTTAAAACAAGAGTTTACAGTGGAGGTGGATGAGGCTTGGGTCCATTTATATATAAGAATACAAAAGCAACAGTAGAACTTACTATTCTAATTAATCTATTTCTTCATTGCAAAATAGGAAGTTCATATATATATATATATACACACACACATTTGATTTGTTTATTTATTTTTATGTTTTTGGTGCTTTGGATTTGAAACTGTTCAATCCAAATCTAGATACATTTGACGTTTTTTAATTTTTTTGTAGTTATTGATTGTTGTTGATGTTGATGAAACAGATTGTAGATAGATAGGCTCAACAGATTCATTTATTTTTGGATTCGCACATAGAGAGAAAGTAGGTTCAACAGATTATATGTAAAAGCTGAACAAATAGGTCAACAAATTCAACAACTAAAAAAATAAGATTAAACTTTGAACAGATGTTTGATTGCTCTACAAAAATTTTATAGATCAAAATTATACATATGAAAATTTGTACAAATAAAATTTGGATAGAAAATTTGTACAAATAAAAATATTGAACAGATAAAAAATTAAATAGGTAAAATTTGGACAGATAAAAATTGGACAAATAGAAACTTTGCACAAAAAAAATTGAATAGATAGAAAATTTACACACAAAAAAATGAAGAGATAGACAAAAAAATTTGAACAAATAAATAAATTTTAACAAATAGACAAAAAATTGAACGGATAGATAAATTTCAACATATAGACAAAAAAAAATTAAACAAATAGATATAAATTTGAACAGATGGTCAACAAAAAGTTAAACAAATAAAAAAAATTCAATGGGTAAAATTGGAAACAAAATATCTTCTAGGATTTCTCACGAAATTATTTCACAAAGTGTGGACCTCTCACCAAAAAAAAAAAAAAAATCACTGAACTTAATTCCTTAGACAATTGGTAGAGTGGATTTTTCATCAATCTTCCCTAATTTATAACACAAAATAAATTCAATCAATAATTTAGAGACTAAGTAAACTCAATCGATAGTTCAAAAATTAAGTAGACAATTTGATGGTAATTAGAGGTAGAAAATGTAATAAATCCTTTGGTTTATTTTAATTTTGTCTCTACAACTAATGTCATTTTTTTTCTATTTCACACTTTTTTATTTAATTCATAAATGATATTAAAATGAAACATTTACAATTACAATGACGAAAGTCAACTACAACATACATATATATATATATATATATAATTTATTGTGAGGTATATTGTACACTCAGAATATTGTAAGGAGTTTTTTACGGAGGCTATTGGCCTCGGCTTACTGCCAAAAACAAAAACGAAGAATCATGGTGGGATTAAGTGGTTTTTTTCTTTTTTCCTTTTTTTTTTTTTTTTTTTTGCAATTCTTATTGTGTATAGTGGATTTTCATTCTTTTTCTCCTTTGTGAATCTAGGCATCTTGCCGAACCATGTATATATTTGGTATTTGTGTGTAATTGTTCTTATTGTTTACTAATTTATTGTGTGATTAGAACTACAATTTTACACAACATAATTAATACAAAACAACTCCCAAAGTTGAAGTTATGTAAGATTATAGGATCTATATATAAGAAATCAAAACATTATAAATATAATTAATTATTAAAATATAAATTTAGATACATACCATTTGATTATGCCATTGTCTTGAGTTTTACTTTCTTGAAAGAAAATGATATTCACAATCGAAAAACCTTAGCACCGACTCTTCGCCTCCTTCTCCTATATCTTTCACATTGATTTTCAATAGGACTAACAACTCTTGATTTACATATATATAGATATAGGTAAATCCTAATAGGATAGAAAAGAAAAACGAGCCTAAATAAATAGTTATTGAGCCCTCCCATTAAAGAACTCAAATAATCCAAACAAGCCTTGCACCTCCATACCACAGACCTATAATAAATTTACTAAGATGGACTATAGCACAAAACTTTTTGGATCACAAGATTAATTTGAGCTCATATCAATCAATTTGTCTGAATCACTTCAACTCATTTTTCACAAATCAAAATGAAACATAATTAATGACATTTCAATTAAAAATAAATTCTTACATAAAAAGATCCTAACATATACCCACAAAATAAAAACCATACGTAAGAAGATTCGAATTACTGATATGCTAGTAAAATTCGGAGGTATTGAGAATTTTTCCTACCACATAGTACTTGTGGAAAGAAACCTACCTTTGGAGAGGAAAGGCATCCAACTGACTACAAAAGGCATCAACGGCTTGAGCAGATGCCATGTCATATAGGCCTGAGACCTCAAATTAAGAGCATCTCCAACGTTAATAAGCATTTTACTTATTTAAATATTATT
This sequence comes from Camellia lanceoleosa, assembly GCA_025200525.1. NCBI lineage: Eukaryota > Viridiplantae > Streptophyta > Magnoliopsida > Ericales > Theaceae > Camellia > Camellia lanceoleosa. The sequence continues at coordinate 166,649,405 of CM045758.1, read as the reverse complement.
ATAAAATATACATTTTATTTTGCCTATCAACTGTTTCATGTTTCTATTCCAACCATGCTCTTTATTTTAGCTATTCATCCAAATATTATTAATTTTATAAAATGTCACATCAGTAACAAAGATGGAGGGAAATAATTCTAATGATTAAATACATTTTGTCTAATCTTGAAGGCTAGCTACATATAGCTAGTGAATGTGAGTTGAGCTAAAATGCTTAATTACATGCCTAGTGCATTGGAGTTGAAAAAAGTGTGTCATACTAAGCATTTTACCTAACAAATATTATATGTCTAGTGCGTTGGAGATGCTCTAAGGATTGAATTGGATAGGTTCCCACTGCTGCTTATCACGTCCTTGTTCCGCCGCTTAATTTCTGCCGGAAGCTCCATTGGTGACTGCGTCACCGCCTTCACCAGCGTCGGCGGCAGGAATTTGACGGTGGTTGATGATCCTAAAACAACCAAATTCCTCACATGCCTCTTATCATTTTCTTTGACTGACCTGGAAAGTCTTCAAGATCAATTACAGGGACATTGTTTTCTTATTTTCGACGATGATGATGATTGGAAATTATGGTTATGGGTACTTTGCAACCAACAATTTTAAAAGATGCTCTGAATAAATTTTTATGGGAAGCAAAATGTCAATACAATTTTGATTGATAGTTCGAAATTTTTTCCCCCGAATCTCCCTAATTTTCATTTTAAGTAAACTGTTTTTTTTTTTTTTTTTTTACTTGCCTTGCATTTTTTTTTTTTTACCCGAAATAGCAATTTCGGGGGATTCGGGGGCACCTCCTGAGCTCCCCCGCTTTTCCATGTCCATACTATACTTTTGGTTTGGTTTGGTTTGATTTGTTGTGGTTTACAACGAGGTGTTTAGAATGTTGATTATTTTAGTATATTATTTTATTTTTTAGTTATTTTAGTAAGTTAAAATAATTATATTTGAAAAGAGAGTTGAATTTTTTTATAGTTGAATGTGATATTTGTGAGAAAAAAATAATTATGACTTTAATGTGACATTTTATTTTATTGATTATTTTAGTCTATTTTGTCTTTAGTGTTATTTTAGCCAAAAAAGCCAACCATTTTTCTTCCCAAACATTATTTGTGCCTAAATTATTGTCATTTTTTTTAGGAGTAATGTTATGGTACACACTCTATGTAAATTATACTATTTGTGAATCTAATTATTACAAATAATATAACTCAACACTGTAGAAGTCATAATTAAGAATAATAAAAAAAATAAATTATAATCAAACAACACATAAAATATAATAAAAAATCTCTAAAATTATAACTAAAATAATATCATAATTAATATTATAATGAATCAAAACTAATAACACAATATATTATACCCAAAGATCTCAAAATCCGTGAAAAATGATACAGCCCATAAAGTTTCCCCCTTTTTTTTAGACATATGAACACGACAACAAAAAGTATAAGAAAAGACAACTTTTGGGAGAAAGAAAAAAATTTAAGTGCAAAAGTCCTAAACTTATATTATTTTATTTTTTGGGGAAAAAAATAATTTTAATTTTTTTTTTTTTTTTTTTTTTTTTTGTGTGTGTGTGTTTAGTTTTATCAAGTTAATTTATATTCATTTTTTAAAAGTTCAATTATACACGAGACATTGACGAGCGGAATTTAGGCCAAATCCACACTAAAAAAATAAAGAAATTTTGTGTCCAAGAACGACTAGGCGGAGCTTAAAAATCTATCCCATACCTGATACTAAAGCTCCATTCCAGTCGTTCAATAAACTCATATATTAAATAAAAAATAAATTTTATAAAATAAAAAATGAATAGCATCAAATAAAAAAATTATAAAATAAAAAATCAATAGCATTGTAGTTAAGTTGCAATAAAAATTAGTTTTGTTCATTATATTCAAAGTTCAAAGCTTGGTAAGTATATTTTCATCGTAAGTGTAATTTTTTTACTCAAAACAAAAATTAAATTATATAAAATGTATATAGAGATTTATATTTTACATATAATTTATAAAAATATATATATTAATAATTTAGTTAAACTAATATAGGTAGGCCCACTTAAGGCCCAATCCTTATTGGCATAGGTAGGCCATAGGGGTTTTTGACCCACCACTTAAGGCCCAATCCATTATTCAAATACTAAAACTCAACGTTCTTGGAACCCAGCGTTGCACCAAGGACCAATGACATTCAGACACTTGTCAAGAGAAGAACCAGTCACATAATCAAACAAAGATTTTACAAAGTTATTGCACCACACATCAACCATTAATGGGGTTTCCTGCAGCATTTATTACGATAACCCCTTTACGACGGAACAGGACAGCCTCACCATGAACAAGGCAAGCTAGGACATAAACTTTCAGCAAACATGACAGGTCAGAGTGGACAAGGAAATGATGAGCAAAGGATATAAGCAGGCTTCTAAGACAAGGAGAAGGTTAAGTTCCTTATCACCATCTTATCTCTATACTCCGTTGATCTCTCCTCTCTAACTTGTTCGTCGGAGGGTTCGCTAGGGGACTCTCGTTCCCCGTTAAACTCTTGTGCAGGTTTCTCAGCGGACTAGCGATCAAACAACTGTGTGGGAAGCCTGGATCAACCTGACCCGTTATTCAAATATAAATAGTATCATCAGTTGGCACCGTCTGTGGGAAACCTTTTGCTCCATGTGGCAACTGTACTCATTGTCGCTGGAGACCTATTCCCGATAATCCCCACCTGCCACCCACCAAGGTGGATGGTCACAACTAAATCCATGGCTTCTCAAGACAACGTTGCTGACCCCCAAGCCGATCCTCCTAACCCAAACAACCCACCGCAATATTTCACAGAACTCACCAACAGCATTAACCTCCTAGCCGAGCAAAACCAAGCCCCGATTAATGTTTTGCTTCAACGAGACCTCCCTGTGCCTCATCCACTACCTCAAGATATCCCACCCAATCGAGAACGAACCCCGAGCCATCATTTTCAACACTCCCACCCCTTTAACTTGGAGGGTTTGTGACCCCCACTCCAAGATATGAACCCGCCACCCCCGGCTCCACATCCACCAGTCCAAGCACCTACTCTCGAGAAAGAGGCCAATAGTGTCCATCCTCCATTCCATTCTGGTGTTAACAATGTTCCTATTTGGGATGCGGAACTCCAAGCCATAAAACTCCAACTTCAAGAGTCATGTAGAACATGCAGAACCACAGCCAACTCACCATTCGTCGCCTCCATCAGGGACAAGCCCCTATCTCCTAAGTTCAAAATGCCCTCGATCGACTCTTTCGACGATACAACGGACCCAGTCGACCACTTGGAGACTTACAGGACCCTGATGGTCCTCCATGCATTCCCTGATGAGATCATGTGTCGGGCTTTTCCCGTAACACTTAAGGGGTCGACCCGACTGTGGTTTAGTTAGCTACTGACCGACTCTGTCTCTACTTTCTAGTACTTAAGTGACTCCTTTCTCAGCCACTTCATTGGTGCCTAGTGCCAGCGGCGTCCGGCAATCCAACTCCTCAACATCCGTCAGTCGGAGGGGGAGTCATTGCGCAGCTTCGTCACCCGTTTCAACACAGAAGCCTTGCAGGTGGCAGACAACGATGACAAAGTCATTCTCACGACTTTCATTGCCAGTTTACGATCATCCGATTTCCTTTTTTCCCTCTCTAAAAACCCTCCAACCTCCATGGCAACCCTCATTTCCAAAGCCCAAAAGTACATAAACGCTGAAGATTCACTAGCCGCCCGACAAAATTTCATAACTAAAAACCCAACCCTCAAAGAGAAGAAAAAGGAATCTGAAACCAGAACCACCCAGTATACATAACAAACACCCCAGTATACCAACCGAACAGCTCGCACCGACCGATCGACACCTGCCCGACCGCCCGGTCGATTCAAACGATACACACCCCTCAACTTCCCTATGGAACAAATCTTGAACGAGATCCAGTGAGATTACAACTTGAAATGGCCACAACCCTCACGGTCTCCGTCCACCCAGCGAAACCAATCCAAATATTGCCGTTTCTATTAGGACCACGGCCACAACACCGAGGAATGTGTTAACCTTAAAGACCAGGTAGAAAGCTTGATACGCTAGGGACGCCTCAATCGGTTCAAGACAGCCCATCCCCAGCAATGGCCGAGGACCGAACCTGCTAGGGACAACCGCCGACACACTTCTCCCCGACAACCCGCACACCCTAACCAAGGCAATGATCGCCCCCGCCGCAACCCCAAGCACAAGGCAACCCTGCTCCCCCGGTTGAAGAGATCAGAGTCATTGCTGGCGGACTTGCATGCGGGAGATCGTCCCGTTCGGCCCAGCGAGCCGAACTCAGAAAAATCAGGCAGGGCTCCGACAAAGAAGTCGCGACTTTGGAATGCCCCCTCAAACATCTCAAACAGTGGATGGAGCCCATCACCTTTATGAAGGCCGATTGTACAAGCATCTGTTACCCTCACGATGACCATCTCGTCATCTCTGCTCTCCTGTCCAATTACAAAGTCAGACGGGTGCTTGTCGACAACGGCAGTTCCTCAAACATTATCTTCTTAAATGTCTATCGCCAGCTCAAGGTCGGGGAAGAAAGTTTGTTGCCTCTCCAAACCCCACTAGTCGGCTTCACTGGGGATCGAGTGACCTCCATAGGCTCCATCGATCTTCCCATTACCATTGGAGAGTATCCGCAGCAAACCACCAAGTTGCTCACTTTCCTCATCGTCGACTGTCCCTCTGCTTATAACATCATCCTCGGTCGCACCGCCCTTAACGCCTTTTAAGCTGTCACATCCACATATCATCTGGCCATGAAATTCCCTACCGACCTCGTGGTCAGCACCGTGAGGGGAGAGCAGACTGTGGCCAGAGAATGCTACGTCGCTTCTCTCAAAGAAGTCAAGCTGAAGGAGGCTATGATCATCGAAGGCCTCGACGTCAGAGACGAAGACGAGTTAGTCGGAGGGGAACCAGTGGAAGAACTTGTTGAGGTCCCCATCGACCCCTCCAACCCAACAAAAATAGACAAGATTGGCAGCTAACTATCCTCCCAAGCCAAGGCCGACCTTACAGCTCTCCTAATCGAACACAGCGATGTGTTTGCCTGAACCCATTCCAACATGTCGAGTATTGATCCCTCCTTCATCACTCATCGTCTCAGCATCGAGCCCCATTCTGACATTTTCGCCAGAAGCAACGTATCTTTCACTCGGACCGCAATGCTTTTATTGCTTCCGAGGTAGACAAACTATTGGAGGCACGGTTTGTCAAGAACATAGACTACCCCAGATGGCTGTCGAATATGGTCCTAGTCCGTAAAAACAATGGAAAATGGCAGCTCTACGTCGACTACTCCGACCTTAACTGAGCTTGCCCCAAAGATAGCTACCCTCTCCCTCGTATCGATCTACTTGTCGACACCACTGCCGACCATCAGATGCTCAATTTCATGGACACCTTCTCCAGCTACAATCAAATCCTGATGCACCTAGCTAACCAGGAACACACCTCATTCATCACTGACCGGGGAACTTACCACTATCGTGTTATGCCATTCGGGTTGAAAAATGCCGGAGCAACTTACCAACGGTTAGTCAATGCCATATTTCATCGCCAGATTGGTCGGAACATGAAGGTGTACGTTGACGACATGCTTGTCAAAAGCAAACTCTCTTCTGATCATCTGACAGACCTGCGGGAGACTTTCGACACCTTACGCAAGTATCAAATGAAGCTGAATCCGGAGAAGTACGCCTTCGGCATAAGATCTGAAAAATTCTTGGGTTTTATGGTCAGTCAACGGGGTATCGAGGCCAACCCCGAAAAGATCAAGGCCTTGATAGAAATGCAGTCACCTCAAACAATTAAAGAGGTCCAAAGGCTTACCAGCAAAGTCACCGCCCTCAACCATTTTATTTCCTGCGCCACAGACAAGTGCCTCCCCTTTTTCAAAGTCGTTCGGTAGGCCTTTGAGTGGACCGCCGAATCCGAAGAGGCTTTTCAACAATTGAAGTAGTGCATGGCCAACCCCCTTACTCTCTCAGGCGCTCTCTGGCGAGACCCTCTTTCTCTACTTAGCCGTATCGAACACCGTAGTCAGCACGGCCCTCATCAAGGAGAACGGCTTAGTACAACGTCCGATTTATTACATTAGCCGAGCTCTTAGGGGGGCCGAACAAAACTACCCTCTACTGGAAAAAATGGCCCTTGCCTTGGTCATAGCCTCAAGACGACCCCAACCTTATTTCCAAGCTCACTCCATAGTGGTCCCCACTGACCAACCTTTGAAGAAGGTAATGCAACAACCAGAGTCGTCTGGCAAACTCAAACAATGGTCTGTCGAGCTCAGCCAATTTGAAATCCCTTACCGACCTCGAACAGCGATCAAAGGACAAGTTATTACTGATTTTATCTTGGAATTCACCAATCCCACTCCCACTACACCCCCTCAGCCCAGGCAACTCAACACTGAGACAGAAGATCCCCACTCCTGGACCCTCAATGTCGATGGATCATCCTGTAAAGAACGCAGTGGGGCTGGTCTCATCCTTACCACCCCCAAGGGCAGTTATTTCAAGTGTGCTCTCCGCTTCATATTCGACGCGAGCAATAATGAGGCCGAGTATGAGACCTTGATAGTAGGTCTTCGCCTAACCAGAGACATTGGTGTGAGCCATATCCAAGTGTTCAGTGATTCTCAATTGATTGTCAGACAGATTATAAGGGAATTCGACACAAAGGAAGACACCATGCGTGCCTATAAGGATGTTACACTCCCCCTTGTTCGCCTTTTCAACACTTTCCACATCAAACATATCCCTCGGTCAGAAAACTCCAAGGCAGATGAAATGGCTCAATTAGCCTCTACCGACCACTCAGACCTCAGCCATAGCGTCCGTCTTGAATACCTGGCCCACCCGGCTACTTCGCCAACCCAGTAGGAGGTCCACTTCCTCCAAAATGAACCTATCCCATGGGCGGCGAACATCCTTCTGTTTTTGACAAGGGGGGAGTTGCCAGCCGACAAACAGCAGGCCGCTAAAGTCAGAGCCCAGTCGTCTAATTACATCATCATCAGCGGCCTACTGTACAAACGTAGATTTTCACGCCCATACCTCAAGTGCCTCAGTCCAACTCAAGAGACCTATGTGATGAGGGAAGTCCACGAGGGTGTATATAGTAATCATTCGGGTGCCAGATTGCTGGCCCATAAAATACTTCGCACCGGCTACTTCTGGCCTACTCTCAACCAAGATGCTACTGAATTCGTGCTTAAGTGTGATAAGTGCTAGCACTTTGCCAACATCCCCCTATGCTCCCCCTACAGAACTAATTACACTAAGCAGCCCCTACCCATTCGCCATGTGAGGCATCGACTTAGTTGGTCCATTACCTACCGGCAGGGGCCAAACCAAGTTCGCTATAGTCGCCATTGATTACTTCACCAAATGGGTGGAAGTGGAACCCCTCGCCATAATTATTGAACGGAACACAACCAGATTTATCTGGCAGTCGATCGTATGCCGATTTGGAATCCCTCAAGCCATAGTTTCAAACAACGGCAAACAATTCGACAATGCCAAGTTCAGGAAATTCTGTGCAGAGCTCCACATTCAACCATGTTTTTCTTCCCCAGGTCATCCCCAAGCTAATGGACAAGTAGAGGTCACCAACCGCTCTCTCTTGAAGATCATCAAAACTAAGTTGGAAGCCGCTAAGGAACTCTGGGCTGAGGAATTACCAAACGTACTCTGGGCCTATCGTACTACCGCCCGAACCCCTACTAGGGAGACCTCTTTCACTTAACATACGACACTGAGGCAGTCATCCCAGTGGAAATCAGCCTGCCGACCCCGAAGGTTTTACATCCAGATCCAGAAATAACCGAAGAATAGCGTCGGGCTGACTTAGACCTAATTGAAGAGCTTTAAGAGACCACTGCTATCAGACGGGCCTCATATCAACAGAAAATGAAAACACACTATAACCGTAAAGTCTGACAGAGGGAGTTCGCCGTAAGGGACCTTGTCTTGCGCAAAGCGACTCTTGCCACCAAAAATCTCGCCGAGGGAAAACTAGCAGCCAAATGGAAAGGACCTTACGTCGTTAAAGCCAAACCTCGCCCAAGCACTTACCGACTCCAAGACATGGAAGGCAGAGACCTCCCCCATCCGTGGAATGCTGAACACTTGAAGAGTTATTTCCAGTAAAATGATTTTTCATATTTTTGTACCACTCCATTGTTGCTTTTTCCTTTTTGTATTGCTCCATTGGTGTAAACTTATGATCCACAGGCTGTGCCATCAATGACAATGACTTTATATCTCCATTACTTGCATCGTGATTTAATAACAACTTGTTAGCTAAAGTCTCAGCCAGACTGAGTTAATTAAAGGCTCAGCCAGACTGAATTAGTTAAAGCCTCAGCCAGACTAAGTTAATTAAAGCCTCAGCGAGACTAAGCACGAAGAGCTCAACCAGACTGAGTTAGTTTAAGCCTCAGCCTGACTGAGTACGAAGAGCTCAACCAGACTAAGTTAATTAAAGCCTCAGTCAGACTGAGCACGAAGAGCTCAACCAGACTGAGTTACTTTAAGCCTCAGCCAGACTGAGTTAATTAAAGCCTCAGCCAGACTGAGCACGAAGAGCTCAGCCAAACTGAGTTACTTTAAACCTCAGCCAGACTAAGTACGAAGAGCTTAGCCATGCTAAGTTAGCTAAAGTCTCAGTCAGACTGAACACGCGGAACCCAGCCAGACCGACTTAGTGCGGCAGAGCCCTCCAAGTCTTAGTCAGTACTCGAACGAAAAATTCGGCCGATCCATTTTCACAACTTAATATCACGACATGGTTACCATACTTACTTAAAATTCAAGTTCATGACCATCCATTTTCACTAATCATACAAGTTAGCTTGTCTGCCCATTTCTAATATTTTTCCAATCATGGCTTATTTACGAAATTTCGTATCAAGCTCTCATGGTTCGCCAATTTTTAACATTTCATATCCATTTTCATATCAAAGTTTCATATCCATTTTTCCCAGTCAAAATTCAACTAATTATTCATTTTTAACATTTTCCCCATCTTGGTTCACCCATTTTTAACACTTTCATGTTTACCGCGGTTTCACATTTTCACTTCTCACTGATTACCCATTTTGACCATTGCACATCACAATTTACACACAAATTTACAAATTAGAAACACAAAAACAACAACAATACATAAGACAACTCTTTGTTTTATTAACCAACTTACACTTTCATAAAATTTGTTGCAGACGTTATATATATATATATATATAAAAATAAACAAACAAACAAAAACAACAAATCATATAAATAGAAAATTTTCGCACAAGTCACTCTTCCTCACTAGAGGCAAGATCTTCCTCTTCAATGCCCTCGTCCAGGAGGGTCTGAGCATGTAATAACCCTCACCACTGATTACTGATTAAACACTGATTACTGCTAAAATGAGACTGATTATGATCGATAATTGAACTGATTGAAATACTGGACTGATTGACTGAAATCCAGAACTGACTGACTGACTGTATCTGTTTAAATGCATTGTCTATCTGTTTGACTGCCAAATTATCTGTTTATGTTATATGCATTAAATTGCAAATTGAAGGCCTTATCGGCGGCCGAATTTGAAATCGATTAAAGTTTTATGCCAATTGGAACTAATAGGATTTAATGGTATATTTAATTAAAATGTTATTTGGTATGGTTAAATTAGATCAAACAATGTAATTACAAGATTTTGGCCTTAATTACAACTTTGCCATGTTAGTGGCCTACTTTACACATCACTTGAGCTTCATTATAACATGTTGAGCCTCTAGAGATAACATTTCATCAGCCCATTCTTGAGCTCATAGCCGATTAGAGAGAGAGAATTAGGAGAAATATTGATATCAACATTTCATCTTGAAGTGCTTGGAGATTTGAAGAATCATAGAAGAACTGCAAACTTGAGCCTTTATACCTCAAATTGAAAGCATAAGGTAGAGGAACCATCTTCTTGAACTTACATTTAAGTTAGTTCTTACATGATTCATGTTATATTGAGGTTTAAAGCCAAGCTTTGGTTCAAAATGTTGAATTGTAGCTCCTAGCATGCATGCATGTATACAATGTTGAGTTTGGAGGTTTGATTTCATAGAAATGTTGCATGCATGTACATGTTTATGTTCAAGTCCATGATTTCACCATGTTTTAAGGAGAATTGGCTCATATGAGCAAGTGTTTGAAGCTTTGAAGTTGATTGAATTCATGGATATTGCATGTTCATCATGTTCTTGAAATTTGGTTTGAAATCATGTGTAATTGAACTACCTTTGGGCTTTGATTTCTCAAATTGATCTTTGAAACATGTTATATTATGAGTTTTGAAGTGTTTTCCAGAAAATTAGCCCAAAAGGATCGAATTTGGTACATTGAAACTTGATTTGAGCTTGTGTCTTACGCTCGAGCGTCTATCGAGCGCCCATCGAGCGTGATTTTTGAGCATCCAACACTTTTGACTATTTTTACAGTCCGCTCGAGCGTAGGAACTCGCGCTCGAGCGGATATCTTTGTTTGCTTGTCCGCTCAAGCGGGGTAACCTGCGCTCAAGCGGGAGTTATGTTTTCTGAAACTTCTGAAAATGTTTTCTAAGTACATCTTTTCATCCTCATTTCATCTTAGGCATTCTTAGGCCTAGTTTAAGGCATCTTAATGAGGATATAGATGTAGAACCACACCGAGGCAATTTAGGGATTAAGTTATTATCTTTCTCAACTGTGTAGCTTAATGTGTGTTCAATCTGTTAACTGTGTAGGGTTGGCTTTCCGAGGAGACGCTCTAGCTCACTGTAGCGCAGAACTCTGTGAGTAACAATTGTGTAAAGATATATTCAAATGATTATCTTTTGAATCTTGACCGTCTGTTCTTGAACTTTCTTGAATTGGTATTATTTACTGAATGAATGTATGTCCTTTATTTCTGAACTGTACTGTGGCATCCTTAGCACCTATTGTGTACTGTTACTGTTACAGAAATCTTTGTCGGTTCCCTCGTTGGAACCACTCATTTCTTGATTGATGGCCATCAATCGATTCGGTCTTTTAAGACCTCATTTCTTATCTTCGCATCTCACAGATATCTCTAGAGCAAAGTGCTGCACAGACCTAAGTGCTACAGTGTGAGCCACCTCTAGAATCTGTGCGAGACACCTCTTGAGTCCATACTGGGCTTTAAGCCAATCTGTGAAATCTGGAGCAAAGTCTTAAGTGCTACAAGGACCTAAGTCTTCTGTGTGAGACACATCTTAAGTCCATAAGAACTGTACTGTTACTATTCTTTATCATATCTTTATCTTTATTCTTTATCAAGTATCTTATTCTTCTGCAGATTCTTTACATCGCTATCGCATTCTGAATTACAGATCATATCAAGCATCAAGCATTCTTTATTCTTTGTCTTTATTACATCAGATTCTTGTCTTTATTATCTGATGTGCTCACGATTACTATGATTTCTAAATGACTGATATGACATGAAGTATAAGCCACCGACTATATAACTGATTTACCGAAGCAAACGACTGTTTAAAATACTGAAAGGACATTCTTTCTTAACCCCTTTACGCATTATGTTATTCACTGGGCTTTAGCTCACTACTCATATATATATGTAGGTGTACAGGCACCAGACCATTGCTAGAAGCGTCGGGGTAAACTCCAGTTTTGTCAAACCAACTTTTGTGCCTCACTTTGAGGTTACTGATCTTTATAGCTATGGCTTAGGGTGTTTTAATCTCCCTTTGTCTCTCAGATTCGTGATGTACTCTTGTATAGATGAATATTTTGCCTGCATCAGATCGCTTTGTTTAATAGGGATTAAGTCCTGTCTTGAATGATTGTATATATGATGCATCTTGTTACTTGCCTTGTTGTATATGTGTGTGAAAATTCTATTTGCATACAGACTGTCACAGCTCATTGGACATTGTTTATTTACTGTATTGGCTTCCGCCATGCCCCTGTACTTTATTTTACTGTATTACTGTTAAGCAGGCCTTCGGTAATCTCGGATTATTGGCCGGTTACGGTGCTAAACTTGTAGGGACGGGTTTGGGTCGTGACAGAGCAACGTTGTCTTCGCCTACCTTCACGAGGCTGAAGTCAACGTCTAGGAACAGCTCCTGCGCCTTGTGCTTGAAGGTCATCCAACCGCTGTCCCAGAAGTCGCTCATCTCATGCTTATAGAAGTCAGACCGCTGGAAGCTCTGGATCACTTCCTCTTCACTCCTACCTCCAGCGGCCGCTCCCGACAGCCCAGCTCCCATATTTCCCTCATTCACCAGGTTGTTGGCGACGGCGACATTTATGGCCATCTAAAAATCGGCGAACCCCTTGAATTGCTCTACGGCCGCCATACACAAGTCGGGGTACGCCGCCCTCTCAGATGTCAATTTCTCCCTCTCCTCCGCCAAGGCCTTCTCTAATGCCGCGATCCGACCATCGGCCTCTTCCTTATCTTTGACCGTCTAGTCCTGCAGATCTTCGTTGCTGGTCATGGCCTCCTCCCACCTCTCGTTGGCAGTGGCGCAGGCTTGTTGGGCTTCCTCTAGCCTCCTCTTCTCGCCCGCCAACTCAAACTCTAGCGATATCGCCTTGTAGCGCTCCGCTTCTAGCTCTGATTTGGTGGCGAGGAGCTTGGTACTAGCTTGCTCTGCCAAGTAGCTCTGCACCAGAGCCAACACCTCCATGTTCTTCGCCCTTTGCGCATACTTCATCCCCTTGGCGCATGCACTCCGAGCAGCCTTCCTACACCCCACCATCTCAACCCTTAGGTTCTGCAGTTGTAACTATACCTCTTCCAGCTGGGCCCTCAGCGACTCTACCTCCATCTTCGAGCGCGCTGTTTTGTTCATCAGGGCAGTCGCCAAGGTCATTGCATCTATTTGGGCTGAATAGAACCCCCCTCAAGAGGTCGGCCTTTGTCAACCGTGCATTGACCGTACAGCCGCATCCTCCACAACTCCAACAAGGCGATCGGCTGCGACCCTAGCTTCCTCCCCTTCTGCCGAACGACCTGCCGACGCACGTGTGTGGTACAACGCGATCGCCAGTGCGGCACTCATCTTTTGTTTGTTGATCCTAGTCTTCCCTTCACTGGGACTGAGGGTTCCTTCTGGTGCAGATACCACCGTCGTCACCATAGGGCCACTTAGGCCCAAGTGTTCTTTCAGTACTTGGGCGCTCGAACCCTTATCTTCCTTTGCCACTTGGACGGTCTCATTCGCCCCCTTTGGTGCTGTCTCTACCCTCCCCTCATTCATCTTCCCCACCAAAGAGGCACTCTCGCCCACAACCTTCATCTTTTTCAAGACAGGCGCGTCTTTTCCTCCCTCTGCCCCCGTCCTCTTTGTGATATCCCTATTCCGTAATATGTTAATTGGTCCTTAATATGAGCATGATTATGTGTTTAATATGATTTTGTGAGCCATTATGTAAAAATATGTGGTTTTGAATTTCTATCTGTTCACCGTAGGAATATCTGTTTGATTGTCTGCTTTGGAAATTAAATTGAAGACCTTATCGGCCACAGAACCCGAAATTGACTATGCCATTGTAATTAGTGTAATTTTTATAGCCTACTGTGAAATTTAATTAGAAATTGATTCGGGTCAAAATAATTAGATTCAGAACGATCAATTAAGTACCCGATTATTTAATATTAATATTTTTGATTAGTGGGACTTACCTTAAAGGCACTATACACTCAATACCTCTCATTTATTTCATTTGGCTGATTTTGGGCTCCTTGGAGAGTGAGAGAGCCGGATTAGAGAGAGAGAGAGAGTGTGTGTGTAGGAGATTGAAGATTTCTCAAGAAGCTTGAAGATTTTGGAGTGTAACTCAAGAATTAAGCATAAGTTTGGGAAGATTAAAGCTCCTAGGTGAGTAATCAACCCTTAACATATGAATTAGAGTTGTGATTTTGTGAATTGAAGATTAACTAGTGATCTAGAGCAAGAAATGAGTTGGTTTTGTTGAATTAAAAGTCATAGATGTGCATGTAAGGAATTGCTATAAATTTCCATGTTTGAGCACAATGTGTATGATCCATGTTGAATTTTTGGTTTAATTCTATTTATTTGATCATCTCTTCACCAATTAAGTTCAGGATAATGAGTATCTCCCACATGCAAGCACAAACCATGGAGGTGTTGGTCTTGAATGTTTGAATTTAATGTGTTGGTGATGAGTTTGGGTCAATTTGAGCCATGCATGTGTTTGATTCATGGAATTGAGCTTCGTGATGTTGTAATTTGGTGTTTGTATCATGTTGGCACAAGCATATTTGAAGTTTAAGCTATTATATGCATGAAATGTTGATTGGAATGTTGAATTTGAGCTCAAGAACATGTTCTGGATTTTCTAGAAAATTTGATGTTCGCTCGAGCGGGAGAACCTCTGCTCGAGCGTAAAATTCGTGCTCCCAGTATATTTTTGCAGACTTGGATGTCCGCTCAAGCGGGGAAGTTCACGCTCGAGCAGGGAGCTATGTAGACAGACTTTCAGCTCAAGCGCCATACTTCACGCTCGAGCGTAATTTTGATGCATCCAGCACTTTTGCAGACCTCATGAGTCCGCTCAAGCGAGGAAGTCTACGCTTAAGTGGGGACCCTGTTTCTGAAAATTGTAAAAAGGCATTCTGTGTTTTGTTTTCTGTTCTCTTTCACTTCTAAGTACTTTTAGGCATGCATTGAGCATTGTAATTGAGTTAAAGAGATAAGAATGAAGCCTAAAGAGGAAAATGTGAATTTAGAACGGATCGAATTGTTTATGACCCTTTTGTGTTCATGGAATGTGTAGGGTCGAGCTCTAGGGCAAACCAACCAACCGATCGCTGTGAGTAATATCTTAACAAAGATATCTGAAATATGTTGTTGTCCAATTGCTTACTTCTATGTAAGTTTTATAAGTTCATTGATTCGATTGGTGAACAATGTTTGCTATACCAAATGAGTGGGCCAGAGGCCAGTCTGATCTGAATAAGAGAATGGAATGAATGGGCCAAAGGCCGTTTTGGCATGAATGAATGGGCCAGAGGCCGTTTTGGCATGAATGGATGGGCCAGAGGCCGTTTTGGTATGAATGAATGGGCCAGAGGCCGTTTTGGCATGAATGGATGGGCCAGAGGCCGTTTTGGCATCAATGAATGGGCCGGAGGCCGTTTTGACATGAATGGGTGGGCCGGAGGCCGTTTTGACACAAACGAATGAATAGGCCAAAGGCCAATTTGTCATCTGAATGGGCTAAAGACCGTTTTGACACAAATAAAAGTTTGAATGGGTCAAAGGCCAGTTTGTTCGGAACCGCAGTCACTTGACCTAAATTGTGTATATATGTTAACTAGAAATATGAATTGGGCCTAAGGCCGTTTGAAGCATGTTGTTCTACATATCATTTGTATAACTTTTGTATTTGATATTATTTACTGGGCTTTCGCTCACGCTCATTCATGTGTTTGTAGGTGAGACAAGAGAAGTCCAAACCCAACCCCAGTGAAGTTTGTAAGGAACAACAAAGGTTTTGAAGAGTCAACCTTTGTGTCTTACGCACGAGACTCGTCTTCGCCTTTTTGTCATTCTGTTTTATTTTGTCATATGGGCGAAGTCTTTGAATATGTTGTATATAGTTTTTTTTGGCTGACTTAGACTTATATGATCCTGTATGTACAGAACCTTGTGTAGTACATATTTTGCTGTGAGTTATTAATGTACATATGTATGGTTTGTGATGATGTGCCATGTAAGCACAGCTCTATGGACAAAAGTTTTAAATTGCTTCCGTTTGGCCCCTATTAACTCTGTTAGAATATGTTTGGTTTGGTTTGAGGCCATAGGTAATCTCATGATTACTGGCCGGTTATGTCCTTAACCCTTGGAGGCGGGTTCGGGTCATGACACTCTTCTTCCTTGGCTTCTTCAACACTGCCTCCACCTCCTGCTTACCCCTCTCCTTCAACGGGTCTACCGAGGGCAGTAGTGGAGAAAATTAAGTCTTTGTCACCCAGCGGTTTGGGACGCGGTCGGACCCACTCCCTCATCACTAGCTTAGGGGCAGGCCCCAATTGTGTCTCCTTATATTTGTCCTCCTTGGCGAACCATCTTCTGTCCTCCGCCTCCTCCGCCTTCCTCCGCGCCTCCAATTCATCCATCGCTGGATCCTTTTCTGTCGGCTGCAGACCCAACCTCAGGGTAAACAAGGTCAAAGGTAGGATCAGCTCATCCCACTTCAGCCCCTTCTCCTCCCTTCACTCTTTCACCTTCTTCACCCTGTCTTCGGCCGCCACATCCAACTTTGGCTCCACCAATTTTGTGGGGACTTTTCATGTTGTGCGAACTCCCCTACCACCGTTCGTTGATACGAAAACCATCTCGATCTCCACCCCTCCACCGAAGACGACAAACCTGCCACTAGACCCCGGCCCACCACTGCCTACAAGGTCACCCATGTCTCCTGTTGGCCAGAGGCTTTGTAGCAAAAGAAGAATTCCTCCACCATCATTTACATCCCCCGGTAGCCTGCGGCCAAGCGCTCGCACAGGCCATTAGTATTTTCCAAGCGTTCGGCATCAACTGCCCTGGCGCCACCTCCAGCTTGTTAAGTACCTCCACCACTACTTGGGAGAGCGATAGCCTCACGCCACCCCGCAACGCCTCCTCGTATAGCATGAACCTCGTCGGCCGTGCATCCAACGCCCTTTCTTTCGATGTGAACAGCATCAGCTCTATCTCCACGGGGATTTGGTACTTTCTTCGTACCTCCTCCAACTCCTCCGCCGTAAACGTAGACTTGTTGGCCTTGGTATGTCAGTGGTCCGGCTCCACTTGGCTAATGGGCTTAGCAGCTATAATCATCGTCGTCGAATGGGCCCGCACAGCTTGGCTAGGTCCCCTCTCCTCTCTTCACTCCACTCGATATTGTTCCGCCAACTCCACCGCGTCATCATCTCCTAATGAGTCAAGCCTTGCGGCTGGCATTTCATCTCAGGCCATTTCTTCTACGTGTCTACATATTGCTTCGGATGCTGGCACAAGGAAGTTCGCAAAATGTTGCAGAGGCATGTCACACAAGACAAATGAGTTCACTTCAGGGATGTGTTGGTTTCTTGCAATGAGGTAGGTAAAGTGAATAACTCCAAATGCCCACGGTTTTCCTATATTCCATGGGTCAAGATTAAACTTTGCCAATTTGAAAATTTTCGAAAACTCCCGCCTATGCCTTTTCACCGCCCTATATCACCCTATCCCTTCACTTTTTGCTAATGCATCACCTCCCCCATTTAAGGATTATGCCACATGTACGACCACGATCCACAACTCTCTTCCCCTTCCCTGTCTATTCCACTTCACATCATCACGGGCCCCACCGTTTCTCGAGCCCCGCGCACCGCTCTTTCTCTTTCCACTCGGTCACCCTTCGCAGTCAGCCCTCCTCGCGGTTGGTCCTTCCACTCGGTCACCCTTTGCAGTCGATCCCCTCACCCCCGTCTTCTTCCTTATTCCCTTCATTAGACTGAAACTGCACTTGGGAATGGGGGACTACTGACATAGGTAGGCCCATAGGGGTCTTTGACCCACCACTTAAGGCCCAATCCATGATTCAAATACTAAAGCCCAACGTTCTTGGAACCCAACGTTGTACCAAGGGCTAATGACATCCAGACACTTGTCAAGAGAAGAACTAGCTACATAAGCAGACAAAGATCCTACAAAGTTATTGTACCACACATCATCCATTAATGGGGTTCCTTACAGCATTTATTACGATAACCCCTTCACGACGAAACAGGACAGCCTCACCATGAACAAGGCAAGCTAGGACATAGACTTTCAGCAAACATGACAGATCGGAGTGGACAAGGAAATAATAAGCAAAGGATATAAGCAGGCTTCTAAGACAAGGAGAAGGTTAAGTTCCTTATCACCATCTTATCTCTATACTCCGTTGATCTCTCCTCTCTAACTTGTTCATCGGAGGGTTCGCTGGGGGACTCCCATTTTCCGTTGAACTCTTGTGCAGATTTCTCAGCGGACTAGCAATCGGACAACTGTGTGAAAAGCCTGGATCAACCTGACCCATTATTCAAAGATAAATAGTATCATCAACATATAATTTATAAAAATATATATATTAATAATTTGGTTAAACCAGGTCGTACTTGGCTCAAGAATTATTGCCAAATGCAATTCATTTGACAAAAACAAGTTAAAAAGTATCCAGTCCAATCCTATAAACTTAATTGAATAATACTATATGTACTAATTAATATATTAATTTATATATTAATTAGTATACTAACCGATCATATGATACAATTTTAGAAATTTTGAGTATTTGTAATTTATATAATAGGTGGGATTAATAATAATGATATAATACTAATTGATACACTAGTATATATAATAATTGATACATATAGTACCACCGAACTTCATTATCAATCGTAAACATTTGAAAATGTGGATTAGATGGGCCACCTGGTCAATGGCCGCCCTATGAGCCCAATTATCAATCCTAAATCCTTAAAAATGTAAATTAGGTGGGCCACTTGATCAATGGGCACCCTTTAGACTTAACTTTTTATTTGAACGTCGGCTTGAAGGCTTACACAAAGAAAAGCAGCTTTTCACGGGATGCGTAGAGAGAGCAATCTAGGATTAAACACAAGTGTCCGTGGGAAGTTTCGCCTTCCCTTTTCTTTTGATCCTTGGTCGAAATGAGCATCTAAAGATTAGCAAAGCCCGTATGTTTAATATCAAGCTTTATTGGCCGACCCCCTATCGTTTCCCCTGGCATTGAAGTTATCCAATGGATAACAGACAGATCTCCTATTGATAGGCTTTCCTTCTGGACTCGCCATCCGTGGTTGGAAGATGAGTTAGGAGATACAGGTGCTGGGGTTGAGCCAGAAATTGAAAAATCTGTTCCTGGGCCCGCACCAAAAGAGAGGACTTGAACAGAATCAGACAAGGGACTGACATTTCTTATCTAGATGACTAAAACAAAAGCAGATAAGATAGCTGATTAGACCGAAAAGGAAGAAGCGGAAAGACAAGCAAGGGTCGCCATTTTGAGGGGGCAGATGCTTTTGGAAAATAACAAATGGCACGAATGAGAAAGCAGCCAACTGAGCTGGAAGCACACCAAGGGAAATAGGAACGGAGCTTATTCCATATCGTGAAAAGTCAGACGTTCTTTAAAGGGAAGGACAGCATGAGGAGACCTCAGGACTTTCGAGCATTTCTTATCTAGATGACTAAAATAGAAGCAGATAAGATAGCTAATTAGACCGAAAAGGAGGAAGCAGAAAGACCAGCAAGGGTCGCCATTTTGAGGGGGCAGACGCTTTTGGAAAATAACAAATGGCACGAATGAGAAAGCAACCAACTGAGCTAGAAGCACACCAAGGGAAATAGGAACGGAGCTTATTCCATATCATGAAAAGTCAGACGTTCTTTAAAGGGAAGGACAGCATGAGGAGACCTCAGGACTTTCGAGCATCGAACTCCTCCTATTCATAATCAAAGAATAGCATAAAACGGCTTCAAACCAGAACAACATACCTATAAAGAACGGCATCCGCACCCGAAAGCCAATTCCGACAACAGCTTATGATGTCACCCTCGAGTCACTCCCTAAAGAGTGAAATCCATTCCTTTAGCATGGCAAGGCTACGTGGTCTTCTCTTCCCACAGCGGATTCTATACTAAACTAAAAAAGAAAGAAAAGAAAGAAAAGAAAGAGTTAGGAGTTGGCTCCTACATAAGTGGTTGCTTGCTTACCAAGCCAAAGCCATAGCAAGACCACAGCACTCTTCCAGAGTTTTCTTTCAATCTTATCTAACCATTGATAAGATCTAGACCAAATACGAGATGACACGGTCGCAAGACCGAAACTGAAAGGAATTGACGGAGGCCTGCACAAGCGGTGGAGCATGTGGTTTAATTCAATACAACGCGCAAAATAGCCTATATACGTATTCTGAAAGGGATGCTTCCGCCGCCAAGGAAGATTCCATACCATAGAGAATCCACTATTGGTAGCTTAAGTAGCTCAATAAGGATGGATGTTTTTCCTGAGTGAGCTTCTTTCTTTAATTCAATGAGCGATGGGTGATCTCCTCGTTCTTCTGTTTTCGATGAAACAGAGTAACTAGACTCTCATTCCTATTCTATTCTGGAATAAAAAAGGGTTGTCTAAACCTAAGGCCGATAGCTAACTAAGCCAGTCTTGCCCGTTCTTCTTCTTATTTTACCCGAAGATTACCTAGAATAAATGAATAGAATCATATGAAAGTCAGTATTGTATTATTCTTACCTTACCCTTCCACTACTGAAGGGGTTGTGGCACCGGTTTGGCTTTGTTGGCATGACTCTAGGAATTGATCTGAAATAGTAGCCTACTGACCAAAATGCCTATGGAGCATGATTATACAAAGTATGTAAGGGCCTGTCAATAGTGCCAATTTTATGCAGATAAGAGCAAAGCACCCTCAAGGCACAACCGAATAGCTCCTCGCTCCAATCTTCCAGCAGATGCTTAGTGGTTCTGCCCTAAAGTGCTTTCTATCTCTCGAGGACGCAAGAATGAACACATGGGAAGGAATGAAGTTCTACCTCTTGGTCGAAGGAAGAGCGGATTGAAGACTTCTCATCGCCTAGTTACAGGAAGACTACGGCTTGATAAAGACTCTTATTTAGATTGATCTAGCATAATGGACCGCTACTAGTACTAGAAGAGCAGTCCAACTAGCACTATATCCCAAAATCCACTTGGAAAAAAAAACTCCTATGAATGAGTTCCAAAAAAGCCTCGCCTATAGAATTAAAAAACAATAAGAACGTCTCTGAAGTCCTTCTTGATCGATGGTCCCCATTAGTATTAGTGCTAATTAGCAGCCGCGAAGTCGAAGAAGAAAGGCAAGGAACGAGAGTTGAAAGAATAGGAGCACTGGTCTCAGGTTACATCAAGGTCTCTGTCGGTCTCAATATCAGGTCTGAGAGGGTCTCACTTCCATATAGATTGTCATGGCATGAACTCAGAATTTCTTTGCTTTGATTTCGCCCCTACTTCAATTAAAGCTAGCTCCTACTCCTCCTCCTCCTCCTCCTCCATCTTGAGCCCATACCGATTGAGTAGAGCATTAAGCACTGATCTAGAGTGAACTGAACCGATGCCAAGGGAACTGATCCCCTGTCAACAGACATCGAACAATTAATAAATATTTCTTGTTATCGTGGAATTCATCATCAAGGACCTATTAGTATCAATGCAGATCTTGCAAGTAAAGTTGCTCCTTTTCGAAAGTAGGATTCTGCTTCCAGGAGAGGGAAAGGCCTGGTAACACATAGAGGTTCTTTATATAGCTCGACCATAGGGAGAGGAAAGAAGTTAATCTTGGTTTTACAACTTGAAACAGTAACCTCTGAGACAAATCAGTCAGGTGGGGTAGTGGGCTAGGCCTACGAACGAGGCCAATAAGTAGTAGTTGTGACCAACAGCCATCAGCTGTCGGCTCGTTGGTAAGGCGAGAGCTTCAAGCCCGATTTCTAGTGGCGCACCCCCCATACAAGGACCACCCAACGAAGGGGGGTCATACCAAGAACTTGCCATTGACCTGATCAAGCGCTTTAGGGAGATCACCTTCACCCATGTTCCGAGAATCTACAATCGCTTGGCTGACTCGCTAGCCCATTCCATCAATCTCAAAAGTCGATAGAACTGTTTGTATTTTCATTTTCATTTCTCATTTCTTGTATTCTCTTCTTTCTATTCATACTGGGTCAGACATGTATATAGCATTAAATCTCAATTAGTGAGATGCTTCTCTTCTTCTTCTTATTTGTGTGAGAAAAAATATCAAATATGTTATACTTTTTTCATTAAAAAACCATTAAGTCATTATTAATGATATATTGATAGGATTGAATCATGTGTTAATAGTATTTTTATAAGAAAAATAGAACTTAACTGAAAATTTTCCCTTTTTTCAGAGAAACATTGATACATAAGAATAAATATGAAAAAAAATACAATCCTAGGGGCCACATTGAAAAGTAATATTACATCTTATTTTCACTAGTTGCCATTGAATTTGAATGAAATTAATTGGTTATATCTTATTTAAGCATCGACTTATTTGTTAACTTATAAACTAAGGGGTTGTTTGGGATGATCTAAATAAGCCTCCGTTTGGCAAGAACTTTTTTGGGCTTTTTTGGCTATTTTAGCCACAAAAGACAAAATAGGCTTTTTTAGCCACAAAAAACAAAACATCACATCCAACTCATAATCATTACACTCCTCTCTCACAAAAAAAGTCAAAAAAGCCAAAAAGTCAAAAAGCCCTTCCCAAACCAAACTTTTAAGCCCAGGCTAAAATAGCCAAAAAAGCCAAAAAGCCAACCCACTTCCCAAACGGAGGCTAAGTGCACTTTTTATCTTTTTACGAAAAGATGTGCAGAAAAGTAAAGAGGTGATGTAATGGAAAAAAGACAAAAAGATAAAAAGATAGATTACATAGGGGATGCCAAACCACCCCTAAATAAAAAATTGATTTATAAAATGTGACCAAAAGATTCTATAATAAAGTACAAGCAAATTATGTAAGTTGAGCCAACACGAGGTCAGCCAGTGCCTTATTGTAATACATAATTCCAACTCAAGCTATTGCTGAAGTTTTCAATACAAAAACAACATTATAGCTGAAGTTTGAGCTCAACTCAAAATTAGAACAGGGTAACTTGGAGCTAATAGACCATCAGTCTTCAATACATTGTTTATTAAGTCAGAAGCCATATAATTAAGCTCCCCAAACTTCAATTTCACTAGTTTCTTATCATGTAAATAGAAATGGTGCGTCAATCCTTTCTTTTATTAAGCTTCGGCACATGTTCTTTTTCAGAGTTGGCACGTACAAAATCAAGAGCTTCACCAGCTTGTAACTCTTTTGAGATTCGAAGATTTCTGTAATCTAGGTAAAAGAAAGGAACATACAAGCGCGGGTGTGAGGAATCCACTAATTCCGCGGGGGCTTCCACTTTTGCCTCCTTTGGTCCCAACAGAAACGAAGCAATCGACATTCTTGTTCTTGGTTCCTTGCATACTACTCTATGCTTCACATTGCATAATCTCCCATTACTCCATACCTTCACATTTCAACAAGCACAGAAAAAACAAATATCAGCACAATCTGTATTTCAGCAAAAGTGAATTCAATATTGCTAGACACCCACGAAATCCTTTCCCTTAATCGTAACTATTTAGACAGAAAATTTTTTGATGTGCTGAAAACAAATGAAAACTGATGTATTTTAGACTGTTTAGTATCTATTGATGAAAAAGACATACATGACCAATCCAACAGATTTGACTATTTTAACAATTGGTCCAAAAATATGGATCTGGATCCTTTGTCCAGATTTGGTTCTTCCATAGGAAAGTATTAAATGGTTGAGATAAAGCAATGTAATAAAACAGTAGAAGTTGTAATTTGAAGAGTAAGCTCATCTTTTTTCCATACGGTGCCGTTTTTCATCCTAAAAGAGTAGATCAATTTCTGCCCTTGTCAATTCCATTAAATTAATTAATTAATTAATTGGTTGGCTCACCAAATAAATAAATAAATTGGTAGATTTTTATATGTTAAAATAAAAAATTATTATAGTGCAGCACAAACAATGTTTAAATCTAAGACATTGAATTTCATTAAAAACACACTTACTATTTAAGCAACTTATATATTATGATATTAATTTCTTTATTATTTATTTTTATTTTTACTTACACACGCATCGGGTGTGTCACCAACTAGTACTATTATTAAGTAAAGGCCTCAATTGATATAGTGAAGCTTTTACTCTCCACATGCCACGTGACAGTGTTTTCATTTTAAAAAGAGAAAAATTATAATACACAAAAAGGTGGGAAGGATTGGACCCATAAAAGTGCCTGTTTGGTGCAGCTTAAAAACTGCTTATTTCAGCTTTCAGCTTAATTTAAGCTATTTTGATGTGTTTAGTTTAGCTTATAGCTTATAGCTTTTTGGAAGTCAGAAATCAGCTTATTCTTTGAGTGGGGTAGAAGATGCTTAATTTATAAGTCAGAAATCAGCTTATGTTCATAGTTATAAGCTATAAACTGTTTAGGCATAAGTTATAAACACTTTCCCACAGCTCTACCAAACAGGGCTGAAGACTCGTACTACTTAAGCTAAGTACACGCATCGCCTATGCCACCGGCTAATATTTTCATTAAATCTCCATACTACGATATGGAGACACTAAATTTGGACGAAATATCCAAATCCCGAAAACATATTTATCTATTCAAGTAAATAATTGACAAAAAAAAAAATGTGCGCGCGCAAAATATCACAAAACGCACATTTTAGGCTTGGTGCGCATAATGGATTCTTTGAAATAAATGAACCCATTCAAGTTTTGTTGATTTCAAGAGAAAATCTCAACAAGATTTACCCACCTTAGCAGTGTCTCCGAGATTGACAAGAAGAGTTCCCGGCAAAGGCTCCACTGCAACGAATGTGCCAGACTTGTCCATGACTTCAAGACCACCAACATTTTCATCCTCCTGAAGTATGGTGAGGAACCCTGAATCGGTGTGTATTTGCACCCCGGAGTAGTTTACAGTCTCGGGGCTGAAGTTGTATTTGTTGATCCTAAATTTACAAGGCCATCCCTCAAATGAAAAGCTAGCCAACCCCATACCTTGAGCTAGTTTGCAAGCAATATCCATAGCCAACTTGTGTATTGCTTGAGCATACATCTGTATAGTTTCTCTAGTAATAATTGCAAACAAGAAAGGGTGAGAATTGAAAACAACTTCCGTGGTAGACATTGCAATACAAAAAGAAGTATGCCCCAAAATGCAAATTGCCCTTACTCTTACCCTTCGCCTCTCAAATTCTTCCCCTCACCTTGTTTGAGGTTCATGGGAAATGTT
The DNA here is from genome assembly GCA_025200525.1 of Camellia lanceoleosa. Classification (NCBI taxonomy): domain Eukaryota; kingdom Viridiplantae; phylum Streptophyta; class Magnoliopsida; order Ericales; family Theaceae; genus Camellia; species Camellia lanceoleosa. The sequence continues at coordinate 166,624,362 of CM045758.1, read as the reverse complement.
TTGGCATTTCCTTAACAAGGTTTCATACAAAATTAGGAATCAAATTCAGATAAAGTAATTTGCTCATCCAAGCTTCTATTTACACGATATTTATTTCTCTCATTATGCCCACATTTTCATTACACTCAATTAAAATTTTTAAATTTTTATTGTCTTTTTAAACCCCTCAATGTTCCAAATTTATGACCAATGGCTTGGCCTAGTGGATAAAATACTCCCTTAACAAACACGATGCCTGGGTTCAAGTCTTACAATTGTGTTATGTAGTTTCCAAGGCCGGCCCTAGGCTATGGCTAATAAGGCCTGTGCCTAAGGCTCCAAAAATTAGGTTCAAAAAAGGATTTTAAATTCATTAGTTTTGTATTATATTAAAAATTAAAAATGATCCAATTCTATTCTATTAATTGAGGTCAGTTTAAAGGGCCCCAATAAATTCTGTTTAGCCTAATTGATAAAAAAAAAAAAAAAAGCCAATTAAAAAAAAATTAAGTGTTAATTGTTAGCTCAATTGAAAAAATAACATATAAGATATATGTATATGTAGTAGTCTTTACCTCAATTCTTTTTGGCCTTTTTTTTTTAGCCTAATTATGTTTTTTTTAGTGAATTTTTTTTATTATTTAAAGCAAATTTTTTTTATTATTTTGTAGATACGCCTAATTTAGATACAGTTAAAAAGTATAATATTTGTGAATTTTTAAAAAAAAATTACCAAATACAAAAAATATTAAAAAATACGAATTACAAATTTAGAAAATTACTTTTGAAAATTCTAAACCAAACAAAATTATTATTTTTTTTTTATGAATCTCTAAAAGACCTCCAAAAAAATTATTTCACCTTAAATCTCAAAAACCCAAGGACAAGCCCAGCTAGTTTCTTATTTCCCTATTCTTCTCGTGTCTTCCTACCGATTTTGTATATATATATATATAAATAAAGCCTTCGTTTGAGAAGTGAATTGGCTTTTTGACTTTTTAACTTTTTTGGTTATTTTAGCCTGGACTAAAAAGTCTGGTTTGGAAAAAGCTTTTTGGCTTTTTTGACTTTTTGGTGAAGTATCTATATGTAATATCACTAAACTGCCCCTGGTATTAAATTTTATTTTTATTTAAGCGACTGTCCATTGTACTGTGACGTCACCAACCCAGGCTAAGTTTTTTTTTTTTTTTTTTTTTTTTTACAAATGGATTTTTCGTGTGGTTTTTATTTTTATTCTAATTTTAATTTTAATTTGTTTTCATTTTCTGTAAAATGATAAAAAGTGAGATTTTATTTTATTGTCCTGTGTATTTTAAATAATTTAATTTTAATTTAATTTTAAATATTTAAATAATATTTAATTTTATTTAAATAATCTAAAATTTTAACTCTTAAAAATTTAAATAATTTAAATATTCAAAAAATTTAAATAATTTAAAATGTTAGTATATTAATTTAAAAACAACTCTACACTAATCGTAACTAAACACATAAAACAAAACTTAATTAAGAAATTATTTTAAAACTCATAACCAAATACATAATTTGAAACTTCATACTACTTTCACAACTCTACTCTCAAATCATAACCAAATACATAACAAAAAAATTAAAATATTTAAAAATATTTGTATAAAATAGAGTTTGAATTTTTTTTATAAAAAATTTAAATCATAATATTTTAAATTTAAATTGTAATATTTTAAAATTTAAATCGTAACATTTTAAATTTAAATCGTAATATTTATTTTGTTGCCTTATTTATTTATTTTTTTGCCATATTTATTTTTATTTATTTTTTTATACATTAATTATTTATTTTTTGCCTTATTTATTTTTATATTTATTGCCTTATTTAATTACGTGGCGAATGATAATTTATGTTTCCATGTTTTTTTTTAAAAAAAAAAAATTCAATGAGCCGTATTTTTTTTGTTATTTTTTTTTAATTCACGATTTTGTCTTTTTTTTATTCACCCACATTAATTTGTTTTTATATTTCAAAAATAAATTTTCATGTGTTTTATGTATTTGTAAATTACGATACAAATGTTAATTTCTGTTTTTTTTTCCTTTTTTTCGTTTTCCTTTTCCTTATATTTTCACATTTTTAATTTTAATTTTTTTTTTAATATGTAAATAATGTAAATAATCTAAAAAATTTAATGCGCAAAAATTTAAATTAAATATTCAAAAATATGTAAATCGTAAAAATTTAAATAATTTAAATATTCAAAAATTTTAAATAATTAAAAATGTTAATATTTTAAATTTAAAAACAACTCTACACTCAAGTCGTAACCAAACGCATAAAATGAAACTCAATTAATAAATTATTGAGTTAACTCATAACCAAACACATAACTCGAAATTCCATACTACTTTCACAACTCTACACTCAAATCATAACCAAATACATAACCAAAAAAAAAATTTATTTAAAAATATTTTTATCAAATATAGTTTAAATTTATTTTCATAAAATATTTTAACAAAAAACAAAAAAAAAATGTTTTTATTTTTTTTTTCAACTTTCTTTGTCTTTCCTGGTAAAAAGCCTGATTTGATTTTTTTTTTTTTTTTTTTACTTTCTCTAGGCTGACGCTGCCCCTCTTTCATGTGGGGTAGTATGATAAATTTACTTCCCAAATTGTTGCAACCATGCTCCCAACTTTCTTTTGTCCGTTTGTGGCTAAATTAGACACTATTGTCATTTAGTGGCTAATTTAGCCCAAACCCACCTTCCCAAATGCAGCCAAATGCTCCAAATATACCCTCATGTCAAATCACACATCTTTTCCTTACCCCATCATCTTCTTCTGTTTCTCTTTCCTTCCCACCATCTCTTTTTTGAGAGTTTTAGAAAAAAAATTCTAGAGAGAGTTCTAATGGTCTGATCATGTGATGTGATATTTTTACTTGTAATTTTTTTTTTTACTTTGTCACATCACTAGAATTCATATTAAAATTTTATTTTTAGAGTTTTGTATCATTACTCTTTTTAGATATAGAGTTTCAAGGTGGTGATACGGGTGGTGCGTAGGGTCTTTTAGATATTTGTTTCTGTCATTATGCCCACATTTTCATTACACTCCATTAAAATTTTTAAAATTTTTATTGTCTTTTTAAACCCCTCAATATTCCAAATTTATGACCAATGGCTTGGCCTAGTGGATAAAATACTCTCTTAGGCCTCGTTTGGCAAGAGGCTAAAATAGCCAATTAGCCAAAAAGTTACCTTTTTAGCCAAAAAGCCAACAACTCATACCAAAAAGTCAAAGATTCCCTTTTCTCTCTACTTTTTGCACGTCGTTTCGTAATTAGCCAAAAAGTTGGCCCAAACATACAGGTTTTTCTTACCAACCTTTTTAGCCAATTAGCCAAAAAGTTACTAAATTAGCCTGTTCCCAAACGAGGCCTAATAAGCACGATTCCTGAGTTCAAGTCTTACCATTGTGTTATGTACTTTCCAAGGTCGGCCTTGAGCTAAGGCTGGTAAGGCTCGTGTCTAGGATCCCAAAAATTAGGTTCAAAAAAAGGATTCTAAATTCATTAGTTTTGTATTATATTAAAAATTAAAAATGCTCCAATTCTATTTTATTAATTGAGGTCATTTTAAAGGGCCCTAATAAATTCTGTTTAGCCTAATTGATAAAAAAAGCAAATTAAAAAAAAGTTGTAAATGTTAGTTGTTAGCCCAATTGAAAAAAATAAAATATAAGATATATGTATATGTATTAGTTTTCACCTCAATTGTTTTTGGCCTATTTTTTTTTTATGGCCTAATTATGTGTTTTTTTAGTGAATTTTTTTTAATATTTAAAACAATTCTTTTATTATTTTATAGATACACTTAATCTAGATACACTTAAAAAATATAATATTTATAAATTTTTTAAAAAAAATTAACAAATACAAAAAAAAATTAAAAATGCAAATTGCAAACTTAGAAAATTATTTTTGAAAATTCTAAACCAAATAGAATTTTTTTTTTTTTACGAATATCTAAAAGACCTCCGAACATTATTTCACCTTAAACCCCAAAAAATCAAGACGGGCCAGCTAGTTTCTTATTTTCCTATTCTCCTCTTATTCTCCTACCAATTGTGTATATATATATACATAAGAAAAATATTTGGTGGCCCGAATTTATGTGCCTCGAATGTGTCAAAACGATGTCGTTTTACACCCAAAACGATATCGTTTTGAGACATTTGAACTATTCGAACCAAGAAAATTCAGGCTCCTAGTATTGTTTATAAATAAATGCTCCAAACATATCCTCATGTCAAATCTCACATCTCACATCTCACATCTCACATCTTTTCCTTACCCCATCATCTTCTTCTTCTTCTATTTTTTTTTTTTCTTCTCACCATCTCTTTTTTTTTTTTAGATATAGAGAGTGGTTTAGAATGTGAGTTAATTTTTTAATTTTTTGACTCTTTAACTATTTTAATACTTGTTTGGAATACTTTATAAAAGATAAAAAATCAAAAAATTATTAAAAAAAATTAATACTATTCACAAAAGTCAAGAAATAGAAAAAATAGATTCACTAGGCATAAGTATAGATATAGGTTCACTGGACATCACTATGGGAGACGTTTACCACTACCAAACAATAAAAAAACACAAAAAACAAAAAAAACAAAAACAAAAACAAAAATCTTTTCAAATCATTGTACCCAAGTGCAGCTGGGTACAGACCACGGCTAGAAAACAACAAAAAAAAAAAATTATTTTCCAACAAAATTAATACACACAGCTCTGCCACAATCGTACTGACATACACATTCATAGGGGTTAAAAATAATTTTACTACTTTATATAATATTTTAATATATATTTTTCGTAAAAAATTAAAAATTTATCTCAAACAATCATTTTTTTTTCCTTTACTTTTTTATATAAAAAGTCAAAAAGTACACTAATATAATTCATCCCAAATAACTCCTTAGTCTGGGATTAAAAGTCTCATTTAGAATAGACTTTTTAGTTTATTTGACTTTTGTAAGAGAGAAAATAAAATGATTATAATTTAAATGTGACATTTTATCTTTATTCGGTTAAAAAACTTATTTTTTCTTTTTGTGACTATTTTAACCAAAAAAAAAAATCTCATTTTAGTTTATTCCAAACGAAGACAGAGTTTCAAGATGACGATATGGGTGGTGCCTAGGGTTTTGCAAATGGTGGAAGCAGAGATTGTGAGATGGGAAGGAGAGGTGGTGCGGTGTGTCGGTGAGGGAAGGGGTCGGGTTGGCGAATCTAAAAGGTGAGGGGTTTAAGGGTGATAGTGGTGGTGGTCGAAGAAGTGGAGAGATGAGATGAGATGCTAGTGGTCGGTGATTTGAAAAGGATGGCAGCAAGTGGTGAAGGGTAGAGAAAGGTGGTGCCCAGTGGTTGAGAAGTAGGTGTAGAGAATTTTTGTTTTGAATTTTTAGATTTTTGTTCAAAAAGAAATTTTGTTAAGAGGTAAAATCATAATAAAAAATAAACAATAAATAATGGGGTAAAGAGGCGAAAACATGGTGTAAATAAAAGCTCCCTTTGCTCTACCTCAGCTTCTCAAAAATTATTTTTCCCTCTTACATGAATTATTATGAGCGCCTTAACCATTTTAAAACAAAATATGACACATTTATGTATGCAGGAAAGACTTCTCAATTATCAAAAAGAAAATTTGGTTAATCACAATCAAATTTGTAAAATTAATAGGAAAAACATTTAGAATATTCGAAAGAAAAGAAGAAAAAAAAAGGTGCAAAACTTTAGTATTTAGATTTTGTCAACGTACACTTGAAAAACAAATGAAAAATGATTTGGACCTCTAAAAAAATACCTCTAATGCACTTCTAATTTGTCTTTTTTTTCTCCTATTTTTGTCTTTTACTTCACTGTTTTTTTTTTTTTTTTTTTAATTCCCGAACAGCTCATTAGAGCTGTACGGAAGGACCTCTAATTAGAGGTCTGCAACAGGATTGAAAACAAATATAACAATAATAAAAACTACAATATATAAGTTCAAGTTCTAATGTCTATTCAGTAGCAACAGTTATCAGAATCTCAATCCAAATCATAGGATTTTATTATCTTATGACCTTAATTGAGTCACACGATTAGGATCGTATTGTGATCTTAAATTTAATAAGATCTTAAAGTGAGATCCTAATCATAAAATAGTGTAGAATTGTACCAAAAAATATATTATATATGTATTTTTATTTAATTCTTCTAATATGATAATATGTATGTATGTATGTATGTATGTATGTATATCAATGTTAGAAATTTGACTATATATTCCTTCTCCAATCATCTCCTCTAATTTGTAGTAACATAAAAACAAGAATTATATAATTAAAAAAATTTAACGTTTTTAAAATTATTTAACAAACATTATCATTATTGGTAATTCTTTATTTTATTTTGATTAGAAGTACAATCTTATGATAGTCCTTTCCAACAATCCCACCTAAGATTCTGATTTTAACAACTTTGTTAAGAAGTTACAGATTGAAGAAATTGATTGTTCATTAATCACACTTTATATAAGAAAACATAAACTCTAGGGTAAATACCAGACTCAATTGTTATTTTAGTCTCCATTATTTCAGTTATTATACATGTAACAAAGTTATTAATTTTACTGCGTAATTTGAATAGAATAAACAAATTAAAACTGAACTAAGAAGAAAGAAAGAGTTGACAACAAACCTTTGGTGAGGAGAGGCATTTATGAGAGAACAAAAAAAAAGTCATTAACAGCTTCATGAGAGGCTATATCATAAAGCCCAAAGGCCTCATAATGAGGATTTATTTGGCTAGGTGCCATGTACCCACTGCCGGGAATGACGTCGGTGTTCCGCCGCTTGATTTCAACCGGAAGGTCGAAGAGCGAACGAATCACCGCCTTCATCTCCAGCGACAGTGTTGGAGGGAGGAATTGATGGTGGTTGGTGATCCTGAAACAACCCAATTCCTCACATGCCTGTATCATTTTCCTCGATTGCCCTGGAAAGTCTTCTAGATCAATCACTGCCACATTACACTGATTATTTGTGGCCATTTTTTTCTTATATTTGATGAAAGAGTGGAGATTAAGGACAATTTACTTCCTGAAGCTTGTTTTGAGTTTTTTGCACCATACAATTAAGGAATGATGCTTTGAATTTATATTGTTGCGGGTAGCAACGAAATGTTGCTATGGGTTTGTTTGGAAAATGATTTTTTTTTAATAATTTTTAATTTTTTTGATTAAAATATAATATGAAAAAACTTAAAAGTGTTTAAAAATGATTTTTTATTTTTATTAACAACCGTATCAAAAAATAAAGGAAATAAAAATTATATTATTTATGTATGATTTTTTCTCATTTTTTAACTGTTTAAATAATTTTATAAGTAAATTACAAATACACTCCCATAAAATTTATTTATATTTGATGAAAAGGTGAAAATTTTGGACACTTTAGACCATCTCCAACGGTTCATCAGAGTTGATATCAAATTTAAATTTTGATGAAAAAGTCACTGTTCACAGCTCCAACGGTTGCACCAAATCAATATCAGATTAAGATTTCATCAAATAATTCATCAAATCGACGACAAGATACTGATTTCACCAAAACACTGTTGGTGACCGTTGGAGGGAGGATCCGGTCGACCAACCGGTTGCCCGGCCGGTTGACAAACCGGTTGACCGAATTCCTTTGAAATAGATAGGTTCAAACCGGTCAAAAAAGATTTAAACAGGCAACAACAAAAAAAAAAATTTATTTTTGCTTTACCGGTTGACCGGCCGACCCACCACCAAACTATTTCAATTGATGCATCTATGAGAATGAAAGCTGCAACTGGTGGATGAATCAATGAGAATGAAAGGCAATTTCAATTGGTGGGTTTTCACGCCAAAGATATTGACAGCAACCAAACAATTGGTGAGTTTTCATCAATTGATATAATTGGTGGGTTTTCATCAATTCAAATAATTTCAGAAACATAGCGTTCTAAAAAAAAATATTTATGCTTACCGGTTGACCAACCGGTTGACCTACGGGATTTGATACAGGGTTTGATGCACACCGTTGGAGATAGTGATATCAAATTGAACAAAATGAGTCATTTTTTACTCAGATTTGGTGAAACAAAAAATTCACCGTTAGAAATGCTCTTACTTGCTCAAGTTGGTTTTGAGTTTTGTGCCGCCGACAATTTACAAATGATGCTTTGAGTTTATATTTTTTTGGGGCGGCAACAAAATGCTTTATGTTGAGGGTGTTTGGGAAGTGATTTTTTAATTTTTTTATTAAAATATAAAGTGAAAAAAGTTAAATTATTTGAGAATGATTTTTTAATTTTTTATAAAAATAAAATTTAATTTCTTTTATGATTTTTTTAACTATTTATTTTTTTGGATAAATTATAAATAATTTTTTTAAAATTTGCTTAAAATATGAATTGTTTTTCATGATTTTAAAAATTATGTCCCAAGCCTTGAAGTTTCTTATTTTTTAACGAATTAACTCTTTCATTAATAAATCACCAATTAATTATAGTAATAATTTTTAATAATGTCAAAATTTTATTTTAATGAATAATTTAGGTAATTTAATTATTATATAAGAGAGCAATTAAGAATTTTTTTTAATTAATTATGTTAAATAAAAAGTTTTGACAATAGGCATTTGTAATTTTCTAGACCATACAAGGGACAATTTGTATTTTTAATAAATCTCAAGATTGTATTTGTAATTTATCCTAATTTTTTTAAAGGAAAATATCCCATCAATAGATTTTGAAAAATGTGAATTTTTTTTAAGGTCCTTGATATTAAAATTTTATAAAATAAAAGACATATAATATTTTCATAGTAGTTAAAAACTCTCAACATTTTCACAGAGAAAATTTGACTTAGAGAAATTTTACCCGACTCAGAGAAATTTAATTTTGAAATTTTTCTTTGAAATCAGAAAATTTTCTCTGTGAAAATTAAAATTTCTCTGAGTCGGGACTGAAATTTCTCTGAGTCAAGCAAAATTTTTCTGAGTTAAATTCTCTCTGTAAAAATGTTAAGGAACTTTAACTAATTAAAAAAATATCTTAGACCTCTCCTACTACACAACATTAGAGAGGGATGTTTCACTAATTGTTCTTTAAAAAACTAATTACAAATAAATAAATAAAAATTATAAATATTAATAATTAAAATTATAAATTTTTCCGTCGATTTATATTTTTTATTTCTGCCTACCACTGAAGTGTAGTTATCCCTGTTTTTTTAGGGTTAGTTTAAGAAGTGGATTGGTTTTTTTGACTTTTTGACTAATTTTAGTGTGGGGGTTAAAAAGTCTCATTTGAAAATGACTTTTTAGCTTTTTTAGTTTTTTGTGAGAAAAAAAATATAATGATTATGCGTTGAATATGATATTTTATTTTATTAAATTAAAAAAATCTATTTTATTTTTTATAACTATTTTAACCCAAAAAAAATTAAATCTCAACCCCCAAACGAGCTGTAGTAACTTTTTAATGAAAAATGACTTGGACCCCCAGCTGGGGGTGCTGGGGGTCGGCTCCTATTGGGCAAAAACACTGTTTTTTTTTTTTTTTTTTTTTGATTTCTGGCCAACCCCAAGCGGCGACATTGAGATCAGGTCTTTGGGGGTCTGTAGCATAACCCGTTTTAGTTCTTGGAAAATTGACTTAAAAAATATTTTAAATTTTATTAAATATTATATTAATTTACAAAAAAAAAATCTCATTAAAATTTAAAAAGATTCAACAAAATTCAATTATGATCTAAAATTAATAGATAGTTGATGTGGTAAATTATTAAAATTAATAGATATTTGTTTTTAGCGAAACAAACTAAAAAATTTATTGATTTGGTGAATTATTTGAAATTATTAAATGATTATTTTCTGAATGTATAGATTAGGGCTGCAAACGAACTGAATAAAGTCGAATTTTGCTGAACTCAAGCTCGACTTATTTAGTAATCGAGCTTGTTTATTGAATTCGATCTTGACTCAATAAGTAACTGGGTTCGAGCTCAGCTCGGCTCGTTAATATTAATTAAACTCAAATTCGGCTTACTCGATAAATTTTTTTTAATATTATTTATATTATTTAAATAAAAAATATTATTAATAATATTTAATATATGAATAATGTAATTTTATTATTATTTATATATTATTTAATATATAAATAATATATTTATTATATAATTTATATAAAGATAAACGAATTAAGTTTATTCGAGTTCGAGTTCGGTTCGTTTACTAATCGAGCCTAATATTTAAGTTCGAACTCGACTCGTATACTAACAAAGCTGAACCCTTAACGAATCGAGCCGAGCTGAGTTTGTTCATGAACAACTCAATTCATTTGCTACCCTAGCATAGATTATGTATAGAATACGATTGACTATGCTACTTACTGTTATTCTTTTCAAATTAAAATTAATTAAATCTTACATTTGCTCAACTATGTCAAATGAAATATTAAATAAATTAGTGATTTTATCCATCAAAAATGATTTAACTTATAAGTTTGATTATGTGAATTAGATTAATAATTTTAGGGTAAATTACAAACACCCCCTCGAGGTTTGGTGAAAATACAGATTCCCCCCTGAGGTTTAAGAAATTACATCCCACCCCCTAAGGTTTATATTTCCATAACAAATTGCCCCCTGAGGTTTTTATTTTTATACAGATTCCCCCCTAATTTTCCCTAATTTGTTATGAAAATTTGACTCTCATGGGGCAATTTGTAATTTCTCAAACCTCAGGGGGGAATCTGTATTTTTATCAAACCTCGAGGGGGGTGTTTGTAATTTGCCCATAATTTTATAGCTAAAAATGCAAGAAAAATGATGTTTAAGTAATTTTTATTACAATTTGTTTATTTTTCATTTGATTATTCAGTTTATATTATTTTGATTATTTTTCTTATTATAAATTTTAATGTATATTTATATAAATTTTAATAGATGTGTAATGAAAATAATCTATTCGCGATGGCGGTCAAATTTCAATGAAAAATAAATAAACACACAATAATTATTATTTTTTTAATATGTATAAAAAAAAAGAGTTTTCTTCAGTATGCAAGTGCACACCATGTGTCACTTATACAAAAAGTGTAAGTGTAAGGTGTAAGTATAAGTATAAAGTGTAAGTGTAAGGTGTAAGTATAAGGTGTAAGGTGTAAGTGGGTTGCATATGGTGTGCAACCTCAAAAAAGGTGTAAGTGTAAGGTTTAATTTTTCACAAAAAGTGTAAGTGTAAGGTGTAAGTGTAAGGTATAAGGTGTAAGGTGTAAGTTGCACACCATAACCAAACTCTAAAAAAAAATTAGTGTTAAAAATTGATTTTAGATATAAAAAAAAAAAAAATCAGAGCCGTCTTGCCCATTAGAGAAACGTGCTGTGAGTGACGACAAATACAACACGAAAGTACAAGTTGAAAGTGAGAGCATTAATTATTGTTATAATTAATGATGTGATAGTAAGGCCTAGTTGAGAAAGATTGAAAAAAAGATAAAAAGTCAAAAAAATCACTATCCTATTTAAGTCACATCATTTTATTTAAGTCACATCACCTCTCTAACACATCACTTCAAACCCAATCCAAACCCAATTCATATTTCATAAAAAGTTAAAAAAGACACTTATTTAGTCTTTCCAAACTAGGCCTGAGTTTCATGAACTGTTATAATGTTATTGTATCTTTTTTTTTTAAAAAATAAAAAATAAATATCAATTCATTAGTGATGTTCTAATACTACTTTTAATGATTTCTATTATTGTTGAACAAAGCCAACAGCATAAAGTACTAATCAGTTTTTTTTAAAAAAAGATTATATTGGCATGTGTTAGAGTAGCATTTTTTTATTATTTTTTTGTTTAGATCACATTAATTTTTATTTGAGCCACATTATTTTTTTATTATATTTTATATTTTTCTATAAAAAATTAAAAAAATATATTTATTTAAATCATTTTAAATAATTCCTTAATCTTGTTACTACCAATAATAAACAAACTTAAATACATTTTTTTTTTTTTTTTGGTACATAACTTAAACACACTATAGCTCTGTTTGGAAAGTAGATTGATTTTTTAGTTTTTGATTTTTTTAACTATTTTAACTTGGGGGTAAAAACTCTAGTTTGGAAAGGATTTTTAGCTTTTTTAACTTTTTAAATTTTTTTGTGATAGAAATAATATAATGATTATGAATTTAATGTGATGTTTTGTCTTATTAAATTAAAAAATTTATTTTATTTTTTATAACTGTTTTAGTCAAAAAAAAAAAAAAAGGCGCACGGACCAACTTCCGGAGCTTATCAAAGTCCAATTTTATCAAAGTACAAGGTAGGATAATCATTGTACCTTTCAATTTCTAGGTTAAGTTTGGCATAACTTAAATAATATAAAAAATTATTATTTTATTTAAATCACATTATTTTATTTATATCACATCATCTCTCTAACATATCACATAAAATCCAACCCAAACCCAACTCATATAAGTCAATAAATCAAAAAGGATACTTTTTTAAAACACCCCAAACCAACCCTTAAAGTCTAATCGTATTGCGTGTAATCAACTTTCAGAAAAGGGAGCAGCTTGTGTTGAGTTTGAGATCGGATTAAACAGTATTATTAGGTTTATAGAGGCTCAGTATGGGTCCTGTTTTGATAATTCAAACCGTTCAATGTATAGAACATGTCGAGTATTATATGCTTACAAAAAATCACATTGATCGGATATCAATTGTTATGTGATCAAATCAGTTTTATATAAAAAAAATATATACAATGAACAAATTAACAGTTGACAAAAAACTATTTTGATCACACAGTTATCAATATCTGATCAACTTAATTTTTTATAGACATATAATATTTGATGATTTCTACACGTTTAATGATTCAGATTATTAAAACGAAACCCATGATGGGTTCCCATAGATCTAACAACATCGTCTAATCTAATCTCAAACTGGACACAAGCTGAAGCCGAAAGAAAAATCACCGTAAAATATCTTCACTCTAACACTGCATCAGAATTATTAAAGTGAGTTATAATTCAAGGTGTACAACTAAAAAAAGATTAAGAAAATATCAGAGGTATAATTTATTTTGTATTTTTATTTTATTAAATTTTTAATATTTTAATTAAAAATCTTATTTTTAAAATTTATTTAATTTAAATACACTTAGAAAGTATAAAATTTATAAAAAGAATTCCTAAAAATTCACTATATGATTTGATACATTTTTTATTTTTTAATTTCTTCACAAATATTTTGCTTTTTAAGAAAGTCGATAGGTAAAACATAAAATATTTAACTAGAATAAGAAAAAACAATTCACCAAATATAACAACAAAATATGAAAAATAAAAAATTTAAAAATTAATTTTGAAAATTTCAAACCAAACTGAGAGTTTTTTTCTTAATTTTTTTTTATTTTCAGTAATTTTTTTTAAGTTTATTTAGTGTAGAATGATCTAAAATGTAATTTTTTTATATAAAAAAGTCAAAAAAAAGTTCTATAGTTTTTTGCCCTATATTTTTTATTTTTCTTGTGTGTCCAGTTGAGTAGAATAAAAGTGATAAGTTTTTTCAAGAGAAAAAAAAAAATTTAAAAAGTTCCCCAAAAAAAAAAAAAAAAATCAAAAACTAACTGTAATTTTTATAGTGTTTATTAGATTGACTTCAAAATGGTAAATAAAAATCAAATTAATTCACCTAAAAAAAATATAAATAAAAATAAAAAATTATATTGACCAAAAAATCTTATCTTACGTATTCTTTTATTCATATGTATAAAATTACGTAAGAATTTTAAATATGTTATAATATCTCAAAAAAAAATATCATTAAATATGTAATTAATTTTTTATTAGAAAAATTAGTAAAACATCTCTCTCTAATTTTGTGTAATAGGAGATGTCCAAGATATTTTTTATTAGCTAAGATCTCTCGAAAAAATTTCTCTAAGATCATACGAGAGAAATTTTGAAATTTCTCTATTGTCATATTAAAAAAAAAAAATTGTGAAAATGAAAATTTCTCTATGTTGGAATTGAAATTTCATTGAGTTTAGTCAAAATTTTTCTGAGTCAGGTACAAATTTTTTGAATCAAATTTTTTCTGTAAAAATGTTTAGAAATCTCAATTTTTATGAAAATATTATATATCATTTATCTTATAAAATTTTAATATAGATACCTTAAAAAAATTATTCATTTTCGTTTTGTAGCCGGAATAATAAATTTGGACAAACGTACTAATGACCTTTAAGAAAAAACTTTACAATGTAAAATGACGGTTAAATTTGTCATTTTAAAAAAGTCAGATAATAATTAATTATTTACAATATAAAATAAAGTTTAAAATTTTGATTTGAAAAAACAGAACAAAAAAACAAAAAAAAACAAAGAAAGTGAGAGATAGTAATCGTTTTGAAAAGTGACGAGACTTTCTTGATTGAAGTCAGTATTTTTCCAATGCGAATATAAGGATAAAAAAATGTTAGAGATTCGTACTTTTTATTAAATAAATAATTAAATATTTTATAGAGATGTGAGATTTACAAAATTACGGGTCTAACACTCATTTGAATATTTAGTTATTTATTTAATAGAAAGTTTGGTATCTTTAACATTATTCTAAAAGATAACCAACGCCCATTAGCACCGCCCATTTCCTTTTCGATTTGGCTTCTTTTTAATTGATTTGAAATGGTATTTAGGGTTGATTTGGCAGGAGTTAAAGTGACTAAATAAGTATACATAGATAAAATAGGTTAATTTAATTAATAAAATAAAATATTATATTTAAATTATAATTATTTTGCTTTTTGTCTCATAATTATCACATCTAAATAAAATAAAATAACTAAAAGTTTTTCTCAAAGGAACTAATTTAGCAAAGTTAAATTAGTCAAAAAATTAAAAAATGGGACTAAATTAGCTCTTCTCAAACGAAGACTTGGGTTTTATAGGCCCATTTGAGAATCGATTTAGATGATAGGAACCATTCACTTTTTAAAATTTGATGAGTAGAATATTTATATAAAAGATCTGTTGGAATAATTAATTTTTCTAGGCTTATTTTGGGCCAACTTTAAGCCCAAAATTGAATGGGTCTCAAACGTCTTTTGAATGAATCCGAAGAGGTAACGTGTTCCTTACCGCATGACAAGTCACACGGTGAAGACGATTCATCAAACCATTTATGAGTGAATGGGAACTTGACTTTTTTTCGGGTTAATAGACAATTAAAGAATGAAATATGGGTTTCCTTGTAAGGCTTGTCCCACATTGAAACTTTAAAAGAGTTTGTGTATGTATATAAACTTTAGGTGGCAACACTTAGGTTGTCCCAAGTTTGTAGAAAGAATAAATTATGGACAAATGGAACATTGGCTCGAACCACCACACACGCGCGGGCCGCCGCCGCCGTCGTCCAGGTGTGTGGATTGTGAGTCGAGTCGATTCTAATATTAATTATTTTTTGGACAACATTTATTTGAATTTTTTTCCAGAAATTCTTAATGAAATTAAATTCTAATTTTGTGCCAAAATTGAAATTAATTTTCTGTCCAAATTTTACCACCTTCAGTCCGAAATTCCTAAACATATTCAAACTGTTTTATAGTTTCAAAACTGTCCGAAACTGCTACAGTTACACAGATTTGAATCTGTACAGTTCGAACAGTCAAACTGTCCAGCAGATCTGTTGAAATTCAAACAATATCTATTCAATTCAAAATTACACATGTTCACTTCTTATATGTACCTGTTCGGGTCTGTTTGTATGCTTATAAATACCAGCCTTATTCCAGCAGTTTGGGAATCCAAAAAATAATCTGAAAAATATCATTTTCCTATCCTGTTTTATTTCTCTGTATAAATTCTCTTCATATTAGTTTTTAAGAAAAGTAAAAAGAGTACAAAATAACCCAAGGGGTTATGGCATTGTGGTAAGGCCTTGGGGTTTAAGCCCCAAGGTCACAAGTTCAATTCCCCCCTTGGGCCAATCTCCTGGGCGAAACACTGTTGGTTAGGAGGTTGGACCTCAAGTTGTCTAGTCAGCACTTGGTGTGGGTTCAATACTCTCCCGCTGTGCGAGTCCTGACTTAAGCGGAGCTTGTCTTGGGAGGTCAGGGCAAGTTCCTAGGTTATAGTCTCCTCGCTCGGAACGGCTAACAAGACACCTTGGTGATCTCTGCAAGGGGCGCTGCCTTGGACCTGCGGGAGGGTAGAGAGGATTTTCCTGTAACAAAAAAAAAAAAGAGTACAGAACACAAGGTTTTTTCTTCGCCAAACAAATTGTTTCGAGTGCTACTACAATTTGTGAAGATCATTGTATCCTGGGAGATAGACGCTATTTGTCCATAAGCACCGTAGCGGAGCGAATTTGTCTTAAGAAGAGAGTGTCACACACTCGACTTGATCTTTTATTATTCATTTGGTTCGGTAAAATAAATTCAGTACGTAATTTATTTTTTATTTGTTTGATTTGTTTTAAATTATTTATTCTACATAGAAGATTGTTCCAACAATCTTAAAACAAATTCGAGTTATTCTGTTTATACAGAATTTTTCGTTTGTTTCCTTTCTTCTTTCTTCTTTCTTCTTCTTACAAAAATTATTTTCTATGATTTTACAAAATAATATTCTGGTTGAAAAACAAATAGTAGTAATATACTGTTTGACAGATAATAGTAATATACTGTCTATTTTCTTTGACAATTAGTAGTAATATACTGGTGTCATTAACAATTCAGAATATTTATTTTTGAAATTTTGTCAAAAATTAATTTTGGTTTTCAGAAATTATTTCTGAGTATTCATTAATTAAAATTCTATTTTAGTATTTTAATTATTGAAGTGTTACAGAAATTTAATTTTCTGTGTCGAATTAATTTGGTTAAATAAAAAAATTATTTTCAAATTAATTGAAAATAAAAGTTACAGTTCTTGTTTCTATTATTTTACAGAATTTAATTATATAGTTTTGGTTTAAATTTTCTGTGTAGTATAAAATTCTAATTATAATTTTGTTTTATAATTTAGAATTCATGGCTACTGAAACTGGTCAAACTAATGCTCAAACAAGTACTAATGTGGTGACTGCAATTTCCCCAACCCCTCCTGTTGTGACTGTACCAGTCAATCACGGTGAAAAACCAAAGAAGTTCTCCGGAACTAATTTTAAAAGATGGTAACAGAAAATATTGTTCTATCTTACAACTCTAAACCTGGCACGCTTTCTCTGTGAAGATGCTCCTATTCTGAAAGATAATGAAACTAATCGGCAAGTGGTTGCTGCGGTCGATGCTTGGAAACATGCTGATTTCCTTTGCTAGAACTACATCTTGAACGGACTTGATAACACATGATACAACATCTATAGTCCTATCAAGATAGCAAAGGAACTTTGGAAGTCTTTGGAGAAAAAATACAAAACAAAAGATGCTGGCTCAAAAAAATTTATAGTTGGCAAATTCCTGGACTTTGTGATAATTGATTCTAAGACTGTGATCAACCAAGTTCAAGATCTCCAACTCATTCTGCATGACATTCATACAAAAGGCATATCTCTCAGTGAATTCTTCCAAGTTCCAGCCTTAATTGAGAAATTACCACAAGGCTGAAAGGAATTCAAGAATTACCCCAAACACAAGTGCAAAGAAATGTCTTTAGAAGAATTGATTGTGCATTTGAGAATTGAGGAGGACAACCGCAATTCTGAAAAGCGGGCTGGTAAGCATCCAATGGAGTCTAAGGCAAATGTGGTGGAACATGCTCCAAAAGCAAAGAAACGAAAGTTTTCTGGAAAAAGTTCATCACAAAACTCTAAAGGGGAAGGAGAAACTAAAAAGTACAAGTTTAATGACAAATGTTACATTTGTAACAAAGAAGAACATCGGGCCAAAGATTATCGTAGTAAAGACAACAGCAAAAAAAGAACAAGCAAGAAGCCTGCTCAAACCCATATGACCGAAGTGGATAATATTTCCAATGGTATAGATAGCATAAATCTTTCTGCAGTTGTTTCCGAGGCAAACCTTGTCAGAAATCCTAAAGAATGGTGGGTGGACACTAGTGATACTCGCCACATCTGTGCCGACAAAAAGATGTTCACATCTTATTTAGTGGTAGACAATAGTGAATAACTTTTTATGGGCAACTCTTCGACTTTTAAAGTTGAAAGACAAGGAAAGATTATTTTGAAGATGACACCTGGAAATGAACTCACTCTCAACAATGTACTGTATGTACAAGACATTCGCAAAAATCTTGTTTCTAGATCTTTATTGAGTAAAAATGAGTTTAGGCTAGTTTTTGAAAGTGACAAGTTTGTACTTACCAAAAACAGGATGTATGTAGGAAAAGGTTACATGTCTTATGGCTTTTTCAAAATGAATGTAATGACTGTTGTACCATCTGTTATTAATAAAAATATATCTTCTTTTTACTTGCTTGAATCTTCAAATTTATGGCATGGTAAACTTAGACATATTAATTATGGATCTTTGCGTAGATTAATTAATATGGAATGTTTACCTAAATTTGACATTGATGTAAAGCATAAATGCGAAATTTGAATAGAGGCAAAATTATCCAAAACTCTTTTTCATTCAATTGAAAGAAGTACGGAACCACTTGAATTAATTCATAGTGACATTTGTGATTTTAAATCAATTCAAACTAGAGGTGGGAAAAAATATTTTATCACTTTTATAAATGACTATACTAGATATAGTTATGTTTATTTAATTCGAATCAAGGATGAACCTTTGGAAACTTTCATTCAATTCAAGAATGAAGTTGAAAATCAACTTGGTAAGAAAATTAAGAAACTTAGAAGTGATAAAGGTGGTGAATATGAATTACCTTTTGGTGACTTTTATAAAGAACATGGAATAATTCATCAAACCACCGCTCCTTACTTACCTCAGCAAAATGGAATTGTTGAAAGAAAAAATAGGACTTTAAAAGAAATGATGAATGTCATGTTAATAAATTCTGGATTACCTCAGAACTTATGGGAAGAAGCAATACTTTCTACTAATTATATACTTAATAAAGTACCCCGAAAGAAAGTGAATCAAACACCTTATGAAATGTAGCATGGAAGAGTACCATCGTAGAAATACTTAAAAGTGTGGGGGTGTTTGGCTAAAGTGGCTATTAATAGTCCTAAAAAGACTAAGATAGGTCCTAAAACCGTTGATTGTATTTTCATTGGTTATGTCAAGAATAGTAGTGCATATCGGTTTTTGATTAATAAGTCAGAACATTCCGAAATGCATATAAATACTATTATTAAATCTCGGAATGCGTCTTTCTTTGAACATGTGTTTTCAAATAAAACTGGACAAGAGACTAGTACTAATAAAAGATCTTATGATGCTATTACTAGTCATGATCAAGAACAAGTGCAAGAGATAGATCAAAATGAATAAGTGGAACCTAGGCGTAGTAAACGTGCTAGAACCTCAAAATCTTTTGGTCCAGATTTTCTAACATTTTTGGTAGAAAATGAGCCATTAACTTTTAAAGAAATTATGTCCAGTCCTGAGACTCCTTTATGGAAAGAAGCTGTAAACAGCGAAGTTGAATCCATCTTGCAAAATTACATTTGGGAATTGGTGGATTTCCCACCAGGTTGTAAACCTTTTGGGTATAAGTGGATCTTCAAAAGAAAAATGAAAGCGGATGGATCAATTGACAAGTACAAGGCAAGACTTGTGATCAAAGGTTTTAGACAAAAAGAACGTCTTGATTACTTTGACACATGCTCACCGATTACTAGAATAACATCCATTAGAATGCTAATTACTATTGTATCGTTATACAATCTAGAAATTCATCAAATGGATGTGAAAATCGCTTTCTTAAATGGTGAGTTAGATGAAGAAATTTACATAGAATAATCAGAAGGATTTTCTGTTCTAGGAAAAAAAAAGAAAGTGTGTAAATTGGTTAAATCATTATATGGTTTAAAATAAGCGCCAAAGCAATGGCATGAGAAATTTGACAAGACAATGATGTCAAATGGTTTTAAAATTAATGAGTGTGACAAATGTGTTTATATTAAAAACACAGACAAAGGTTTTGTCATTGTATGTCTTTATGTAGATAATATGCTCATCATACGTAGTAATAATGAAATGATTAAAACTACCAAGAAAATGTTGAATAAACATTTTGACATGAAGGACATAGGTATTGCTGATGTAATTCTTGGTATGAAAATTACCAAAACATTAAAATGTTATGCTTTGTCACAATCTCATTACATTGAGAAAATACTTGACAAATTTAGCAAAGATGATGATCATCTTGCTAGAACACCTATGGATGTTAATTTGATTCTTTCTAAGAATGTATAGGAAAGTATTTCTCAATTAGAATATGCCCTAATTATTGAAAGCTTAATGTACTTAATGAACTGCACTCGCCCAAATATAGCTTATACAGTAAGTAAATTAAGTAGATATACGACTAATTCGGGAGTAGAGCACTAGAAAGTAATTATAAGGGTTCTAAGATATCTCCGATTTACTCGTAATATTGGGCTAAATTATACTAGATATCTAGCAGTACTTGAAGGATACTGTAATGTAAACTGGATATCGGATACTAAAGACTCGAAATCCATCAGTGGATGTTTTTACTCTTGGTGAAGCGATTGTATCTTGGAAATCTTCTAAACAAACTTGCATTGCTAAGTCTACTATGGAATCAGAATTCATAGCTTTAGATAAAGTTGGAGAAGAAGCAGAATGGCTTTGCCACTTCCTTGAAGATATTCCAATATAGCCAAAACCGATACCTATTATATGCATACATTGTGATAGTCAATCAGCAATTGGTAGAGCACGAAGTCATATGTATAACGATAAGTCACGACACATTCGTCGTCGACATAACACCGTGAGACAACTACTCTCTAATGGAATTATTTCCATTGAATATGTGAAGTCTAAAGATAACATAGCGAATCCATTAACCAAAGGGTTAGCAATAGAGTTAATTGAAAATTCATCGAGGGGAATGGGACTTAAGCCTATTAAATAAGAGTTACCACAACAACAGCCCAACCTAGTTGACTAGAGATTCCAAGATTTAGATTCAAAGGGACAACCTAGTTACGAATGACTCAGAAAGGTCATTGGAGAGTCAAACTCTTACCCATTTCTATGATGATATTGTGATGTCTACAGCATTTTAAATTAAGTAAAATTTTAATGACTCTTATATCTAGGTAAACGTAGTGGAGTATGGCAGAATACTCTTCATAAGAATCACCTATATCAGTGTGAATTGGGCCGGTTTTATGAGATTTGTGAAGGGCTATAATTCTCTAGAGCACTCATGAAAGATCAGGTTATTCAAGGCCAAAATGAACACAATAGTGAGAACTAAATTGTGTCTGAGGATATATTGTGTGAGTTCTATTGTCTTGGTTTACACAAACGGCTGAATAGTTCAAGATATCATATTCACTAGCTAGCTAGTAAATCTAATAGTGTCTCGTAAGGGAAGGTTCAAAACTAAAAGTTACCTATCCTTTGCAAAATATTTTCAATTTTTGTACTCTTTGTAATTAGATCATGTTGTTGCATTTTCTCTCCGTCAAATTCCATTCATGTGAAGGATTGATGGAATAATTGGTTTTTAGAGGCTTATTTTGGGCCAACTTTGAGCCCAAAATTGAGTGGGTCCCAAATATCTTTTGAGATGGGTCCGAAGAGGTGATGTGTTCTTTGCCGCATGACAAGTCACACGGTGAACACAATTCGTCAAAACTATTTATGAGTGAATGGAAACTTGACGTCGTTTTCGGGTTCGTGGAATGGACAATTAAAGAATTAAATGTGGGTTTCCTTGTAAAACTTGTCCCACATTGAAACTTTAAGAGAGTTTGTGTATGTATATAAACTCTAGATGACAACACTTTGGTTGGACCCCAAGGGGCACTCCAAGTTTGTAGAAGGGAGGAGTTATAGACAAATGGAACCTTAGCTCAAACCACCACACACGTGCGCGCGCCGCCGACGCCATTTGGGTGTGGGTTGTGGGTCGGGTCGGTTCTAATATTATTTTTTTGGACAAAATTTATTTGAATTTTTTTTGAGAAATTCTTAATGAAATTAAATTCTAATTTTGTGCCAAAATTGAAATTAATTTTCTGTCCAAATTTTACCACCTTCAGTCCGAAATTCCTAAACAGATTGAAACTGTTTTACAGTTTCAAAACTGCCAAAAACTGTTGCAGTTACACAAATTTGAATCTGTATAATTCGAACAAATCAAATTGTCTTGCAGATTTGTTGAAATTTAAACAGTATCTGTTCAATTCAAAATTACACTTGTTCACTTCTTATATGTACCTGTTCGGGTCTGTTTGTATGCCTATAAATACCAACCCTATTCCAGCAGTTTGGGAATCCAAAAAACAATCTGAAAAATATCATTTGCTGTCATGTTTTGTTCCTCTGAATAAATTTTCTTCATATTAGTTTTTAGGAAAGAGAGTACAGAACACAATGTTTTTTGTTCGCCGAACAAATTGTTTGGAGTGCTACTATAATTTGTAAAGATCATTGTATCCTAAGAGATAGACGTCATTTGTCCGCAAATACCATAGCGAAGCGAATTTGTCTTAAGGATAAAGTGTCACACACTCAACTTGATCTTTTATTATTCATTTGGTTCGGTAAAATAAATTCGATACGTAATTTATTTTTTATTTGTTTGATTTGTTTCAAATTATTTATTCTACACAGAAGATTGTTCCAATAAGATCAACATGATTGAATATCGATAGATATATATTTTAATCATATTTGTTTTAAACAAATAGACCACAAATATAGTTTTAATAATAGCTATTTATTTTTCATAATACAAATTTGATTCAAATATATAACTATCGATGTTCAATTATCTTATTTTTTGCATGAATATTCTACTCAATGGTGTTTTGAGAAGTTTGTAAAAAGCTGACTTTTTGACTTTTTTGGTTTTGGGAGAACTTGGTAAAAAGCCAAAAAGTTGGCTTTTTACCAACTTTCCAAATTGCCCCTCAATAAGTCTTTAAAAGTGAACAACTTAAATCGCCGAAATCAATTTTAAAATAGGCCTACAAAATACAAACATTCTCTTAAATTTAGTTAACTTGAGAAAAGACAAAGTCTTTTCAAAATAGGTTACGCTTTTATTAATTCACTTCTCAATTTGAGAGAATTTGAAAGGTTTGTAAAACTCAACATGTGTACCTTATCGATAATTTTAACTATTCATTTGTAAGTTTCTCAATATATATCATTCATGAAAAAAATAATTTTGATCCAATGATCATAATTTTTTTTATTACATTTGTTTTTCAAAAATAGACAAAATATATATTTTAAAAATAAGTTATCAAGTTTTTTAGAGATAAACGTGATAAAATAATAAAAAAAATTATAATTATCAAATTAATTTGATTTTTTTTTCATAAATAATATATATTAAAAATCATATAAAAATAAATTATTTAGATTATCGAAACGTAATCTGTGATAGACCCATAAACACTTCAAATTCCCTCACATTCAAATATTGAGAGAAGTCAATTTTAAAATGTCAAATGACAAAGGAACACCACACATACGCCTAGGGATGGACTAATCTTAGGTCGGATTCGAGTCAAGTTTGCACCATATAACAAAAGAATATATGTCATTTCAAACTTGTCTAGCCTAACATTAAGTTAATCTAGCCATCTCAAACCTGGTTGTAAAAAAAAAATTAAATTCCAAATCTGCCCACTTAATTCAATAAATATGACTTATTATTTTTTATATTTTTTTATTTTCATCTTAAATGTAATATTAAATTTATTTATTTATTATTGAATTTGGAATGTTAACAAATTGAATGACAAAATAAATTTAATTTTTAACAAATATTTTAATTTAAACCCTTGAAAGAAGTATATATATACACTTTTTTTTTATCTTTTATATTTTTTCTAATTTATTTTATAACTAAAATAATATAAAACAATAATTAATATTTTATAAATAAACGGATTACATTAGGTTAGATTAGAACTCTTTAAGGTGTTTTGGAAAGATGATTAAAAGTTATTTTTTGAATTTTTTTTAATTTTTTTTTTTTTTTTGAGAGATGAAAGTGAATTAAAAATTGAAAAGTAAGTTTTAGCCCACTTTTCAAAATAGGTCAATCCGAATATTAGATGTGGCCAACTCAGCTTGGCCAATTGATAAAATAATTTTTTGAAATTCTAAAATTTTCAGACTAGTCGGGACGGATTAGCAAGCGGATGAGGACGTATGCCCCAAAACAAGGAAGGAGTGTCGTGCGGAGGATCAACTCTTGTGTTTGTCATGTCAAATATGACGAAGAAAAGAACAAATCAAACAAGGCATCCCATTTTCATTTGGAGAAATAGCAAATTAGCAGAATATTCTGTAATACAATTCTGACATGCAAGACGGGCTTATACCATGTATAGAAATAATTTACACTATACACACATAAAATTTGTAACACCATTTTATTTTTCACTGCACCACCAGTGAAATGTAATTTTTCTTTTTTATTTTGAATTCACATCTCTCACGTTATCTAACACCATTTTTTTATTTTTTTTTTGAGAAAATCTAACACCATTGATGCTAGGAAAAATTGTAAGGCCTTGTTTGGGAAGACTAAATAAATGCACTTTTTGTCTTTTTGAACAAAAAAATTGAGGTTGAAAATATGGATGTTTGGGTTAACTTTTTGACTTTTTATGGAAAAATGTGTAATAAAAAATTGTGAAAATTAATTTTTAGAGGAAATTTTAAATTGGGAGTTGTGCAGCTGTAATTGTTGACTTTTGATGAATAGTGTTAACTTTTTAACTTTTTGAGTAACTTTTTGGCTTTTTAAATTATTTGGGAGTACCCAAACTTAGCCTAAATAACTAGTACATGAAAAATAATTGTACTATGGATATAAAAAAATATATTTATGCTGTGTTTGGTTAGAATATTTGGAAAAGAATTTGGAAAAGGAAAGAAAAAATAGGTGAAATGAGAATAAAATATACTTACATTTTTACCTAATTTCACACATTTTTTATCTTTCCATTTTCAAATCTCTCCTCAAATCCCTTAACCAAACACAGTATTAGTGCAATAGCACAAGAAAAACTTGTACTATGCACACAAAAATTTTGTATTATTATAAAAATAAAAATAAAAATATTTTTTTATTGTTTCACTAATTTATAAATTTCTCCAATAAATACACCATCATTCCCCTAGACTTTATACAATCTAATGCACTAAAAAATAATGGATAAATTAGCTATGTTTGACATGGTTTTTTTTTTTTTTTTTGTTATTTTAGTCATAAAAAAATAAAATAGGTTAGAAAGTCAATAATATAAAATGTCACATTCAAACTATAATTATTTTATTTTTTTTCTCACAAAAGTCAAAAAAATCAAAAAATTCATCCTAAACGAGACTTTTTTATCCCAAATTGCCAAAAAGTAAAAAAATTAAAAACTCAACCCACATCACGCGAATACAATTAGCTTTTAGTACGGAAAGTGTCAACACAAAATAGTTAGTGCCGACAGTGTATAGATGGTGATGGGAGTGTGTTTGGTTTTAATTTTCTGGATTCAGTTTTTTGAAAATTAAATTTTTTATTTTTTTTTTTAGTGAATATTTTCAAAATTTTAAGTATTTTTTTTACTTTTTTAAATGCATCTTACTTAGATGCATCTAAAAAAAATATATTTATAAAAAAAAAATATTTTAAAAAATTAATAAATACACAAAAATACAAAAAAAAAATACTAAATTTTCATATTTTTTATATTTTTGATATTTAGTGAATTTAAAAAAAATTACGAAAATTATACTTTTTAAATATATTTTGGGTGATGTACCAATAAATTCCAAATTGATAACTTATACACTATTTAGTCCTAAAAGTTTTCTTATAGACTGAAAGATCCCATTAACATCAAACATCACAACATCATTATCAAAACAACATCAAACATCATCAAAACAGATCAACATAAACAAAACAGATCAACATTAACATCATCAAAAAAAACAGATCAAACATTAAACATTAACATTAAAATCATCACAACAGATCAACATTAACAAAAAAAAATTAACATTAACATCATCAAAATAGATCACACATCAAACATCATCAAAACAGATCAACATTAATTAACATCAACATTCATCATCAACATCAGGGCCACGATCAACATCGCAACATCAGCGATCGTAATGTTCATCATCAAAACCCTAACTCTCCAAGGCAACATCATCATCAGCGAATTGGGCAATGGTGAAGTTGTCAACATTCATCATCAACATCAGGGCCACGATCAACATTGCAACATCAGCGATCGTAATGTTCATTATGAAAACCCTAACTCTCCAAGGCAACATTAGTCATCATCAGCGAATTGGGCAGTGGTGAAGTTGTCAACATTCATCATCAAGTTGATGTTGATCATGGCATTGTTGGAGAGAGAGCGAGAGATTTGGAACTAGAGAGATCGACGCCTTGGAGAGTTAGGGTTTCGATGGCGTCTTGGAAGGCTTCGGAGGTGTCCATGTCGAGATCATCGATGTTCACTTTCACCATTTTGTCGAAGGCTTGTTGATAAGTTGGCCGATTTGTGTTCGATCGAAGGATCTGGAAATGCTGCCATCGCCATAAAAAACAGGGGGCTCGAATCGAAGGGTTTCGAAGGGAACGAAGGTACGGAGATCGGAGATGTAGGATTCAGAGTCGAAAGTGGGGAGGAGGAAGGAGGATTGGTTGAACCAGAGAGGGTGGAAGTCGATTGGGTCGCCGAAGAGGTCGGTGGGGGACTGAGGAGGGGGTGGAGATTGTAGATCCGCCATTGATTTTGTGAAAGTAATGAGGAGGGTTTCAGGTTTCGTTAGGTAACTGGACATGGAGTGTACATTGCAGATGGAAGAGACTGAGCGTGAGGATGAAGAAGAAGACGCCTTTGATGGGGGTTTGTTTGATATTGTCGATTGGTGCAGTTAATATTGCTAATGTAACTAATGTTTTGATGATGTTAATAATGTTGTTGATGTTGTTGATGTAGATAGTGGGACTAAATGGTGCATAAGAAAACTTGTAAGACTAAATAGTTTAACTTTCTATCATATAGAATTTACTGATAATTTTTTCATATATTTATGTTAAGTATGTTTAAAAATAAAAATAAAAATAATTACTTAAAATATTAAAAAAATTCAGTAAAAAAAATTTTTAAAAAAAAACACGAAAAATAAAAAAGAAAAATTTTCTAAAAAGTGTTTTTAAAAAACTGAAAACAAACATAGTGATTAATTTTTTTAAATTAGGGCTAGAGGAGTTTTAAGTAATTTTATGTAAAGAAAAAATTTTAATTAAAAATTGAGGTCGCAAGGCATTTTGTTTGGGGTGTAAATAGAAGCACAACATTTAAATGACTAGTCAACATGTTGTCACCTTTGAAATTTTTTTTTTTTTTTGGGGGGGGGGGGGGGGGGGGGGGAATCAATGTTGACAACAGATTCACTGAGGGTAAAATAAAAATATATAAAATATATACATGTCACTACTTACAACTCTGATTTAAAAACAAACTCTTAACCCCTCGTATAGCCCCCGACCTTAGACCTTGGCAAAATTTCAACCAAAAAAATACATTAGTAATTCAACAAGTCATTGATACGAATACAAAGGTCAGGTTGCCAAAGCCTTCAAAGAATTGCCTCCAAATCAGTAATCAGCAAGATTTTCTCAACTTCAACAAATCATTGTCTATATATATATATGAACTTCACATGGAATGGCGTCCATCTGGTTTATCTCTAGTTGATCGTTCCTCTTGAATTTCTTCTAAATCTTCATCCTCCCCTTTCCTACCTGCTTGCTCTTTCCAATATGCCACCAACTTCTTCAATCGGGCCACTTCCTTTGATGACACATTTTTACTTGGGTCATTCACAATTGATCGAACTCTTGATGCGTACCTAAATTACATTAAAACCAACATATCCCGGTTAAGACAAGGTATTCCAAAAAGAAATAATGTCAATTATTTTTTTACCAGCAAACCCATGGTAAAAAGTGTGCGCACATAATCTGGATAAAATGCCAAAATAAAATCCCATGCCAATTATTGATAGTAAACGCATGTTGATGTGGTCAAGACCAAGATATTGAAGCTAGAGTCCACATGTCGGCAAAGATTTTAAGATCCATCAAAACTATGTTAAGAGAAGAATTAACTTTTTCAGTTGCTTTCATAACAATTGAAATTGTGAATTGATGACTCAATGCTATTTTCTCCACAATGGTATAATCGATTTTACAAACATGCATAAATCGATTTGAAAACAAGCATGTTCACTAAACTTGGCCTTCAACTGAAAATTTAGAGTTTTTAATGACAATAGCTAAAAATCACAAATGATAAACACAAGAACTTACGTTAGAGAATTGTAGGTTTCGTCCAAGTTTGACTCAGCCGGAGATATGTTCACAAACATTAGTGTTTTAGCATTCCCACCAAGTGAATCACTCATTAACATAGTCAACTTGTGATTCCTGTAAGGTATGTGCTGATTGCCAGAAGATAAAGCACCAATAACATCTCCAAGTGCTGAGAGTGACTTATTGATGCTTTGAGCTTCTTTGAGCTGACTACCAGAAGAGCCTGACTTTTTTACTCTCTCAGAACCAGCAAGATCCACAAAACTTAGCTGCACGAAGAAAACAATTAGAATTTTTATATAAAAACGATTAAATTAGTGAATCTTCAACTCAACAAACAAGCACAGTGAGTACTCCAACCAACCCATATCCTTATATAACTACATATTATTATATTGCAATCACATGCACGTACTTCTTCAAACTTATTATAGAAGAGAAAAAACAGAGAATATTTGTCCATGCACCGATTCTCAAACAATAGTAGCACACATCTTGATTTAATGAAGTAAGATAGTATCAACAATAATTATAATACCTTTCCCCTGGCAATAGATTGAGTTTGAAGGTTTGTACTCTCAATAACAATGGATAGTATCAAATGAGATCTTGAACTCTGTTCATTCATTAGAGTTCCAGTTGTATGACGACGTTCAGATCCGCTAAGAATGATGTTTTTCAGTTCCTCATAAGTTGTAACAGACACGACTGTGACATTTTCAATAGAAACCATGCCCTACAAATTCCAACATAGCCAATAGAAAGAAGACTTCCATATAAGTTACACAAGAAGGACAAAGCCATCAATGACAGAAAATGAGATTAAACAAATATTCATTACATTGGATCTATCCAAAATATCAAACAACACTAATAAGCCAATTACAATCACCTTTGAATCCTTTTTTATTTCTAGTTTTGTACGCTTTGCATTCTTCGGTAGTAAAAGATCAACCAGTGTATCTTGATATAACTCCACAATATATACCTGCACAAAACAAATAAATAAGTAAATATAACCACCTTCATGCATCATCTCCTTACAACCACAGTACAATATAAACTAGGAGAGCTTTTATTCGAACTTTAATAAATAGAACATCATGGTGCGCCTATATGTCATACAGACTGCATATAATGGCCAGAAGAAGATACAAACTTTTAAAATGCCTTACTGAATTCTCCAAATTAGCATGTTCAACAACATTGAACTAGCCTGATAGATTTCTATGGGTTCACAACTGTTACCTTTAAGGAGAATGAGAATTTGTTTGTGTCACGCTTCAGGATTTTAAAAAGTTCATAAGTAGCTAGCGGTGTAAGTCCAGGACTGTTCTCAGAGCCATAAATTGTAAAAGTCTTTCCAGAACCAGTTTGGCCATATGCAAATATGCACACATTATATCCATCGACGGCAGATTGCACCAAATACTGCATCAATAATTAAAATAAAATAAAATAAAATTGAGAAGCTGATAATAATACAAAACTATGAGCTAAATATATCGAACTGCAACATAGCAAGGTACAGAAAAAATACTCAATATTCATTAACAATTAAAAACTAATTCAACTTGCCTTTGTGTCCTCAAATACATCCTCTTGGGTGGCTTTGCCATCAAAAACACGATCATATAAATGTTGCTTTATTTCATCTCTCCATTGATGTTCAACTGTGAACTCATCCAAACTTGTAAGCACATTTCTTTCTTTTTCAGCAATTTCTTTTTCACTAAGAGGCCTTAATCGACAGAAGACCCTAATCTTGCCTTTCATATCTGAGGTGTACAAAAAAAGTTCAACAACAAACTTAAGCATTGATTAAGAAACATGAATCTTACAGACAACTAAAATCTATAAATAAAATTTCTATGAAACTAGGGGGAAAATAAAGAGGAATATTCCTACCTTCTATAGTATTAAAATATCGTTTCCTCAAAACTTGTTCTTCCTTGTAAAGTGCTTCTAACTCAGCCAATTGAGCACCTTGCATCTTCAAGAGTGAAGCAGTTTGTTCATTCTTTCTGTCAATGTCCTGAAAGAAAAAACTTTTTAGCTAGAGTAGTCAACAATTTTAATATTTATCCACAAACTAATACCAACTAATAGTCTACAACAGAAAGAAAAATAAATAAATAAAATAAAAATAAAAAATCCTCAAGTATTGAAGAATTTCCCATTGAAGAATTTAGCAATGAGATCAAGATCATCACCTCTTTCATTTCTCTTAATTCCTCAAGTTCCTTCAAATTATTTTGCAAAGTGGTAAGTTGTGTATCTTTGACTGCAAGACTCGACTCAGTCACAGCCAAATCTCGTATAACCACTTCCAGCTTCTTTTCAAGTTCAGCAACTCGGAGCCGCATGGCCTTTCGTTCATGTTCAATGTTTTTATCAAGAACTTGATCTGCATTTAAGGGCCACAAGATATCAAAGTTTTGCAAATATCAAAGTTTGACCAAGCAAAAACTCACATGTTTTGTTTTAGAAAGCAAAGGAATTGTGCTGTTACCTCCTCAACTTTCTTCTTTTCAAGCCTCACGATTCTCTCTTCCAATAATTGTTTTTCATTTACCAGTCTTTTCGCAGTTTCTTCTGTTGCATGCAACTCTGCACTGCGCATTTTTAATTCATCTTGGATTTTTTGCAACACCTATACGTAAAACACGTCAAATTCTAAATTACTTAAACCATGACAAATCATATCAAGCAATGATAACCAATTATAACTACAAGACCTAAAACAATTTAACATGGTGAACTGCCATGAACATTATTTTGAAAAGACACCAATTCACCTAAATTTGACAAACCTGAAATTTGAAGAAAGAAAAAAAAAAAAAAAAAAAAAAAAAGGTGCTTGGAAGGCGTTGCAAAAGAAATAAGGTGGGGCATTCAAGTGTGTCATGCAAATATCAAGAAGATTACATGTCATAACAGAGAATGTTACAGTGCTGGTGAATTAGTTAATTGTGGGGTAAAATTAATCTAGCAGTGTTATAGATAGGCAAACATATCTTCTTAGGTTTACTCCATGTCGTGTATCGTAGAGATTTTTCTTTTGATCAAGCATGGGTAAGAATTTTCCCCTTTTATATTGTACATGCAATTGATCTTTTGTCAATACATTTTCCACTCAATTACCTTTAAAAAAAAATACAGACATTTGAGTTTGTTGCAAATATACATAGATTTTATTATCTAGTATACCTGATTATTTGCTTCAACCAGCTCCTTCTTGGCATTACTCTCCAATCCTAGATTACTAAGTTTTGCCAGACTTGCTTCCATGCTCCGTTTATCCAACAAAGCAGCCTAATAAGTACCAAACCACCATTTGGTAAGGAAATGAATAAGTATTAGGAAACTAATTTTGCAAACATAACCAGTCACCTGAAGTGCCGAATCTTTTTTATCACACAAAGATCTGAGTTGGTCACGGTCACAAGTAACTTCCATCAAGTTTTGCTTCTCAGATCTCAAAAAATCTTTCAAGCCCTCTAGTTCTTCTTGCAACCTCGCTTCGTGCTTTTGTTTCTCATTTAGTTCTTCCAATAACTGCATGAGCATATCAAGATGATTAAGGTCAAGTGAAAATTCTGTCAAAGAAAGACTTGAACAAAAAATAAATATTTTATATGACATGACACCTTTAAGGAATAAAAATCAGATTACTACAGCTAGAATAATGTCTACCCACAATCAAATATAGATCTTACAGATTATTAAAAGTGAATCATCATAAATCTAAACAAAAAACCAATTTTTTTATCACATATATACAAGAAATGCATTGGTTTAAAAATGAAGAGGAGGTTGAGCATTTTATTCAATCCACATTATTTCGGATTCCAACACCACATCACTAATTTCATTGTTGACAATTCAATTTTATTTAGCATAATTAAAAAAGAGGCAAGCTTTTTCAAAATTCAAACACTCACTTGATTAGAATTCTTTTGTGATTCTTCAAGAGCTTTGGACAAATCCTCAACGCGTTTCTCATTAACATCCACACTAGGAGGCCTATAATTATTAGCCAGATCTCCATTTATTGACCCACTAGCAGCAGACCTTGCTTTGGAGTAACGGCGTAACATGACATCATTTATATGCGTTTGAAGGGCAACACAGATTTCCTCTCCCTGTATTAAATAGAAAAAACATACTATGTAAAAAATAGAAGGATATAAGAAAGACACCAGAAATTACAAATCCGCAGTATCGGCATAATCAACGGAGATGATGAGCATTAACCACCTGCTTAGTTTCAAATTGAAAGATATGTAAGACCCCAGCAACTCTCATTTTGAAAAATACAGCAGTATTGCTGCTACCAAATTGCATGATATCTCTCAACTCTGCAGAATGTAGATATTCTTTTGGAACTGGACGAAAAAAATGAACCTGTGGAAAAAAATTGGTGATCATCTTCATGTTCAGCAATCAACATATCTACAATGATGATGACAAATTTTTGGTGCATCTACACCACTGAATAATAGTTTAGGACTCACCCCACGTTTATTAATCCCCAAAACAATCCTCCCAGGCAGAAGTCCAATGGGATCATCTATCTTGCGAACACTAAAGAAAACTGAATTCCCATAAGGAAGTGTTCTCAAGATCCGCAGAAATTGCTGTCTTGCATCATCCTTTGTTAGATTCTCCTACACAGGCAATGTAAACATCTTAAAAAACACAGCATTCTTATGCAATACATTACTGCCCATGACAGTTCAATAAATCTTGTAAAAGGTGATATATGTAAGAACAAATAAGAACCGTTTAAATTGCTATACCTAACCTAGGAAAGAAAAGTGAACCCTATTTGGGACCAACTTGTCTAATTAAAAAAAAAAAAAAAATCCTTTTTTTAGTATTTCAAATAAAGGAACAAGTAAAGACATAGTACTACCATGCAAACTTTGACCCTGCAATAGTTTGCAAAAAGATTAAAAAGGCAAAAAAAAAAACACAAAGCTGGGAAAAAGGGCAAAAAATATAATTTAGAGTTAATCTTCAAAATGCTAGTTCTTACCATTGAACGATACCGAGAAAGAATATCCCACTCCCATTCCCGCTTTGCTCGAGTTATTGCAATCTGTCTTGGTAAAAAACGCTCCAGAAGTGATGTCCAGTCACTGAAAAAATTTAATATATAACCGAAGTTTTAAAAAGTATATCTAAATGCCAAACATAAACAAGCTGAAAACAATTCAGTCTTATGATTTCAACATGAAGCAACAAAGAAAGGTAATAAGGGGAAAACTATGAGAAAGTAAAGAAACAAAAAAGAACTCTAAAGCAGCACGCAACAAGACACTGAACGCAATAAATAATAAGAAAGTAAAAACAATACTGACGTGCATGATTCAGGACTAACAACAAATCCAATTTCAACCAAAATTTGCAGTGCAGACAGCTGTGCAGCATCATCTCTTCCAACTGGATAATTGCCCAATATATAATCATGTTGTAACTGTCACAATACAACCAAAATCATCACATTCAAAAGTCAAAAATGATTTAAACTTCAAAAGCATTGCTCAAAATCTACTAGTGGTTAAGAAACAGAAGCAAAATAAAAGCATGATTACATACTTGAACATAAGATAACTGTACAAACATTGGTTCTCCTATAGCTTCATCTGACTCCCGAAATAACTTTTTTTTAAATGTCAATTTGCAGTGCAAGATTTCTCCTTTACTTCGGTCCTTTGCTGCCTTAAATTCAGCTAGCAGATCCCCAATGTATTTGTTATCATCCAACCCAATATACTCCTCTATATGACATCAAAATGCATATTATTATGAAAACAAAAGCAGAAATATATATATATATATATTACGAACTCAGGTAAAATAAATACCATTTCCAAGATCAGGTGATTTAGAACCAGCAACAACCTTCCGGCACTCAAACAGACTGAAGCTAGAATACGCCGACAATTTAATAATCCCTGCAAGCTCCTGAAGTGGTAATGCTGTTAAACAATACTCATAAACCACAAGAAAAAATCAATAAAGAAAAAAAAGAAGATGCATACTGAAATGATATAGAAGAGAACAAGAACACAGTAACTATCTACCATTTGAACCCAAAAAGTGTCAATTTTTATAAGTAAATCCACAACTGTTCAAAGCCAAGCACATATGGTTCAAATATCTCAAATGTCAAATCAAAATTTTAGAAAACAAGGGGACCAATAACAACAAGTATACAGTTAATGGACTACCACATAACAAATATAGCAACCAAGGAGGCCATTAAAATTACAAAAGCATGTAATACAAACAATATGTATTTTAACAAGTCAAACTTATACAAAATAATCTAAAACTAACTCTGTAAAAGGAAATAACCAGCAGCGGTAAATAAAAAAAATAGTCAGTACGAGTACGGCACTTACTGGTAAAGCGGCACGCCGCATCGGCACGGCTATGAAGCACGGGTACGGCAAAAATAGTGCGCACGTTTGGCTCATTGAATACGGCATGGGTCCAATACGTATGGTCTATGGGGCGTGCGTGGTGCGCGCGGCGGCGGGGGGCCTTTCTTTTTTTCTTTTTTTTTTTTTTTGCCCTTGCAGATCAGTAATTATTTTTATAATCATAAATATTAATAATCATAAATATTATTTTTAATCATAAAATTAGATCAACAGAATGTTAATAATCATAAATATTATTTTTAATAATCAAAAATATTATTGGCCATCTATATTATTATCAAAATATTAAAATTTAATATTATTAGTTAAAATATTATTGGCCTTGGTTAAAATATTGGTTAAAATATTTTGATATAGATATAATATTTCTATAGATATAATATTTTAACCAATATTTTAACCAATAATACTTCAATTTGTAGGTTGGATCTTTTAACCATAATTATAAAAAATAAAAAAAATAAAAAAATATCGACATCGCAGCCGCATTCCGTACCCTATGTCGGATACCTGGTACCCGTACCCTACTTTTTGAGATTTTGCACGTATCATGCATCTGCATGCTGCATGCCCGCATCGCATTCGCACCGCACCCGTGCTTCTTAGGAAATAACTAATCAGGCATAACAAACTCAAATTTTGTATGGCTAGAAGGAATATCTGAAATAACTTACTTCCTAGTATCATTTAGACGACTACTAGATCAAATGCATCACATGCAGAGATTGCAGCAAAAGAGAAAACATATCAATATTTATCAGTCAGTTAGGCCAAAAAACCGAATGCAATCATATCTGGCAAACCTTGCTGGTCTAAACTTCTCATGCAACTACTTCAGACCTAATGTTGTATATTTCTCCTTCCCATGAATTTCAATCTAACTTACAGAATGTATCCTAATAAACAAGAAGAAAAGTACTTTCCACATGCAGTCATGTCCGACAAAGTTTGCTCATAAGAACTTCTCATGCAACTACTTCAGACCCAATCTGGTTATTAGAGAGCTTGATATACACTATTGGGCCCATTTCCTAACAGCTTAAGCTTTTGAGACAATTAGTGACTTAACATGGTATCAAAGTTTAGGTTAGAGGAGATCTCGGGTTCAAGTTTCTCCAGTTGCATTTGGTCCCTGATTGCATTCTTTCTCTCATTTGCATTTTTTCTTCTTCTCTATATGCATGAATGTTTGCATCTCCACATGCAAGACGGAATTGAACACGAGGGAGGGTGTTGAAAGTTTGACATACATTGTTGGGCCTATTTTCTAATAGCTTAAGCTTTTGCGACAATTGGTGACTTAACTGTGGTCATCTTTACCCTTCCCATGAATTTCAATCCAACTTTCGAAACGCATTCCCAATATCTAGCTATCATGAATTGAGCTACTCAAACAAAGCATTCCAATATTCAAATTTTTTTTCCCCCTTTGCAGTAATTCTCAAAAGAACATAAAGCATACCATTCTTCCAATTGAAACCATTACAAAGGAATGAATAGCTGCATTTTTCCTAAGAAGCAAGAAGAAAAGGACTTTCCTATAAATCAATGGCCAACAATATACCTAAAACCTCTTAATTTTCCAAATACCATGTGAAGAATTTTTCAGAAAACAACAATAATTCTTGTATCAATTTGGACCAACTGTAACATATCATTTTTTATTTGAATTCTTCCACCCAATGAATGTTTATATCATTTTTTCAGATTCTTATAACATTCATGGAAGGTTCTCTAGTTATTGTGCAGATTTTCCACACAGATCTGATGAATGAAACATTTTTCAGTAAATTCTAAAAAGGATTGATCAAATGTTCCCATCGATGGAGTTTAAGCAGCCTAAGAACTAACTAGAAAATATTTTGTTGTTGATCAATAGAACAACTAGCTACTACTAAAATCTCCTGGGCTCACCCCTTCCACACTGAAATCAAGGCAGTTTCTTCTATCTGCTATTTCCTCATCTTTAGAAATAGAAGACACCCAGCAACATGCAGCATCCATGCAATCAGTTTGGTTGTCTCAGATAGTAATTGCAAATTTAGTGGTACATCCTCATTATGTATTTATATGTAATCATAAACTTTTTTTTCCTTGCCTGGGGGCAGGAGTGAGGGGCACTTGCATAAACTGCACCAATATACTGGTTTGCCCCTTTAAATAGTAAGCCTCCAAACCCTTTCTCTACATCACAATTTTATTTCCCATTCTTTTATAGTAAGCTCTCCTTTGTATGTATGTATGTATACATGCAAAAAGACAAGTAAAGTTCAATAGTACCTCAACAGCATCAGCTACAATTGTTGCCATGCTATATGTAATTTCTTCAAAAGTTTCATCCAAGAAAAACACTATAGTTGTCAGCTTTTTACCAATCAAAATAGCTTCAATCTCTTCTCGACCAGGTATTGTATGCCTAGGTCCAGCCTTAACAGAATGCTTCAATGCATTTAGTGTGTTTAATGCAAGGACTTGAATATCTGCATCAGTATTCACACCGTGTGCAACATTATGAACATATTCTGATAAATATCCACCAACATCCTTGCTGGGAGGCATGCAGGATGCACATAGATACATTAACTCCCATGCTCGAATTAAATATTGCCTGTATTTTAAACACAACAAGGAAAACCCACATATTTACTATAAATATATTAGAAGAATAAAGAATGCGCCAAATCTCAAACCAGCAATTTATGCAATTGGGTAAATGCATACCTATCTGGATTATTCCTTGTCTGCTTTGAAATTTGAACAAAAAGTTCATCTCGAAGCTCAGAACGCTTCAAAGCCTGCTTATATAGTTTCCCAACAAGCTCAATACGTTCCTCTAAGCTTGTTGGAGTCACTCGATCAGAAGAATCAACACCCATATACTTCAAAATAGTCTGGAACAGTTTTACTGCCCGACTTACAAGATCACTATTTATCTTTAGTATTGATGTTGGAATAGGATCCTATAAAAAATTGAAACTTAATATACAGTTGATAAACTCAATAACAAAACAAACTGTTGTCAAACTTAACATGTTATTACCTTTTGGAAACATAACATATCCTCAAATGTGAATTTTTCTCGCACTTGGGGACCCACGGATTTTTTAGAAAAAAAACCACGTTTTCCAGCAGAGTGAATCTGCTTTTGCATTGCCCTTAGAAAGCCCTCCACCTAAAGGACACAGTGGATTAAGATAAGATGAAATTTGAATGACCATTCATTAAAAGCAAGAAAGCAGAAGTTGGATATGTAGTCAAGATGTTCTGCAATCAATTAATCAAATTGGGCAGAGAAGAAACTTTTTTTATGGATATTGCAATTATCAGCATAAGCAAATCTTGTCACCTGGAATTTATCAATCAAGGGTATAGCACCAGAAAGTTCTGCTGGAATAGCCATTGACAGTGTTGACGGTGTACTGCAGGATACATTAAGTAAAAACCGTCCTTAGTCTAAGGCTCTTAAAAAATGCTATTGAAGCTGCAATTCCTTGCAAAATAACATAATCTAACAAGCTAGATAAAAGTAAGGCCAAGTGTCAATTCTTAACAAAGTACAAGTGGAATGCAAGAAACTCACAGTGGTGCAAAATTGGAACCATCACTGTCATAATCATCCCCATTCGAAACAACAGCAGAGTTGAGCGGAGGAGATTCGTATCCATTACTAGAGGTGAATGAAGACCTGCCTGCTCTAAAACTTTGTGCCATAACTGGTGGCATATCAGATGTCTTTGCACCAAAAAAAATAGCCCGAACTATCGCAAATTGTTCTACCTCACTTTCACAACTTAAACTCTTCTGGTCCTTAAAACCCCCTTTGAGCTATTCAACCACGTCATTAAACTGATTAAAACAAACCCAAAAAAAAAAAGGAACAAATTTTATGTACTGTTAGCTGCAAAGATAGGAAATTGTATATGCTTAAGATGAATCATGAACAATCTACTAATTCTTCCAACACAGATAGCTCATTCACTAAAAAAAATAAAAAATAAAATAAAAACCAGGAAATCATATCAATCACTTCAGTGTGTGGATTTAGACCACCAAATCACCCTCCAAACTATCAGAAAATCAGTAGTTAAATTAGACCAAATCACTCTCCAAACTCTTAACGAGTGCGAAAGCAAATGAGCTTCTTGTGGAGGGTTCTAATCTAACAATCTACTCATTCTGAAAGAAATTAAATTATAAAAAAAAAAAAAAAATTAAATGAAAGAAACTTTACTGAAATCAAGATGCGAGAAAATCTAAGTACAGATCCACAAACAACGAGACATGAACAGTTTGGAAGAGGCTCCGACATTAATCTCATTTTTCAAACCACATATCAACCAGATCGATAAATAATATATATATATATATTGTGATATGGAAAATGATGAAATGAGTAGACTGTGATACCTCAGAGGGAGTCTCATTCGCTGAAGTAAACTTGAGATCTCCGCCGGCGCCGGTCGTCAATCATGAACTCATGAATGTGAGAGAGAGAGAGAGAGAGAGAGATAGAGAGAGTGAGAGAGAGAGAAGAGAGAGAAACACAGTGGAGTAAGGGAGGGAGAAGGGAGGGTGAGGGTCACGAGAGTATATTTTGAACAATTTTTTCGTTTTGGGGAAGAAAAAAACAAAAATAAATAATAACATATGTTATGCGAAAGTTCTGATATATGTTATGTGAAATCACAAAACTAACCTTACTTTCAGTGCAAATATTTATTTGGCTGAGCACTTTTTGTAAACTACACTTGCACACTTGTAAAGTTTTGTGTTTGGGAAGTGAGTTTTTATGTAAATTTTATTAGATGTAGGTTTTTATGAGATAAAAAAATTTTGGTGTTTGGGAAGATAGTTAGGTTTTTATGTGGTTGGATGTGATGTTTGTGAGAGAAAAAGTGAAATGATTATGAGGTTGGATGTGATATTTTGTTTGGATGTGTTTTTTTTGGTTTTGCAAAACTTTTGTCTTTTAGTGAAAAAAATGAGAAAAAAATTTGGGAACCAAGTTCCCAAACACCTCACCTCGTCGGATAACTATTTTATGCAAACTTTATTGTTTTGTTTTTAAAAAATTGAGTTTTCAATTTGTGATTTTTTTTTTTTTTTTAAATACTTTTAGATCCAATTAATCTGAAAAAACTTAAAAAATACAAGATTTGTGAAGAAATTTTTTTTTAAAAATACTAAATATTAAAGAATATATAACAATTCTATAAAATTTCTTCTTTTTTTTTTTGATTTTTTTTTTTTTTTTTAGGGTGCTTAGGCGACAAATCTAATTTTAAATGTTCTTTACTCGTAGGTACAGGCGTTGAAACACTTTATCCATAAGAATAAGCTCATGTAAAATAACCAAAATATCCTCTATATATATCACATACACGATATCGATCTTAGTCACACACACTCTCTTTGAATCACCTTTCTCTCTTGCCTCTAAACGTTGTCTCTCTCTATCTGTTCTCTCTCTTTCTTTCTCTCTCTTTCTCTACCGAAGCCACTATCACAAACCATCGTGACACACACCGTCGACACCATCTGGTCACATCTTCCTCACCTCTCTTCTTCTCTCTCTATCTCTCCCTTTCTTTCTTCCTCTCTCTCTCTCTCTAGATTTTGCCTTCACTGCCACCGCTTCATCTTTGACGATTCAATCGTCGGTACAAACTTCTGGTAACACCGCATTCCTCTATTGTTCGTTTTTATTATCACTGAAGACCTGCTCAACCACACAGATCTACAGATCTCTCTATCCTTCTCAAATGTATAGTTCCATCTAAAAATGTGCAAAATACGCTCCAATCCACTAAAATCGCACCGATTCTCATCAATCTGCACAATTTTAACCGCTAATCGCAGTTTAAAATTTATAATTTATAATCCACCAACTGAACCACTCCACTCCGCTATAATTAATACATATATATTTTTTAACTTTCAATGAAATATCAATGTAAAAATAAATGTGAAAGAGATTTAAGATATGAAATTTATTACAAATTAGTAGTTATATATATGAAACATATTATATAAAATTACTTTGTGTTATATATCTAAAAAATATTTATACAAATTAGTGTTATATATTATGCAAATGTATGATAATTAGTTAAAATATTATCCGATCTGTCAAAAACTGCCAAAATAGCAATTTGTCAATCCGCTAACCCGCCATTCAATTTGTAATTTTACTTTCAAACCACCTGAACCGCACCACGCACACCCCTAATTCCATCGGCGCAGCTCTAGATCTATTGTAAAAGCTCCTGATCCATCACTCTTTTAAGGCTTTGACGGCGTTAAAGTGTGATCAAAAAGTGATAAGGAGGGAAACGACAGAGAACAAGCCACAGATATGACTTTTTGAACTTGGAAACAGCGAAATCATAGCGATGGTAAAGTTTTCTCTTGAGTAGACCTTGTTTGGTTGTTGAGAAATTTATGAAAAAGTGAAGCAAGAATTCAAACATTTAAATAGAGGATTTCTCTATGTGTCAGAAAACTTGAAGTTGTTATGTATCTGTTGTTTGTTTTGTGTTTCCCACAACATATGTGCTTATGCACTGCAAAAGTAGCAAGAGTTGTCTTTAATTGCCAAAAGTAAAAATCATTTAATCATAAACTTAAAAAAATGATTTAGAGTTATCAAAGAGTAGATCTCTTTTAACTATTATTTAGTGTTTTTTAAAGTAAATAAAATTGGACATATTTATGAGTGTTGAGTTGTCTTGGAAATGTTTTGTTGTTGTTGATTTTTTTTTTTTTTTTTTTTTGAACATTTGTTGAAGAAGTTTGGTTTGGAAAAAAGTGGAGAACAGCTAGGTTGAAATCTTCTTCTTCGGCTGGACATTCAAAGCATTGGATCAAATAAGAGGAAGAAGATGAAAGATAAATTGGATTTGGAGAGTAAAAATTGAGTAAATAGAGGATTAATTTGAAGTTTTACTGTTTACATATTCAATTTAGGTTCATTTTCAACAGATAGAAAAAAGATTATAGAATTTCAATAGATAATTTGAACATGTAGAATTTTTGTATAGATAAATTTTAACAGATAAATTCTATATAGACAAATATTTGAACAAATAAGGAAAATTTGAATTAAAAAGATTAAAAAATTAAATAGATAGTGTTAGATTTTTGTTATTGGCAATCCCGTTTCACAAAACTTATTTCAGTGTAATTTTATTCGATATTTTATTTAAGTGAGACTATGAATATTTAGATATGAATCAAATCCGAATTGTGCCTATGCAGAGGAATTTGTGATCTTAATCCTATCATGTTTTCCATTTCGTTGACTATGTTAGAGATCGAGCTGCCTGGTCAGCTCGGGGAGGTCTAGGGAGCAGCGTCCAAGCGGGGCCGAAAGGCAGCGCCCTCGAAGCAAAACGCAAAAATGCAGTCGAACTTGTTTGTTCGCTCGAGCGAAAGAATGTGCGCTCGAGCGAAAAATCTTTGGTCGCAGAAGTTTTCACTGATTGTAAGAATACTAAGAAGATGTTTTTCTCGCTCAAGCGACACTTTGGTGGCTTGAGCGAAGATGACACACGTTTTAGTCTCCTCATTCGAGCGAGCATTCCTTCGCTCAAGCGACTATCGCAGCCCTATTTTTTATAAATATGTAGTTCAGTCAGATTTTAAGGTAAGACTTCCAGATCTTTTTCTTGGGTATTAAAGTTTTCATCTAGAGCTTCTTTGCTTGTGTTCCTTTGATATCTGTGAGAGTTTAATCATGAATTGAGTGGATTATATCAAAGGGTTTGCTTAGCTTATTTTATTCACAAAATTGAAAGTTGTTCTTCGATAGATTCTAGGGAATTTAGGCTGAAGCTTTGGTGGATTTTTGAGTGACTCATCATCGTTGATTCGATATCGGCGTTGTGAATTTAATGTTGGACAAGACAATTCCGAGGTGAAGACGGGACTAGAAGAAGCACATAAGAGTCGGTTCGATTCAAGCGTGGATTCGCTAGGTAATTGAGAGTACACTTGTGTAATTCCTTTGTGCCTTCTTAGTGGATTATTTTGTAGCTTTTGCCTGTGTTTTTTTTTTTTATCACAATTAGAAGTGCTCCAATTGTGATTTTTTCATATAAAATTGTCGTGTCAATTTGTCATTGATTGTTTGATTGAGATTGTTATTTTACTAGTTAAAATTGATACATAATCACAAATCAATATCTCTGGGATTTTAGATTTTTCAGATAGTGTAAGAAATTAAGCAGTAGGGGGAAAATTGAACAGATAGACAAAAAATTTAAACGGATAGTCAAAAAATTTAAACAAATAGATATAATTTGAGCAGATAGTCAAAAAAATTTGAACATATAGTCAACAGATAAGTTAAGGGGTAAAATTGAAAACAAAATGTCCTC
This sequence comes from Camellia lanceoleosa, assembly GCA_025200525.1. Classification (NCBI taxonomy): domain Eukaryota; kingdom Viridiplantae; phylum Streptophyta; class Magnoliopsida; order Ericales; family Theaceae; genus Camellia; species Camellia lanceoleosa. The sequence continues at coordinate 166,580,970 of CM045758.1, read as the reverse complement.
CAAAATCAACAAAAAGATTTATTATCAAACTATTTCACAAATTGTAGACCTCTCACTAACAAAAAATATTCACTGGATCTCATATCTTATACACTCTTTAGACGACTTTAACCAAAACATGAACCGGATCAACTACCTTCGGATACATAATTAATATAGTTGAAAAGATATGTAATTAGCTCATTGGTTGGTTGATAAGACATGTTTTTTTGGCAAGTTAGGTTTATAGTCAAAAGGCTAAAAAAATATTATAAATTATCATATTATTTTTTCACTTTTTATACATATTTTTATAACTAAAAAAAAAAAAATCAACTAAAATAGTTAAATCCCAAATGAGGAGCCAAAAACCTCCCAAAGTTTCTGATCCATGACACTCATAGCGGCTTTTAACATGTTTATTGTAACTACAACTTTATTCTCAGACAATTGGTGTATACTCATTGTTGTGGAAATTGGTTCCAATATGTTATGATATAAAACTACAAAATAAGTGAAGTATTCTGTGCTAGTAAAAGGTATATTAATAATATATCAAAAGTTTATAGGGGTATTAGTGTAATTTGCCTTATTTTTTTTTTGAACCCTTCATTTGAATTAGTTAAAAAAATGGGTGACTTGCTTGACATAAAAGCAAAACAAGAAAGGACCTCCTCTTTTTTCAATTTTAGGTGACCTTTTATTTACGGGGCATTTATTTATTAATTTTAGGAGAAAATCTAGGTAAAAGGCATATCACCAAGAAGGCCAGCGAGACAATTCACAATCATGTAACCTTTTGAGCCGTGATTAAGATAGAGAAATTTTTTTTTTTTTTTTTAAATTCAAATTAATAATAAATTTGATAAACATTAATAATTAAATTCATAAACTTTTTTATTAACCTCTAAATATTTTATGAAAGTCCCTCTAAGGTGTAATTTCCCCTTCAATATATATGCTCATATGTTTGAAGAGCATCTAGCAATTTGTATTGTGCATTTTAATTTCTCTATAAAATATTTTTGAAATATGAAAAACGTTAACGGACTTAAGGGTTATGAATGTCACTATAGGAGGTACAACAGCTGCCAATCTGCCACCATTTCACTATCATCTTGTCGCCTCCCCACCACAAATATAATCAGTAATGTTTCACTGAAAATATTTTTGTAAAAAAGTTTGTCATAATATTTTTCGTCGAAACAAGAAAAATAAAAATAAAAAATAAAAAATTGACTAGCAATATAACCAAAAAACCAGGTGGGTGCATCAAATGGAATTGCTAATTGGTTCCCCCACAACATGTTATTTTAATCCTCTTTTTCCTTTTAGTAATGAAAAGAAATTAAATAATAATAATAAGACAAGACAAAACAGAAGTAGCGTTATCAATTGCACATTAACTCTTGCGATGGAAAAGTGCTTTTAAATTCTGGGGGGATTGCCGGCTATGCCGGCTTGGGTCTGTGAAGAAAAAGGGCTTTTAAATTAAGCTCACGAGAATAGGCCCTCCTCTCCTTCCTTCCTTGCACCACACCACAATAATCTTCCTATCAATTAATCTATCACGGAATTTTATTTATTTATATTTGTAAAATCAAAAAAAGTTTTTTAAAAAAAATTGGAGAGGTGTATCCAGAACTAGTAATTATTCAATATTTTTAATTATCAACTTAATACATTGATGTGATGCTTTTGAATAAATTTTGGAGTGCCTTTTAAGCGTATCAAGATTGGACTTATATAACAGAGCAAATACATCATTCATGTAAAAAAAATTAAATTGATTGAATTTTAATAGTCACGTGATTAGATTATATTTATTTTGTAAAAATTTTTAAAAAAATGATTTTGAGTTTAAACACAAAGTGATTCCAACCGACTTTTTTTTTTTTTTTGATACTTACCAATCAGTCCTATTAACTATTTATTATTTTACCTAACTAATATAATAATTAACATTATGAAAAAGAAGATGAAAATAAAGATATCACTATAAATAATTTTATAAAAATAAATAAAGATAAAAAAAAATTTATCTATAAATATATATTCATAAAAAAAAAAATAAATAAATTTATCTTTTTATCTTAAAAAAAATTTATCAAATACTTAATAATGGGTAATACGTCTCAAAAGTAAGACCTATTGATAGTTTACCCCTTTTTTTTTTTTTGCATGAATAACCTACCTCGCAGGCCTTACTAAATGAACGGTTCATATCATTTTGATGGGCTTGGAATGGTCTATTGAAAAACTTATTTAGTGTTCTTGAAGAAAATAAATGCAATGTCTCAACTTAATTTTTATTGATTTAAACAGCGAGAGTCATGACATTTATATTATTTGTTAGGAGATAATAGGACAAGTGACACGAGATAAATGACATAGAGTAGTGCTTGAGCATCATCAAAAAATCTGTAGAGTAGAACTTCAATCTCGGTCCCAAACTACCTATTGAGAGCTCTGTATAATGAAATTTGTGGAGTCGACTTAAGCCACTTGATCAATTAAATGAGAAATAAAGTCAATCATAAAGCCCTTTTTTTATACAACATTATTAATAAAAAATATCACATATACATATCCCGGTAATACCTCAAATAAAGCTAAATAATTTTCCAGCCAAGGACAAGCAACCAACTAGAAAGGAAACAGCCAACAAACTAGATGAAGGGAGAAATAAAGTCAAAGGAATTGCAGGTATTAAATACATACATGAGAAAGTTGAGAGAGCAATCAAATCCTCAAAATAAAGTTGGATTTTGATGCCCACCAAGGGGCAGCCTTGCGTGCACAGAGCAATTAATTGCATTAAATAAATTTATTACTTCAATACTAGATTTGCTGCTTCATGCCAACAATGCATATACAAATAAATATTATTCATCAAAACTGCAATTTTTACAGAATTTTTATACCTAAAGAAATGATATTATGTTGGCCATTTTACAATTAAAAATTACCTTCTTAGATTCTTTGTTTTAGACTAATAAGTTTTAAATTAAAATATATCATTATGTATTCAATCATTGTACATATTTTGTTCTTTTACTAGCATTTGTATTAGTTTTTTGTTTTTAGAATAATATATTGTTCTTCATAATATGTACCCAAAACATTGTTTGACAACAATTTTTCATGCTGTCTTCAATTAGGGCAGGCTCTCAACCTCTCTATTTGATTAGTGCCAAGTGTCTGATTAATACATCACGAAAAGGCTAGACTCGAAATAGGTAGGAATTTTGATAAAAATAAAGAATTAAACATTATGAAAATAAATAAGAATACCGAGAATATGTAGAATTGTGAAATATGCAAATAAGATTCATTTTATATATGACTCACAACATACTAAATTTAAATAATGGGGGGACCCCTTTTTGGACCTCACTCCCTTTGCGTGGCGGTGTGGGTGGTGATTGGAGGAAAAAAAAAAAAAAAAAAAAAAAAAAAATAAAATGAGAGAGAGAGAGAGAGGGTCAGGGGTGGGAGGAAAAGGGGATGAATCATTGTTGAATCGCTTGGGACCCCCTTTTTTCACTTTCTCCCCCCCTGCCTTTGCCCTTGGATGTGTGAGGATGAAAAAAAAAAAAAAAAAAAAAAAAAAAAAAAAAAAAAAGAGAGAGAGAGAGAGGGTCAAAGGGGGTGGGAGGAAAAGGGGGGATGAATCATTGTTGATATTTAAATTATACTTCACACTTTTTTAATAAAATTTTGGTTAAGATTTTTGAGTAACTAAAATTATTGCAAATTAAAAGAGGTTTGATGGGTGGGAATAAAATGAGTTGATGTCCACTAAGGCACTAACATTCATACCAGAGAATAGGAGCCTAGCTAACATGGGTGCCTCATGCATCTTGTTAGAGTTGTGGCCCTATTTTCGCTTCTATCAATCTTCTTTAATCATATAAAAAATAAAAAAATAAAAAAAGACAATAATTGATAGGGGCTAAAGATGAGAGAGTGGTTCCATGTAGTCATCCAACACAAGCAAAGGAAGGACTTTATGGGTAGCACCATACCAACTTCTTCAAAATTGTTAGTTAGAGAGCTTTTTTTGGTTAAAAATAATAAAAAAAATAAAACACTTTGGCAAATAGTTTCCAGACAATTATAGATGATTTGAATCCTAGTGTGGTAGTTAAACTAATCATAATAAGTTTTGACTATTTTAATACCAAGAGTAAAGATGAGATTCAGATGGATATTCTACTAGTCTCTTGATCTACGGTCACAAAAAATACCCCACAAAATGGTGCAGTTTGTGCAGGTGTGTTAAAAAGTCAAACCAATATTTAACTGTCCAATCCCACTTCATCAAAACTAATTCCAACTCGCAATAAATAATGCTCAAGAAATTGATTTTTTTTATTAATTTTAAAAAGAGGTACAAAAAACATAAAAATGATTTAACCTAAATAAATCAAAAAGTTAGATTATGAACCACTTCTCAAAAAGACCTTAATAATAATAATTTAAACAACATATTGTGAGATCTTAATTCCAAAAATATTAAGAAAGAACAATACATAGAAACAAAACTTCAGTAAGTAACGATTGCCATTTTTGTACTCTTTTCACTTCATATCAAAATACTTGTAATTTTGAAAAAAAGTGATAATATATAAATATAAAATCAATGGAGAAAACTCCTACATAACAACTTGATTTTGAGCCTATAACTTCAACACAAAAAACTCACCGAGATGCATTAATTACACAAATAACATTACAACATTATTCCGGTGCAAATTCTTTTAAAATAGCACTAAAATTTTTGTTTATACTTGAGGGTAGGGTTAATATTTAACACTACAAAAACAACAAAGTTCTTCACAAAGAGCAGTTGAACTTAACGGTAAATCCATTAATACCATTCAATGGCTTAGTTTTCAGGGACTGAAAAGTCTAGATTAGCTAGAAATGTTCCTCACTCTCCAATCTTCAATCTAAAGTCTAATATTACATATACATTATCCATGAAACTCACTACATAAGCATCAAAAGATTGTATAAGCATATCATACGAGCCAATGCTTGGCAATTAAGGTATCAGAGCTGCACACAATAAAATAAGTAAATCCAGAATACAATTGCATGAAACTAGGAAGGCTATATGGTTCTGGAAAGCAAATTGACTTTTAGAAGATGTAATTTCTTCACTCTTAAATTTATTCTCAGTATTCAAGTGAGCCTACAGAGGGTAGCCCAGAAACAAGGTCTCGAGCATCGTTCCCGCTGGTATTTTGGCTGAAGGTTTCAACTTCTGGTTTTCCTAGTTTCTGCACATCCTCGGGTGAAAGTATCTTGATGTACCAAACATTATTGAGAAATCCCCTGCACATAATCGTAAGTATTGAGTCGACATAAAATAAGAAGTGGCGTGCCAGCACACATCATACAGATGATGTCATCTCAAAAACCTTCATTACTATCCACAGCACTGGAAATGTTGACGGTATATTAGAAATGGTAGTGGACTTTTCAAACAATTGTTAGGAAACAAAAAGGATAAATCACAATCACAGTTATATTTGGTTTAAATATATATATATATATATATTTGGTACACATTTAAAAACATTTCGAAAACATGTAAAAGAGATGGCTAGAGAGAGGTGGTTGGCGGTGGCCAGCTGGGGCTGCCACATGTGGTTTGCAATAGTTGGAGATGGTGGTCAAAGGTGGGGGTAGTCGGATGTGGTGGAAATGAGCAATGGGTGAGAGCCAGAGGGGATGGTAGGAAGAAGGAATGAAAACTTTTTTCTTTTCTTTTTTTTTCTATACAAGTGAACCAACTTTTTTGTCATTACAAAAATTTAGAAAATTTTGAACTGTTCATAAGTTTTTGAAAACAAAAAAAAGCTATCAAACAAGCTTTGTTTAAAATTTAATTTTTTTTGCAAATATAAACAGAAAATTGTAAATATGACATTACCAAAGAGATCCTTAACCACCAAGTAATGTCAAATCAATGGTTAAGAAAATGATACTGTGTAGAAAGGATAACAAGGCTAATTCATATGGTACTTACTCCCAAGGATCGTCTCCAAGGAGAAGCACATCATTCTCCCTGTCAACGAATACAAGCTGCCAGCCTGATCTCTGAGGGTCTTCCAGTAACCCCTCAATCCCGAACATCTGACCCAGCTGCTCTCGCAGTTCAGTATAGCTGCTGAACCGAGTGATGTCCAGTGACCGGCCAACCGATCCCGATTTGTAAACCTGCACACCCACACACAAACATCATCCACCTAATACTCCACAGAAAAAAAGCATTGACATAATACACAATCCACACTGTAATCACCTTGACAAATGTACGGTTGGCGGTTGGTGGGTCAACTTGTGCTGCACCGTGCAACAACTCAGAAGAGTCTTGCATGCAACCATATAGAGAACTCTGAAAACCCGAAGCCCCTAATGGCATTGATGACACATCAGCATTAACTGAAGAAGTACCAATACTGGAAAGTGTGGTGGGGAGTAGGAGTCCAGGGTCGATATTAGCACCAAAAAGAGCATGATTCTGGCCATCCAAGCTACAATTTTCCTGGTCGACAGCAGTGTCTTTACCAGGATATGGTGTAAGTGACACTGAGTTGGCAGAAGGGTTGACCTGTGAGTGTGTAAACTTTGATACCCATGGTTGTTGGGATGACTCACTCACCATGGACTGACCAGTACTTGAGAAATTGAAAAGGTTGGCACTTCCATCGGTGCTCAGAGAACCCAGCATATTTTGTATACAAGGAGTGACAGATGTTGAAAATTTAGCATTTGAATCTGCAAAGTCTATTTTTGAAAATGAATGTGACGGAACATTAGATTGCTGCCTCTGTTGGAGCTGATCACTTTGAATCAGAAATGGATCTTGGTAGGTATGCTGCTGTGGCTGTTCCTCTGATTGATTGTTGACTTGTTGCTGCATATGCCTGGGCAGGTTCTCTGGTAGCATTTGGCTCTGTGCTTGCAGAATATGTGAGGAGATTGATGGCTGAATTACTTGATGCTGCTGCAACAGTGGATTTTGGCTGCCCGAATGTTGAAAATATTGGAAAGGTTGCTGCAACTGTAAAAATTGTTGTTTCAGAGAATCCCCGCCACCTATATTCTGCAAACCAGCTGCCAACATGGCCTGATACTGCTGATTAAGATCGTTTCTAGCAAAGGTGGTATCCACTCTCTGCTGCGTCCATGGAAACATACCAACATTCTGAAAATTAAGAGAGTGAAGTCCTTGTTCTCCCGTTTCTCCTCTTAACCATGTCATGCCATTAACTGCTCCTTCTCTGCCATCTGAAAAAAAGGCAGTGGCCAAAAAAAGAAAAATCTTGAGAGAGAGAGTTGCTTGAGAGGCTGCTATAGCTTTTAACTTTCTCAGGTATACATACCTTTCAGTTTTAGTATTAAAAACAAATGAAGAAGACAAGAATCTTCAATGTTGAAGATACCAAAGAAATCATATGCCCATGGAAAACTCTCTATAATCAATGACAAAAATTCAGAGAAAAGCTAGGAAGACCTAGCATAAGATAAAATTGCTATAGAGATTATTTCTAATTTGGACAGTATTTACTTACCTGGTACTAATCTATGAATCAACCACTGCAATAGGATGACACGCCTATCAAAATATATGGTGCAGCCCAGTTTGTTAGATACAGTAGATATATTTGCTACCATACTCATCGTTATGTAGACTACTAGACATGTAACCACTGCATCGATACTAGGTCTTTTCCTTCACTAATACAGCAGACTTTTACTCCTATTGTCTGCTAGTAACTTCGTGGGTGTTTGGAAAGTGAATTTTTATGTAGTTTTTTTTAATTGTAGGATATTATTAGATAAAATTTTTTTGGTGTTTGGGAAGATAGTTGGATTTTTTTGTGATTGGATGTGATGTTTGTGAGAGAAAAAGTGAAATGATTATGGGATTGAATGTGATATTTTGTTTGGATGTGTTTTTTTTGGTTTTGCAAAAAGTTTGTCTTTTAGTGGAAAAAATAAAAAAAAAAATCCCAAACCCAAGTTCCCAAACACCACCTTTGTATGAGAGCAGGCAAACCTTCTGTTCGAGTTGTATACAAACACATGTTTTGCCAGCTCACAAGAAACAATCTGGTCCACATGAGGGAGTGTCTTGATGACACAAGTAAAAGAAAAGTCAAATCACTATGCTCAAGCTTTTAGAGTAGTCAGCTGTTAACAATGCCAACTCCAAAGCTCAATCATTGACCAAAAGGGGGCCCTGAGGAAAAAAATAATATTATTATTTCACACCCCAATACTTTCGGTTATTCATCTACATTTTATCTCCAATGTAAGTCGTCCTTTTTATTCTTGAGATGATAACTACTACTTTTTGCTTTCCCGCTCCTACACATAAGATTATTTTATCAAACAACAAAAATAATAGATCAAAAGAGAGAGAAGAAATTGACAGCAAGATGACATGTTAAGAGACCAACTATTAACAATATTTTGATCATTTATACACATTAACCACACAAAAAACTTTGATAAAACGTTTTGAACACGGAGGGTTGGGCAAATCTGATGCAAGGACGAAAGGCATAGGATGAAGATGAATTGAAGACTTAAGGGGTTGTTTGAGACGATCTAAATAAGTATACTTTGTGATTTTTTATGAAAAGATATGCTGAAAAGTAGCAATGTGATGTGACCTAAATATGTGCACTTATTTAATTTATGCCAAATCGTGTCTAAAATTTATTGCTTTATTCGGAATTATCTTATATTTTCATTTATTAGGTTCTAGTCTTCCATTAAGACTCAATTGGTGGTGTGTTTTAGTTTAGTATGGGTTTATTTAGAATGACTATAAACAAGCCGGTGTGTAATAGGTGTAGGAAACTTAATATGAATATCTATTATTGAATAATTGAAATTAAGATATTTGAATTGGATTTATGATCCCGTTCTCCCTCTTTCTATTGTTCTTCTTCTACTTCACTGTGCTACATCAATTGATATCAGAGCTTACTCACACTAGGGCCATCGTGCATCATTGTTTGTTGCTCTCTTCACTCAGTCAGCTCACTGGCTATTGCTCGTCAGCACCATAGCCTTTTGCTGTTGCTGACCAGCACTGTCCAGCTTCTGAGCAAGGAGCTTCTTCGGTCATGAATGCAGGGGTACAATAAGAGGTTAATGGGTTATAATAATTGTGAACTGACAAGGATCATTCATTTAATTTTTATTATTACTTAAATACTGATCTGGTATTTATAACCTAGGCACCATCTTCCAATTCTCAGGCCAACACAAACTCACCTTACCATCAACTTATCAAATAAATTTAGAACAAACCCAAAGCAAGCAGCCTGAAAGTTGACTTAGCCCAATTACTGCAGGTTTAGAAAAAAGGAAAGAATTAGGGAATGAATTAGACTTCATTTCTTTTTATATTGATAATTCTCAGCAATTGCAGGAGTGCCATAAGGCATAATATATGGTCTAGCTATTACACCAATCAAGGGACTAAATAAGAATACAATCCATTATTTCCTATTCTACTATTTTTTATTTTAACACTCCCCCTCAAGCTAGTACGAAGATATTTCTCATGCCCAGCTTGTTGAAAATGCCATGAAAGGGTTTGCTCCCTAGTCCGTTGGTGAGAACACAGTTGGTCCCTAATCTTCACAAATAGAATACAAATGGTGTCACTAGTGAGTTTTTCTTTGATGAAGTGCTTATCAATCTTCACATGCCTAGTTCTATCATGCCGAACTAGATTATGAACCATGTTGATTGCTGCCTTCTTGTCGCAGTATAGTGGGATGGAGCCAGTCTGATGGATTTCCAAGTCTCCCAACAATAGTTTAATATATAGTAACTCACATACACCCTGAGCCATAGCGCCACTAATCAAGAATGCCTTCATACTGAGATAACCATGTTTTGAGAAATAGAGACCATTTCCAAGAGAGAGCCTTCAGGTATCTCAAGAGTCTCATAATGACCATAAAGTGAGAAGTTCTAAGAGCATGCATAAACTGACTCACTATGCTCACGGCAATGGCAATGTCTGGACGGGAATGGGATAAGTATATGAGTTTGCCCACTAATCTCTGGTATCTCCCTCTATCCACTGGCTCTCCCTCTTGATCTTCACTGAGTTTCTGGCCTGGTTCTAGAGATATATCTGTAAGATTCTTGAAAACTTTTCTATATATTCAATTGTACGTTAATACAAAGATTACAACCAATATTTATAGCAATCCTAAACCCTAATCTATAAGAGGAAACAACCCTATACAATATTCACAATCAACCTAATTGACATATTTCCATAATTTCATAATATTCTTACACCCCCGCTCAAACTCAAGTTGTTCTAGCAAAAAACAATGAGAGTTTGCCAAGAAGAAACTGAAATCGAGCAGTAGTGCGAATCTTCGTAAAGAAATCAGTAAGTTGCAATGCCAAAGAGACGAAAAGAAGTAGAGAATGTCGACGGCGAGTCGGCGAAGGAGTAGCCGTTAGCGAGCCGAAGTTTCACTATGTTTGAGCTCGGCCTATCCTCTCGGTGTTCCCTGCTAAGCTCGCGAGTGTTCAAAAAGAAAAATAAAATAGCTCGGAGGCTGCTTCGCCTAAAAATTTACATTTATCGAGCTCGGCTCGTTATGGCTCGTTAGCCAAGTGAACCACCAAAAATATTTTTGAGTTATGGCTCAAGCTCAAGCTAGCTCTCTCGAGGCGCTTGAGTTGTGAATAATAGTTAATTGAACTCTGAGGATGGGGGAAGGCCTTTGCTTCTCCACTTGTAAATATAGATTTTTCTAACCCTTTGATTTTCTCTAAAGCGATGTGGGATACTTTCCCTTGTGCCTTGAGAAGTTTGTTCAGGTTGTCCCACATCGAATGACAATGAGCGTGTGTGTGGGTGAGATCATTATAAATTGTCTTCCATTCTCCTATTCTTTGCTGGCAATGCTTTGGTAAGGCAACTTGGATAAAATAATTAATCTAATATAATATGGACAATATAATATAATATAATATAAAAATAATTTATTATAATATAAAATATATATATAATATATATTTAAAATATAAAAATATAAATTAATATTCATATTTTTGAGCCTTAAGCCTCGAGAGCCGAGCAATATAAGCTTTCTAGTTTTATTGTGTATTTATTAAATTTAAGAAATCGGAATTCTCTCGGCTTCGCTTAATATCGATCGAAGTTGAGCGAGAAATAAGCGAAACTCGAGCTTGTTGTTCATGATGATTTAGATTTAGTTTTAAGCCCTAGTCCTCACGCCTAACAAGCAATAGTAGCAATAGTAAGACTCGTCACTCGCTTCGTAATCGAAATTCGTCGAATTTTGGCTCGTTATCGATCGAGTCGAAGTTCGTTCGAACGAAATTTAAGTTTGCCTTGTTTCAGCTTGTTCATGAGTCCGTTTTCGCTTGCCCTTCTAAAGAAGCAAGAAGGAACCAGATTGCAAATGCTGACTGACAAAATGACAATCAATCTCAATGTGCTTCATCTGCTCATGAAAGACAGTGTTACATACAATCTAAATAGCACTGCGGTTGTCACAGTAAAAGGAGGTCGTAGAAGACTGAGGGACACCTAAAGCAATCAAGAGACAACGAAACCAAACAATCTCTGCAATGGCATGAGCCATAGCATAGTACTCAGCCTCGACAGTGGAACACGCAACAACAGCCTGTTTCTTGCTCTTCCAAGAAATCAAGGAATCACCAAGAAACATGCAGAAACCAGAAGCCAGAAGTGGACTTGTGATCAGTGACATTACCAACCCAATCAAAATCAGCATAAGCTATCAAGTCCAAAGAAGAAGTAGAAGACAACAATAAACCCTAAAAAATAGTACCCCGGAAATAGCGAAGAATCCAAACCAAGACAGCCCAATGTGGTGAGCGAGGAGCAGAGACAAACTAGCTAACCACATGAACAGCATAGGCAAGATCATGACGAGTAACCGTTAGATAGACTAAGCAACCCATGAGCTTTTGATATAACGTAGGATCATTCAGAAGAATACCATCAATAGTGTTTAGCTTGACATTAAGCTCAATGGAGGTATCAGAAATCTTAATGTCAGTAAGACCAGCACGATGAATAACCTTATTGGCATACTTGGCTTGAGAGAGAAAGTAACCCTTGGGATAAGAAGCTACCTCAATACTAAGAAAATACAGCAATGGACCCAGATCTTTCATTTCAAAGGTGCGAAAAAGATGTTGCTTGACCGCAGATATAGTAGAAGAGCCAGAACTAGTGATGATCATATCATCCACATATAGTAATAACGCAACAAATCCATTAAAGGTGTGTAGAAAAAATAAAGTAAAATCCTGGGCACAAGGATGAAATCCAAGCTCAATAATAACAGTCTAAAAACGATTATACCAAGCATAAGGAGACTGTTTCAGACCATACAGAGCACGCCGAATGCAACAAACGTGTCCAGACGAATGGTGAAGGCCAAAGGGAGGACGCATGTAAACCTCTTCGGTGAGATGACCATTAAGAAAAGCATCCTTAACATCCATTTGATAAAGAAGCAGCAATGACAGAGATCAAAGTACAGACAGTAGTCATCTTGGCAACAGGAGTAAAAATCTCCTCATAATCAATACCATACTCCTGTGAAAAACCTTTGACAACCAAACGAGCTTTGTGGTGAGAACCATCAGAATGAGTCTGGACTTCGTAGACCCATTTGCAACCAACCAGATTCTTACTAGCAGGCAAAGGAACCAACTCCCAAGTATTAGTTTTCTGTAGAGCAGACAACTCATCCTTCATAGCTTGCACCCAATGAGGATCTTAACAGACCTCCTTGTAAGACTAAGGTTTCGAAAAAGAGTGAATAACAGACAAAGAAGTATGATATAAAGCAGAAAAACATGTATTAGACCAACCCAACTTGTTTGAAGGATGACACGCTCGAGGAGGACATCGGTCTGTAGCAGGATCGGAGTCGTCAGAAGCAGGGTGATCAGCAGCAAGGGCAAAGACAACCGGTGGAGGAGGAGCCTTGCGACGAGAATAAACTAACGGAGGAAGAGAAGAAACCGAAGAAGGAAAAGCAGCCAGAGGTGAAGTAGGAGGAGAAGATAAAACAAGCTCAGGAGGAACTATGGAAATGTACTCATCAAACAGGACCTTAGAAGGAAACGGATCAATATGAACCAAATCCTCTTTGGAAACTGGGGTGGTGAGAGGAGGAAGCTGAAAATAAGATAGACGTTCGAGAAAGGCAACATAGCAGGAGACATAAAGGCGACGGGAAACAGGGTCATAGGAGCAATAACCTTTCTGAGTGAGACTATAACCCAAAAAGACAGATAAGACAGATCGGACACTTAAGTTTGGTCCTATTTTTACAAGGTAAAAAGACAAAACAAGCAAACCCAACCACACGAAGGAGGGAGTAATTAGGAAGTTGAGAAAGCAGAGCCTCATAAGGAGACCGACCAGAAAGAAAGGGAGTAAGCATACGGTTGAGAAGAAAAGCAGCAGTAAGAATTGCCTCACCTCAAAATAGAGCCAGACCAGAGGCAGAAAGAAGGAGAGACCAAGCTATCTCAAGGAGATGACGGTGTTTTCGCTAAGTGACGGTGCTACAGCCAAATGTCTTCCTTGGTGGATAGTAACAGAATAGATGAATATTCACCAAAATAACAGAATAGATGAATAAGCTAGCTTGTTGGTCTGATCCAGAATGTAGAGACCATGATCCTCTCTACCACTGCCAATCCTCTTCTTCATGATAAGGTCCTGAAAAAGACAATGATCAGGAAAATACATCACACTACAATTTAAGTCACGGGTAATACGACTCAAAGATAAAAGATTAACACTGAAATTGGGAACACAAAGGACAGAAAACAAAGAAAGGGAAGGTGGCATGAATTAAACCTTTTCCCAACACAAACGAAATGGTACCATCAGCAATATGCACTTTTTCCTGACCTAAGAAGGGGTTATATTCTGAAAATAAATTAAAGGAGCCAAATATATGGTCGGAAGCACCATAATCACTAATCCATGGTATAGTCGTATGAGATAACAATGCACATGGGAAGGAAGCCAAGTTACCTGAATTAACAAAGAAAGAAGAGGGTGCACCTGTAGTAGAAGTGGAGGCTTGACAGTCTAGCAAGTGGTGAAGAGCAATCTCAAAATCCAAAGCAGATAATCCCGAAACATCAGCAGTGGAAAAGACAACTGAAGATGAAAATGGTGACTCAACAGTATCTGAAAGATGTGCTCGTGCATTGGCCCCTTAGCCTCTAGACTGACCAGACCTACCCCCTCGAATACCAAGACAGTCTCCTCAGTCACCAGAGGGGTTCCATGCAGCTTCCAACAAGTCTCTCGTGTGTGGCGAGGTTGACGACAGTAGTCACAGTAAAGATTATCCTTCTCAGAGAAAGGACAAGAACCACGAGTCACATGGTCACCATCACGAGAGGATGCAAAAACCAAGGCCAAGCGATCAGTAGTAGCAAAAGGAAGCATCGCAAAGCGATGACTTACTTCATTCTACACAAAAGCAAAGGCTTCCTAGAGAGAAGGAAGCACATCCATACCAAGTACTCTGCTCCGAACTGGATCATACTCCACATTTAAACCTTCCAAGAACTTGAAGACCCGCTCTTATACCACAAACTTCCTGTAACCAACAGAATCAGTGGGGTAGACAGGCTTGTAATCCTGAAGGTGATTAAGTCGCTTCCACCCATTACTAAAGTAAAATATTGAAGAATAGTCATCTTACCTTGGACCGACCTTTCAATAGAACGACGTAACTTAAAAGCCTGGGAGAAATTCTCCTTCCTGGAGTAAGTAGTAGTGACAGCCTACCAAATATCCTGGGCAGTGTCTATAGACAGGTAGCCCTCGCCGATCTCTGGAACCATAGAATGAATCAACCAACCCATAATCAGAGAATTAGTGATCTCCCATTGGTTATAACGAGGGTCTATGATACTGGGTGCCTGGATCCTCCTATCAACATATCTCATCTTCCCTCTGCTGTTCAAGAAAATAGTCAGACTCTGCGATCACGCTAGGTAATTCTGACCGTTGAATAGAGAGGTGGTGATTTTAAGACCAGGGTTGAGGTTATCAATCATAGTGGAAAGGATAATAGAACTCTCGCTCTGAGATGGCTAAGAGGTATGAGATTCACTAGTCAAATCTACCATGGAGACTCCACTAACTATGCCTCAAACACGATGCCAATCACAAACTCGAAAGATGAGTGGAAGGAAAGACACAACTTCTCCTATGAAAGCATAAAGAAGAAAGAAAAAAACCTTCTTTTTTTATACTGCATTTTTTTATTATTATTATTTATTTATTTAAAAAATGTAAATAGTCCAAACAGGACAAAAAGCAAACACGACAAGGATGATCATCTACGACAAAGATCAGAAACGACTAAACACAACCAAACACGACCAAGATCAGACTAGGCCCATTCATGAGGCTAGCCGACCACCCAGAGAGGACCTAAGGCCCTAGGTAACCAGCGGGGAGGCCATGATGGCCCTAGTCGAACACCCAAGAGCAACCGACAGCCACCAAAGGGCCTAGGCAACCCACTAGGAGATCACGACGACTCTTTACAAACAGGATAGGGCTGCCGACTGTCCCAGGCAAGGGTTTGGGTGGCTTGGGCAGTCTTGCGGTGGAAGAGAAGGAGGTTGTGATTGACTTTAGATACCTCCTAATGAGGCTCTGATACCAAGTAGGTTTAGAGAAAAAAAAGAGTTAGGGAATGAGATAGACTTCATTCCCTTTTATATTGATAATTCTCAACAATTACAGGAGTGCCATAAGGCATAATATATGGTCCAGAATATACGGTCCAGCCATTACACCAATCAAGGGACTAAATTCTACTATTTCCTATTTTAACAATCACCTTTTATTCCACGACTAACAAGAATAAGACTGTTATCTAGCCCGTTACTTGACTACACCTTAAACCAGTTCAGCCCCATTCCTGAAATGAAAAATAAAAAAATCACCGTGCCTCAAAGCCTTCGCTATTGTACCAAGAAACAGAGCCTAATGAAGTTCACTAACCCAGGACGTATCCTTATGCCACACGAGATCTTTGCCATAATGAATACCTTCAAAGTCGCAGTTGTCGTTTCCACTTCGCCCATAAAGCCCCAACCATTCTGCTTCATGCACAACTCTTAGCCGGGAGGAAATAATGGGAGACAAAAAGACAAACAACGAAGATGAATTCAAGATCAGGACTTATTATTTTATTTGGCATTATATTATAATTTTATTTATTAGGTTACAGTTGCAATTCAATTAATGTATAGTAATTTTATTTTAGTTGGTTTGTTTAGAATGCAAATAAATAACCCTATGTGTAAAAAGTTTTAGGAGACTTGATATCAATATTGATTATTGAATAATTGAGATTAAGATGTTTGATTTGGGTTTGTGATCCTGTTCTTCCCCCTTTCTTTTGTTGTTCTTCTTCACTGCATTATAGTGCCACATTAAAATGACAGCATTAGAATGTACTTCAAACTCACTTAGTTTGGCAAGAAACGAACCCTTAACCTAAACTGAAGCTTACTTTAATTAACAACAGCCAACGCAGATGCATCACATGGTCCCAACCATCTCAGAAAATTATACTAGTCCACCACCATGTAGCCAAAAAATGGGGGAGAAAAATGCTACTGTAAACATTTCAGCATTACAAATACCTTGAAAAGATGAGGCTCCAGGATACCAAGGGCGTTTGAGCCTAAGAGGAAAGAGTGATGGATACATGGGAAAAGTTGTCAAAGGCTCAATTTCCCATAACGATACCCGTGGCTGCCTCTCACCTGCAGTAGACTCATCCCAGCCAACCTACAATGAAAGTGAAATGGACAAAAACATAAACAAAGGTAATCAATAACACGCAAAGCTGTAGACTTTGACTCATCCCATCATCTAATATTTTTTACTTCTATAAAATTGCTGCTAATGCAAAGCTTATGAATCATGACGAAAGATGCAACGAAAAAAAAAATAACAATCATGTTGATTTCCAATCTGTTTTACCAAAAAGTCAGCACCTAGGAACATCAACAGAAATAGATTGATAGATTGAAAACAGATAACGCAATGCTTGCAACCTTTATACCTAGGGTTTCACAAGCCTACCAGACAAAATCAAAATTATAGGATGTTAAGAGGCACAAGGCTTCCATGTCATGACAAATATGCCATGCAAAAGTGAATCAAGGAGGATTTTCATTGTTGGGGTTGATCTCTTGCTTTTCACACATAGGATAGGATCTGTGTAGCAACACTGCCATTATGCATTCCCCATGTATGCTAATCTTGGCCATATTTTAAATAAGGATAAAATAATAATTTATTTGATTGAATAATTAAATGGAAATTTTTTAGTTTAGTTTTAAAAAAAAATTGTTGGGATTATCCATATCTTCTTAACTACAAGAAGCAGATAAAACCAAATGCATTAGATCTAATTGATGATGGTGGCGGTCATTCTTGGCAAAGGTACATGATTGTGGAAAGAGGAAGGAGGGTCTAAACAAGAAATCTAGTTGATGGAGTTGAAAGGGTTATGATCAGTGATTTGAGGAGACCAATTCTCTACAGTTCTCAGCCTTCAATTTGAAGATGTATATGGCATGAATGCTAGCATGCACCCTCAGTTGTTTGCAGAGATTCAGATAATCCCTCTTTCTCTCTCTCTCTCTCTCTCTCTCTCTCTCTCTCTCACACACACACACACACACACACATTACCTGACATACTCTGGACTCTCTCCCTTGTCTTCTTTAATCTGCAGACTCTCCATTTTCTTTTTATCTCCCTTAATGTAAGAACTCCCATCAAGGGAGAAACATCACAACAAGGTTAATCTCACATATTTTGTTCCTACTTTTCACTTGTAAGCCCCACCCTTCCCCTCCCTCTCCCCCCTTTTCTTTTTCCAAGTTACTTGTAACACCGTCTCTCCCTCTCAGACAGCACATCAGGAAGGAAGGGTAAGTCCTGGGGACCAGAGAGGTTTTCTAATGTTGCTAGGGCATATGGTTGTGCGGCTGTTCCCATTGCTTCTTTAGAATATACAAAGAAATGGATGTCCCCAGGCCTGCCACTATGGGGGCACATTCAAGCAATAGCTTTGAGGATTGATTTGGCTTCGGGTTCTACCCTTGCTGCCACCAGTCCTGTTCCATCCATTCAGGGCCCTACCCCCACGAAGGTTTCTACAATTTTTTTTGGGCTCAATTTTGAATTTTTCTATTTTTGATCTATTTGTTTACTAGAATAGAAGGTTGTATTTATGGAAGAAACCATGTCCCAAAAATAACCATAGATTGTGTCAAGTCAATTAGATAAATGTTTTAAAATAACATGTCAAGATCACACTCAAGATATCAGGTACCACATTAAGCCTGTTTTATACATCTTCTAAAATTCCATGGTGGTTGTAGCCTTAAGTAGCAATAGTAATGTTTATATGACCGGACATTACAAGGATTAGTGTGTGGAATATATGTCGAACCACCATACGCAAATTAAACAATCGGATCCTTTAATATTTTTAAACTGCCCAAATAAAAAAAATAAAAAATAAAAAAGATCAAGTTTGATAGTAGCGGAAACTTTCCTCTCACATGGATGGGGGATAGAAATCTCCTTTTTTCCTTAAATCCCATTTTCAACTACATTCCTAAATAAGTACATTTACGTCCAAAAATTGCACAATATATTAGAATGTATGGGATGTGACAGCATACCATACCCAACTTTTGAATGCATGTCCCTGGATCCTATCGTAAGATTTAGGGTTTTGAAAGGTCTCACACTAGGACATGCACCCGCACCTAATACTTGTACCCAAGTCCATGTAACATAGTTTACATGTGGAATTATATCATTGGTAAGAGCATCTCCACATCCTCCAAAAAAAAAAAAAATAGGAAGGATCCTTTTTTTTTTTTTAATTTTCCAACCCATCCTTTTTTTTTCTTTCTCCCAAATGAAGGAAGATGGATGATCCTTCAAATATGAAGGGAGGATGACAAAATATGAAGGAGCAAAAAAAACACTATTCACTCTACATTATTTATTATAAAAAAAATAACTTTTAATGTAAATAATTTTTTTAAAAAATCGACATCAATAAAAAAAAAAAAATCATACCTTAAAAATGAGTATAATATTAAATATATTTTACAAAAATTTTAAAATTAAATATTTATTAATGAACAAAAATTATTTTTGATTGATTGAGTTTGATGAATGAAAGAAATGGTTTGTGGTTGGAGTTTGAATGAATAATAACCTCCTTATATATTTTTTTTTGAAAAAAAAATTATTTTTTTCCTCTCTGAAGAGAGGATGTGGTTGGAGATGCTCCAAGGGGTTACACCTTAAACCATGTAAATTGTCATTAAAGAAGTATAAATTGTCATTAAACCGAGTGAGTTAGCATTAGAAGAAAATTAGACAAAAACAAACTAGAGGATTAACTAACAAATGAATTTTTCCACAAAAATTTTGATCAATTAACCACAAAGAAATTAATGCAGAGGCAATTAACCACTTAAGCTTCACAATGGAGATGCATTTGGGTAACAGAATACTATCTAATCTAGGGGTTGTTTGGGAAGTGTTAGATTAGTATATTTTTTGACTTTTATGAAAAAACGTGAAATTTAGATTGGGTTCGAAATAATGTGGTAGAAAGGTGATATGACCCAAATAGAATAATATGCTAAAATAGCATGTGCTATATTTTAGCACACGCCAAACAAGCACCTAGTTGAGGAAATGATTGTAAACTGCAAAATTACATGCCATTAAAAGAGAAGCATGTACGTGAAGTTAAGACTATATACCTTGACAGATCGCCAATGAGAATTTGCCCAACGAATAGGATCTAGGTCACCAATGCCAGTTATCGTACCCATGTATCTGGATAATGGAAGCCACATACATAAGAAAACAAAGCCCACCAAATAAAAAACATGTGATGCACAAGCAGCTCCACCATTTAATGGGCCAGAAACAAAATCATTCCAACATGCAAACTGTTTACCTGAGCATATTCAAGCCCTCATAACCATTTACTATGCGTCTGCTACTATAACAAGTTGCAATGTAAGTTCAAAATACCCGCTTAAAGGTTCTGGTTACATAAAAGCCTGTCAAAGGACTACTTCACACCAGAAGGTGGAGCAATTACACATGCAACCTGTCTCTTGTTGAATATAGAAATAGAGTTCATAGAATTTTTTTATTTTTAGTATTATGTATAAAAATCTGTGATTGTGTCAATCACTGATTTGGTATTATTTCCTTATTTATATCGTTTCCTTATATCGTTTTTTAAATAGTATCATGGATCTATCATATATATATATATATATGGCTTCTACCTCATTCATAGGTAAGCCCAATAATCATTCTCATTCTTTTTGGTATTAGAGCTAGGTCAAGTACCTAGTAATTTTGCTTTACCGGCGGGCGGCAGCCTTGCCTTGGCCGCCCACCGGACATCAACCCATTTCACTACCATATTTTCTTTTAATATCACTTCATGGTGATCTCTTCCTCTATCAACTAGTTAATTCTTATCCCAAATATCTCTATCATATTTTATTTTTTTACTCACAATCTATTTTTTTGTGCATTTCTATTTCACTTTATATTTCCCTCTATTTCAACCTCAAATAGGTTTCTATCTTCAAACCTATTTAAATTTGAGCGGTGAGCAAAGTAATATACCACGTGAACCACCTAAGCTGACCCATCTGGCGCACAACTCAAGTCGCCCCCTCTGGCGCACAACCCAAGTCGCCCCTTGACGCACCACTTAAGCCGCCTCCCATGGCGCACTTTCTAATAAGCCGCCCCTTGGAAACTCAATCATCTGTTGCCATCATCAACCTATTTGAGTTTGAGCGGTGAGCATGGTGATATAGCATGTGAACCACCTAAGTCACCTCATCTGGCGCACAACTCAAGTCACCCCCTGGTTCCACCTAAGCCGGCCCCCCGACGCACTTTCTAATAAGCCGTCCTTTGAAGACTCAATCATCTGCTGCCATCATCGTTCAGTACCACATCATAAGTTATGTGTGTCACGCTTGCTAATTCAACACCCAGTTCTCTACATCGGTCCAACATAACCCCTTTAAATTGTCTCGACATTGATTCCAGTCAGTTCCTACAACAGTCCAGCATGACCTTAAACTGTCCCGACATTAGTTCCGACCAATTTCTACAACGGTCCGACACGACCATAAACTATCTCCCGGCATTAGCTCTAGCCTCTAATGTTGACCAGGGTCTTGTTGGCTACCAACCAGGGTGCTTCCTGGCCATAGATGCTTCGGTAGCTCTTCAGGACAGTTTAATCCTTGTTTTTTTTTTTCCCTTTTCTAGGGTGTAGTGCTTATTTATTAAGCACTTTTTGGCCTTTTTTATTTAGTGAACTACCAGATTTGTTCGGTAGCATTTATTTGGACTAGCCGTTGAGTTTTTTCTGACTTCTTCCAGTCATCCATTAGCAAGCTATGATTGTTGAATATCTTTACACCAGCTTGAGGGGGAGTGTTGAATATAAAAATTATAGTACATAGAATCTTTTTATTTTTAATATTATGCATATAATCTGTACTTGTGTCAATCACTAATTTAATATTGTTTGCTTATTTATATCGTTTCCTAAATTGTATCATAAATCTATTATATATACATGGGCTCTACCTCATTTATGGGTAAGACAAATAATTTTTTTCATTCTTTTCTCTGACTAACAAGATAGCAAGGTATACTGCACATGCATCATAAATAGTTTTCTTCCAAACAATAGCTTACATGCACCAACAGGTTATTAAGAAACCAAGTAGGTATAAGCCCAAGCATATGCCGAGAAATTAAGATGCAGCTTGCAATAAAATATAACATAAAAATCATTACAGTAGACGTCACACCAATTTATATAGTTTTTTAATGTCAATGCAAGAAAGTTACAATGCAAGTATCAACTAAAAAAGTGAAGAACCAATTGCTACAATACCTGCGAACACTTGATTCTTCAGTTTCAAAAAGCATTCGAAAACGCATGCCAACAGAAACACGGGTATGATATACTGCCTTAACATATTTTGAAAGGGGTATGACAAATTCAGACGGACTAGCCCTGAATAAAATGAACATGTAAGTAGGGATTGAAGGAGAAAAAGTACCAAAAACAGCTTTGAATAATGATTGCCACCTTGGGTTATAAAATATTGTGAAACAGCTATTAGTAGAAGCAGCATGAGCTGCAGCTGCAAGTAGTCCAATGTGCATGCTATCACTAGATAAAACAGATGATGGCATCACAGTCTGTGGTCGAGTAGCACGGCGAATTCCCAAAAGGAGCTGATTTTTCTCATTCCTATTTATGGGAATTAATAAAGAAGTTAAATAGGGAAAACAGATGTCCACCAAGGAATTCACATACAAGAAGTTGGAATTAATGATTTTCTAAGTAAGATCAAAGTGAACAAATACCAAATAAAAAGAACAGAATCTCCAGCTACAAGTCTCTTAGCACTGACAAACACACTCCACCCTGTAGTAAGAAGATGCCGTTTGGGCTGTCCTGCAGTGAGGCCAAAATAAAAAATGTCAGCCTGTGCAGAAAATCATTCCCTACATCTAGAAGATTATCTCATCACAATATGAAGGCGGGGGGGGAGGTTGTTGAATAAGACAATTCTTAATTTTTAGACCTTTTTATTGTTTAAGTCCTCTTAACGCCAATTTGGTTTGTCAATCTCCCTCAAATCTTGTAAGGTGTATTTCAATTTTCAAGTATTAATAGGTTCTGTACTTTTTCACAATTTCTTTAACCCCTAAAAAAAATTTAACTCATCTTTGATGATCAATTGATCTTTGGCATATACCTTAAACATGAGTCCACTACTAATTTCAATTTCTAACCAATCCATTCAGGTAATCAAATTAGTATAAACTCGACCAATCATTCATATACACAATTCAATGGTACTATTTTCTTTGGAGCAATTTGATTATCCACAACTTACAAAACCCTCAATTCTTCATTCATGAATGGGTATACAAACAGAATTCATATACAAAAGAACTTAAATAGAATGATGTCTTATTTATATTATAGCCATTTATTGTAAGTCAAAATGGCCATCACTTTGGTTCATAATTACAAGAATGTCATTGCACACCATTTTTGTCTTCAATTTTGTATGAAAAATATGTATGGATATCATTTTCCTTCATGAGTATAATTGAGTAGATATACAATGGATGTTCAATTCACATTCACACTCATCTCATCAATTCAACATTCACATCAAAAAATTAAAGCACAGACAGAGATGAACACACCAATTAGAGTGGTTTGTCAAAACCCTCATGTCTACATCCACTACCAACATCCTGTCGGATTATATAATAAACGGGTTTTCAACAAGTTGACCCAAAACCTTTACAACCTATAGATTTTTCTTTCTTGGTAATCTACCAACCTATAACCTACTAGGCCTCCCTAGTAAGATTTCTTGTAGATACTGTACCTAGGCAACCCTATATACCTACCAAATGGTCATCCACTAGGAGGCTCATCCAAAACCTGCTAGTTAGTTTTGTCCATTTGCACCAACAACCAAACCAAAGAAACCCGTCCCATGGGATTTTCCTCACAACACTCACTCCTAGATTTTTCCTATGGTCAACCAAGAACCTTCAATATCTCAGCACGTGAAGGGTGTTACAAGGTCATCCTCGAACTTTCAAATCCTTCAAACATACATTTTCTAGGTTCATCCACCATCTCCTGAAAACAGAATTCACATTGGCTTTGTTTGGTTTCTCTTAAGAGATAATTTTTGAGAAAAAATTTCAAAAATTTGTTTGGTTGAAAATTTTTGAAAAAAAAACCAAAATCACTTTTCTCTCTACTACACATCAATCAATCACTTTTTCTCTCACACCTATCTATTCAATTACAAAAAATAAAAATAAAAATAATAATAATAATAATAATTCATTCATTCATTAAATCATCCCAAACTCTAAAACACCAAAACTATTTTTTAAACATATAACCAAACAAATTTTCAAAAATTTGTAAACTCTTTTCAGAAAATTATTTTTCAAAATTGTTTCACAAATACAAACCAAACATGGCCATTGTGTTTTTGAGGCTCACCCTTAACCTACAACCACAACACATCATAATCAAACAATTGCAACAGGATTTCCAACGCTTCCCTCAACCTATTCAATTACAAATCCAATACAAATGGGTGTGGTACGTACCTAGTAATCTGTCTAAATACATATAACTTTTAATATGTGATAACTGACATACGAGAGTCGGCCTAGGGAAAAAATTAATACCAAGGAACTCATGGTCAACTATAGCTCGTCACTAATATTATAATGTGATCAAGTGGGAGACAAAATAGCACAGGAGATTATCACACCATAATATGGTGCACCCTCCTACACTCTATCTTTGCCCTTAGGATGGTGGGAGACTTCCCATGCAGGGCCTTTATCTTGCAATTTTTAATTCCAGTAAGGTTAACACTAACTGTGCTTTGTTCTTTAGGTTAGACATTCTCTAAAACTAGGGTAAGTTTAACCTCCTTGATTAGTTTTGGGGTTAGGAAACCCTTGCGAATCACCTTCCTCGTCCCTAGGTTAGAGTAACTATTTTCTAGTTTAACCATCCTTACGAGCCTCCTTAGCCAATCCAAACTTGCCTTTCCGCTCTTTCTCCAGAAGATCCATCAGTGACAAGTTTTTGCTTTTTAGATGTTTGGTGTTTGGTTTTAAATTACACAATCCTTATTATGAAGAGGTGCATCAATTTAAACAAAGACAACTTTAGATAAGAGTTATGCCTGTTGGCCAATGAGTGCCTAAGCTAAATAGATATCTAGGGTAAAATTGTCAAGCACTGAAATTTTATCCACAAGTGTCCTGTCAGAGACAAACACCCTTGCAGGATTTCATCATCCATATTAGGTATTTACAATGCAGACCATGAAAACCTGGTCTAGCAATCTTCAAATGCTACAATTTCACCTCGCTACAACTATAAGTCAATAGAGTTAAATGAGCTAAATAAGATAACCCCTCATATTACCTTTTTTTAAATAGGTGAAGATACCCACTGTAATTCATACTTATTTTGACCCAGTGCCAAGAGATTTATGTATTTAAAAGATAAACAATTGGTTAAGGTGCCATATTAGACATAGTCGTTGAACCCTAAGCAATAGTACAAACATTTATGACAGCAAACCACACTCAATTAAGTATTTCCTTCCATGTAATCCAAAGGCGATACCGTTGAATCAGAAGTTTGCTGAGAGATTAAAAAGGTAAATTACTTTCAAATCTGGAAGATAAAACAATAATGACCTACCTCGGAAGATATGCCTAAACTTCCACTCAACATCATGGAGATCCCTTGCAATAAGCTCTTGACAAGGTGGCTGCTGAGAGAAATCCTGATGAACCCAAGAAAAATACACATTAGCTTAAGATTGAAATCAGAAAAGGAAAAGCATGGGAAGGAGATTACCAGTGGAGGGAAAACTTTCTCTGCAGCTCGACGGGGAACAGAGAACCCCCCATGAGTACTAGTATCACTCGCCGTTAATGTCTTGCAGAAATAATTGGTTGGCTGCTTGCTTGGAATCCCCAATTCAACAGGAATATAAGTATCCTTCTGCTCTTGCTACGTTAGTACCACAAAAGATTACTTTTGCCACTAGATTGACACGAAATTGAAAAGGCATCATATAATTTGTTAAATGCAGTTTTAAAAATATAACTTAAGACTACCGGCGTCAATGGCTGCAAGGTCATTTGAGCATATACTTCATCTGTTTCAACGTCTGCCTGAAATACCATAAATAAGATATTATCTCTTAAACGCCTACGTGACATACAATGATACACACAACTAGAGATATCTAGAGAAGCAAAAAGAGTAAGTGCATAAAGAATAGAACCCACGTGCATTGTAACATTGTGGAGTTGACAGATTAACTGAGGCGGCAAGCTTGGGTAATTGGGTATGTGGGCATCAACTTCTTTGTTAGTTGTCGCCGCAACCTGAGTTGCAATTATAATTGGCGTTATTACGAATGCTTTAAGTATGTTTTTCTCGTAACAAAAGCATATATATTGAATTATATCAAAAGAAATAAAGAGTGACTGAACAAAGACCTGCTCACTATGACCCTGAGGGAAGTAAACCACACGACTCCCGACCGTTGGCAGGGACACGAGAGGGCCCGCGCATGCATGCCATAGCTCCGAATTCAAACACTTATTCTCCCCTTTCACAAGCCAATAAAAATTACCCCAAATGTTGACTATTTCACTTCTTAATATTGATTAAAAATGCAGTAAGAAAAAGGAAATATTTCAAGACATGCCAAACAAAACTATCAACAACCCAAAAAAACGAAGGAAAAAAAAAAAAACTGAAAAAGACACATACATGAGCAAGTTAGAAAGTCTAAAAAACAGAGAGGGCAACGAATGGTAGAAGAGAAAAAGATACCTTCATGAGCCTGCTGACTCAGTCCTGATGTTGAAAGCTTCATGTTTCTTAAAAGTTCGGTAAAAATAATAGCTTAAACCCTTAAAACTATACCCAAAAAAAAAAAAAAAAATCAGCTTATTAAAAAACCTTCTGCAATAGCTGTCATAATCTTGAGCCCTAAACTGCTGTCCCAATGCACCTTTTTAGTCTTCAACAAACTCCTCTCCTCAATCATGGCTCCACGCTCCATAATTCCCCCCCCCCCTCCCCTCTCTCTCACTCTAAGCCCAGAAATTCACACCATACTCAAAATACACCAACAAACTAAGCCCTAAAATTTCACAAATCACAAAGCCACAGTAGACTCCCAATTGCAACTGCTCATCAACAAACAACAAAGTTAGACACTTAACTTTTAGTTCACAAAATCGAAACCCTAAGCTGAGAGGTCGCGTTATTCGAGACCGCCATGAATGAGCTCTTCATTTTTCTCTGCAACCTGGAACCAAATCCAAGTCGCCCCACGCACAGTGGATCTTTTCGTGGCCAATCGCTGTCGAAAGTGATGAGAGAGAAAGTGCTTTATAAAGAAAGACCGAGCTCAGACCTGGTAGCAGTAGAGAGAGAGAGAAGATGAGAGAGAGATGAATGGGCTCAATTCAATCTTTCTCTTTCTCTCTCTCTATCAGTATCATCATCAGAGGCAATGTTTGGGGAAATTACAATCGGGGGCGTCCGGAGATTCGTACCTGGGAATCCTGACCGTCCATTTTGGACTGATATGACAGCAGGCATGTGCCACCATCCTTCAGTGGTCGTTGTCAGAGTACGGAGCTTGGGATATTTAAATATATTTTTATTTATTTATTACTATTTATACATACATGAGAGAGAGAGATACGGAGGGAGAGATAGATTTTGTAATAATTTGTTATAATTTTATTTTATTTGCAAGCTTTTTGGTCTATTGGGCCTTTTATTTCTTTTCCTCTGGTAACTTTGGTGCTGTTCTTTTTACAACAATTTTGATGGTCCATGCCTCTTCTACTGATGATGATGATGGGGGACCAATTTGTCAAACTGTATCTTAAACTGGGACTTCATGAAATTGACATATACCCCCATTTTGGGAAGTGAAAAAAAAAAAAAAAAAATTAGGTTCGTTTGGTTTAATTTTTAAGTTGTGTTTGATAAAATTTTAGAATTATAATTTAAGTATAAAATTATATTTTGAATTTGTAAGTTTTGAAATTATGATTTAATTATGAAAAGGGTGCTGCTATTAGTACCTGCCAAAATTTTTTGGACCCCTCATTTTATAATTTTTTTTATTACAATTATATCCTAAAGTAAAATTACATTAAAAAACATTATTAAAAGGAACACACATCTATCAATAAGAACTAATACTCTATAATATTAGACACTCATTCCCACCCCCACTTCCAACTCCAACTATTCGTATTCCGGCTTATTTTGAGAAGTGGGTTATAATCCACTTCCCAGATTATAACTTACTTCCTCTCTCACGAAAAAACTGCTTATAAGCAACTTTTCACCAAAAAACTAATTATAACCATCTTCCCAAAATAAGCTTCCATGTTTGTAAACCCTAAACCTATTACTTTTCATAACTAACTAATATAAATCCTAAATCTATTATTTTTCATAATTATCTTAAATCCTGAATGTGTCATCTTCATCACTATCATCAACGTTATTGAACTTGAAAGTTTTGCTTCAAGTATAACGTATACTTCATCACTTATTTCACTATGTAGAGTAATGCAGGACGAGGACAACAATTCTAGTGAGACCGGCGTTCCATTAATAAGTTTATCTGTCTTGTATTAACATTCTCGGTCGTTTTCGGTCATTCTTGTTTCATTCGAAATTTTAAGATCTTGGTTTCTTGTTGTTAGAATTATGTTCGTAATATCTGATCTTGAACATAATCCTTTCGTTCAATACATAGGTTCCGAATATTAATGCAAATAGCCAATTATGTAATTTTCTTTATTAAACTAATTTAGAATGGAAAAGAATAAATTGAAACGGATTTCAATTATGTATTTTGGGTCCATTTGGCAATACAAGTTGGGGCTATTTTAGCCACTACGGGACAAAAGCCACTGCAATTGATTGGCAACAACCCAATTCAAGGTAAATTTACCAAACTACCCCCACACGAAAAACCACAAATAAAAACAAATTAATGTATGCAAATAAAAATGACAAAAACCGTAAATTAAAAAAAAAAAAAAAGAACCACAAAAAATACACCTCATCCACACAAAAAAAATTAAAAATTAAAATAGAAATTAGCATTTGCCATGTAATTTTTTTAAAAATAAAACACATGAAAACTCATTTTGAAAATAAAAACAAATTAATATATACAAATAAAAAAAAATGTCAAAAACGTAAATAAAAAAAAAAAGAACCAAAAAAATACGCCTCATCCAAAAATTAGCATTTTCCATGTCATTTTAAAAAAACATAAAAAATCCCTTTCCAAAAAAAAAAAACAAATTAAAACAAAAAAACAAAAAACAAAAAACAAAAAAAAAAACGAAATTATCATTTTTCAAGTCATTTGAAATTTTAAAAAAAACAACATAATAAAGCCTTTTCCAACAAAAAATACAATAAAAAACAACAACAACAATAAAAACACATTAAAATGAAACTGAAATAAGCATTGTCAACGTCACTTAAAATTAAAAAATAAGAAAAAATCTTTTCAAAAAAAAAATTAAACAAAATAAAAAATCAATAAAATGAAACCGAAATTAACAGTTTCCACGTCATTTCAAAAAAAAAATGAAAAAGCCTTTTTCAAAATAAATTAATTAATTAATTAATATATATATATATAAGAAGACAACAACATAACACCCAAATTTACATTTTCAATGTCATGTTAAAAAAAACAAAACATAAAAAAGCTTTTTCCAAACCCAAAAAAAAAAAAACAAATTGAAAACAATAAAAAAAAAAATGACAAAAACGTAAATGAAAAAAAAAAAAAATAGCCACAAAAATACGCCTCATCCAAACAAAATAAATAAATAAATAAATTTAAAAACATAAATTAGCAGTTGACACGTAATTTTAAAATAAATAAAACACATAAAAAACCATTTTTGAAAAATGAAAACAAATTAATGTATAAAAATAAAAATGAGAAAAACGTAAATTAACAAAAAAAAAAAGAACATCAAAAATACGCCTCATCCAACCAAAATAAATAAACAAATAAATTTAAAAACATAAATTAGCAGTTGCCACATAATTTTAAAATAAATAAAACACATGAAAAATCATTTTTGAAAAATAAAAACAAATTAATGTATATAAATAAAAATAAAAATGAGAAAAGCACAAATTTAAAAAAAAAAATGAACATCAAAAATACGCCTCATCCAAAATAAATAAATAAATAAACAAAAATTAACATTTGCCACGTAATTTAAAAATAAATAAAACACATGGAAAACCATTTTTAAAAAATAAAAACCAAATAATGTATACAAATAAAAATAAAAATGACAAAAACGTATTTAAAAACATAAATTACCATTTGCCACGTAATTTACAAATAAATAAAACACATTAAAACTCATTTTTAAAAAATAAAAACAAATTATTTTATACCAATAAAAATAAATAAGACAAAAACGGGAAATTAAAGAAAAAGAACAAATTAATGTATATAACAAGAAAAATGACAAATATATAAATAAAAAAAAATTTTAAAAAAACATAAAAATACGCCTAATCCAAAAAAAAAAAAAAAAAAAAAACCGCACCAATGACGTGACGTGG
Source organism: Camellia lanceoleosa (assembly GCA_025200525.1). Taxonomy (NCBI): domain Eukaryota; kingdom Viridiplantae; phylum Streptophyta; class Magnoliopsida; order Ericales; family Theaceae; genus Camellia; species Camellia lanceoleosa. The sequence continues at coordinate 166,550,533 of CM045758.1, read as the reverse complement.
AGAATGTATGACAAGGAGTAAAAATATAAAAAATCACTTCAAGGGTAATTTGGTCATTCACCGTGAAGATACCTTGCCAAAAAGTCAAAAAAATCAAAGAATCATTCCCAAACCAAACTTTTTAGCCCCGGGCTAAAATAGTCAAAAAAACCAAAAAGTCAAAAAATAACCCATTTCCCAAATGGAGGCTTTAAATGAATTTAATTCATGTTATTTTAAGTTGTGAATTGGAATGTATTCAAGTTACACAGCGATGAACAAATTTTGTTCGGACATATAGTGCTGACAGGATCATTATTGTTCGACAAAACAGTTCTGAACAAAATACATTTTTTCGGCTACACAGTGGTGAGCAAATTGTTTTGGGCTATATTCAGAATTCTGATGGCGATTCAAACAATGATTCTGATGGCGATTCAGACAATGATTTTGTTTTTCCTCATATTGCAAACGATTATGCAAATCCCGTAGAAATTGGAGTATATTCGATCTATCTCAGCGATGACGAAAATACAAAAAGCAACGAAGAAGATGGTGATGAGAGGATTAGAGAGGTTACTAATTCGGCGATACGGAGAGCGCTTAGAGAAGATGAGAGTCGTCGAAATGCTCCGTTGACGGCCAAGACGGCGACGAGAGTGATGAAGGGTTGGGGTCCAAGAATTCTATACTGAACCAAAGCTCCAAACTCTGAAGATTGACTAAGTCAGGGAATGAGAGGGATGAAAAATTAAGTTGGTGTGCATTTCATTGTGAAAAATATTATGAATATGGATAGATTTGGTAATAAGTGGGGTGTCTAAAAAAATATTATTAAAATTTAGGATTTAGGGTTGGGGTCCAAAGAAATTGAGGGTACAATGAATTTTGGTAGGTGCTAATAGCAGCACTCTTATTAAAAATTTGTTTGGTTATAAGTTTTGAAAAGAGTTTGAATTGAGTGATGTGAAATATGATATTAAAAAGTGGGTGTTTTGAAAAGTGGGTGTGGAATTAATTTTCTAAAACTGTAACCAAACAACACACTCAAACTAAGGAGTATAATTAAACTTCAAACGCTCTACCAAACAGAGCCTTAAATTTTATTTATTTTTTTGATATTTGAGTTATATTTTAAAAGATAAGTTATTGAAAAAAGTTTTAAAAATTAAAAATTTATTTGATTATGAGTTTTGAAAATAATTTTGAGATGATTTGTATTTTTTTTTTTTTTTTTGTAGTTGAATAGATGGGTGTGAGGAAATTTGATTGATGTGTAGAATGTGAGAGAATAAGAGAAAATAAAAAAAATCAAAGTATGTTTGGTTTCAGTTTTCTAGAAATTGAATTTTTTTTTCCTGTTTTTTTTTTAGTTTTAGTAAATAGTTTTAAAATTTTGAAGCAATTTTTTTTTTTTACTTTTTTAGATGCACCTTAAAATAATAAGGTGCATCTAACTAATAAAATATGTATGAAAAAATATTTTTAAAAAAATTAAAATACGAGAAAATATGAAAAATGTATATATTTTTATATTTTTTGTATTTAGTGAATTTTTTAGATTTTTTTTCACAAATATTAAATTTTTTAAGTTTATTTATGTTAGAGGTGTGTCTAAAAATTAAAAAATTGCTTAAAATATTAAAAAAAATTAGTAAAAATAGAAAAATACGAAAAAAATAAAAAAATTTAAAAAGTGGATTCTAAAAACTGAAACCAAACAGTTTTGAAAAGAAATTTGAAAATTGATAATTCAAACATGTTTTTTTGATTTTTTAATATAAATTTTAATTTAAAAACTAAATCAAATGGTACCCTAATTATTTAGTTTTTTTTTTTATTTTAAAAGCATGCAAAATGTTAGAAAAGTGATATGAACCGAATAAATCAATAAATTGACTTTTTTTTTTCTAATTGACAAAACAGGCCATAGTGTGAAAACTCATAAAATAGCTTCCTTTTTTTATAAAAAAAAAAAATAATTTAATAGGTGAAAATATTTGTAATATGGCAAATTTACCGCTGTGTTTGGTTATATTCTCCAAATATATTTCTATTATATGTTTTGAGTGTGTTATTTGTTTAAAATTTTTAAAAATTAATTCTAAATTCACTTTTGAAAACTCTGTCCAAACCGAAAAAATTTGGATTAATCGGTCATCCTCTCAGACATTTGGCAAGTTGACCAAGACAGTACAAATTTTTTTTTTTTTAATTGACACCTGTTATTTTTTATATTTTAAATAAAAAAATTCAGAATTTTAAAAAAAATTATGAATTTTGAATAAAATTTTAAGTTTTGTGTTTAATTATAAATTATAAAATTTTTATATCAAATATTATATATCACATTAAAAATTTGGGGTTTTTTTTTTAAGGTCCTTGATATTATGATTTTATAGCATAAAGGACATCAAATTTTTTTATGATGTCTAATATCCATCAACAATATTTTCATAATATCTAAGGTCCCTCAACCTTAATCCAAAGAAATTTCAGTCCAGAGAAAATTGGTCCAGAGAAATTTCAGACCAAATTTCTCTAGAAAAAAAATTAATCAAGAGAAATTCTCTAGTCCAAACTAGAGAAATTCAATTGTCTAAAATCCAGAGAAATTTTTTGCTGACTTCAAAGTGTTTTGATATCTATGTTTCCAATTCACTACATAACAGTTATCCTCTAACATGTAATGTAATGTTTCATTTATCAAAACAAAAATGTAATGTAACGTAATGCTTCAAGAATCTATTCTACAGATCTGTGCAATGAACCCAGAAACTTTTATTCTCATAGTTACCAGTAGGCCAACAACCATTCCTTGGAATTCAAGAGAGTTAAAACCCCAGAATCTACAAATCTAAAATGTGGTGTCAATTAACTAATCACCAGGTTTTACAATTGACAAATTCAATGCAAAACAAAGTTTAAGACAAAAATCTGGCAAGAATTCAACCACTAAATCCATTCATTCCCCTGATTCAACTACTAAAGTTTAAACTTTGTTACCAGTAGGCCAACAAAGTTTAAGAAAATTAGTCCACAGAAAATTTCCACTGTAAAATTCTCTGGACACATCACATAGAAATTTTAAAATTTCTCTAGACTCTCCAAACCCAGAGAAATTCTCAGACAAACATTTATAGAGATTCTCTCACCCAGAGAACCCAAAGAAAATTCCCAGACAAATATTTTCAGAGAAATTCTCTCAACCCAAAGAATAGAGAAATTCTGGACTTCCAAAGAATTTCTATGGGTTCAACCCAGAGAAAATTCAAATTTCTCTGGGTTCAGCTTGACCAATTTTCAAACCAGAGAAAATTGATAAATTCTAAACTTCCCAGCCTAGAGAAAATTGACTTCACAAATTTTACTCAGTTAAAGGCAGAGAAAATTAAACAAATTTCTCTGCCCTTGCCTCTCCTATACTCAACTCTCCACAGAAAAATTGAAAATTTCTCTAGTCTTCCTTTCTTTCCATGGAAATTTTCCTTCTCTGGCCTTCAGAGAAATTTCCCTCTCCAGAGAAGATTTCTCTAGCCTTACTAACCTTCTCTTCTCTTGAGAGAAATTTCCCTTCTCCAAACCCAAAGCAATTCACTCAGACCATATAAATTTCTCAAACCCAGAGAAATTCGCAAAGAGATGGTGTATGTAGCACGCAACTCTGAAGAGACCAAAAGCTGGTTTTGAACAAAACCGTAGGCTGCAAAATCACCCACATGTATAGAACCAGATAAGAAGACTCTTCTGCTGCTCCAAAACCTGTTCAAATTCATCACCAAACAAATGGGTATTTCGATTTCTCACTTTTTCTGGTAATTTCAGTTTCGAAATCAGGACAATTTGCTCAAAAAATGTCGAAAGATAAATAGATTAGATTATTTGTAATGTGAGACAAATTATCACTACACACAAATGGGTGTTTGGATTCCTCACTTTTCTGACAATTTCAGTTTCAAAATTAGGACAATTTGCTCAGAAAATGTCAACAAGTAATAGCCCTTCTTCTTAGGGCTAGGAAATTCATATAGCAATTTAAATCAAATCATGAAATTTACAGTGAAAATTAACAATAATCTTGACAAAAGATGAGAGAGAGAGAGAGAGATTGCATTCCCATTGGAGCCCAACCCTAACCCTAGCCCTAATCCTAATTTACCATTGTTAAGTGGATGTTGAATGTCATCTAGGATGATGGTGGTTCCGTAGTTGTTACTGTGATTCCGATTGAGACTGTGAAGAATGTCCTCGTCATTAAGGAAGGGGCTCTTGCCGTAGTCCTAGTAGTAGTCTCTATACTTGAGCTTGAGGTCCTCCATGAGAGACCAGTAATGGTCTCTGTAGATCTTAGAGAGTTGCTTGAGGCGGCATGTGCGGCGCTTGAAGACCTCAGGGCGAGTGAGGAGCGGGAACCTAGACAAGGCTGAGTCGGAGTCGGAGTCGTCGGAGTCGGATCCATCGATCATTATTTCCATACGCGTAGCAGCAGAAGAGGAATCTGAGAGAGAGAGAGGAATCGTGGGCAATATGTTTAGGGACCTTAGACATCAAAAAATAATTTTGTGGATCTCTTCCATTATGAAAAGTGTGAGAGGGACCCTAGACCGATTTCCCCTAAAAAATTTCCACTAAAATATTTATAATATGGCAAATTTACAGTTCACTCTCTTTATTTTTTTCTCTTTTCGACTAACCATCTCCCGTTCTTCGTCGTTGTTGTCGTCCTTCCTCCACCTTGTTCTGGTCTCCGTGACACCTACCTCATCAATTGTACTGGCATAAGTTATTGAACATAATCCTAGTGGAGGAGAAGGCGATGATGATTTTAATTATAATTTAAAAATAAAGTTATATTTTGAGTTTGTTAGTTTTTAAATTATAATTTGAACAAAAAATATATTTGATTATGAATTTTGAAAAGAGTTTTAAATTGAATTTGAATTTTTGAAATGAGAAAAATTATTTGATTATGAGTTTTGAAAAGAATTTTCAAAATTTAATTCAAAAAACATATAACTTTTAACCAAACATACAATTTAAAACGAAAATTTTATTCAAAACTCATAACCAAATTCTTTTTTAAAATTCATTTTAAAAAATTAAAAACTTCCAATTTTTTTATTTAAAATATAAATATTATTTTTTGTTAAAAAAATGTTCGGCTAATGCTTTAAAATTACTTTTAATTTTATATTTATTTAGAAATTTTTTTAATTGTTTTGTTTAAAAATATATTTTAAATTTTTAAAAATTACTGTGACAAATTAAGTTTTATTTTTTTTAAAAAAAATTAAATGGCCAAATAATTTGTCATTTTGGTCTACAAAAAATAATTTCTATATTTAAAAAATATCAAAAACAAATATATATATTTTTTCAAATAACATATGCCAATTGTAAATAATAAGAAGAAAAAAACTGTTCCGGTCAACAAACCGGATGACTGGCCGGACTTCCAAGAGGATGTCCAAGTAGACAACTGGGTAAATCTGATCTGCTTTTTTCAAAATTTAAAATTCAAAAACTCTCGTATCTGTCAAACATGTTCTCAAATGAGTTTTGAAATATAATATTAAAATTAATTTTAAAAAACTTAAACCAAACAAAACATTGAAACATGACGATAAAGTCATATTTTTAGAGTTAAACCAAAGAGAGCCATAAGTAAGCCTTAACAATGAAATAACTTGTTGCCAAGGTACACGACTTCAACAAAAGTGAGTCATTGTTAATTATGCAACTTCAATGTTACGTTAACTCGTACACTTTTGAATCTTTTAGAAAAGTTAATTAAAACACTTTTTTACACTACATTTTCTATCTAATGTCGCATTATATATTAAAGGTTCAATTATGTGCAAATAAGTGTGTAGATCTGAGTCAGACTTTCTTTGAAAATTAGTTTAAAATATAGTTTCTTGACTAAAATAAATTTACAAAAAAAATAACTAATGCTTTGCTTGGCATGTTTATGTCTTTTTAAACTTTATAATGGTTAAATTGAGTTTTTTGTGTGATAAATAAATTTGACAAATGATTTAAGATTTTTCTTGCAAAATGAACTTTTAACTAATAAACTGATGAATTTCTAAAAATCTAAAGTTTTAACTAATGAATTTTTAAAAGTCGAAAGTTTTTAATTTTTTATTTTAAAAAAGTCACACAAAAATTACTAAAAAGATTGAATCCCAAACTAGCATTAGCTTGTTTTGGAAAGATAGCTAAAAACTGACATTTTATTTTATTATTTTTTGAAAAAAACATGTAAAAAATGACTATTGAATAACAACTTACATATGGCAAAAAATAAACATAGTTTAAGTTCCTTATACAAATAATTAAAAAGGAACGCCACCAAAAATTAATTGTACACCAAACATTTGGAGGTATATGAATGACCAAAATATCGGCTATGTTTGATTTATATTTTGAGATAAAATTTTTTTAAAAAAAATTGGGAAGAGAGTTTATTTTTATTTTTATTTTTTTGTATGGTTGTATATTTTGAAAATAGTTTTGGAGTTTAGGATAATTTGATATTTTATTATAATTAAATAGATGTGTGTAAGAGAAAAAGTGATTGAGAATGAGAGAGCAGATAGAAAAAATGATTGATTTATGTTTAATAGAGAGATAAGTAATTTTAGAATTTTTTTGAGAAATTTGTAACCAAACATGTTTTTGGAAATTTTCTTCCAAAAACATGTTTCAAAACACAAACCAAACACGAGTTTGGGATGGTTGCTGTGCTGGCTGTTGTGCATTGAAATGAGCCCATTTCGATAATATAAATCATTCATATTTTAGAATACATCAATTAGAATATACTTACAAAAAAATCAAGTTAATTGAATATTGTTTACTCATTTACTCACATTTGTATTTATTTTAATATTTTAAATTACAATTATTATTTATTTTTTTAGATATAAATGTGAGTGGATGAATGGGTAAACGATATTCGATTAACTTTATTTTTTACAGACATATTATAATTGATGTATTATAAAATATAAACGGTTCGAATTATCGAAATTGATCTTCAAATTGACCCATTTCACTGCACAGCAACAGTCACCCCAAACCCACCAAACACACCATCGTGTTTAAAAAAATTAATTGAACCTTGACGGGTGTTCCGAATAGTTGATGGGCGTACTTTCCACATAATTGTTCAGAAGGAAAAAGGTTGGTAGCTCGAGAAATTGGCTCGAAAGAGAAGAGAGGGGAAGAGGAGGAGAGAGAGAGAAAGAGAGAGGAGAGGTCGTCGCAGCTCCCCTCCAGTCCTTCTTCCTCTTCCGTCACTTGACCCAGCATGACCCACGTGCGACCCCCTCCTCCTTCAGTCCGATTTTTATGGCCCCCTCCCCTCCACTTCTCCTTCTTCCTCCTCCTTCCCCCTTTTCCGGATCTGCAGATCCACCCTTCTTCTTCTTCTCCCTTCTTTTTCTTCTTCCTTTTGCAACAAAAACACAGGAAAAAAAGAAAAAGAAAAAAAAAAAGACACCAAAACAAACGTCGTTTTGGTGTCGAGCAAAATTCGGGCCACCGAATTTCGAGCTACGTAACGGGGTCGTTGTTCAGAATTTGACTATTGGGGCTAGACTATGAGAAAATAATTTTTTTGTAAATTTTCTAGTCATGGTATGGATGACTTGCCTTTCATCACACGTCAGTTGGTCCAAACAACTCTCATTGCTGAATCAATATAGAAATAAAAGAAAAAATAATAATAATTAATTAATTTGGAAAGTTGTTGATTTTTTTATTTTATTTATTTTTTGTGCGTAGAAAAGTTAGGTAATATGTGATGTTTTTTAGTTGATTTGGGATTTGTTTGGGAAGTGGGTTGGCTCTTTAGTTTTTTGATTATTTTATTATCGGGTTAAAAAACTTCGTTTGGAATGAGTTTTTTTTTACTTTTTTGACTTTTGTGATAGAAAAATGTAATAATTATTGGTTCGTTTATGATGATTTTTTTTGATTTTTTTGACTTTTGTAAGAGAAAAAATGTAATGATTATGTGTTATATATGATGTTTTGTCTTATTAGGTTAAAAAACGTATTTTGTCTTTTTTGTGGCTAAAATAGCTCCAAATCAAACCCAATCCAACCCAACCCAACCCAACCCAACCCAAATTACCAAACAAAAGCATGGTATATTTGGAAATATGGTAAAATAGTTTTAAAAATTTTTAAAATCGCTATCAAAAGGTTTTTTAAAATTTTTATTTTTATGTCTTTTTATAAAAAATAAAAAATAAAAATCAATTAAAATAGTTAATTCTCAAAACAATCTTTAATTTTATGACTTCTAATTTTTTTAAATTCAAAAAGTGACGAAGTTTCCAAACACAAAAATTGTTAATCAAGTTGGACTTTACATATATTCTAGTCTACAATAGGTTTATGTGTATATTTCTAAAATACAAACCTATGTTTGGGAAATGATTTTTGGGGTTTTTTTTTTTTTGTTAAAATAGTCACAAAAAATAAAATAAATTTTTCAGCCCAATAAGACAAAATATCACATCCAATCCATAATCATTACATTCTTTCTCTAAAAAAAACAGAAAAAAATCAAAAGTCTTTCTCCAATCAGACTTTTTAGCCCCAGACTAAAATGGTCAAAAAAATATAAAAAGTCAAAACGTCAACCCACTTTCCAAACGAAGATTAACCATGTTTTTGATCTAAACCATAGCAGTAAACTGCCATCAACTTTATTCACACAATAGGTAAAAAGAGTAATCAACAATGGGCGTTTCAATGTTCATTTGAAATGCCAGTGCTTATTTCAATATGCTCATAAAAAAAATGTCACTTGGAAATCATATTCTTGTAATATTTTATACTTGGTTTCTCATCAATGACTTTCCACTGTGTATATGTATATATTTTTAGTTTTTTGTAAACTCTTTGTAAACATTTTGAGCAAAAATTGTTGCATTTTTTTACCACAATTACAAGATTGTAACTAAAAACTGGACGTAGGAAATAGAGAAAAGGAGATGGGGACTATAATTTTTGAAAATATAGAGGGAAGGCAAATTCAACTTGAGATGATTAGTTTTTATTTACAAATACAAAAAAAGGGTAAATTATGTCATTGGTCTCTCTAGTTTAAATGAAGTGTCATTTTAGTTACTGTAGTTTGAATTTGAACAATTTGATTCATACACTTTCAATTTTCCTACAATTTGGTCTTTCTATCACTTGTCATTAGAAATTGGAATGAAAAACAAATCTAGCGGGACTAAAATGAAATTCAAAATAAACTATAGGAACCATTGATGTAAATATTCATTACACCGGTGGCTCCTATAGTTTTTTTGAATTTCAATTTAATCCTTCCAGTTTTCAAAATATTAATTGATATCGATGGGCACCCAAGAGAGCCCAGTCCACGGCTCATGCACCCAATAAGGCCCAGCCCACAACTCACGGCCCAGGTAAACTTAACCTACCCCCATCCTAGGCCCTCAACTAGTTGCGGTTAAAGCCTAGCAACTTTAAGAGGTCAATGCTGAGCCAGGACCAATGGCATGCAAACACTTGTCAAGCAGGGACGTAGCCACATAAACAGATAAAGATCCTGCAAAATTATTGCACCCACACATCAACCATTTAATGAGGTCATTGTAGCATTAAATGTAGCAAAACCCCTCACACCGGAGTATGTAAAATCACCATGAACGATATTAATTACACCATAAACTTTCGGCCAACAAGACAACTTGGAATGGATAAGGAAATGATGAACAAATGATATAAGGAAGCCCTCGAAATATGTTAGAGGTTAAGTTTTCATTCATTTTGTCCCTCTCTCTCAAATTAATATGCCCCCACCTAACTTTGATTATTTTAATTAATTTATTTATTTTTGGTTACAATTTGATCCCTATTTAAAAACCAAAATAAATCCCTTATTTATTTATTTGTTTTTTTACAATTTTCCTTATAACCCACCTTTCACTGGCCCTGTTTAGTAGAGTTGTGAGAAAGTGCTTATAGCTTATATCTAAACAGCTTATAGCTTATAATTATGAACATAAGCTGATTTCTGACTTATAAATTAAGCATTTCCTACCCTACTCAAAGAATAAGTTGATTTCTGACTTCAAAAAAACTATAAGCTATAAGCTATAAGCTAAACCCAACACATCAAAATAGCTTAAATTAAGCTGAAAACTGAAATAAACAGCTTTTAAGTTGCACCAAACAGGGCTACTATCACTACTCACCAACAACTCCTTGTTACCCCTTGCCTTCTCATATACCACCCCATCATTAGGTTTCCTTTCATTTTTGTGACCAACCTCATTATTCTTCTCTTACTTTTTTATTTTTTAAAACCTTTAAATCTCTTTATCTCTTATGGATGAATGACACGTGAAAAGGGGATTCATAGAGTTAGGAGAAGATTAAGAGAGGTTGTGATGAGAGTAAGTTGATGGTGGGGCTATTTGTGGTGGTGTGAGGATTGAAATGAGTTAATTGAAGTAGCAAGAGACTTAATAGGTTTTGGGTTTGGGAATGGACTATGAAGTTGCAATAGATGAATGACTGAGGAGGAGAATCACCAGTTAGTAAGAGAGTAGGGGCTGGTGGTTAGAACTTAGAAGTAGCAAGACTGATGACAAATTAGGGAGTAAGGCATAATTAGGGTTGAAAAATTATATGTGTAGTGAGAAGTTAGAGATGAGAGTAAGAGGAATTGTGAGAAAGATAAATATAAGGAGAGAATTTTTTTTTGCATTTAGAAGAAGAAATGTAATTAGAAAATGAGTGAAAAAATTTGTATTCTACTTTTGTGATATAAATAGAAGCTCCATTGAGGAGGAATAAAATCTAGTACATGTTATATTTGTATCACAAATCAATAATAAATTTATATATGAGGAATGAATCTTTACCTTAGAGCATTTTTAATATTTAACATTTTTTTCATTAAATTTTAGTAAAAGTTTATTTTGATATCGTGCGTTTTAAAGGAGTATTTTGTAATTTTATCAAACCATCGGTTAATCGGACAGTGTAATTTTTTCACAAATTTTTTGAAGTAGGTAGTCATTCAAGAGGACAATCGGTTGGACGTCTAGTGTCTACAACTCCAATAGCTATGAACAATGAATTGATGAAAGCCACAAGTCATTATCAATTTGATGAAAGATTTAAAATATCATAGATTTGATACTTATTTGGTAAAAATGTTAAGTGCAGCAAAAGGCTCATATTTTCATCAAATTTTAAATTTGATGAAATGAAAGGTACAACATTGGAGATGGTTTGAGAGGGTAATTTATATGCTAAATTGGGCCGAGCTGCGTATAGGGCCGTTATGGGTCGCAATGCAAAGGTCTGAGTAGAAGGGCCATATAAGTTACTCCGGTTTGGATAAGTAGCTTTGGAGTTAGACCGGTCTCACAACCGTGATGATTAGCCCGGTCGCATGAGGCTTTATTTTATACTTCGGTTGAGCAATGTGATGTGGGGTAGTTCGGTTTTCAGCGATTACTTCGGTCGTAGCGTATGGAGACCGAGATGTGGTAAGTCCTAAAGGACTCGGTTCTGATGGTAGTTCGGTTCAACTTTCTTGTGGTTAGCTCGGTCCAAGCATGGGAAGGCCGAGGTAAGAGAAAGGAAAGTAATGTGCCGAAGTAACGGTTACTTCGGTTTCATTGAAGTTCGGCCTTAGTATAACCATCTCACGTGGTTTAAGCAGTGAGAGGGGTGTTGGAGGATAAGCATTATCCTCCAGGAGTTTGAATCCTAGGAGGACTCTACATGGAGGAGTAAGAGTCCTACTAGGATTGTGCCACGCGAAACCTATAAAAGCTCACCCATACCACCTGTGGAGAGGTAATGCAACTTTTGTTCCCTGAATACACAGAGCTTTTGCCTATTTGACAATCTTTCTGACTTAGGCATCGGAGAGGTTTCCGGCACCCACCCGCCGGCTAGCTCACGTTTGTGTTTTCAGGTGATAAAGCGACGTCGTACGGAGGAACGCAGACTTGATCAACAGGATTATACGAGAAGGTATATTTCTTTCCCGCACATGGTTATATATATATATATAATATAGTAAATTATAAATATATTTATTGAGATTTACTTAAAATACAAATTACTCTATGTAATTTAAAAAAATTATAAATACCCATTTGTCAAAAAATTTTAGGGCAAATTACATATATCCCCCTCGAGATTTAGCAAAATTACAAATACCCCCATGAGGTTTAAGAAATTACAGATACCCCCTGAAGGTACTATTTGCATAACAAATTATGGGACAAATTGTTATGAAAATAAAAATCTCAGGGGGTATCTGTAATTTCTGAAACCTTAGGGGTATCTATAATTTAGTTAAATCTCGAGGGAGGTATATGTAATTTGTCCAAAATTTTATTTAATAGAATGAATTGAAAAAATAAAATTCTTAATTACTCTCCTATATAATTATAAAATTATCCGAATCATTAGTTGAAATAAAATTTTGACATCTTGATTATTTATTAATAAAAATAGTCATTTATTATGAAATTAGAGGTTGTTTGGAAAATGCTAATTAAGGGTTTGTTTGGCATGTGCTGAACGTGCTATTTTAACATGTTATTTTATTTAGGACACAATTATTTTATTTGGATTATACTACCTCTTATTTGAGTCATATTACCTTTTATTTGATTCACGTCATTTATCTACCATATGATTTCAACTCCAGTATACATTTCACATTTTTTTCATAAAAGTAAAAAAATATACTAATCTAACACTCTTCAAACAATTCCTAATTGTATTTTTCAACTTTATACAAAAAGATATGTAAAAAAATTAAAAAGATATGTTCTAATATCCAACCTTCCAAATCACCTTTTAGAAATTTCAGGGACTGAAATATAATTTCTGAAACTATATAACCAATTTGTATTTAAAAATGAATGAGATCATTAAAAAGAGGAATACTAACCATTCTAAAATAACATGACTCCTACATGATGGGATGTTTTACTCTTATGTTTTTTTTTTAAAATTTTCATCTTATTAGTGGTGTCCATTCGTGATGAATTATCAATAATAATAGAAATTACTACAAATAATTTTTTAAAATAACTATTAATGATGTGACATTTATTAAAAAAAAAAAAAAACAGACGCAACACCATTGTGACACGAATGAGACACTGACACATAATTCGCGGTGGCACTAATAATTGTGGCGGCACTAACGAGTGCTCCTACTCATTTTCCATGAATCATTGTTGAATGCAGAGAGAAACCCTAGCTCCGTCTTCATCTTCATATTCAACTTCATCAAGCAGTGCCATTCGAGCACCGCCCGAAGACGCTTGGGTGGATGCACACCAAAGGCTGCTCCCCCAATGGCAATCTCTTACTCTCTCTCCCCAGATCTCTCTCTCTCTCTCTCTCTCTCTCTCTCGTCCCAACCTTCTAGGCTTTCGAATTGTCTTCTTCTTTGTTCCTCCAATATGAACTTTCACGAAAAATTGCTTCTTAATTTCGTACTTAGGGTTTACTTCTTTTTTTTTTTTTTTTTTTTTAAAAATTTTATTTCGTATATAAATGTGCGGGAAATTTTCCCGGGAATAACTGAATCTAGTATAAGCTGTGAATTGATGCTTATTCTTTGAGCTGAATGAAAGTTACATATGTTAAATTTTCCCAAAGTTTTCACAAAAAAAAAAGAAAAAAGAAAAAAGATCTTTGTTTTAAGTAATTGAAATCATAAAAGGAAATCGTAGAATCTATTTTTTTTTAAAGACTATTCATATGAATACATGAGGATTTCCATATTTTGAATGCATAACAGTTATTTTTTTGGGGTGCTAATTCCCTAAAATTATTGCCTTTGTATATTTGAAATGGGCCATGGAGCTTCGAGGGCTAATGCAGTGGCATATACTCTAATATGAGTCATTTGCTCTGGTAATAATAGCATTCACCAACTGAACTTATGAAGCTAGTTTCAGAGACTTTTGGGTGCTGCCATAGTTAGAAAAATTTGCTTGATTTTAGCATTTTTGTTTGCTCTCGTGCTTAAACGTGTATGGTGCTTTTGTCCACAGTCAATTATCCCTATTTCAATATCTAGAGTTAATCAAGTTGACGCACATCGACTTGACATTGAAATGTCAGCCATGTTGAAAGAACAGTTGGTTAAGGTTTTTTCTTTAATGACGGTATATATGCGTCTTCTGGCTTATTTGTTTGAAGAGATTAATAGTATAGATAATTTTGGATTTAATTTCTTCTTCCATTTCTTTGGTATTAGCCAGGATTGTTATTTCATTAAGAACCTGAACTTGATGCTTTCCTTGAGTTTCTTATTTGGAGATTCTCCATTTGGGTTGATAAGCCTACTCCGGGAAGTGCTCTCATGAATTTGAGGTACAGAGATGAACGAGCGATCGAACCAAGAGTTAAAGGTAAGAACCTGTTGCCTTGTCTTGCTTACAGTGTTGGTCGATGGGTAATTCTGTGCCTTGGTTTTATATGGCACACACACTTAAAAAGTGAACCATCCCTCTGTTTTCCAAAGTCTTATTTTGCATTTTTTGGCATAAATTGAATTTTCATGATTTATGAGGGCTTGCAATCACTTTGGTTCTTATCATTCATCCTTGTTTTACATTTCATCAAATTAGTTTTCACTTTAATGGTAAGGTTCCATGAAACTATAATTTTTGTATCTCAACGTCAACTACTTTTGGCAGCCTGCTACAGTTGAATTTTTTTCCATTGAAACCCATATCAACCCAGACTTGTCTACTTGTATCCTAAGTTGTATGTTGTATATTTTTGTGTGACATGCTCCAGTCAGAACGGGCTTGGGGGGACCTGGACTCACTGTTGCTCAGAAACTTTGCTACTGTATTGCGACTGTTGGTGGTCAATATATCTGTGCCCGTTTACAATCATTTTCCGCTTTCCGTAGATGGGGTGATTCTGAGCAGCTTTTTCATTTTAATTTCGTGCAATCATAATCAAATCTATCTCTCCCCTGGAAAGCAATTATATGTAGACACACTTTATGTATGTATATGGTGAAACAACAAAAAGGATTTGATTCATCTTTCATACTTTCCAGAGGTCACTGCCACGCCGAGCTTGGATACTAATACAACGTATAGAAGGAATTTTTAAAGCTGCCTCGTTTGGCAACCTGCTTATATTTCTATACACAGGAAGGTATGTTTTTTTAGCACAATTCTTTCATGGTCTTTCAAACACAGCCTGTCAGTAAATACTTAACTATGGCATTACGAATGAGGTGATAGAAATATGTTAGATGGAGCACTCACATTCTATATTGTGTAAAGTTGTGTGTGTGTGAGAGCGGGTAAGCACATTCTACAAGACTGAATGAATGCAAGAGAAACATGATATAATAATGCGAAATTCTGTCATGTTATAGCATTGTTTAAAAGTTTGAAGCACCGATGTGTTATTGAGCGTTGTGGATGGCTGGGTGGTACAGGGCATATTGGCAATGTATCATCTCTGTGTTCTATCTAAAGAACAAAAGGATTATAAAGTATCATTGACCAACATTAAACCTGTAAGTCATGCCTTGGAACAACAAACAGTTGCTTCTATAAGATAAATCTTTCAGAATTATCTTCTTTTAGTAACTTTTTAAGTGATTAGGAGTGAGGTTATCCTTTGATTACATGATAGCTTTAATAGTTTTTGGTTTGTGGCTTTGCGCATGTTATATTGATGCAGGTATCAAAATTTTATTGAGAGAGCACTAAAAGCAAGACTTGTCTATGGAAGTCCTAATATGAATCGAGCTGTTAGCTTTGAGTACATGAATCGCCAGTTAGTGTGGAATGAATTCTCGGTAATTTTATTATATTTTTTTGTTTTTGTGCAACTCTATTGACTTCAGCAACTAAATATTAAGAAAATCTCATGGGTTTGAATTTCAGTTTTATAGGTCCTCTTATATTGTAGTTTATGAACACTATTGAGAAGTTGTTGGCCAATTGACTGAAATTTATAGTCTATTGATTGCATGATGCCTTTTTGAATGGAATGTTCTTCCAAGCACAACTTTAGATGTCTCATGTCCAGTTTAGAAAAGCGTTTAGAACATGAGATATCTAATCGCCCTAATATTACCTCTGGTTTGACTTGAAGCATGTTAGGGTGCACCTCTAAAACATACGATTTGAGTAGCTTCTTGCTCTAATCAAATATCCTTCTCTTCTTTCTTTAAAGCAAGGATACTCTCTATATCCTGGTAAGAGAGTAATGATTTTGAACTTGATCTTATTGGTTATACCCCCTTGTAAAGATTGTTATATTATTACATTATCATCAAGTTGGTCTGCGACATCTTCAATTTTTTTATTGCAACTGGAACTATACCGAATAAGATGTTATTGTCTTGGCAATTTTTTTTATGACTTATTGGTCTTAGAAAAAGAAAAAGAAAACAGAGTAAGATTTATCTGTACTTTCCTCATTAAATACCAAGCAACATTAATTAAGCCTCCGTTTGGGAAGTGGGTTGACTTTTTGGCTTTTTAACTTTTTTGGCTATTTTAGTCTGGGCTTAAAAGTCTGGTTTGGGAAGGGCTTTTTGGCTTTTTGGCTTTTTTGACTTTTTTTGTGAGAGAGGAGTGTAATGATTATGGATTGGATGTGATGTTTTGTTTTTTGTGGCTAAAAAAGCCTATTTTTGTCTTTTGTGGCTAAAATAGCCAAAAAGCCAAAAAGCCTGGCTTCCCAAACAGTGCCTAACAACTTTAACTCCTAATAACCAAAACTGACTCCAATATAAGGAAAGCCAAGAAAATAAATTCATTGATCAATGTTTTTTTTAATAAATAAAAATAATAATGAATAAAAACACTTGTCTATAAATTCAACTAGATTATCATGTACTAGAAAATATATGAAAGATGTGATATTACTATGAACTGCCAAAACAATTATGGCATATTTTTAGTAGTTTATGACTACACTGTCAGCAAGTAAAGAGTAAATTAGGTGATTTAGTATACGGGGAGTGATTCAAATTCCAAAATGTCATATAGCAATCTTATTAGACAACCATAGTGAACATGATTCTGAGGTGAAAACAACATAATACAAAATATATGAAACTATTCAGGCGGGGCCAATATCACATTTAAGATATGAAAGTCACACACAATTAATCAACTCTGCCAATGAGAGTGAATTATTAAAAGCCTGATGACGACATTATGGTTTGTCTCTCTTGTTGTTTTCTTGAAGGACATTTGTTCTCATGCTGTACCTTCCTTTTCTTTTAACAAAATTTCCTTTTTATTGCTTATCAAATTTCAAAAAAATAAAAACCATTTTGTCTTATTTTTTATAGGGGTGCAACTCGGGCGGGTTTGGTCAGGTTGGGGGTCTGCCCAAGCCCGACCCGAATTGCCCAGAGCAGTACCCAAACCCGCCCAAATCCGAACATGAACCCGAGCTTTACTGCCCGAGCCCGGTCCAAGCTTTGTATTTTGAACTCGGGTTAGCCCGAATTGCCCAAATTGCCCAGAAACTTGTAGGTAGATTTGTTTTAAAACCTGTAGGTAGAATTGATAATTAACAAAGAATTGAGAATTATTCAAAGTTATTTTTCTGGTCATCAAAAAATAAAAATTAAAAATTAAGATTAACTCTTTTACTTAATTTATATATATTATATAATTTATTAAATTATATATATATTATATAATTTATATAATATATTAAATTTAATTCGGGTTCGGATTGCTCGGGTTGACCATTGGTTCTTCCCAAACCCGGCCCGAATTACAATTCGGGAATCAAAAATCTGCCCAGGCCCGTCCAAATTACAAGATATAGTTGTCCAAGCCCTAAAAAAACTCGGGCTGGGCTCGGGTTGCTCGGGTTGAACCCGCCCGAGTTGCACTCCTAATTTTTTACAGTGGACATGACAATAATAAAGTACCCAAATAAAGAGAAAAGATAATATAAAAATGAAAAAAATAAAAATTCAACACGCATGTGATTTCTTGTTTTAGCCCACAAGGTTATGGACAAAGCCTTTCTAGGAAGTGCACAATTGGGAGAAAAACACACATCACAACAAAATATTTATTTCCTTTAGTACGTCAAGTCATTGAAAAAAGGGTAAAAATTATAGATAGGCGCACAAGAGGAAAAGAAAAGAAAAATAATAGCAAAACATCAGCCACCACAGCCACATGTGGTTTGTAAGAAGTTAAGAGGCTCCTCTTAACTCCTGCATCGTGATTCTTTATAAGGACTTCCGAATGATGAACAGAATGAGAGCAGAGGCTAGTTCAACCAAAGCGCCTAAAGGGCAATGACATAGATTGTGGTATGAAAAGGACTGGTTCCAAAATGTGAAACAGGCACGAGAAACATGGAAAATGATTTGAAGAAAAATTATCAAGTTCATATAGAATAATGAAAATGAAATGAATGTGATAAACCTTGGAACTATATTAGAGAGCATGAACGAAGTATATGAACCTTACAATGGAAACTCAAAAGGCAGAATTAAACACGCAGCAAAGAATGTGTATATTGCTTACTTATTTTCACATTACATATGATTTGCTTGGTATATTTAGTACTATGTAGTGTAAAGTTTCAATATCAAGTGTGACACATCAAAGAAACACAGAGAAGTATGATCATACGAGATTTATGAAAAACAAGTTCCCAAATGTCGTGAACATAATTATTGAAACAAAAAAAGAAGCACAAAACATAGGAAATATTATGTGAAGCAGGAAGCAAGATGTGATTATATTCTAATAGGAGCCCCGCAAGGAAATTTTTTGCTAAAACCTAACATGAATAAGAACAAAGTAGCATGGAAAAACAAAATGTGAACTCCATGCAAAACGAAAAGGGGAAAAAAACATTTACCTATAGTTTACCATATCACTTTCTGGAAATTGTCACAATTTCTGACTCAAGTTCTTGTGAAATGGTTACCCACCACAGGAAAGGTCAAGATTCCCAGCAATTAAGGTTTCAAATGCAATTAAAGTACCTAAGTTATACAACAACTAAGAAAAGACATTCCCAAAATACTTCCCCTGTACCAAAGGTTCTGTTTTCCATAGAAAGGCATTTCCAGGGATTATCTCACCAATGACTATGGTTCCCTGAACTACTGAATAAACTAGCTCGATCCCCGCAATTTAACATCACAATAATCTCGTAAAGATCAGATTAGTCCCATGATTTTGGTTTTGTAATGTAAGAACTTCAAATGTAAACCAAAGCTATTTCCATTTCCTAAAAGGGTACATGAGTTCCAACAGCTCAAACTATTAAATCTCTAAGTTAACAACACATTCCACCAAAGTCTCACCTTCTCACCCAATTCCACCATGACTATTCTTTTGACAGGATAGGATAAATCTTCAGCATCACTATCTGTAAAGATCACTCATCACTATCAGTAGATTTATTAATTTATTAATTTTTAAATTTTTTTGTAGGGATAGGGAAGAGACTTAGTTGAATGAAGTGGAAGCAAAGGCGCAATCGGGCCACATAGAGGAGTTTAAGGTTGGGAGCTTGTAGGGGTGCATTAGTGTATTTTATATATACAAATGTATAGTAAGAGTATTATCGTAGCTTAGGTATAATGGGCCATGCTACTATACAAACTCATTTTGGGATATGCAAGTTATGACATATGTGGTATTGATTATCACAAATATCATAACTAAATCCTTTTCAATCATAACTAAAAAGAAAATAATGAGTCATAACCAAGCTCCATATAAGGTATAACCAAAGGCCTTTTCGATCATAACTAAAATAATAATTACAATAGGTCATAACCAACATCACAGTGAATTATAACTAATATCACAATAGATCATAAATAAAAACCACAATTGTCATAACTAGGCATATGGTACACATCTCAAAAGGGATGCGTATTGTAGAATTTCCCAGGTATAATATATGTTACAATGTCTTTGTTACATTACCACTTATATTGTAAAAAATAAGCATAGTAAATTCTCATTATAAAAGTAACAATTCATCAACAACAGTATGTCATTAAGATGGTTGTGAACATCCAGACTGTCATGGGTATGGCATAACATTAACCACAACAGTGTTATGGTATTGGGGCAGCAATTATGGTTGTAACAAGGTTAATGGCATGGATGTTCTTTTTTCTCCCTCTTCTTTTCCTTTCCCTTCTTTTAGTAACCTATTTTTACAACAAAAATTCAATCCTACAATTTTGGTGTGGATTTCCCAATCTAAATCAAGAATTGCACCACTTAATTTGGATTTGAAGGGATTGATCTCAAACCCCATGTTCAAAACCAACCCCCAAATCCTCAAAGCAAAAGCACCCTAAGAGAATTAAGAATTAAGTGCATTCTTTTCAAACATCAGTCAATAATCCAATTGCTAAAAAGCCAATCTCCCATTCTACAAAAGATCAATCCAAACAGCAGAATACAATATAAAGATAGAGCTTGGTAATTGCAGGTCAAGGCGACCTTGGAAAATCAACATACAGACATAAATCTATACACAGCTGAGAACAGAAACAACCACACCAAATTAAACACATCATATTCATAAACATAAAAAGAAAACATATATTCAAATTTGAAAGAGAACATAAAAGAGTAGCATTTTGGCTTATTGGATCACAATATGTAGCAGTGTTGATATATGTAGAGAGAGAGAGAGGTTAACAGATGAAGATAAAGTAGCACTTGTTTAATAGCCCACACTTACAAGAACAAATTCCCTTAAATCCGAAAAATCAAATCAATACCACCCTTTTTTCTCAGACCACCTCCTTGGCCACAAGAGGAGCTTTGACAGGATCATCAACAGCCGGAATCGTAACATACCCGATCTTCTTAGGGCTGACATCATCGTCATCGTCATCATCATCATCATCGAATTCACCATCGGAATCACGGAAATCGAATCGGTTAGGGGCAAAGAGAGACCAAATCAAGTAAAGAGTGGCGGCGGTGAGAGCGCCGCAACCGACGCCGAAGAGGAGAGAGCCGACTACGCTGAGAATATCCTTGGTGCGATCGCGAAAGGAAGAGGAGTAAAGTCCGAAAGGGAGGGAACGATTGTCGTCGTGTTCTTCAACATCATTGACGGTGGCGCGATCGACGATGACAGTGGGGTAGGAGGAGACGAAGGTGGTAGGTTTGGGGTGGATCTCGCGAATTTCGGTGAAGAAGACGGTGATGGAGGGGTTTTTGGGGGAGAAATTAGGGTTTTGATCGAGGGAGTCAGAGGAGGAGGAGGAGGCGGAGAAGAAGATTAGGGTTTTGCAGGGGTGGAAGTGGCGGCCGGGTCTGGCGGTGGCGGAGAGGGCGAGAAGGCCGAGGAGGATTGACAATTGGAGGAGGAGACGATGGTGGCTCGATGTCGCCATTGATGAACAAATATGTGTGAGAGAGAGAGAGAGAGAGAGATTTTGTTTGGGAAGAAGAATTGACTTGGTGTGGAACAATGGCGGACTCAACGCTATTTTGTTTTGCAAAAAATAATATTAATATGGAGTCCGATCCGGTGTTCGGCTTTTGCGCCAACTGGACCGTACGATTGGATCCGGTGGATCCAACACTGGACTCATCTGAATCACTCCGTGCGTATTTCATTTTGGCGTATTTTACGGTTAAAAGTTAATTTTTAATTTTTTGATTTTTTTAATATATATTTAAAAAAATAAAAAAACTAAAATTCTAACTTTTAACTTTACTTTCTAAAATAGAACTTGGTTACACTGCATTTGGTGTTTGGGGTTGCAATTATTTATTTATTTATTATTTTTATAGTATTTTTTTTTTATTTCTAAATTTTACTCAATTAAAATTTTTGAAAAAAGAGTTTACAAATGATAAGTAAAGTAAAAAATAGTTGATTTTTAAGCTTTATTTTGAATTTTTTAATTTTTTTTAACTTTTTAAATTCGTCTACATAAAAGACAAACAAAAAGTAACAAATTTAAACATAATTTTGAAAAAAATCAATAAAGATAAAAAATCGATTTTTTTTTGGTTGTCTCCAACAAAATAAAGTAAAATATAAAAATCAATTTTCTCATAATTTTTTTCATATTTATTTAGTATGAAAATTGAGTGCTTTTAATTTTTTTTTTAAAAACTTGATATATTTTTTAAATTCTCTTTAGAATATTATCTCTCTCAAAATATGTTTTACAATATTTAGTTGAAATATCAATAATACAAATTTTCTTTTCTTGACAAATAAAAATAAATTTACTTTCTTATACTTTTATTGAGGACAATTTTCTCACATAAAACTACTGACAATTGAACAAACAATTCATTTGATAGAAAAACAATAGTTATATGATATTACAAGAAAAATAATTGCGACTCACATTTAAAACTTATAAGTTAATTTTTTATTTATCACAAATTTAAAATAAAAAAAATGTACTATTGCTTTAAGATTCTACAAGTTCCAAGACATTTGTTACTTTGCTGCGGTTTGGCAATTATTTTGGGACTATATAAGCACAACACCACAAAAATAGGCTATAAAATCACAAATAGACAAAAGGTCAAACACATGTGCTGGGAAGCACGTGTAGAAATGGACAATGGCGAAAATACCCCCTGTACAATTGGTCGCACGTTTACATGTATTTGGTAGGGTTTCCAGATGAAACATACGAACAAGATGGCGACGAAGAACCAGAGAGGGGGAGACGACGACACAGCATCGGACGACCGATCCAGGCCTACAGTGCTTCGTCAACGCGTCGACCATCTTTCACGCGTAACATTGTGCCGTCGTTGCATCTTTGGTACGCATAACTTGCTCTATTTTGGGGTTTTCGTCTCCTTGCACGAGATGTCACTTATTTGTTTTGTATATGTTGAAAATCTGTCGTTCTGAAGTTCGATCACTGGTAAAAAGGTTTTGTTGGTGTCAATGGTGGTTTAAAACTGAAGTCGATGTACTAGATTCTGATCTGTTGTGGATGAACTGAACAGGAGTTGGATGCTAGTGTTCTTTTGGTTTATTTTTTATGTTTTATTTTATTTTATTTTTTTTAAATTTTTTGTTCGGTTTTTTCTTAATTCCCCTATTATGTGTTACCAATAATTGTGGAAACTTGTGGAATTTTTTGAATTTTTCTTTTTCTAACTCGGTGGACGTCAAACAGGTTATTAATTTATTTATTTTTTATATTATTATCCTTGTTTGTTGTTAGTTGTTGAACACAATTTTTTTGAACTCACACTACAAATGGTTTTGCTTCTTGGTGTAGTAGACAGAGCAATTGGAATGTCATTTATCTGTTAGTTCTTGAACTGAATAGAGCAATTTATTTTTACAAGGCAATTCAATTTATCTGTTAATTTCTTACATCTATTACCATTTTGTAAATTACAAAATGTAAACCATATTTTCTTCAACATCTGTTAGGAATGCTTTAATTTTTTTTTCTTAACTCAGTGGACCTACTGTCCAGTAGTTGGTTGTATCTGGATTTTGGTTGGAGAAACATTTTTTGAAATACAAACTGTTATCCAAAAAGTAACTTAAGAGGGGGGTAAATTAGCTTTCTACAAATTAAAATTAATAATACCCTAATAAAATTAACTACTAGTACAACAAATTATTAACAAGCACAATGATGAACTTAGCAGTAAATGATCAAGCAAAATAATAATGAAGTATAACTAACATATAGGGTAAATCAAATGATTAACACATGAATATTAGATAGCTATAGCAGTAGTAGGAAAATAAAGAGATTAGGGAAGATGAGACAAACAGATTTATAGTGGTTCGACTTCAACCAAGCCTATATCCACTCTTCATGCTTCACTTGAGATTTTTCACTATCTTTTACCTTCACACGGGTGCTAGCAACCTCATAAACATGGAGCAATCCTCCATAGATTTTACACAGACTTCACAAGCCCAAACTCTTGCAAATCTTAGGTGATTCACAATCACTTTCAAGATTTCAAGAACACAGTATTTGCAATATTTTTACAAGATGAAATGATATTTTTGCTTTTAAAGAAAGCTTACAATAATTATCTCTCAAAGATAGATATATAAAATGAAGTTTTGATTTTTCTGTAAATCTCACACAAGAAAGATGGGTTTAATGCTATAAGGCTCAGTGTATAATTTCTGAGAGAGGATGTAAACAAAAATTGAAGAACACTTCTCAGAGAATTTTTTAGAAAATAAATGTGAGTGATTATAGATCAAAGAATATTTTTTGATTTTTTGTAACTTGTTTACATTAGAGGCTTTGGTATGTATAATGAAACTTATAGCCGTTTATAGTCTTTTATAGCCGTTGTATTTATTTGAATTTATAGTCGTTTATAGCCGTTGTACTCCATCATTACTAATTTAAATTTCTTCCACTCCATCATTATTAATTTGAATATCTTCTACTTGAACCTTTTGAACCTTTTAAATTGCTGCTGTGCTGGGCAGTTTGAACCTTTGTTTTGGGCTATTTGAACTCCTGATTTAATCAAATGTTAAATACATTCTAACAACATTTAGGATAAAGATTTATGTGAGAAATAATGAGATAAAATAAATTTTAATTCTCTTTTTCTCTTTCAAATAAATTAAAAAAATAATTAAATAAATCATCAAAATAAATAACTTTAACAATCTCTCCTTTTTTTATGATGGCACACAATGATGTTTTGATTTGATTTGGGAGTAAGAAAGGCTCCCCCTCAAGTCATATTCCCTGAATTTATTTCTAAATACATAGGTTAATACATGTGTAATAAATAAGCTTTAATTAGATACATGATATGAGACTAAAAAACAAATTATAAATACATAATCATCGTATTAGTTTTCAAATAATAACATAATTTGAAAATAATACCATAATACATAATATTATAACAAAATAATACCATAATATATAACATCATATAAATACATAGGTTAACACATGTGTAATAAATAAACTTTAATTAGAGACATGATATGAGACTAAGATATCAAACTATAAATACATAATCATTAGATTAGTTTTCAAATAATACCATAATTTGAAAATAATATCATAATACATAACATCATAACAAAATAATACCATAATACATAACATCATATAATTTCTCCCTTTGTGACATTATCAAAAGGAAATCATGGGTCAGAATCTGGAGGAGGAGGAGGAAAATGATAGGGATAAATGGCATCTATACAATTCAAAACATATATATACATATATGCATACACATACAACTCTCCTGCGTTTCTCTTTTTCCTTCGATAAACGCGTTTGACATGCGCCCTCACTTTTGCGTCATTGGCTGACAAAAGCAGGCCTCGATTTGTACTCGCCTCGGCTCCCTCTCCCTCATTGTCTACTTCTCTTTTGCCTTCTACTTAATCACACACTCTTCTATTTTCTTTTTCACCATTCTCTTCTATATCTTTTTCACCACTCTCTTCTGTTTCTTCTTCCTCATCGAGAGACAAAGAAACTGAATGGAGGAGGCCAAACCTTAGTCTGTTTGCTTCTATTTCTCTGCAACTCATTTCTTTGACACCTTTCACCTCTAATCCATGGCTTCCTCATCCTGTTCCCTCACTCTATTTCTGGACTTGAACGATCCCATAAGCTCTGTTGGACCGAGTGCCCCTATTCCTACTCTTCCTGTCATTCCTCTATCTAACTTCCTATGATGTCATTGAGCAAATCATGGTAGCTCAATCAGACGTTGAAGCCAATCATTTCACACTGACATCCTGTATGGAGACGGTGACTGCAGTCACAAAATTGGCTTACCGATTGCAGAACAGGACGAGTGAGCTCCATTAGGTCAACGCCCAACTCTCTCTACTTCAGCGTATGTACAAGGATGCGCGAGCAGAAATAGGTGCACTGAAGGCCGAAAATAAAGAGTTTAAACAGAAGACCACCTCCATGGCCTAATTTGGCGCAACGTCGTTCTTGGCTTTTCATAGTCAGCGGGGAGTCGTCCCTCTCGACGAAAACACGGGGGCAGGGGCGTCAAGGGTCGCCCAAGGTGAAAAAAAAAGAAGAGAGTGGTGGAAGAGGCGAGTAAGTAAGATCGGCTTATAGCCATAAAAAAAATGAAGATTTTTTTTATTTATGTAAATATGTGTATGTTGATCGGCGTATGGTCGGGAAAAAAATAAAGGGTGTTTTTTTTATGTAAATATTTGTATTTTGATTTGTTTTTGTTTTTATATTTAGGTACTGAAAAATGAAATTAAAAAGCAGAAAAAAATAAGAAAATTAAGTCCAAACAAAAAATAATAAGGAGAAAAAAATAAAAATAAAAGAAATTAAGCCTAATAGCAAAATAAAAAAATAAAATAAATTAAAATAAAATAATACCAACAGAAATTAAACTTAAAGTATATGTAAAGCAGTTGAGTATGATCTAACAATTGATTTGAGCATGATCTAACAATCAATTTCTGGCAAGAGCATACAGATTTTATACAAGATAATTATAAAAAAAAAAAAAAAATGTGAGGTGCAAGCTCACAAGTGTGATATCAAAAATAGAATAGAATCTGAGGGGATTTATTTATTTATTTATTTATTTTTTAAATTAATCAAGTTTAAATTCTTCCCCTTGTTTCATTTGCCAAAATGAATAGGAGATATGAATAATGAAAGCTAATAACTGAAATATTCTCCTCAATAATATCAAATAGGATGCCAAATGCTATCAATAAAGATGCCAAAATGATACCAACATGCAATCTACCAAGGATACCAATATGCAATCTAGAAGATTTAATAATCATAGCTCAAGTATTATGTAGAATA
Source organism: Camellia lanceoleosa (assembly GCA_025200525.1). NCBI lineage: Eukaryota > Viridiplantae > Streptophyta > Magnoliopsida > Ericales > Theaceae > Camellia > Camellia lanceoleosa. The sequence continues at coordinate 166,523,712 of CM045758.1, read as the reverse complement.
CCAAATATTGCTCATAATAGGTTAAACTCAATATAATCTCATAGAGCTAATGTAAATCTAAAAAATAAAGCATGTTTAAGGTATAGCAATCCATCTGCCAAGAAAAATCATGAATTTCAATATATAGCACACATTTTAAGCATAGGCATGATTTTTAGGCAAAAGTATCATCAAAGAGTATACATTACAAATCATATGAAGCATAATCAATTTTTTTCATATCAAAGTAATAACAGTATTAGTTCAAAGGATATAAGATAGAATTTTTACTTCAAAATGAGGCATACGTTAGGTTCAAGAGATGGAAGCTTTTCAATCTTCAATTTTCTTTCATGAAAAGTTCATCTCAAAAATGTTTAACAAGTATGTTAGCAAAATGATTTCTCCCCCTAAGTTGGTGCTACCATTTTCTAATGTGATTTGTGTAAATATAACATTCGTAGAACAATCACTATTACTCAATAAAAATACAGCACAAATCACTTCTTATTACAAACTCAGAAGGTGAAAAATAATTCAATGATCAAACAAGAGTTTGGAATGCTATTTTTCAGAATTTTTAAGTTGTAGCACATAACATAATATGCATAAGAAAATAGTGTTATGCTATTTGTTTTATTAAAAAATGATGTAACAATCTCATTTAATCACATAACATTATCAAGAGGCATTTTCATCAATTCAATTCACATACTCAAGTGTGATAAAACATTTTACTTAATGTGAAACATAACATAAATGTTATAAACAATTAATTCAACAATTTATCAATTAAAAGCATTTCATGAGATGTATGCCAATATAATCCATATTCAAAAGATATTCAATGGGATAGATGCAATGTCTCTACAAAAGTATGATATATCTTTTCATTTAGACATTATTGATGGATCATAATCAAAGAATTTCACAACTTATTCAAATATTCCAATGTAAAGCATATAAGCATGAAATTTTCATATTGAGCATATTCTTGAGATCACAAATGTAGAATTCAAAATATAGATAGTATACATCTCAAAAACATGCTATGACATCAAAATTGATTCTACAAAGATATGACTTAAAAAGGAATTAACATATTAATATGAAGTCATATATAAGATGTGAAAAGTATGCTCATAAAAAAATTTATCACTTCTTATCTCTTTTTCATAGCAATGGATGACATGATATAAAATGTTAATGAATACATGAATCATATTTTAATAGGCATTTATCAAAATAATATAATTCTCATTTTTGAATTCAATGAATGTTTGAAAGAAACTAACAGAACATGACTTAGCAAATTTAGTATAATTAGGTTACATGGAAGCGATGATTAGACACAACCTATTGTACACAAATCACATCTTAAAGAATATAGAACTTTAAGCTCAAAGGTGCGTTAGGAGTTATACTTTCATTTACCTCTTTGGAATTTTCACCCATACATTACCTCTATTGTTTATCTTGGTAATTTTCATTTCATCATTCTTCTTCTTGTAGGAGCTAATTTTGCTCTTTAGATTGAACACTCTTGTTGTACATTTCCTCTCGAAGTCCTTGGTGTTCTTTGAGATTCCAACTACAAAATATCTTGATTTCTTTCTTGGAACCCATACTTTCTTGGGTCCATGGGGATTAGTCTCAAGAACATTTAATCTCATAAAAGGTTTAGTAGGATCAAAACCAATGCATACTTTGTCAAAAACACATCTTTTATTTCCAAGAAACTTGTTGAGATTTTTTTTTTCCTTTTACAAAATTTTCAAGAGTTTTGTTTAAATCCTCAACATTGTTTTTCAAAATATTTTTCTCATTGGCAATAGACGTAAAGTTATTTTTCAAAGTAGCATTTTCCATTTTTAAAACACTCATATCATTTGAAAGAGAAGTAACTAATTTTTTTAATTTAGAATTCTTAACACAAACATTTCTAAATATGTCATGTAATTCATTGAAAGCACTTTCAAGTTCTACATAATTAGTGATTACCACATCTTGAGTGGATTTTTCTTCTCCAAGAGCCATGAGACACAGGTTGGCTATTCCATCATTTTCTCCCCAAATGGCTTCCTTTTTGTTGCTATCCATCATTGAAAGTTCATGAGCCATGAGTGAGCCTAGGAGTTCTTCAATGCCTAATTTTGTTAGGTCTTTTGCTTCTTGGATAGCTGTAACCTTAGCTTCCCATTCATTTGGAAAAGACCTAAGTATTTTTCTTACAAGCTCACCATTAGTATAAGATTTACCAAGAGATTTTAGAGTATTAATAATATTGGTAAATTTATAAAACATCTTAGAAATAGATTCAAATGATTTCATAGTAAAGAGATCATAATCATGAATAAGCATGTCAATCTGAGACTCTTTTATTTGGCTAGTTCCTTCATAGGTGATTTCAAGTTTATCCCAAATCTCTTTAGCAGTAATACACCTAGAAATTCTATTGTACTCATTTGCATCTAATCCACACACAAGAATAAGCTTGGCTTTAGTATTAGCTTGAAAGAGTTTATAATCACGCTCATCAAATTCATCCTCAAGTTTAGACACACTGATATGGTCTACTACCTTGATAGGGATTTTAGGACCTTTAGTGATAATGAGCCACAAAGCATAATTGGTAGCTTGAAGATACAAAGTCATTTTTTCTTTCCAATGAATGTAATTACTACCATCAAAGAAAGGTGGCTTATTGCTAGCTTGTCCTACAGCAGAGTAAGTAGAACATATGGTTGCTATGAATAAAAAACTCAAGATTGTTAAATCTAAACAAGAGCCCCAGGCTTTGATACCAATTATTACTCAAAAAGCAACCTTAGAGGGGGGTGAATTAAGTTTCTACAAATTAAAATTAATAATACCCCAATAAAATTAACTACTATTACAACAAATTATTAACAAGCACAATGATGAACTTAGCAGTAAATGATCAAGCAAAATAATAATGAAGTATAACTAACATATATGGTAAATCAAATGATTAACACATGAATATTAGATAGCTATAGCAGTAGTAGGAAAATAAAGAGATTAGGGAAGATGAGACAAACAGATTTATAGTGGTTCGACTTCAACCAAGCCTATATCCACTCTTCATGCTTCACTTGAGATTTTTCACTATCTTTTACCTTCACACGGGTGCTAGCAACCTCATAAACATAGAGCAATCCTCCATAGATTTTACACAGACTTCACAAGCCCAAACTCTTGCAAATCTTAGGTGATTCACAATCACTCTCAAGATTTCAAGAACACAGTGTTTGCAACACTTTTATAAGATGAAATTGTATTTTTGCTTTCAAAGAAAGCTTACAATAATTATCTCTCAAAGATAGATATATAAAATGAAACTTTGATTTTTCTGTAAATCTCACACAAGAAAGATGAGCTTAATGCTATAAGGCTCAGTGTATAATTTCTGAGAGAGGATGTAAACAAAAATTGAAGAACACTTCTTAGAGAATTTTTCAGAGAATAGATGTGAGTGATTATAGATCAAAGAATATTTTCTGATTTTTTGTAACTTGTTTACATTAGAGGCTTTGGTATATATAATGAAACTTATAGCCGTTTATAACCGTTGTATTCATTTGAATTTATAGTCGTTTATAGCCGTTGTACTCCGTCATTACTAATTTGAATTTCTTCCACTCCATCATTACTAATTTAAATATCTTTCACTTGAACTTTTTAAATTGCTGCTGTGCTGGGCTGTTTGAACCTCTATTTTGGGCTATTTGAATTCTTAATTTAATCAACTATTAAATACATTCTAACAACATTCAGGATAAAGGTTTAGGTGAGAAATAATGGGACAAAATAAATTTTGATTCTATTTTTCTCTTTCAAATAAATTAAAAACATAATTAAATAAATCATCAAAATAAATAAGTCTAACACAGACAAAACAGAGCACATCATTTGAACTTGTTAAATTTTTGTTTTTTTTTTCTTTCTATTTTGTCTTTCAAATCAGTTAGCAATTCTTGGTTTTTTTGTGATCTGTGACTATTTGTTGTTGTTTGCTCTTTCACCACCCAATAGTTGTGCCTTCGCCTGAACTGTCTATTACTTTCTATATGTGTTTCTGCCTGGTCTTCATGTAATCATAATTAAATGGCCAACTAACTAACTGAACATTTGCCATAGCTGATAATGCTGGTTTCCTTTTTTGTAATTATAATGTGTTAATTTTAGTCGTTTCAATTATGTTGGATTAGTAACACTTTCCTAACTGTTAAACGAAAAACAGTAAGCGTTCTTTTTCAATTCTCTTGGATTGGGTCCATTGGAGAGTGTTGCTTATGTATATGCCATTCTATAAGTATATGTGTGTATATGCATTGCTAGGTATGTGTTATTGTATTTATGCAATAAACAGTAGTGGTAAACCAATTATGTAGTTAATGTAGTAGGGTGTATGCTAACAAATCCTATAGGACATAACCATCTCATTACCACATATATCATATACGACAAGCACACAACTTATTCACAAAAATGTACCATACATTGTCTTACACTTTATGTTCATCTACTATTCATCTATGTTACAAAACAAAGTATGGCTTCATTCATGTCAAGTGGCACATCTACTCCATGGCCACGTCGTACGTGTGCCTGTGGCTACGGTCAATGTGTTGTCAAGATTTTCAGATCTCACAAAAATCCAAGACGGGCTTACTATGTATGTCCGAATCCTGTGGTGAGTACACCCAATTTTTTTGTTGAAAAATATTGTCATTTCTTTTAAACCAGTTTACTAATAGCTTTATACGTACATTTCATCAGCCTTGTTTAAGTTGGATTGGTTGGTGCGACGAACATAGGCGACTGAACACAGAGTCTGACTCCGCCATGCACGACATTGTCATGCAGTTGCGGGATGATGTCATTAACATGCAACAAATGCTGCGTATCTTGAAAACCATTGTTTTTGTGCTGTGCATTGTTGTTGTAATCTTATTGTTGCGTATGTGAAAATGTTCCAAGTGTCTTGTAACACCCTAACAAAGCTAATATTGTAATGACTTGTGTTTGTTGTGGACATGATACCTACAAGTCGTTGTCAATGACATGTAATGGAATGGTGGTTTCGATCTACAAAATTGTTTGTTGGTAGTTTATCTTAATTTTATGTGTAAATGACTGTGAAAATTGTTAATTTTATAAGTTTTTGCGCCAATTCATTTGGGTGAGTGATACGCATACATTTATAAGGTACTTATGCTTTAATTTATCAGTTGCATTGTTGGTGTGGATTCCACACGAACTTTACCACGTACTGTTGCCAAAAATAAAGGGGTTGGAAGTGCCCGAGCTAACGTTCTTGCCGACAGCCAAAATGTTCACAAACCTGTGTGGGATTATGAATCCACACAGCTTTTCCTACAGCTTATTGCCGATGAGATTGTTGAGGGCAACCGACCATTCATGGTTTTGAGCAGTGCCAGGTATAAGTCTTTGGCCAAGAAGTTTGAAAAAAAAACTGGTAGAAAATATGATGTCAAGCAGTTGAAGAACAAGTATGCATGCTTGAAACGAGAATGGACTGCTTGGATGAAGTTGATGGACTGTACGAAAGGCATAACTGGAATTGGCTTTGACGTTGAAACAGACATGTTTCAGGCTTCCGATGAATGGTGGGATCATATGGAACTGGTAAATTATTTATACTATTTTGTTACCTTTGTACATTGCTTTAAAATTTTTTTTTTGTAACATATTGTCAGTAATGGTTTGTGTTTCCTTTGCTGCAGATAAACAGGAGTTGTGCAAAGTTCAAGACTAAGACTTTGGAGCATTGGGAGTTGATGAAGATTGTCTTCACAGGCGTTGTTGTAACTGGCAAACATTATTGGACACCGGGGGAGAGGACTGTCGAAGATAGCGAAGAATCTTCTGATTCGGTTCAAAGCCTTAGTATGCGGCCTTTCACAAATCTAATCCCTTCTGTTGGTATTGACGTGGATGCTGAGTCGTCAATGGAAGGTGTTGAACCTGTGGTTGACCCCGGCGCAAAAAGGAAAAAGAATACTCCCACAAGTTCAGGAAAGTTGAGAAAGCCTACTAGTGAAACATCTGCCATAGCTGACAGCGTTAACAATCTGAGCAATGTTGTCCGTACTAAAAACCAAGAAGTTATTGTGAGGCACTTAACTGGGAATGAGTCGTTGTACACCATTTCAGAGTGCATGGACAGGTTGAAATCCATTCCTACCTTGGTGGGTACACCATTGTCCACTTTGCATCATCTCTTATGGACAATGTTGATTATCGAGAGGTTATGATGTGCCAGCCCGATGATGACCATATTATCGGGTGGCTTACGCAGAAGCAACTACAAAGTAGCACTGCAGCTCCATTTGCGAACCTTTTTGGTGCATGGCGGGTTTGATGGATATTGGGATAGGCCACGGGGTTGACCGACTTCTGGGAATTGATGGGTTCTTTCCGTGTTATGTGTTAACGTTTTAAGGCGAACTTGTTACAGTGTCGGATATTTAGGACGTCTCTTTTATTTTCCTTGTTTTTTTTGAAACTTTTTGATTTGGGTTTGTTTGGTTTGCTTAAGTTGGATGTTTCTGTGTTTGGTGGAACAATATGACCAGGTTGTGTTGTGTTTATTATGTTTTTCGTTTTGATTTGTTGGTTTAGATGGAATGGTTGATTTATGCATGTCTAGTAGTTGCTAGCTTGCTTTTCAATAATCTTATGCATGGTCTGTTGTTCATGTATATATGTTATGTTAGTTAACGTTGGACATATGTCTTGTAGGCCTCGTCGAAGTGGTGGCCGTGTCTAACGGGAAAGGTAGCAGTAACGTTGACTTCGTTGAGCAAATTAACCAAATGGCTATTCAGATTCAAGAACAAAATAACTGGACATACGTGTAAGCATGTTGGTACATACAAGAATATTACGCAAACTACATGTCAAAAACACCATGTCGAATATCAATATTGACTGGAGGTACATGAATATGTGAATTATATGACGGACACGTTGGTCGTTTTGAAGAAAATATTTGTATGCCAAAACATGTGTTTTCCTTGTTGTGTGACACGTTAGTTAGAGATTTTGGTTTATGTGTTAACCAACGTAGCCATAGATTAGCCATGGAAGAAAGCGTAGCAATGTTCATACATGTGTTAAGAGGGTTTAAGAATAGAGCCATCCAAGAACGGTTTTAACATTCGGGTGAAACCGTATCACGCCACGTGCATAATGTTTTGGAGGCGATGAAGAACTTCACGGTTGTGCATTGTAGGCTAACAACAAATCAAAATGTGCAACATCCTCACTTGCGGTCAAAAATGAAATGCCTACCATTCAAGGTACAGCTTGCATATGTGTCCGTCCAAGTTTTGGGCCATATTACATGTCAAAAATTTTGCTCAACTTTTGTGCTCTTAGGATTGCATCGGCGCGATCGATGGCACACATGTTGTTGCAAAAGTGACGGGGCCTGTGGCAGCGACCTATTTTGGATGCAAATACTGTCACACATAAAACATCATGGCGGTTGTTGATTTCAACATGTGTTTTACGTTTGTACCACTTGGATGGGAAGATAGTATGCATGACAGTTGAGTTTTTGCTGAAATAATCAACAATGAAAATGTGCCGTTTCCACATCTGGAGGAAGGTAATGCAGAATTATCATTTCAAAATTCACTATGTACAAATATGCACACTATGTTCAAATAATGTTATTTGTTTACATCCGGCAGGGAAATATAATATTGTTGATTCGGGCTATCCTAATCGAATGGGTTACCTCGCTCCATCCAAGGGCCACCGTTACTACCAAGAAGATTTTCGGCGAGGTGCAAGGAACGCAGCGAACCCACGAGAATTATTTAACAAGGCATACTCGTTGGTGCGCAATGTCGTGGAACGAACCTTTGGATCGTGGAAAAGTTGATGGAATTTTCTGGAAAATATGCTTCGTTATGATTTTGCGACTGCGCAGGTGCATTTAGTTGGTGCGTCGATGGCATTGCATAACTACATACGGAGAAATACTGGAAATCCAACCAATGTTCAACCCATAGTAACAGAGGCCGATGCGACAAACATAATTAATGCCATTCTGTTGTTTGCTCCTCCTGGAGGGGATGGAGCAATCATTGGGGATGATGATCTAGATATGGAACTTGTCTGAAATGTCATATGACATCGTTTGGTACACATGCGCAATCACAGCATGTTGGGAAATATATAGGACAAAGTTGGTAACCCAAGTTCGGCCATTCTTGTTGTTTATATGTGTAGGGAATTCTAGGATCACGTTTAGTATTTATGGTCTTGTGTGTATGTACGTTATCTAATTAGGTTTGTACGTTCCCATTTTGGTACACTGAAGAAGTTGGTTAATGTCGGAGATCTAATTACCAACGAAAGTTTGTTATTATGGAGTTGACTATTTTATTTTATTAATGTATTGTTCGGACATACCTTTATTATGGACTTGATAATTTTATTTTATTAATGTATTTTAGCTCTCATGTTTAAATTTTTTTCTTTTGGGAACATTGGCTTGGTGGAAATGGGAGTGTATAGCCGTTTTCACAAATTTTGCAAAACATATTTTGGCTTCTTTACGTCTAGTGAGTGGAAGGAGTAATTGGTTTGTTTGATTAATTGGCCATGATGTGAAGCAGAAAACTACCAAACCTTTGTAGCATGAAGCAACTGAAAAAAAATGTGGAAAAAGGGAAATTAAAAAAAAATAAAAAATTATTGGGTCATTGTTAGTTCACAATATGTATAGAATTTGGAGGTGTAGTTGCATTTTGCCCACATGAGGGCAATTTAGTCATTTTACTCATTCATACATCACTTTAAAATATAAAAAAGTCAAAAAAGCCTAACAAGAATACCAAACGAATAAAAAAGTCCCAGGCTAAAAAAGTCAAAAAACCAACTAAAAAAGTCATTGCCAAACGACACCTTTGTAAATGTAGGTATGAGTTTGTAAATGCTGTTAATATTAGGTGTAGAGTCCGATTTGTTCATACGTTATTTAGCCGTGTAAATAATACATACATTTTGATGATTGATATATCATTTCAGGTAATATCATTATATTTTTTGAGTATGTAATTTATATATTTAGATCAATCATATTATGAGCAAGGTTTTGAAAAGTTCGTTGATCGTAACGATATGGCGATGGCGTGGTTATGGGTGTAAAGTAGCGTAAGCGATTGCGATAACCGGAATGGTGAATTTTTTTATTTTTTGCGCAATTTAAAATTTTTTTATCGATATGCATATTTTTTTTTCTATGATCATATTTATTGGGTTTAAAATAAATATAGATCAATTTTTGTAAATTTTTAAGTATGATCTAATATATTTCATATTTTTAAATCACTATAAACTAAGTTTTTTTACCTTTTATTTTAATAATTAATGATTTTATATTATACAAAAAATCAATCACTAACTATTATATATAAGATAAATAACGACAAAAGTAAGAGAATAAATAAGAACCTAAATATATATATATATATACATATTTTAACCAAGTCAAATATATAATGACCACACTTATTATTATTATTATTTTCAAACAATATATAGATAGACACACACAAACAAAATGGTTGAGTGATAGCAGCTGAATAGAATAGCATAGGTCTTACAGTTTCAACAAATCAATAACATGTTCTTCATCTTCACTCCTCCATATTCGCTTTTTATCTCCCCTCTTATCTCTATCCCTCATTTTCAGCCTTTTTTTTGTATGTTTTTTTGAAAGAAGCGACGGAACCGTAATGGTGCATGATACCGTTATTTACCGCTGACCAACACACCTGTGAATCTCAATCACACTGCAAAAGTGACTGTAATGGGTAGCGGTAAATACTACAACCGTTACGTAACACCGTTAGGTAACGGTTGCGGCCGCTTTTTAAAACTTTGATTATGAATATTATTTTTAAAAAAATGTATGAATAAATTAATTTTTTTTAGGTGTAACATGTAGAGTGTCTTAAATAAAATAAGGACGGTATGGGAAATATAAAATTTTCACTTTCATAAAAAATATTATCTGATTTTTTAGAAAGAGAGAAGGAAGATAGATTTAATTTTTTTCTTTTAGAAATCAGCGAGAGAGATTAGGATGGAAAGATTATAAAATATTTTTATTATCCTTTCATTTGAAATCCATAAATTAAGAATAATTATTATTTTTAAAATAATTAAATAAATAAAGTAAGTAATAATTTTTTTAAATTTATTTTGTAAATAAAAAAATTAATAATTTTAAAATGAGAATTTAAAACTCTTAAAAACTTTTCATTAAAAGTTGTACAAAACTTTCACTTTACTTAAATTGTAGATTTCGTGAGAAGTCAATTAGCAAGTCACTTTGAGCAATTTCATCGGATTTCTCATCGTACACAATGAGGTCTTAGAATTGAGGTCATGTTTTTATAATACAACTTCAACCAACTTTTTATAAATTTTTTTTATAGGTAGTGTCTTCTTCAAACCTCTTTAAAAAAAAAATAAAAACAAATTTGACAAATAAGTTCAAAACAATCACATCTAAAAAAATAAGAGTCGAAAGAACTTCACTTTCATTATTATTTAAAAAAAAAAAAAAAATTTCTTGCCTTAAATGGAGTTATTTTTGCCATTTTAGTTGCAAATTTATATTTTTTCTTCAATAAAACGGCACTGTTCAAGGCACAACACACCCTGTTGGAGAGAAAATTGAAGAAATAATTAAAATATATCTTTCATTGTCACAATTTGATTCAATTAAATAGGAGAAAAAAAGAAGAGATATAAGTCATTTTAGGAGAAAATAAAATATATCTCTCCCTTCACAAAACACAAAAGTGATTTACGATTCAAAATGTACCACATTTTACCATAAAGTGAAAATACAAAAAAAAGAAAGAAAGGAATAAGGCACTACAACAAAAAGCACCAATGGCGACTAAAGAAATGATTTTCGTCGCTGAAAGTTGCACAAATGGCGACTAAAATGGATTTAGTCGCCAAACTTGATGACTTTTGCCGACTAAAGGAGTTTAGTCGCCGAATATAGGGGTTTTAGCGACTAAAAGTCAGTTTAGTCGCCGAATATAGGGTTTTAGCGACTATAAAAATTTTAGTAGCTAAAAGGCACGGTTTTTGGCGACTAAAAAATACTTTAGTCGCCGAATATAGGTGTTTTACCGACAAACAATTTTTTTGTAGCCAAACGTAAAGGTTTTTGGCTACTAAAAAATATTTAGTAGCTAAAAGTGGACAATTTGGCGACTAAAACTGAGTTTAGTCGGCAAAAGTCGTGTTTTTAATGACGAAAAGTAAGTTTAGTCGGGAAGTAGTTTTTGAAGTGAAATTAATGTTTTTAGCGACAACGCAGCATTTAGTAGCCAAAAAGCATAGAATTGGCGACTAAAATTCAGATTTAGTCGCCAAAAGTGCTCTCATATTTTTTTTAGTAAATACTTTATTTTTTACATAAAATACATTAAATAAAAATAATTATTTACATATATATAGTTTTGTATTAATACCGGCGAATATAGTATATAAATAATATATGTTGCATTAATATTCGTGTGAGGTTGTAGTGGCGTAGTGGGGAGAGAGTGTTGGTAAATGTTGAGAATGCTGGGAAGTTGGTGGTCATAGGTTCGAAACTTGGTAGCAGCGGAGGCAATTTTTTTTTTTTTTTTTTTGTTTTTTTTTCTCTGAAAATGCTTTCAGCGACTAAAGTTAGTGGTCGCCGAAACCTGGGCTATTGGCGACGAAAGGTTTAGTCGGGAAATGTACAAATAATAATAAAAAAAATTAACTATTGGCGTCTAACAGTTTAGTCGCCAAAGGTATAATTTCCAAAAATGGAATTGACTATTGGCGACAAATTCTTTAGTCGCTGAAGACCTGTCTATTGGCGACTAAAAAAAGGTATTCGCGACCACATATTGGCGACAAAACCGGCGACTAAAATATTTAGTCGGGGAAAGTGAAAATTCGACATTTGGCGACTAAAAAAGGACTTTTGGCGACTAAAAATTTAGTTGCCAAAAGTGTATTTTCTTGTAGTGAGGTGAGTTTCATCATTTACCTCCCCTAGTTTCTCTCAATTTCTTCTTTGTGAGCAAGACTAATTAAAGAATTCTTACATTCCTCAACTCTCTTCTTTTAATATTTTCTTCTTCTTCCATGGAATAGGAATGATATAGGTACTCATGCTTCATCAGTTTTCACCACTTCACTAATTTCTCTCTATTTTCCTCCATGAACAAACCTCATTATGATCATAGTTCTTTCTTTTATTATTTTATTTTCTCTTCTCCTCTTTCATCATCTTATGGCTATTCTTAAAATTGAGCAAAATTACAAAAAAGTGTGCAAAGAATCAATTAGATCTGTCAAGTTGTTCATGTGTGGCACATCGCATACAAGAAGTATTGATTAGTGTGACCCTCACATGAGGCCTACACCAATCAATAATTGAGATGTTGTGTACCGCAATACCATATAGGATGGTGAATAATTTTGATTGAACTACTTTTTATAGAGTAAAAAATAAGGACATAATGAGCTATAAACAATATTTTTTTATTAGCAAAAAGATAAGTTTTATTGATGAAGACCATTATAGAAAAACACTCCAATCCCAACTAGGTTGGTATCGAAGAGTGAGCAGAATCATATTCAAGCACCCATCCAAGAGATTGGTGAGGAACTAAACGAAACCAAAACAAAAAACCTGCAACAATTATAGGATGAGAAAACATGGCAAAACACTTTAATCCCTAAACCTTATAAACTTATTTGAGTAAATAATAGAAGAAAGTAAGAATCATTAACAAAAATGATCTTTTAGACTCAACCAAAGTAGAGTAACACTGCAGACAGTGCCACCTTGTATTTTTACTACAATAACCCCAAATTGATAACAAATTTTTTTTATTGCAATGTGGGATTGAAAAAACTTCCTATTTATTACCATATACTGATGTTTTCATAACTTGTTGAAGCCAAATCCATCTACTGTATCCACATATTTACCTGATAAAGCAATAAAACTGATCACCGCAAATTAAAGAAATCATAGGAATAAACAAAAATGACAAAGGAACAAAACCCTCCTCAATTTAGGAACATACCTTGCTCAACTATTAACAATAAAATTTTTAAATTTTTTTATTGTCCAAGTCCCAAATTTTCATGGGCTTAGTTGGATAAGGTCTAATTTGATAATTAGTCAGAGGTCTCCAATAGTTTTTGGCCGCTATTGACCTCCCAATGGATTGTTCTTTGTCATCATCTTCAACCAACACCCATTCATCATCCTCTTCACTAGAAACTAAAATATACCCATTGGATGAGCTTCGTTCTAGGTCTTTCGGATGTTCATATTTTTTGCAGTGTTCGTTGTGATTGTGTACAATAAGAGGTGGATTACCTTTTCCTTTCTCCAACTGAAGTTTCTTGTCATCCACTTTCCAAGGTGCTTCCATCTGCTCAAACTTATGGGTTACTAGTGGGGATTGGATCCAAACATCTTCACTCTTACCATGCGATCCAAAATAAACCCTAGAATCGAACCTTTCAGATAACTCCAAATCTCTTCTCTGTCGAAATTTCTTCTCAAATCTAGCATCTTGGTCATGATTCAACAACAGCCATGAAAACCCGCTTGCATGAACACTTTGAAACTCCTTAGGCTTTATATTCTCAAAACAATCCCTAAAAAGAAGCTTCGATTTGGGAGACTCACCGAATACATACCCAATGACAAGAGGCCTATTCCCATCCCAACGAGCCACAATCTTATTCGTAACTCTAATCTCTCGTATAATTTCATCCATAAACTCCAACCCATTGTCGTCCTTGCTTTTAGGGTGTGTTGTAACTAGAGCATTCACAGCTTCCATTACAGGGACAACTAGGGTTTGTAGAATAAATAACCCTTTCTTGGTGCAAAGAAAATATATGTTGCTTTTAGTGAATATGGCTATGGTGTCATGAAAATGGTGACCCATTAACCAGAAGAAGAAGGAGGAGGATATGGAGTGGAATGGATTTGTCGAAGACGGCGAGTCTAAAGGCTATGTGCAGATCACTAAGACATCAGAGTTGCCCCATAGGTCTTTGTTGTGCTTTGTAACGTCCTCAAAATAATACATAAATCTCATCATTTTAAACATGCAGTGGTATAAAGAAATCAACGCCTTTTCATTCATCAGAGTAGTTCTTACAACAATGTTACATGTTAACAACAAAATCAATTGCCCTATAGGCTTACAGCTTTCCAAGTTAACACTTGGTACACAAAACAAGAGTACTAACTCTATGCAAAATAAGCCCTTGGCTTGATATACATGTACTACAAACAAAATGATCAAAAAGAAAGTCTTCAACTCTCATATCCATCCAAGCTAAGTCTTTGGAGGTGGCATGCTACCTGTACCTGAAAATGATGTCCCATATAGGGTGAGCCAATGTCCAGTAGAGATATGCTAAACACAGTATGAGCAATAACTAAGACATTGCAATTGATAAATGTTTAATTCCCATAAATCAATTCATAACTCATTTCCATTACATGACCACTATGTCCATGTTCCATTTCATTTTCCATTTCTTATCAATTTTACAATTCACATCAACGGCTCAGAACCTGGCCGACCACTTATATGAGACAAGGACTCATATTAAACGTGTCACGACCCAAACCCGGCCCTATGGGTTTAGCACCGTAACTGGCCAGTAATCCGAGATTACCAAAGGCCTCTGATCGAGAAACAAGTCAAACAGTCTGAGGCTGGCGGAAATACAAGAATAACAAGTGTCCATTGAGTGTGAAAATCAGATGTCAAAAACATTTTATGCATTCATACAGTTCAAATAAGACACTCTATACAATCATTCTGATCGGTCAAGACGGGATCGAATCCTCGATACGGCAAGAAAGCGATCTATACACAAGTACAATCTGAGAAGGAGACCGATAGGGGACACAAAAACACCCAAGCCATAACATGGCACTTTCGGAACCTCGATGAGGCACATAGGTGGCTTGACAAAGCGGGGACCAATCCCACGCTCCTAGCTCGATGCAGTTCTTTGAGAACCTACATATATATATAAACAGGTGAGCTAAAGCCCAGTGAATAACATACGGTGTAAAGAGGTTACGAATGAATGTCCCTTACAGTAATGTAATCAATTCATTATACAGTATTTCAATCTTTCAGTATTTCAGTCAATCAGTATCTCAATCAATCAGTCATATGTGGTACATCCATTAGCCTATAAACAAGAGGGTCCAAAAGGTCTTAATGCACTCCAACAAGAATGATGATCATCAATCAAGAAATGATGGTTCCACAAGAAAACCGACAGAGCTCAGAATAACGATCAATAACGATGGGTGCTAAGGATGCCACAATCTGATTCAAAATGCAGACATACATTCATTCAATAAACAATATCATTCATTAAACAGTTCACCAAGATTCAAAATATAACCATTTGAACATATCTTTACACAACTGTTACTCACAGAGATTGGGCTATAGCGACTAGAGCGGCCCCTGAGCCAACCCTAAACAGTTAACAAATAGAACACACACTAAGTTCACAGTCGAAAAGGATGATAATTAAATCCCTAAATTTCCTCGGTGTGGTTCTATGTCTAAATCCTCATTAAGATGCTTTAAACTAGGCCTAAGAATGCCTAGGATGGGATGATGATGCAAAAATGTGAGACGCAATCGGTTTGAAATTTTGAAACAGGGCCTCCGCCGGCGAGTTTCGCCGAGCGGACAAGCCAACAAAGGTCCCCGCTCGAGCGTACATTCCACCGCTCGAGCGGACTGATGAAAGGTGCAAAAATCTTTGGATCGCGATTTTCCCGCCGGCGTTAAAAGCCCGCCGAGCGGATCAAAACATGCCAAGGAAATACTGGGAGCATGAATTCGCCGAAGCGGCACTTCCCCTTCGGCCGAGACGGCCAAATTCTGGAAAATCCAGATTCAACCTCTGAGTTTCAAACCAAGTTTCAATGCTCCAAATCCGATCCTCTTGGGCCCATGTTCTGGAAAACTCTTTCAAACACATAGAATAACAAGTTTTAAAGCTCAATTTAAGAAATCAAGGCCCAAGGGTGTTTCAATCAAACTCAATTTCAAACCATTTTCAAGAACAATGCTCAAACATGACATGCATGTATCCAAAACAATTTTAAGCTTCAAATCATGCTCAAATGAGCTCAATTCTTTGAAAAGCAAGTTGAAAACATGGACTATAACAATACCATGAACATGCATGTGACAAATTGCCATGAACTTAACTCAAAACCCAACAATATTAACATGCATGCAAGAATTGACTTCAATCTCATATGCTAAGCTTAAAACATGACTTAGTTCATCAATTTAGCATGAAACATGCAAGAACAAGTTTAAACTCAACAAGGAGAAGATGAATTCACTCACCTAAGTCTCAATTACAAGTCTAGGAGCTCAATTTAACAATCCATGCCTCAAATCTTCAAGTTCTCTTAGCAATTTCAACAAGAATAAGTCCCTCTCTCTCTACCTCTCTTCTTGGTCGGCAAACAAGGAGAAAAAGGCTGAGGAAATAAGTTGGTTCAAGTGTATACAAGGCTCAAGGATGATTAGGTAGTGGCCACTCACCATGGCAAGATCGTAATTAACTCAAACTCTTCAATTGACTTAATTTAATCTAATTTAATCATTCCTAATCAATTTTCAGATAAATATACCATAAAATCACAAATATTCTACTGATCCTAAAACTTCAAACGGTTTCTAAATCGGCCGCCGATAAGGCCTTCAATTAACAGTTTAAACATATGAATTCAAACAGATAGTCATTCAATCAAACAGATAGAAATGCAATTCAGTAGATAAACTTATTCAATTTCAGTTTCAGTTCCATTCAGTAGTTCATCCAGTTCACTTATCAGTCATTATCAGTTCAGTTTAGCAGTAATCAGTAGATAGTTCAGTGGTTTAACGGTAATCAGTACGAGGGTTGTTACAAAACGTTTCCTATTTTACAATAGATAAACATACTAGTTGTATCAACATCTCAACAGATAAGCATATTAGCTATATCAACACTTCCAAAGATAAGCATATGAGCTATATCAACACTTCCATAGATAAGCATATTAGCTATATCAACACATTAACTGACAAGCATATGAGCTGTATCAGTGGAGTCCATCCCCTATCTCCTCACAATCAACATCCGGTTTAGAGATTCATCCCCTATCTTTCCCTAAACCGTGGAATACATCCCCTATCTTCTCCCACACACACAATGTATATACATACAAGTCATATACACAATCAATCAATACATAACATTAATGTATTCTATCAATCGTCATACTCTATGACATATCCAATTGATTAGTTTTAGTTTACCTAATCATCATGCATTGTCTACAACAATCAAAACTACTCTCCACTGGTAGCCTAAGCAATTATTTCTAAACAGATAACAAAAGCTCCAACAGATAAAATATTAATGTCTTCAAAAGTGGGCGGTTAATAAATCCAACTCCACTATTCTACCATATAATGAACCAATTTCATTATTTCCATCTCATTTCCATATTTTCTCAACAAAGTCATTTATTACACTACTGACCCGATATACCCAAGCATGGTATATTTCTCATTATCCTCAACATTGACTCCAAGAGCCCAATATTACCAACAATATCAACAAACCCATTTTGAAACCCAAATACATGTTTATGGTTCAAAATTATCAAAACTCTCTTTTCTAAAGTATACATTTGAAACCCTAGTTTCCAAAACTCAAAACCATTTATACAAAAACTCAATATCTAGGTTAAAACTCATAAGAGTGAGTAGGAATCCCTACCTCAAATTTCGGAGCCCAAGGAAGAGGATGAAGAAAATCAAAATACTCCAAACTCCAAGATCCACGGATCAAAATGAAACCCTCGACGATCAACACAACTTTTACAAAGGCCAAAGGGAAAGGAGACACTCTAACTAGATCAAACCCTAGAGAGAAGGGAGTTTCTAGAGAGAGAGGCTCTCAAAAATGCTTTTGGGAAAGTAAGAGAGAGAGAGAGAGAGAAAATGTAAAAAGTGATTTCAAAATGCCCAGCTGCCAACTAATATGCGACATTCCTACTCGAGCGTAAAACACAACGCTCGAGTGTGAAGAACAAAAAAACTAAGTCCGCTCGAGCGCAAGAAGGCTCGCTTGAGTGCCAAGACACAAGAGTAAAGTACATCTGCTCGAGCGCGAAAACCAGTTCGCTCGAGCGTGGATTTTCCCTTTCCAGAACATACACTAGAAATGTACTACCCGCTCGAGCGCCAATAAGACCGCTCGAGTGCCAATAAGACTGCTCGAGCTCAATCCGCTCGAGCGCAGGAAAGCCGCTCGAGCGTAGAAAACACACCTGCAGAAGTTTCGCAGGGACACAAAATATTGGAAGAGTGTAAACCCCGCTCGAGCGCAAGAAGACCCGCTCGAGCGGACCATCCAAAAACTGTGCAACAACAATGGGAGCCAAAACTCTACCAACCTGAATCAACCAAGCCCAACACATGCTAAAACCCAAACGAATCGATTTAAAGGATGACAACAAGACAATTACAACTAACAACTTCACGGAACCGAGTCCGGAATACAACTGAACAGTAAAGGGACAACCGGGATCGCTATATGCTTGCTCCAAGATGAGTAGAAGGAAACCAATCTCTTCATGAATAGCTTCAGATTCATTGTATGCTGGCTTGATTTTTAAGGTCAAAACAAAGAGATCATATGAATATTTTGTGAGGTTTTGAGGAAGAAATGTAATATGTATGATTTGTGTATTTATGTGCAGACTGAATAAGAAAAGCAACTAGGGTTTGGTTTTGTTTTTTCTATCAATATATATAATATATATGCATGTACATATTAACTGTTTCAATCCCAAAAGATTCTGTATATTGTTGTTCTCAGTGCTTATTGTACGGGGAGCAAATATTCAGGTAAGCCCGTACTCCTTTCTTCCAAGCCCTTACCTGTCCAATCGACCTGCGTACACAACGACGGTGAGCTACCCGGCGGTGTGTGGCCAGAAAACTCCTCCGACGATCAAGTTAGCGCACACCTTGGGAGAGAGAGAGAGAGAGAGAGAGAGAGAGAGAGAAAGGAAAGAGTTGAGTGTAAGTGTTTCTTACAAAAATATTCGTCTGTCTCCGCATGGGGGGGGGGGCGCAGACACACTTATATACCTTCTGTGCCCCAAATCTACTCCTAGTGATCTCTCGACACGTGGTACTGCTATCCCATCTGTCAACACAAATCTTGCTGAACATCACCTAACCCAACTGCCAGCCCACTATGCTGGGAGCTCGGCTGGCCGGGTGCGAAAGATCTCTGCTAATGACCAGCCGCACTTCATGCCTAAGCGCACCAATAGCGAGCTCCGTTCCCATCGTGCTTCGCATTGGCTGGCCGAGCTCGAAAGGTCATGCGCTGACCAAAGGCTTTCTGCCGAGCCGCACGAAGCTTCCCCGAGCCAAAGGTGTATGCCTTCGCCGAAACAACAAGTTGCATACCACCACCGATGCAAGTCCAAGTAACTTCGAAAGCTGAAATTTCAACTTTGGGCAAATCCAAAGCCATCTCGGCCCAACACGTCCTTGGGCCTTCAACTTGCTCGACTTTTATCTCGGCCCACTTCCAGCTCATAAATCTCCCTCTCACTTATCTATATATGGAGGTCTATCTTGTTGTTTAGAAAACCGGTACAACAAAATTGGCTTGAACAAGTAATGGAATTCACTGTTCAAAAAAGTAATCAGTGTGTTTGGTTTGAATTTTTTGAATTAAATTTTTTTAAAAATTGAGTTTTTTGGTTTTCGAATTCTTTTGTTTTTAGTGAATATTTTTTAAATTTTAAACATTTTTTTTACTTTTTTATATGCACCTTAGTTAGATGTATCTAAAAAGTAAAAATTTTGTGAAAAAATATTTTAAAAAATTAATAAATATATAAAAATACAAAAAATGTACTGAATTCTTGTATTTTTTTTTATATTTTTGATATTTAGTGAATTTTTAAAAGATTTTTTTTATAATTATTTTACTTTTTAGGTGTATTTATGCTAGGTGTGTCTAAAAAGTAAAAAAATTGCTTAAAATATTAAAAAAATTCAGTAAAAATAAAAAAATACGAAAAATAAGAAAGTAAAATTTTCTTAAAAATGTTTTATGAAAAATGAAAATAAGCAAACTAATTTTCATTAATTAAAATTTGGGTTTAAATTTTTATAGGCTAATCTTGGGATGAGAAGTGGGCCCTGAGAAGTGCTTGCTGGTCCGTCTAACAAAGTCCAGCCCAACTTATTTATAAAATATTAATATGCTAGCGTAGGCACGGTGTAAATAATATTAGAATTAAAATATAATTGTAATTTCAATATTATTTAAATTTATTTTTTAATTTGATAAAATCATAAATTTATAAAATTTAGAGTTCTCACAAATTCCTCACAAAAATTCACTTTTGCTTATATAATATACTAGCATATCACCCGTGTTATGCACGGGTTGTGTTTCACCACTTTGTCTTCTTATTTTTTTTAATATTTTTTTTATATTATATTAAAATTTAATATTTTGATAATAATCATACTAGCCTATCACTCGTGCTATGCACGGGATAATTATAGATATTTATATTTGTTTTAGATTTTTTTAATATATAAGTTATGTTTTTTAAGATTTTTTATAAAAATAATTTAACAATTTAATAATTAATCATAGTGTATGAGAGAAGTTAAAAAGGGTACTGGAGTAACTATACACAGATTGTATCTATAATTATTTGTATGAGGGGATTTTAAATGTTGATCAGGAGATTTTGACCAAATCAATAAATGCAGACATGTGGATTGAAAAAGTTAATAAATGCTGATCAGGAAATTTTGACCAAATCAATAAATAAAATGAGATAACTTCAACAAAAGGAGATAACTTCAATCATACAAATCACAATTTTTTTAATGCTATCTAATCATCATCAATAATTAAAAAAATCAATCACAAATTAGGTCAATTGATAATTAAAAAACACAATAATTTATTTTTCAAAAAAATAGTGAGTTAAAAAGATCAATTACAAATTTTTTTTGGTCAAAATACAATCTAATCATCATCAATAATTGGTACATTATGTGACCCTAATGAGTACAATCCATTTTGTTTTTCAAAAAATACAATGAGTTAAAAATCAAATCACAAATTAAATAAATTGATAGTTAAAAAAACACAATAATTTTTTTTCAAAGAACACAGTGAGTTAAAAAAATCAATTACAATTTTTTTTTTCAAAATACAATCTAATCATTATCAATAATTGGTACTTTAAAAATCAAATCAGAAAAAAATCAAATCAAATCACAAATATTTTTATGCTATCTAACTACAATCATATTTTTTTCATAAATAATTGTAAAGAAAAACCATTAAAACAATAAATAAAAGATTAAATCACATTAAAAAAAAATAACCATTAAACAAACTACAATTACATCACATTTTACCGTAATAAAAAAATAAAAAAATGAAAAAAATAAGTTTTTTTTTTCAAAAAAAATAAAAAAATAGGAAATTAAGGTTCTGTGGGGATGTATTTTCTGAGTACCAACACGTGGCCGAGGTGACACCGAAGTGTCAGCCGAGATCCCCACGTGTTATGGTAGTTGTGCCGAGGTTATCTCGGTTAGGCCGAGGTTACCTCCGAAGATATCGGAATCCGAGATAAGCGGATGAAGGACAAGAGTCCTAGAATGAAGAGGAAGCTCAACTAAGATATAAACAAGAGTCCTAGATTGTGAGAAGACTTCAGTTTGGGTAAAGATAAAACTCTTAGGGAGTTTGTCCTGAACTCACTGGGAGTCCTAGATTAGCAGTAATCCTAAGTCCATTAGGGCCAGGCTCCTATTGGGACTAGGATTGTATTGGCTATAAAAGAGAGGCACCCCCATGGGTCTAAGGTATGTTTTTTGATGCTCAAGCTAGTGAGTTAAGTACTTGATTATCTTTGAGAGATATATTGACTTGATCGTCGGAGTACCCCCGGGTGGAAGAACCACCGCCGGAGTCTTTTCTTTCTGTGCAGGTTACATGGAGCCGTCTACTCTGCCTGTGTTCTTCCGCTGAATCACTAAGGAGGGCAGTGTGATCGGAAATTCACTCACACAATTGGCGCCGTCTGTGGGAACGAGAGAAGAGTAGATGGCCAGTAACTCGCAGAGGGAAAAGGTAGGGGACGACACTCCAGTCGGGAGTGGAAAACCCGTCGACCTTAACGCGGAAGAAGGAGACCACAACGAAGAAACTCGTGATCAGAATCACGCAGAAAAAGCCGTCGGAAAAGATGGTGATACATCAAAGAAAGCAGACAGGGGCAAATACTATAACGAGGACGACCTCCAGACATGGAAAGACAGATGTCTGAGGAGGGATGAAGATGCACGACACACCAATGCCAGCAGCAAACGGCCAGAAGAAGGGACGGAAAGAAATCCCCGAAGCCCCACAACACACCAGGAGCGGAAGGTACTCTCACCGACCTTCCAGGGAAGTCGGCCGAGAAGAGCCGAGACGAGAAGAGTCCCGAAGGACATACCGTGAGAAGGAAGCAGACCCCAAAGAACATCGGCATGTTCCGGGGCGGATATTATGTTTCGATGCGTCCTGCGGAGAAGGATCAAAAAGGGGCCACCATGAGGCCGAGAGCAGTGCGCCGAAAAGGCTGAAGCCCAATGACAGCAGGGCTGCAGGAAGAAGTAAAGAGGACTTAAGAGATTACCTCAAGAGGAAAGAGGAGAATGTCGGAGCCGAAGTAACTTCCCCGGTTAAGCCGAGGACTCCATTCTCGGCAGAATTGGATAGATTTGTTGCGCCAAAAAGATTCAGTATGCCGAGGCTCCAGATATATGATGGTAAGTCGGACCCTAACTTCCATGTTGGATTATTTTTGAATTCAATGGCATTGTACAGTGGGAATGAGCCGTTGCTCTGCAAAGTGTTCCCTTCATCCTTCGGGGAAATTGCATCAGACTGGTTCCACAACCGCCAAAGGGGCGTGAAGAAATTTGGGAAGGCTGGCCGAGATGTTTGTTGCCGTGTTCATAACAAACAAGCTACGACCATCGAGGGTGGATCCGTTGATGGCCCTAAAAATTAGCAAAGACGAAAGCCTTAGGGCTTATGCAAAGAGGTACTATGAGGTGTTCAATCGAATACCAGAGTGCAACCAGGAAGTGGCAGTCGTATCTTTCAAGAACGGCCTGAAGGATGACTGTCCATTGCGGAAGTCTTTGGCAAAGACCCTGCCAAAGAGCATGGAAGAACTTATGGCGAGAATTGAGAAGTACGCACGAGCCGAGGAAGATACTTCGGGGAACAAGGAGACAAAGACGAGAAAAAAACCTTATTTCGCCGAAGCGAGGCCGAGGTAACAACGGGCAGAACAAACAGGAGACGGAGTTAAGGACTAAACAAGCAGTAACGACGGTGTTCCGAATTCCGATCCAAAAGGTCCTTGACCAAATTCGAAATCAGCCCTACTTCAGGGCGCCGGCAAGAGCACAAGGAGAATTCATGGGGAGAAACCTTGGTAGGCGTTGTGCCTACCATAATGAGCAGGGTCACCCAACTCAGGGTTGCAGGGCCCTTAAAGCACACTTAGAAGATCTGGTGAGACAAGGCCATTTAAGAGACCTTGTGGATGAGGCCCGAACCAGGGAAGAACAGGCACGATTGCCTCAAGCACCAGCAGCCCCGCCCCCCCCAGCACAGCAACCACAGGCAGGTGGACCTCGGGTGGTTAACGTGATCCACTCAAAGGTGAATGAAAACGACATACGGGGGGAGACGCAGAGGGTGAAACATCTACAGCATATCAACCAGGTCGGACTGAAAAGACCTCGACCTGAAGATTGCCAAGGACCAATGATAACCTTCACAGAGGCCGACCTTGACATGGTTCAGCACCCGCACAATGATGCCCTGGTAGTATCCCTCCAGGTTGGGGAGTGCCAGGTGAAACGCATCTTGATCGATCAAGGCGCCTCTGCGACATCATGTATGTCGGATGCTATAAGGAGTTAGGCCTTCACCACGATGACATGGAGCGATCAACGGCGATGGTCGGCTTCAATGGAACGCCGACATGGCCTTTAAGCGCAACAAGCTTGGAGGTACAAGCCGCACGAAGAAGATGAGGATGAAATTTATTGTGATTGATACGCCGCCTTACAACATCATCTCCGGGAGGCCGTGGTTGCATGCAATGGGGGCAGTTCCCTCAACCTTGCATCAACTGCTGCGATTCCCAACAGAACATGGGATTGAGGAAATAAGAGGAGATCAGTTGCAGGCGAAAAATTGCTCCATGGCAGGAATGAAGTTAACCCGAGATTCGAGAACCAGGAAGCGAGAGGTTGAAGAAGAGGACATGAAGGTCCTAGATGATGTCGGCAAGAAGGCCGAGAAGAGTGAAGAAGCATTGAAGAAAATCTTCGTCCAAGAGGCGATGAGGAAGCTTCTTTCTTCTCGCAGGATTAGCCGAAGAAGAAGAAAGGAGTTGGAAGCCTTCGAGAAAAAATATTGAGGTGTTCGCTGGACACCTTATGAAATGCCCGGCATTGACCGAGGTCACATGCCACAGACTCAACGTTAATGGTCGGCCAAACCTGTAATACAACGAGCCAGAAGACCGACGTTGATACACGTCGAAGCAGTAGAAGAGGAAGTAGCCAGACTTCTAGAGGCCAGGGCCATCCGAGAAGCCAATTATCCGGCGTGGTTATCAAACACCGTGGTAGTAAAGAAGAAGAATGGCAAGTGGAGGTCTGCGTAGACTTCACAAATTTGAACAAAGCTTGTCCCAAAGACAGCTTTCCTCCGCCAAAGATCGACCGGTTGGTGGGCCACATCTGGACATGGAAGGATGAGCTTCTTGGGCGATATAGGGGTATCACCAGATAGCCATGTACCCGGATGAGGAGAAGACGGCGTTTATCACTCCCAAAGGTCGTATTATTCTGAGTCATGCCTTTTGGATTGAAGAACGCAGCAACTTACCAAAGGCTGGTGACCAAGATGTTCAGACACTTGATTGGCCGAACTGTGGAAGTCTACATCGATGATATGGTCGTGAAGACCAAGGAACCAAAGGATCATCTCGCTGACTTAGAAGAGGTCTTTGACATACTCAAAACATATCGGCTCCGACTAAACGCATCGAAATGCGCGTTTGGAGTCGGATCCGGTAAGTTCTTGGGATACCTGGTGACAAGAAGGGGCATTGAAGCCAGCCCAGATCAGATCAAGGCCATTCGGAATTCTGAGTCCGACATCGGCTAAACAGTTCGGATGCTTCTTGGAAGGGCGCTGACCAAACAGTTCATAAGCGAAGTTCGCACAAGTGTAAACCTTTTTTCAATCTGGTGAAAAAGGCCGCAGATTTTTATGGATAGAGGAATGTGAGGCGCTTTGGCCGACTGAAGAAGTACCTTACCTCGGCTGATCCTCTCAACACCTCAACACAGGAGGAACTGTTCTTATACCTAGCAGTTTGAGCACGCATGAAGTCTTTGTGATCGTCCGAGAAGAGAAGAGAGAAGCGTATGCGTCTACTATGTAAGTAAAACCTTGGCGATCTTGAAACAAGGTATTTACCACTGGAGAAATTAATGCTGGCCTTGGTAATGGCCTCAAAGAAGCTAAACCATTATTTTCAGGCCCACAAGATAGTGGTTCTGACAGAGCACCCATTAAAATCCTTGTTACAACAAGGAGACTTGACTGGAAGAATTGCAAGATGGGCAGTAATTTTGGGTCAGTATGACCTGGAGTTCAGGCCAAGAACCGCAATTAAGGGCCAAGTCTTGGCCGACTTCGTGGCTGAGTTCTCGCCAGAATACATCGAAAATCAGGCTCCGTTGAGCCGAGATGAACGATGTCCAAACAAGGAAGGAGAAGCCCAGCCAAAGGGTAAGGAACCCAGGAAGGAAAAACTCAGACCTTGCAGCATCTACATCGGCGACTCCTTTCAACTTTTTGTTGATGGGAGCTCAAACTGGCAGGGTGCAGGGGCAGGTGTAGTGTTAATTTCCCCCGATGGGGAGATACTGGAGCAATCTATTCGACTAGGGTTCAAAGCCTCGAATAACGAGGCGGAGTATGAAACCTTGATTCTTTGAAAAATTTGGCGATGGCAGAGGCAGATGAGGTAATAGTCTTTTGTGACTCACAACTCATAGTGAATCAAACTACAGGAGAGTTTGTTGCGAGATGAAAGGATGTCGGCATATGCAAAAGAAGTCATCAGACTGACAGACATGTTTCAAAAGCCGACTTCTTGAGTTAGCGAGAAGATAACAACCACGCCGACGTTGGCCAATCTAGCAAGCTCAATGCAAACCGGAAAGACGAGGACAATCATGGTGGATTACCTATCAAGCCCGAGCATAGAGTCACCACACAATGCAAGAAGCATTATGTGGACATGGGACCAATTTGGATGGATGCAATTATTGCATTCTGAAGAGGAAAAGCGCGAGAAGATCGAAAAGAAGCACACAAGGTCAGACTGAAGTCGGCAAGATTCAGCCTGACAGCAGAAGGACAACTGTACAGAAGATCCTTCACTGGACCTCTTTTAAGGTGTGTACACCCTCTTCAGGTCGAAGACTTTTTGTATGAAATTCATGAAGGAGTTTGTGGAAGCCACGCAGGGGGCAGATCATTAGCTCACAGGGCCATTACCCAGGGGTATTGGTGGCCCTATATGCAAAAAGACGCAGAAGCCTATGTGAAGAAGTGTGAACAATGCCAGAGGTTTGCACCGTTGATACATCAGCCAGCTGCTGACCTAAACCCTGTTTCCAGTCCTTGGCCATTTGCCCAATGGGGGATGGATCTCGTTGGACAATTGCCCCAAGCCACTGGACAACGGAAGTACCTTCTGGTAGCAACAGACTACTTCACAAAATGGATAGAAGCAGAGCCCCTTGCCAAAATCCGAGATGTGGATGTGAAGAACTTCATCTAGAAAAGCATCATCACCAGATTTGGGATTCCAAGAGCAATCGTTGCCGACAACGGAACACAGTTTGACAGCAAGCTCATCCTTCCATTTTTGCGCCAAGTTCAAGATAAAAAACTATTTTTCAACACCAAGCTTTCCCCAAAGTAATGGGCAAGCCGAAGCATCAAATAAAGTCATTCTAGATGGAATAAAGAAGAGGCTGCAGGCAGCAAAAGGAAAGTGGGTAGACGAATTGCCCAACGTGCTCTGGGCATATCGCACTACGCCGAGAAGATCAACAGGGGAATCCCCTTTTGCCATGGCTTATGGCACGAAGCGATCATTCCATCGAGATCGGCATCGAGGATCGAGAACGAGGAGTTGAGAACGGGTCTAATGATGTGCTCTTAGCCCGAGATCTGGACCTACTAGAAGAAAGAAGGGAGAAAGCTGCAATCCAGCTTGCAGCATACCAGCAACAGCTTGCCAAAGCTTACAACAAGAAGGTCAATCCAAGAGATTTTCAAGTCAACGACCTAGTATTGAGAAAAGTCGTCGGCAATAAGAAGGATCCCAGAGAGGGCAAGCTTGGCCCAAACTGGGAAGGCCCCTACAGAATCACCTCGGTGTTGGGAAATGGGGCATATCGGCTCGAAGATAATGAGGGCAAAGCATTGCCTAGACCGTGGAACACTTGTAATTTAAAGTTTTTCTATCATTAGATATTGTTTGATTTTTTCTTGCCGATATGATCAATAAAATCTTAGCAGAATTCCTCTGAAGTTATACAACTTTGCATGATGTTGTTTTTTGAATAATGAGAACCCAAGAGGAACTTAGGTTCACATTGGGGGCAGAGAGAAGACATTAGTAATGCTTAGCCGAAGTTAAGCCGTAAATTCCTTATCTTTACTTGTTGAAATTTGTAGCAATTTACAAGTTAAAGTTAAGCCGAGATAAATTCCTTATCTTTACTTGTTGAAATTTGTAGCAATTTACAAGTTAAAGTTAAGCCGAGATAAATTCCTTATCTTTACTTGTTGAAATTTGTAGTAATTTTGTAGCAATTTACAAGTTAAAGTTAAGCCGAGATAAATTCCTTATCTTTACTTGTTGAAATTTGTAGCAATTTACAAGTTAAAGTTAAGCCGAGATAAATTCCTTATCTTTACTTGTTGAAATTTGTAGCAATTTACAAGTTAAAGTTAAAGTTTAGATAAATTTCTTTTCCTTACTTGTTGAAATTTGTAGCAATTTACAAGTTAAAGTTAAGCTAATATGATTGTTTATCTTCACTTGTTGAAATTTGTAGCAATTTACAAGATAGAGATTAATTGAATTTATATGCTTTATACTTGCTGAAGCTTATGACAAGTTTACAGGTGCAGTCCTAGCCGAGGCAAATCTTCAGGTAAAACATGCCCGAGGTATGTAACCCCCGAGGAGATTGTGCAAGGGAAGAATGGTGTGAATCATATGAAATATTCTAAGTATAAAACTGCACAGAAGCAATAAAGAAGAATTTAAAGACTGAAACATTCAGAAAGAAACAGTTGCATATAAAAGGAAGGCACTGTGGTCTAAGCAAAAATTTTGTTCACAAGCTACATAGAGGGCACATCGGCCACAAAAGACAGCGTATATTGAAGGAAAGGACAAAAAGAAAGAGACAAAGTACAAAAAAGAAAAGTACAAAGCATCTAAATTTCTTCAGCTTCGGGAGTAGGTTGGGCAGGGGCCTCGGAGGACTCTTGAGAAATAACCTCAATACTTTTTTCTGTCACAACCTCAGTCTGCCTTTCCACCACAGCCTCAGCTTCTTTATTTGCTGCAACCTCAGCCTGTTTGTCGGCTACAACTTCAGCATCAATCTCGGCAAGGGTTTCATCAACACTTCTCTCTGCTAAAAGAAGATCAGAGGAAAGAGTGCCGATGTCTGCCTTTTTGGGAGCGGCTTCAGGATCTTCATCTTCAGTCAAGTCCAAAACTTGATCAGCCTTGGGAGGAGATTTGGCCTTCCTCACCAGGGCTTCACCTTCACTTTCCTCTTCAGCCTCGGCTTCAGAATCATCTTCTTCAGCTTGGCCTGGAGATGGAGGAGGAGGGCAAGGAAGACGCATGGCCTTAGTCTTGCGCCATGGCGAGTCAACTGGAAGATTAAGCTCTTTGGCTAAAGCATTCCAACCTAGGGAATATCCCCTGTTACATGCTTGCTTGACCTGAAGCATATAGTCTTCAGCGACATCGGCCATGCCTTCATTATAAGCAGCATTGATTTCAGCTTTCTTTGTGGCCAAGGCTTCTTGTAGCTCTTTTTCGGCCTGGGCCGCTTTCTCCTCGGCTTCCTTTTGCTGAGCTATGGCATGTTTTAATGACCTCGGCGTCAGCCTTCTCATCGGCTATCTGCTTAGCCTTGGTTGCCTCCTCGGCCTGGTCCTCCAGTTTTTTCATCTTCAACTGGAGGGCCCTGTTTTGTTTGTGGAGAAGAGAAAACTCCTTCTCCATGTCGGCTTACTTCTTTGTTTCAAAAGCCTGCATGGAGAAGGTATGGGCGTGTTGGATGGCCTGGAAGAATACAAGGCAGAAGTTATTATAAACATTTCAAAATTTTATGAGTATGAAAGACAAATTATCAAATTCGTAGACTTACTTGGACTGAACGCTGCATCATGAAGGCGTAATTCTCATAGCCACCCATTTTTTCGTTACGCTCCATATCGCCCTCAAGAAGGACTGCTGTGCTGAGCGCCAAGCCGATGTTGACGTCGGTAGCGCTTTCATTGGTGTAGACTGGCCTGTCTTCAAGTGTAACTTTGGGTTCCCAGGGAACTTTGGGAACCCTGGAACCTGAAGTTGAGGTAGATGTAGACCTTGGCTTCTTTTGCTGAGTGGCCTCGATGGTCGGGCTTCAAAGAAGTCTCTTAGCAGGAGCCGAAGTGATCTTCTCGGCCAGTTTGGAGATTGGCAGGGCATCTTCAGCCTCTGCGTCATCCACAGTAGCCTTCGCCTTTGGCTGGGCCTTCTTGGTTCTCTTCGGCTTTGGTGGGGGCAGAGGTTGGGCTGGTGCATCATCCATATCATCTGGAAGATCGGCCAAGAGGTTCAGCACCACTTTTTTTGGTTTTTCCATCTCGGCTGTTTTAACAAGCCTTCGTCGGCGTTTCTTTGGAGCCGAGGTTGATGGTTGATCGGCTGGCTCAGATGTGGAGGCAGCCTGTTCTGTAGAGGCAGTTGATGGAGAAGCGCTCTTCTTCCTCTTCCTTGGAACGTCGGACAACTTGGACGTGTAAGTGGGGATGAAGTTCAACAACAATGGAGCTTTTCGTCGCTGAAGTGGAAGGTCTAAGAGCTTTTTCAGTTCGGGCCTAAGGAAATACGATTGGCGAAAATCCTTGGGTGGCTGGCGAACGTCTGCAAAGAAGAAATACAACATCAAAAACAGATTCAATTTGGAAAAAATTGACGAAAACAACAGCTAAGCAGTTAACGTTGGACTCTTACCCTTGCCCTCCTTGACCGTTCGAGGAAGAGGGAAGAGTTGAACTTCTTCATCTGGGGCAAATTCCCAGTTTCCAGAAACGATCAAGTAATTATCTCCAGCCCCTTTGTTGGAGTCTGGAAGGTCGGCTACTATTTTATAGGTCGTGGACCTCGGCTTGAGGTAGTAGACATAACCCTTTTCTTTAAGGTTCAGGGGGCACATTGTGTAGCAATATTGGATATCGGCTAGAGTAATCCTAACGTTCTCCTGTCGAGCTAAGGCTATTATTCCATTGAGTGTCCTATAGGCGTTAATGGAAAGTTGCATGGGGTTCAGGGTATAGTAATGAAGGACCTCGCGGAAGAGGGGATCTAGAGGGAACCTAAGTCCTTTGGACGAAGGCTACTATAGGGAAAGGCATTTTATCACCATCGGGCATAATGGAATCCTTCTCCTCAGCTAGTCTGAGGTGGACATCCTCTGGTATGGAAAATTCTTGCCTGAAGTTTTGAAGCTTGGTTGGGGTATTGACTCTATCCCTCCACACACCCATGGTCTTGATATAAACAAGTGTTCGACTCTGAAGCAGTATTCCTAAAGGGCTCTTAGGACCTCGGCTTAACCTATGTGTATGTTGGGGAAGTTGGTTTGATTTTCCTAAAAGATTGAAGGATCTACAGCAAATCCCAAGCCTAAATCTACGAATGATGAGTATGAAGGGAAGAAAATCTGGAAAACAGGAAAGCAAAAAAGAAGTTTCAGATTCAAGAACACGAAAGAGTGGAAGGCCAAAAACAGGGGTGAAGTATTCGCAGTATAAACAAAAAATGAGATGAGGTATAAGATTTACAAAATCAGATACAGAACAATCAAGTAACGAGAAATCTCATAAACAAGCGAGAACTGGGAAGAGAAGGGAACGGTGGCTTACCAGATAAAGGTGAGGTCGGGATGAAGCTTCGTCGAGGTCAGATAATGAACGCAACAGTAGCAAGAGCTTCAGAGCCATAAAAATGGCGTATGAGGAGGCGAGGGGGCTTCGGGCAAGAGTAATGGCAGAATTGAAAGAGAAAAAGTTTTAGAGAGAAAGAAAGTAAGGAGATTCAAAATACAAAAGTGAAGGAGAAAGAGAGAGGGAATCGTTTTTTCCTAAATTTGAAACGGCGGCAGAAAAACAGCAATAATTACGCCTAGGGTAACGCATGCGCCAGACGGCACAGGCAGAGAAAAGACGGCTTGAAGGCGCGTCACTGGCACGGACCAGTAAGAATGAAACGCGTCCTCAGAATGGTTGAAGATTGGTGTATGACACTCATACGCTGGCGTAGGGAATTGATTTGAATCAAGAGGACATGCCGATCTGGAATGAATGATCTCGGCTAGAAAGTTCTTAGGCCGATGTACGAGAAAAAGTTTGAAGATAGGTTCCATCACCTCAGAATGCTGAGGTAATAGAACCTAGGGGGCAGTTGTGGGGATGTATTTTCTGAGTACCAACACGTGGCCGAGGTGACACCGAAGTGTCAGCCGAGATCCCCACGTGTTACGGTAGTTGTCTTGAGGTTATCTCGGTTAGGCCGAGGTTACCTCCGAAGATATCGGAATCCGAGATAAGCGGATAAAGGACAAGAGTCCTAGAATGAAGAGGAAGCTCAACTAAGATATAAACAAGAGTCCTAGATTGTGAGAAGACTTCAGTTTGGGTAAAGATAAAACTCTTAGGGAGGTTGTCTGAACTCACCGGAGTCCTAGATTAGCGATAATCCTAAGTCCATTAGGGCCAGGATCCCATTGGGACTAGGATTGTATTGGCTATAAAAGAGAGGCACCCCCATGGGTCTAAGGTATGTTTTTTGATGCTCAAGCTAGTGAGTTAAGTACTTGATTATCTTTGAGAGATATATTGACTTGATCGTCGGAGTACCCCCGGGTGGAAGAACCACCGCCGGAGTCTTTTCTTTCTGTCTGCGAGATTCTGAGGCCGTACTCTACTGTGTTCTTCCGCTGAATCACTAAGGAGGGCAGTGTGATCGGAAATTCACTCACACAGGTTCAAATATTGGAACTCTCACAAAACTTGTGAGTTAGAGATAGATATAAATAAAGAGATAGATATAGATATAGATATTTATTTTTGTTTTATTTTTTTTAATATACAAATTATTTGTTTTGGAAAAGGTACTACAGTAATTATGAGAGAAGTCAAAAAGTCTTGTGAGTTGAGAGAAGTTAATAAATGCTGAGGTTAATTTTTTTTAAAAAACAAAAAATTAGAAAATTAAGATTGACATATTGGAGCTCTCACAGGTCTTGGGGGTTAAAAACTCTCTTTTGCTTAATATATAGTACTAGCCTATCACCCGTGCTATGCACGGGATAATTATAGATATTTATATTTGTTTTAGATTTTTTTTAATATATAAATTATGTTTTTTAAGATTTTTTATAAAAATAATTTAACAATCTTATCACTAACCATAGTGTATGAAAAAAGTTAAAAAAGGTACTGTAGTAACTATACACAGATTGTATCTATAATTATTTATATGAGGGGATTTTAAATATTGATCCGGAAATTTTGACCAAATCGATAAATGTAGGCATGTGGATTAAAAAAAGTTAATACATGCTGATTAGGGGATTTTGACCAAATCAATAAATGCTTAGTTTTTTTTTCTAATAAAAAATTTAGAAAATTCAAATTGGGATATTGAAACTCCCACAGGCCTTGGGGTTAAAAATCCTCTTTTCCTTAAAAACCCCCCTTGAGTGTTTATATTTATCTAACTTCAATCATATTAAAAAATCAAATTACAAACAAAAGGAGACAACTTCAATCATACAAATCACATTTTTTTTAATGCTATCTAACTGCAATCATATTTTTCTTATAATAAAAAAAATAATTCAAAAAAAGGACCATTAAAATAGTAAATAAAAAGATTATTTAGAAGCATTAAACAAACAACAATCACATTTTTCTTTTTTTTAAGTGTTTATATTTATCTAACTTCAATCATATTAAAAAAATAAAATTATAAACAAAATGAGATAACTTCAATCATACAAATCACATTTTTTTTAATGCTATCTAATTACAATCACATTTTTCTCATAATAAAAAAAATCATTCAAAAAAATGACCATTAAAATAGTAAATAAAAAGATTATTTAGAAGTATTGAACAAACGACAATCATATTTTTCTTTTTGTGAGTGTTTATGTTTATCTAACTTCAATCATATTAAAAAAATCAAATTATAAACAAAAGGAGATAACTTCAATCATACAAATCACAATTTTTTTAATGCTATCTAACTACAATGACATTTTTCTCATAATAAAAAAAATAATTGAAAAAAATAAACATTAAAATAGTAAATAAAAAAGATTATTTAGACCCATTGAATAAATTACAATCACATTTTTCTTTTCATGAGTGTTTATGTTTATCTAACTTTAATCATATTAAAAAATAAAATTATAAACAAACGGAGATAACTTCAATCATACAAATCACAATTTTTTTAATGCTATCTAATCATCATCAATAATTAAAAAAATCAATCATAAATTAAGTCAATTGATAATTAAAAAACACAATAATTTATTTTCCAAAAAACATAGTGAGTTAAAAAGATCAATTACAATTTTTTTGGGTCAAAATACAATCTAATCATCATCAATAATTGGTACATTATGTGACCTTAATGAGTACAATCCATTTTGTTTTTCAAAAAACACAGTGAGTTAAAAATCAAATCACAAATTAAGTGAATTGATAGTTAAAAAACATAATAATTTTTTTTCAAAAAACACAGTGAGTTAAAAAAATTAATTACAATTTTTTTTTCAAAATACAATCTAATTATTATCAATAATTGGTACTTTAAAAATCAAATAAAAAAAAAATCAAATGAAATCACAAATATTTTTATGCTATCTAACTACAATCATATTTTTTTCATAAATAATTGTAAAGAAAAACCATTAAAACAGTAAATAAAAGATTAAATCACATTAAAAAAAAATCATTGAACAAACTACAATCACATCACATTTTTCCCATAATTAAAAAAATAAATAAATGAAAAAAAAGAACCATTGACTAACTACAATCACATTAAAAAAAAAAAAGAACCATTGAACTAACTACAATCACATTTTTCTCTTTGTGAGTGTTTATGTTTATCTAACTTCAATCATATTAAAAATAAAATTAAAATAGTAAATAAAGAGATTAAATAACATTAAAAAAAAAAACCATTGAACTAACTACAACAATCATATTAAAAAAAAGAGTCATTGAACAAACTACAATCACATTACATTACAATCACATTTTTTTTCTTTGTGAGTGTTTATGTTTATTTAACTTCAATCATATTAAAAATAAAATTAAAATAGTAAATAAAAAGATTAAATAACATTAAAAAAAAACTATTGAACTAATTACAACAATCATATTAAAAAAAAGAGCCATTGAACAAATTACAATCACATCACATTTTTCACATAATAAAATAAATAAATGAAAAAAAAGAACTATTAAACTAACTACAATCACATTAAAAAAAAAAAAGAATCATTCAACTAATTATAATTGTAAAGAAAAACCATTAAAACAGTAAATAAAAGATTAAATCACATTAAAAAAAAATCATTGAACAAACTACAATCACATCACATTTTTCCCATAATTAAAAAAATAAATAAATGAAAAAAAGAACCATTGACTAACTACAGTCACATTAAAAAAAAAAAAGAACCATTGAACTAACTACAATCACATTTTTTTCTTTGTGAGTGTTTATATTTATCTAATTTCAATCATATTAAAAATAAAATTAAAATAGTAAATAAAAAGATTAAATAACATTAAAAAAAAACCCATTGAACTAACTACAACAATCATATTAAAAAAAAGAGTCATTGAACAAACTACAATCACATCACATTACAATCACATTTTTTTCTTTGTGAGTGTTTATATTTATTTAACTTCAATCATATTTAAAAATAAAATTAAAATAGTAAATAAAAAGATTAAATAACATTAAAAAAAAAAACTATTGAATTAACTACAACAATAATATTAAAAAAAAAAGCCATTGAACAAATTACAATCACATCACATTTTTCTCATAATAAAATAAATAAATGAAAAAAAAGAACTATTAAACTA
Source organism: Camellia lanceoleosa (assembly GCA_025200525.1). Lineage (NCBI taxonomy): Eukaryota > Viridiplantae > Streptophyta > Magnoliopsida > Ericales > Theaceae > Camellia > Camellia lanceoleosa. The sequence continues at coordinate 166,487,949 of CM045758.1, read as the reverse complement.
ACTACAATCACATTAAAAAAAAAAAGAAAGAATCATTCAAATAATTATAATCACATTTTTTTTTGTGAGGATTTATATTTATCTAACTTCAATCATATTAAAAAATCAAGTTATAATTTTTTATTTGCTAGACAAATCACAAATATTTTTATGCGCTATCTAACTACAATATTAAAACAGTAAACAAAAAGAAAAGTCAAGAAGGAGAAAACAAAAAAAAGACTTACTGTTTGCATACGTGGTCATTGAAGTTGAAAGTGTAGAAGTGAGAAGTCAAGAAGGAGAAAACAAAAAGAAGACTCACTGTTTGCAATAGGTATGTGAAAAGTTAAAAAGAGAGTGTGTATTGGAGAAGTTAAAAAGACTTGGAAGAATTTAATAAGTCCTAAGTTTTTTTTAAAAAAAAATCAAAAAAATTAAGAAATTAAGGTTCAGATATTGGAACTCCCACAAAACTTGTGGGTAAGAGATAGATATAAATAAATAGATAGATATTGATATAGATATAGATATAGATATTTATATTTGTTTTAAATTTTTTTAATATACAAATTATTTATTTTGGAAAAGGTACTGCAGTAATTATGAGAGAAGTCAAAAAGTCTTATGGGTTAAGAGAAGTTAATAAATGCCGAGGTTAATTTTTTTTTTAAAAACAAAAAATTAGAAAATTAGGATTGGCATATTAGAGCTCCCACAGGCCTTGGGGGTTAAAAACCTTGTTTTGCTTAATATATAGTATAGATGTGTTGGACTTTTCAAGGAATTCATATGTATTGGACTTTTTAAGGAAGTTTTTTTATGCTTGTTCTTAATGCATTAAAATGTTATTATGAGGGATAATAATCATATGTGTTGGATTTTTCAAGAAATTCATATATACTTCACAATTATTTCTATATATGTGAATTGAGATTTTTAAATGTCTTTTTTTTTTTCTTTTTTATATTATATTAAAGTGTAATATTTTGATAATAATTATATGTGTTAGACTTTTCAAGGAATTATTTTTTATGATTGTTCTTAATGTATTAAAGTGTTATTATGAGGGATAATAATCGTATGTGTTGGGACTTTTCAAGAAATTCATGTGTGTTGGACTTTTCAAGGAATTTTTTTTATGCTTATTCTTAAGTGTTATTATGAGAGTAAGACTTGGGGGTTGGGAGAAGTTAATAAATGCTAAGGTTTTTAAAAAAAAAAAAAATCAAAAAATCAAGAAATTTAGATTGGGATATTGATGCTCCCACAAGGCTTGGGGGTTAAAAACCTATTTTCCTTAATATATACTAGCCTATCATCCGTGCTATGCACGGGATAATTATAGATATTTATTTTTATTTTTATTTTTTTAATATATAAATTAAATACATGGGGTTTGACCGAGGAGTTTGAAAGAATTTAATAAGTCTTTATTTATTTATTTAAGAGACATTTACACAATAATTACATAATATATAAATTAAATACATGGGGTTTGACCGAGGAGTTTGAAAGAATTTAATAAGTGTTTATTTATTTATTTAAGAGGCATTTACACAATAATTACATGGGTCTCTTGGGGATGCAAAAAGTAAGGAAATTAGGATTTCATTTATTGCGTTATTCATTTAATAAGTGTAATTATTATAAATTAAATGTTTATTGTAATCAATAGTGTAATTATTACAATTCTTGAATTTATTGTAATCAATAGGGTAATTATTATAATCTTTGAACCAATCACTAAAAAAGAAAAATATTAAAAAATCAAGAAATTAGGATTGGCATGTTGGAGGTTCCACAAGCCTTGGGTTTTAAAAGACCATTTTCCTTAATATATAGATTAGCATATCACCCGTGCTATGCACGGATTGTGTTTACAATTATCTATATATGTGAATTGTGATTTTTAAATTTTTTTTTTTTTGAAATGCCTTCTTTTTTTCCTTTTTTATATTATATTAAAATTTAATATTTTGATAATAATCATATGTGTTGGACTTTTCAAGAAATTAAATATCTTTTTTTAATTATTATATTATATTAAAATTTAATATTTTGATAATAATCATATGTGTTGGACTTTTCATGAAATTTTTTTTATGCTTGTTCTTAATGCATTAAAGTGTTATTATGAGAGATAATAATCATATGTGTTAGGACTTTTTAAGGAATTCATATGTATTGGATTTCAAAGAATTTTTTTTATGCTTGTTCTTAATGCATTGAAGTGTTATTATGATGGTAAGGCTTTAGAGTTGGGAGAACTTAATAAATGCTAATTTTTTTTTAAAATCAAAAAATTAGAAAATTTAGATTGAGAGATTGGAGCTTCGACAAGGCTTAGGGTTAAAAACCCCATTTTGCTAATATATAGTATAGATATAGATTTTTAAATGTCTTTTTTATTTTTATTTTTATGTCTCATTTTTTTTATATTATATTAAAGTTTAATATTTTGATAATAATCATATGTGTTGGACTTTTCAAGAAATTTTTTTTATACTTGTTCTTAATGCATTAAAGTGTTATTACGAAGGATAATAATTATATCTGTTGGGACTTTTCAAGGAATTCATATGTGTTGGATTTCAAATAATTTTTTTTATACTTGTTCTTAATACATTAAAGTGTTATTATGAGGGTAATATTTGGGGGTTGGGAGAAATTAATAAATGCTAAGGTTTTTTTTTTAAAAATCAAAAAATTAAGAAATTTAAATTGGGAGATTGGAGCTCCCACAAAGCTTCGGGTTAAAAATCCCCTTTTGCTTAATATATAGTATAGATATAGACTAGCCTATTACCCGTGCTATGCACGGGATAATTATAGATATTTATATTTGTTTTAGATTTTTTTTAATATATAAATTATGTTTTCAAAGATTTTTTATAAAAATAATTTAACAATCTTATCACTAACCATAGTGTATGAAAAAAGTTGAAAAGGGTACTGTAGTAACTATAAACAGATTGTATCTATAATTATTTGTATGAGGGAATTTTAAATATTGATCAGGAAATTTTGACCAAATCAATAAATGTAGGCATGTGGATTAAAAAAAGTTAATACATGCTGATTAGGGATTTTGACCAAATCAATAAATGCTGAGTTTTTTTTTTAATAAAAAATTTAAAAAATTTAGATTGAGATATTGAAGCTCCCACAGGCCTTGGAGTTAAAAACCCCCTTGAGTGTTTATATTTATCTAACTTCAATCACATTAAAAAATCAAATTATAAACAAAAGGAGATAACTTCAATCATACAAATCACATTTTTTTTTAATGTTATCCAACTACAATCATATTTGTCTCATAATAAAAAAATAATTCAAAAAAAAAGACCATTAAAATAGTAAATAAAAAGATTATTTAGAAGCATTAAACAAACGACAATCACATTTTTATTTTTTTGAGTGTTATGTTTATCTAACTTCAATCATATTAAAAAAATAAAATTATAAACAAAAGGAGATAACTTCAATCATACAAATTACATTTTTTTAATGCTATCTAACTACAATCACATTTTTCTCCTAATAAAAAAAATAATTCAAAAAAAGGACCATTAAAATAGTAAATAAAAAGATTATTTAGAAGTATTGAACAAACGACAATCACATTTTTCTTTTTATGAGGATTTATGTTTATCTAACTTTAATCATATTAAAAAAATCAAATTATAAACAAAAGGAGATAACTTCAATCATACAAATCACAATTTTTTAATACTATCTAACTACAATGACATTTTTCTCATAATAAAAAAATAATTGAAAAAAATAACCATTAAAATAGTAAATAAAAAAGATTATTTAGAACCATTGAACAAACTACAATCACATTTTTCTTTTTGTGAGTGTTTATGTTTATCTAATTTCAATCATATTAAAAAATAAAATTATATACAAACGGAGATAACTTCAATCATACAAATCACAATTTTTTTAATGTTATCTAATCATCATTAATAATTAAAAAAATTAATCATAAATTAAGTCAATTGATAATTAAAAAACACAATAATTTATTTTTCAAAAAACATAGTGAGTTAAAAAGATCAATTGCAATTTTTTTGGTCAAAATACAATCTAATCATCATCAATAATTGGTACATTATGTGACCTTAATGAGTACAATCCATTTTGTTTTTCAAAAAACATAGTGAGTTAAAAATCAAATCACAAATTAAGTGAATTGATAGTTAAAAAAACATAATAAAATTTTTTTTTTCAAAAAACACTGTGAGTTAAAAAAATCAATTACAATTTTTTTTTCAAAATATAATCTAATCATTATCAACAATTGGTACTTTAAAAATCAAATCAGAAAAAAATCAAATGAAATCACAAATATTTTTATGCTATCTAACTACAATCATATTTTTTTTTTTATAAATAATTCTAAAGAAAAACCATTGAAACAGTAAATAAAAGATTAAATCACATTAAAAAAATAAACCATTGAACAAACTACAATCACATCACATTTTTCCCATAATTAAAAAAATAAATAAATGAAAAAAAAGAACCATTGACTAACTACAATCACATTAAAAAAAAAAAAAGAACCATTGAACTAACTACAATCACATTTTTCTCTTTGTGAGTGTTTATGTTTATCTAACTTCAATCATATTAAAAATAAAATTAAAATAGTAAATAAAAAGATTAAATAACATTTAAAAAAAAAACATTGAACTAATTACAACAATCATATTAAAAAAAAGAGCCATTGAACAAACTATAATCACATCACATTACAATCATATTTTTTTATTTGTGAGTGTTTATATTTATTTAACTTCAATCATATTAAAAATAAAATTAAAATAGTAAGTAAAAAGATTAAATAACATTAAAAAAAAAATCATTGAACTAACTACAACAATCATATTAAAAAAAAGAGCCACTGAACAAATTACAATCACATCACATTTTTCCCATAATAAAATAAATAAATGAAAAAAAAGAATTATTAAATTAACTATAATCACATTAAAAAAAAAGAATCATTCAACTAATTATAATCACATTTTCTCTTTGTGAGGGTATATATTTATCTAACTTCAATCATATTAAAAAATCAAGTTATAATTTTTTATTCGCTAAACAAATCATAAATATTTTTATGCGCTATCTAATTACAATATTAAAACAGTAAACAAAAAGAAAAGTCAAGAAGGAGAAAACAAAAAAAAGACTTATTGTTTTATACGTGGTCACTGAAGTTGAAAGTGTAGAAGTGGGAAGTCAAGAAGGAGAAAACAAAAAGAAGACTCACTGTTTGCAATAGGTATGTGAAAAGTTAAAAAGAGTGTGTGTATTTGAGAAATTAAAAAGACTTGGAAGAATTTAATAAGTGTTAAGTTTTTTTTTTTTTTCAAAAAAAATCAAAAAAATTAAGGAATTAAGGTTCAGATATTGGAACTCTCACAAAACTTGTGGGTTAGAGATAGATATAAATAAATAGATAGATATAGACATATATATTTATATTTGTTTTAAATTTTTTTTAATATACAAATTATTTGTTTTGAAAAAGGTACTGCAGTAATTATGAGAGAAGTCAAAAAGTCTTACAAGTTGAGAAAAGTTAATAAATGTTGAGGTTAATTTTTTTTTAAAAAACAAAAAATTAGAAAATTAGGATTGGTATATTGGAGCTCCCACAGGCCTTGGGGATTAAAACCCCAATTTACTTAATATATAGTATAGATATATATATATATATATATAGATAGTTAGATAGATAGATGTGCTTACCATATATACAATTTTCACGGGCATACATATAATAATGCTTTTACTTATATAATTACTAGCATATCACCCGTGCTATGCACGGATTGTGTTTACAATTATCTATATATGTGAATTGTGATTTTTAAATGTTTTTTTTTTTTAAATGTCTTCTTTTTTTCCTTTTTTATATTATATTAAAGTTTAATATTTTGATAATAATCATATGTGTTGGACTTTTCAAAGAATTAAATGTCTTTTTTTTTATTATATTATATTAAAGTTTAATATTTTGATAATAATAATATGTGTTGGACTTTTTAAGAAATTTTTTTTATGCTTGTTCTTAATGCATTAAAGTGTTATTATGAGGGATAATAATCATATGTGTTGGGACTTTTCAAGGAATTTATATGTGTTGGATTTCAAAGAATTTTTTTTTATACTTATTCTTAATGCATTAAAGTGTTACTATGAGGGTAAGACTTGAGAGTTGGGAGAAGTTAATAAATGCTAAGATTTTTTTTTTAAATCAAAAAATTAGAAAATTTAGATTGGGAGATTGGAGCTCCCACAAGGCTTGGGGTTAAAAACCCTCTTTTACTTATATTAAAGTTTAATATTTTGATAATAATCATATGTGTTGGATTTTTTAAGAAATTTTTTTTATGCTTGTTCTGTGTTATTATGAGGGATAATAATCATATGTGTTGGGACTTTTCAAGGAATTTATATGTGTTGGATTTCAAAGAATTTTTTTTTATACTTATTCTTAATGCATTAAAGTGTTACTATGAGGGTAAGACTTGAGAGTTGGGAGAAGTTAATAAATGCTAAGATTTTTTTTTTAAATCAAAAAATTAGAAAATTTAGATTGGGAGATTGGAGCTCCCACAAGGCTTGGGGTTAAAAACCCTCTTTTACTTATATTAAAGTTTAATATTTTGATAATAATCATATGTGTTGGACTTTTTAAGAAATTTTTTTTATGCTTGTTCTGTGTTATTATGAGGGATAATAATCATATGTGTTGGGACTTTTCAAGGAATTTATATGTGTTGGATTTCAAAGAATTTTTTTATACTTGTTCTTAATGCATTAAAGTGTTATTATGAGGGTAAGACTTGGGAGTTGGGAGAAGTTAATAAATGCTAAGATTTTTTTTTTAAAATCAAAAAATCAAAAAATTTAGATTGGGAGATTGGAGATCCCACAAGGCTTGAGGTTAAAAACCCCCATTTTACTTAATATATAGTATAGATTATAGATTATAGATAATATATAATATAATAATATATATATATATATATAGATAGATTATAAGATGAGAGAAATAAAGTGCTATCTTATTATAATGGAGAATATCTTATAAAAAAAATGTATAGACATGAAGGTCCTCTTATTTTATTGTGTTTACAATTATCTATATATGTAAATTGTGATTTTTAAATGTTTTTTTTTAAAAAAAAATGTCTTCTTTTTTCCCTTTTTTATATTATATTAAAGTTTAATATTTTGATAATAATCATATGTGTTGGACTTTTCAAAGAATTAAATGTCTCTTTTTTTATTATATTATATTAAAGTTTAATATTTTGATAATAATCATATGTGTTGAACTTTTCAAGAATTTTTTTTTATGCTTATTCTTAATGCATTAAAGTGTTATTATGAGGGATAATAATCATATGTGTTGGAACTTTTCAAGGAATTCATGTGTTGGATTTCAAAGAATTTTTTTTTATGCTTATTTTTGATGCATGAAAGTGTTATTATGTGTAACACCCTCAAAATAAATCCATTATACAGATATCACTGACATGCCGTATTTAAAAGAAAACAATATATTATCCCATTCATCAGAGTATTACTAAATAAAAGCATTACATGTAACATCAAAGTAAATGCCCTATGGGCTTACATCTTTCCAAGCCAACACTTGGACACAAAAATATGAGTTCTAACTCAATTACAAATTAAGCCCTCAGCTTGAATGTTTACATGCAATCTCAAATAAAATAGATAAACTAAAGACAAGTCTTCGAGTCCAAATCCTCCCAAGCTAAGTCCTTGGAGGCAGCTTATCACCTGAACCTGAAAATGATGTTCCCTTATAGGGTGAGCCACAGCCCAGTAGAAATATACTAAACCACCTATAAGTATTGAATAAAGTAATAGCATTCAATAGATGGTTAACCAAGATACTCTACTAAATCAATAAACAGTCTGATGACACTAATGTCTAAGACTCGTTTCATTTCCCATTATTATCAATATGGCTCAGAACCTGGCCAAACATACAACAGTGAACTATATATCATATTCACACTACTTCCAATATCAACAATACAAATGAGACTCAAGCTCATATCAAAACACTTCATACTTCCATTTGATACACATTTTAGTGCTGTATCAATAAAACACTTCAATATAAATAAGCACACATAAAAGTGATGCTAATGGAGTCCATCCCCTATCTCCTCCCAAACAATGTCCGGTTTATAGGTCCATCCCCTATCTTCCCCTAAACCGTGGAGTACATCCCCTATCTCCTCCCACACAAAATAATGTATGTAAACACATAACATATACAACACACAATCAATACACATAATGTCTGTATTAATTCAATAGTCAAGATTAATGACTTAACCAATGATTAGTTTCAGTTATCCCTAATCCACATGCAATATCTACAACAATCATAGCTATCCTCCACCGATAGCCTAAAACAGTTATTTCTAAACAAGAAATAAATATATCGACAAATGTAAATTTAACATTCTCATAGGCAAGTATTTAAACTACCCAATTACATCATTAAATCACTAATTTCCCCAAGTTCATGATTTTACCCAAATTCACAGTCTTCCCTAAATTAATTATACAAATTAATTTATTTCAACCCCTAGGGTTTCTACCAAAATTACCCAACTACCCCCAACATATCACAATACTAAAACTTAGAACAAAACGTATATCATGGAGTAGGAAATCCCTACCTCGAAGCAAAGAACTCGAATGGAGAAGATAGAGATGATGATCCAAAATCCAAAGTGCTCCAAACCAAGAATTGTTCAGATTAAAACGAAGCCCTCGACTCACTCTATCTTTTTAATAAAGGATCTAGGTTAGAAACTCACTCTAAGTAGATCAAACCTAAGAGAGAAGGTGTGTAGAGAGAGAGAGAAAACGGTTTTAGGGTTTTAGAATCAAGAGGGAGATGAAAAATGGTCCAGAGAGTCGGATCTCGCCCTTTTATAACAGTCGCCCCGCTCGCCCAAACCCCGCCGAGCGGCACTTCAGAACTTCGGCGTCGGATGCACACTCAAAGATTTTCGCAAGATACAGGCTCCCGCCGCGGCGTCCAACTCTCGGCCGAAGGCCCAACTCTCGCCGAGCGGTACACAGACTCGCCGAGCGGCCAATCTCGCCGGCGCCCAACACAACACAGAAATCTGAAGGTTGTATTCTCGCCGAGCGGCCAAACCCGCCGAGGACAAGCAAAAATTTGGGCAACTGGGCTTGGTTCCTAAGCTCAACCAACCTGCTCCCAACACGCTCAACACATCCTAAAACTCAATCAAATTGACCTAAAGGATGACAACAACAAGGGAATCTACGGAACATAAGTCCGAAAACAATAATTAAATGGGAAAAGACCGGGGTCGCTATATTATGAGGGATAATAATCATATGTGTTGGAACTTTTCAAGGAATTCATATGTGTTGGATTTCAAAGAATTTTTTTTATGCTTGTTCTTAATGCATGAAAGTGTTATTATGAGTGTAAGATTTGAGAGTTGGGAGAAGTTAATAAATGTTAAGATTTTTTTTTTAAAAATAAAAAAATCAAGAAATTTAGATGGAAAGATTGGAGCTCCTACAAGGCTTGAGGTTAAAAGCTCCATTTTGCTTAATATATACTATAGATAGATATGAAAATTGTATGTATGCCTGTAATGTCCTAGTATATTACGGGCATAGATATATTGTATGGAAATATGTGTAAAATATATTGAACAAAAAGTAAAAAATAAAAAAAAAAAACAAATAGAGAGAAAAATAAAAACGGGAGAAAATAAAAAAATAAAAAGAAAAGAGAGAGGAAGGCGGGATCATGGAAGGAGGGGTGACAAAATGAAAAAGTAAGAGAGAGAGAGAGAAGTAAGAAAGTAGAAAATGTATATATAGAACATTTTTTTGGAAAATACGTCTCAACCATTATTTTATAATTTGAACATATCTAAGCCATCCAAATGCCCAAATAGGACAAAAATATGTCGAAGATTCAAAAATCATCCTGCTTTATTATATAGATGTTGAAGATTCATATGAGGTCTAAATTAACGAAATCTATCGGGTATTCAATATATTTAAAAATAATAATTAATTGTTCAAATTCATTTAATTTGTGAACTAAAAAATTCATTAATATAATTTGTACTACACACAATAAAATCTGACTTCTAATTCTAGGATCGCAGACTTTTCCATATAATATGAATTAAAACAAGTGAATAAAAAGGAGAAAATAAAAAAAATAAACAAATAGAGAGAAAATAAAAATGTGAGAAAATAAAAAAATAAAAAGAAAAGAGAGAGGAAGGTGAGATCATGGAATCATATTAGAAGGATGGGTGAGAAAAGAAAAAAGTAAGAGAGAGAAGCGGGGAAATAAAAAATGTACAAGTATGATACTTTTTGGAAAATATATCTCAGCCGTTGTTTTATAATTTGAATAGATCTGATCCGTCCAAATGTGCTAGTAAGACAAATGTGTGTAGGACAAATTCAAAAAAATCCTGTTTTATTATATAGATATATATATATATATATATTATGTTATTTAGTTACACATTAAACAAAAAAAAAAAAAAAAATATATATATATATATATAAAGTATAGATATAACTTTTAAGGGTTGAATCAAAATATTTGTTAAAAGAATCAATATAAACATTTATTTAAAAATTAAATTTATTTTATAATTGAAATTTGTTAATGCTCTAAATTCAAATAATTATTAAAAAAATCTAATTTATTTATGCATTGTTTGGGAAGGGCTAAAGTGGCTATTTTAGTCACAAAAGATAAAATAGGTTATTTTAGCCACAAAAAATAAAACATCACATCCAACCCATAATTTATACTCTTCTATCACAAAAAAGTCAAAAAATCCTTCATAAACCAAGCTTTTTAGCTCAGGCTAAAATAATCCAAAAAATAAAAAAGTGAACCCACTTTTCAAATGGAGACTTAACAAAATTTTAAAATAATAATAATAACAACAACTTTTAACCATTGGATTAAATGATTTCATAAGTTGCATCAAACATGATCAACATTGACAACTGAAAAAATATTTAAAAATTTGTTTGGAATTTATAGCAAAAGAAATTAGAATAATTGATTACTCGCATTTTATACTTGATTTGGATGACCACTGATTCTTGAGATGCTCTTAAAACTGTTGCCAAATAGCGCGTTAGAAAGCTTTATCCATTTGGTTTAATTTTTGAAATGAGTTTTGAGTTTTAAATTATATTTTAAAGATAAATTATTGAAATGAGTTTTGAATGTTAAAAGGTAGTGTTTGGTTTACTTTTCAAATTATAATTTTGTTTTTTAAATCATGATTTGAATGAAATATGTTAATCAAACATATTTTTAAAATACAACTCAAAATTACTTTTAAAACTCTCCTCTTCTCTTTATTTATTTATTTATTATTATTATTAATCAATCAATCAATAAATTTTTTTTTTCTCTCATCTCTCCTTTCACATTCTCTCACATTTGATACATCAATCAATAATTTTTTTTTTTTTTTTTACAAATCATCCAAAAACTATTTTCAAAACTCATAACCAAACAAATTTTTTATTTTCTAATTATGATTCAAAAACTCAAAACTCAAATCACAACTCCGCACTCAAATCATTATTATAAAATTAAACTAAACAGATCAAAATTTGTTTAGTAGTTGTTTGGTATGTCCTAAATCTTATTTGGGTCATATCGATTCTTATTTAAGTAATATCACCTCTGTATAACATCACTTCAAACCTAACTTATATTTCACAATTTTTTTTTATTTTTTTATTTTTATAAAAAGTCAAAAAGTATACTAATTTAGCACTTCCCAAACAATCCCCTAGAGCATTTGCATCAAGCTTTTCAAAATTATTTTTTAGCTAAAAACTTAAAAAAATCAACTCCATCAAACTCGTTTACGGCTCGTCAAAATTTATGATGGCTACAGTAACTCGTTACAACAAGCGAGACACTGTTCATCGCTACTTGTGTGTTACCGGATGTTCGGCCAGAAGTTCGGCCAGAAGTTCGGCCAGACGTCCGGCCGGTCAATGGCAAATTTTTTTTTTTTTTTTTAAAGAATTGTTTGGCTGCTAACTTATCAATTTAATAAAAAAAGAAAGACTAACAAACATAATAAGAAAATAATATTTAATAAGAATAAGTTAGAATAAAGAGTTTGATGCAGTAGGTGTTAAAAGGTGATTAGCTAAAATAATGAAATAGCTTTAATTTGACTAAAAAATTGAAGAGTATGGTGTGGATGCTCTTAGTTATGAGTTTTGAAAATAGTTTTAGGATAATTTGTAATTTGTAATTTTTTTTTTTAGTCTCGCTAAGTACCCCGAATCCTCCTAGGCTCGAATGGCTCGAGGTGCCAAAACGACGTCGTTTTGGCATCTTTTTTTTGTTTTTGTTTTTTTCTCCTTTCTTCTTTCTCTGTCTGTATCTGTTCTTCCTCAATTTTTTTTTCCGTTTTCATTTCTTTTTCCATAGAATCAAAAAAAAGAAAGAGGAGAGGAAAAATTACTGAAAACTATGGAATGAAGTACAGAAAAATGAATATGAATTTGCTATACACTTGAACTTCTTCTCCTCCAAACCCGTTCTCCTTTTCCATACAAAATCAAACCCCAAATCACTAATCCATTCAGTATCAAAACCCAATTTCCATCCACATTCAAACCCATATTAAAAAGGGAGATTTGGTGATAGACCCCTCACTGTTTAATTTGTCTTTCAAAAGGATAAGAATTATATAGGTACTTTCAAAACTCCCTAATATTTTAAAACTTGTTTATTTTACTATACTACCCTCATATCTATCAGTTCTCCTACTAAGCCATCCTCACAGTATATTTCAGAGTAAAATTTTAGAGTAAAGTTTATTATCATTCAAAGTAAAATTTTATATTGTTAAGTAAATCAACATGTTTTTAACTAGAGTAAAATTTTATATCGTTAAGCAAATTAACATGTTTTTAACCCGAGTAAAATTTTACTTTGAATCATAGTAAACTTTACTCTGATTCAGAGTAAAATTTTACTTTGAAAGTACAATTTTACTATCATTATATAATTCAAATCTGCAATGAATTGATAGTAAAATTTTAGTGTTACTAAGAGTCCAAAAACAAATAACAGAAGTACACAATAAAAGAGTAAAAGTTTACTATCATTTTATAAAAAAAACAATAAAAAGCAGAATAGATAACACCAAAGTAAAAGTTTACTCTCATTTTATCAAACAAAACAATAGAGCACATACCAGAGTAAAATTTTACTCTCATTTTGTCAAGCAAAAACAGAGCACAAACCAGAGTAAAATTTTACTCTCATTCTGTCAAACAAAAACAGAGCACAAACCAGAGTAAAATTTTACTCTCATTCTGTCAAACAAAAACTAGAGCACATACTTGATTGAACTCGGCAAATCAACAAAAATAAATCAAAAACAAAAATAAAAAAACTAATCAATATATGTCGAAGATCAAATAGTTATTGTGTCTTCTATCATTATTGTGTCTTCACACACACACACACACACACACACACACACACACACACACAAATCTTCACCATATCCGCATATCATCTCTTATACTTCCACCATCTCCATCGTCAATTGGTGTTGCTCATCGTCATGATCATCAGAAGAGAAAGTTACGAGTAATAATTTTTTTAGATCTTGAGATAGAAAGCTTATTCCTTAGGTGCAACCAACGAAACCATTGATTGAGGATGAACTTTTACTATTTTGATATTCTTATCGTTTCTATGGAGGCATTTGCTACCAGATCTAGTCACTCTGACCAGATCTCCTTTGAAACCCTAGCTATGGCGTCATCGTCTATGTATAAGCAATAGTTGTATCAGATGAAATTTGAGAGATTGAGATGGTGATTAGGGAAGATTTAGTTGAGGGTATAATAGTCTGATAAAATATTTAAATAATAATTTTTGTCCTTTATATAAGACTTTATAATTATAAAGGGGTTTTAAAAGTATAATTTTTTTCTTAGTCCTTTTAATAATAAAAGAAAGATAAGAGGGATTTATAACCGAATTTTCCTATTAAAAATCAATCCTCACCTATGGCAACGAATCAAATCTAGAGCCTTCCCCGAAATTGATATGGTAAGGAACAAATCAAACCCAAAAGTCAAACCCACAACTCAAACCAACAAATGAGAGAGAGATACACAGAACAGAGAGAGAGAGAGAGAGAGAGAGAGAGAGAGAGAGAGAGAGAGAGAGAGATCTGTGTGTAGAGGATGGCCGATGATGGCGCTTCTCTCTTCCTTTCTTCTCTCTTCCTCTCTGTTCTTCTCTCTTTCTTCTTCCTCTCTGCTTCCTCACGAGATAAAAGAGAGGAAAAAAATTCAAAAGGACGTCGTTTTGAATTCGGGCCAATCGAGCCTCAGTAATTGATTGATGTGTAGAATGTGAGCAAATGAAAGAGGGGAGAGAAAAGTGATTGATTGATTTAATAATAAAAAAAGAAAAAGAAAAAGAAAAAGAAGAGAGGCAAAGAAAATTAAATTTTAAATTGTATTTTAAAAATTTGTTTACCAAATATTTTTTTTAAAAAATCCAAATCATATTTTAAAAACTACACCAAACGTTATCCTACCTTCCGTGTCCAAAATCCAATTCCCAATTGGTTGCAACACGGACAACATACGCAGACAGGATGCTCTCATAATAGAAAATTTTTATTTTTACATAAAATTAATACTATGAAAAATATGATAATATTATTATTATAAATAAATTCATCTTTTATATTAGTACAAAAATTAAGTTATAAAAGAAATTTTAAAATTTGATTCTTATAGCAAAATAAATTTTAAATTTTATTAATTTAAACCTTAAATTTTTAATTTATTTTCAATAAAAATAATTTTCTTATTTTCCTTAAGTAAATTAGACGGAAAAATTATATTTTAATCATTAAATTCAATGAGAAAGGGAATTTTAGTCATTTTATATATATTGACATTGAATTTAATAACTAAAATACCATTTTTTCATTAATTTTGCTTAACAAAAAATTAAAAACAAATAAAAAATAAAAATTTAAATTGACAAAATTAATAACAAGTCAAACCTTCAATTTTTGATTTTTATTTTTATAAATGTCGCAAAATTATATATGATTTTATTTTATTTTTCTCTATAGCATTTACTTAGGGGTGTAAAAAAGGCCTGCGGCTTGTAGGGGGCTTAGGCCCAGGTTCGGACCTTGGGCTTGGGTCATAATTTTAAAACCCGGCCTGGCCCGTTGGCCCTCTCAAGGCTCACTAAAAGCTCGGTCTGACCCGCCCACAAACCCGTGCTATTTTTAGTGGAAAAGAATAAAAAATTAAAAAAAAAATATTCAAGCTCGTCTAGGCCTGGCCCAAGCCCGAGTCTGGGTCTAGACCTGCCGGGCCGACCAAGGCTCGAATACCCCTTGAGTTTGAACCTAATTTCTGACCCGACCCGAATTTTAGTTGGAGCCCAGACGGCCCGACATGAGCAAGCCCGAGTCCAGGCCCGATTCACTTCACACTAAACTGAACCCATAGATGCTACGCAAACATACTTGCATCATCACATTGTTACATCTTCATTCTTTATTTCTCTCTACAAAACAAACATACACACATCGAGAGAGAGAGAGAGAGAGATGATGGGAGTGCTGTCTAAGACCATCTCTAACCGTGTATCAAACTTATCATCAAATTTGAATTTGATGAAAAATAGTTTATTTTTCAACTCCAACTGCTTCATCAAATCGGTATTAAATTGAGAATATCAAAAATGTTTCACCAAATAGAGGATTTCTGGGACCTTTTAGCATTTCACTGTAAGGTGCCATTGATTTTGCAAAATCGGACGACTAGCTGGACATCTAGCCGGATGTCCCCCCGGTCATCTGTTTTGTTGAAAACTTCCTATAACAAAGCATACTTTTAGAATCGATGGATTACTCTTGCCGGTTGACTAGCCGGACTTCCGCCCGGTCATCCTCTCAGTCAATTGGTGTGTGGATGATAGCAAAAAATGCTCCGTTGGAGTGTTGGATATCATATGAAGTTTTTACACTAATTTTTACTCAAATTTGGTGAAATAAATAATACATCGTTAGAGATGCTCTAACAAGATCAACAAGGACAAACTAAAGCTAGGTGATCACATCTACTCTTGGAGAAACTCTTACCTTTACTCCCATTACGGTCTGTGTCCCCCTTTCTCTCTCTCTCTCTCTTATTTGCGCCGACAAAATGAAATCTCACATCGATTTAGTTCTATTGGACAATCATTTTGGTGGCGCTTTGTTTTGATTTTGAATCGATTGCTTAATCGTTACTTGCTTAATTTGTCACTTCCATTCACCTTAAACTCCAGAGGACATTGTGCTTATAAATTTATATGCAAATCTTTGGATCTATGGGGCAAAAATTTTGATGCAATTATTTTACATCACATTCAAATAGATGCATTGCACTAGGGCTGGGCATAGGATTATCCGACCCGTACAAATCGCTCTATTCGATCCAATCAGCACACCTATGGGTGGTTTCTCAAACACAATAGGGTTGAGTGCGGTTTGAAATATATCAAATTTTCGGGTTGCGGGCTGGTTGCGGGTTTGACCCACACTTGTATAACTCGTCTGCATTAAATATATCATTTTTAATTTTTTTTTTTCAAATCTAGACCGTTCATTCATTCATTTCATCTATAACAAACAAAACCAAGAAGACCCTAATCTCAAACTTAAACGACGAAACTCCTTCTTTCATTCCTCTCATCTCATCAGTCTCTCACTCTCTCGTTTTTCATCTGCACCAATCAATCTCGCAAGATCGACTTTCTTTCATCATAAGATTGACAGATCGATCTCACTCTCTTATCGCACTGATCGACCTCATATGTAAGCTTCTGTTTCTGTCTCTGTTTCTTCCCGATCTTTGATTTTTGTTTTAGGTAATCATATCTGTCTGTTTGTTATTTTTATGCAATCATATCTGTTATTTATTAGGCAATCAAATTTGTTTATGCAATCAGATCTTTCTTCTTTTTTTTTTTTTTTTTTGTAGCAACAGATCTCATAGATTGAAATTAACTCTGTTATTGTGTGACTAAGATTTTGTTTGTGTGACTAAGATTTGTTTCAATGGTGATTGGAATTAAATCTGTTCATTTCTGTTTGGAATTAAATCCGTTCATTTCTGATTGGAGTTTATCTGTGCATTTCTGTTTGGAATTAAATTGTTATTCAATTTGTGATTAAATCTGTGTTATTATAATTTTAACTGTTATTCAATTTATTGTAATTTTATTGAATCTGTGTTATTGAATCTGTGATTGAAATTAAATCTGTTATTGTAATTTTAAATTGAATCTGTTATTAAACTGAATCTGTATTGAAATTTGAATCTGTTATTAAATTGAATCTATGATTGAATCTGTTATTAAATTGAATATGTTATGGAATTTATTATTGAATCTGTTATTGAATTTGTTATTAAATCTATAATTATGTTATTGAAATTGAATTTGTAATTTTTGTAATCTAGTTTAAATGAAGGATAGTGTTCAATCTTTTATCTCCGGAATCCTCTAATTCTCAAATGAATCCCCCCTTAGTCAAACTTGAACCTAAAACTGAACCTAAGCCTCTTAGACTCCCAAAGAGAAAGAGTGATTGATGGGTCATTACACACACCAAAATTAAACATAAAACTACACCAAATTCTTTTAGAATAATGGCAAGTCCAGGTATTGATCCACAGGGACAATTGTGAAATTAAACTAATTTAATTGTTAAATTCCTAAATTAATTTTGATCAAAAGATTGATTGTTCATAATCTAATTTAATAACAAATAAATTAAACTAAGTAATTAAATTATCAATTATAAATAAAATTGGATTTACTGATTTGAGGAAAAACCTAGGGCAAAGAGTCCACCACTAGTCACGTAAATAGGGTTTTCAATTGAAATCAATTATGTTATGGTTCGAACGGAATAATGCTTCTCAACTACAAGTTCAAAGCATTTAACAAGAAAATCATCACGTTTAATGTACGAGCACGAACCATCTCAAGTAGTATGAATCGTTCACTTTAAACTAGGGTAGTGACACGACTCGTCCCTCGTAGTATGGCTCATTTCACACCTTGAATGTGAAAGAATAGAAAACGCTTGTATGAAAAACATTCAACAATCACAGAAAGCCGAATACTTGAAGAAATAATGGAAAAAATATATATAAAACTTCTAAAACACCATATAATTGTTCAAACCTTTACATAATTGAAAATCAAAAAGAAAAACTAATTACATGCCTAGGGTTTCATCAAAACCCTAGAAAAGAAGACTAGCCACTCATGGAGGAGTGAAAAGAGGAAGAAGATGAGGAAGAAGACCCCATAGAAGTGTCCTTCAAGCTTTTTGGAGAAAATCACCCCTTGAAACCCTAGCCTTTCTTTCCTTACAAAAACAATTTCCAAACCCTAATCCAGCCTTTTTATAGCGATCCCGGGTTTACCCCTTATTGTACAGTGATCCGGACGTGTGTCCGTGGATGTTAATAGTTGAGTATTGTCTTGTTTACATGCTTTTCTACATTGTATTTGAGTTATAGGATATGTTGGGCAGGTTTGTTCAGGTTGGTTGTGTTTGGGAACCAAGGGTTGCTGCCCAGAATTTCTGTCCTTCGCTCGAGCGAGGAGTTGGTCACTCGAGCGAGAGTTGAGTTTTAGGTTCGTGGGTCGAGCAGAGTGGCTTCGCCGAGCGAAGGACTGGCCCGCACTGACTCAACACCATGATTTTTGGCTCGAGCGAGCTTTTCTTCGCTCAGCGATCGTCTGATCTTCGCCGAAGCGGCGCTTTGTCGCCGAGTGTCGTCAATTCGCTGCACTGGGTCGAGTTCCTAGCTCGAGCGAGCTTTTTCTTCGCCCGAGCGAGCTTCTGGGTTGTTGGCTCGAGCGAGACCTTCTTAGCTCGAGCTTGGGTTTTCTGTGACTGGTCGCTCGAGCGACCAATCCTTCGCTCGAGCGAGCCTATTTATATCAGTTCGCAGCAGCGATCTAAACTTCACTTTTTTACCACTTTTACATCTTTAAACCCTAAATCTGAGAGCCTCTCTCTCTAGACTTACCTTCTCTCTAAGAGATCATCTCCTAGAGTGTGAATCTCCCTAAGTGCTTTGTTAAAAAGATAGAGGGTGACTTGGGCTTCGATCTAATCTGAAAATATTTGGTTTTGGAGCAAGTTGGGTGTTGGGTCTTCATCTCCTTTTGAGCTCAAACTTTGAGGTAGGGATATCCTACTCCTCTTTATGGATTCTGTCTTTGAATTTTAGCATTTTGATGTGTTGGAAGTTGTAGTGTAATTTTGAGAAACTTTGGGCCTTTGTGTAATTTTACAAAAGTTGGGGTTTTATTTATAATGAACCTAGAGGCATGTTTGGTATAAAAACATGGGATTAATGTTGAAACATTGATGAAAATGGAACCTTAAGGGTTGTAATGTCAATTATGGAAAAATGCCCTAATTACATTGATTAATTAATTGATATGATTAATTATAAGGAATGAGGAATCGAAGTGGAAATGTTGATTTAAATATCCATTTTGTGCATTTATTTTCTGTTTAGAAATATCTGCTTTGGGCTATCGGTGGAGGATAGTCTTGATTGTTGTAGACAGTGCATGATGATTAGGCAAACCAAAACCAATCATTAAAATGTGTCATTGAGTATGACAGTTGAAGAGTACATTAACTTATGTATTGATTTGTGATGTGTATAATTATTGTTTATATGCATTGTGTTGTGTTGGAGAAGATAGGGGATGTACTCCGCGGTTTAGGGGAAGATAGGGGATGTACCTCTAGACCGGATGTTGTTTGGGAGAAGATAGGGGATGGACTCCGTAGATAGAGCTCATATGCTTATCTAGAAGTGCGTTGACAGAGTTTATATGCTTGTCTTGGGAATGTGATATAGCTAATATGCTTATCTGAGGAAGTAATGAAATTAAGAGTGGTTAATATGAGTTATTGTCTCATATGAGTTGTTTGGCCAGGTTCTGAGCCGTGAATTATAAATTGAGAATTAAATGAAAATGGAGATTAAATTGAACATAGGCTTGAAAGTCTTGGAATTGTAATGTGTTATGAAGGGGTGTAAAAGTGTTGACCATCTATCAATTGTTAATCTTTTAGTCATTATTCATAACTGGGTTAGGATATTTCTACTGGGCTTTGGCTCACCCTATATGGAACATCATTTTGTGCATGTAGCATACCACCTCCAAGGACATAGCTTGGGAGGCTTGTGGGTCATGACTTTTTGGTCGTCTATTTTCTTTTGATGTATTACATGTAAATTCAAGCCAAGGGCTTAAGGTGTAATTGAGCTAGTGCTCTCTTTTTGTAACCAAGTGTTAACTTGGAAAGTTGTAAGCCCTTAGGGCATTTGCTTTTGTTGTTAACATGTAATACTTCTTGTAATGAAACTGTGATAAATAGAAGGATATGAAACTTTTATATATATCAACGCATGTCTTTACTGTTGGGTCTTATGTTGTATTTTGAGGGCGTTACACTTTTTCTTGCCTATTTATACTTCTGATGTCTTTCAAATAGGTTTAAAACATCGAGCACGTTTTCCCAAAAAAGTCAACCTACGTGCGGGAATCTATTTTCTCTCCAAATTTTGTCTTTTTGCCCATTTTATGCTCTAACTATGTATAACCTGATTGACATTAAACACACATAAAGTATACAATTTGACAAGCAAGTAAAGTTAAGAGATCCTAATTAATGGTCTTGATGTTGTACAATTCGGCCTTAATCACATCCCTCAACTTACAACTTTCTAGTCCTCAAACAAGTAATAAAAATAAAATAAAATAAAATAAAATCTAACTATTTCCTCTTTTGTGGGAAAACAGTTGCATTTAGCATATGCAACAAGCCTTTAAACCACAAAGTTACCCCAAGTGGACGAGTAAAGTCTCGTGAGGGTTTCCAGAAATGATACCCACAAACATTAACATATTCATATATGACCAACAATTAACCACACTACTCCACCTAATAATCAACTTATGTGCCATTACAGTGTGATATTAAGACACAATGAGTCATTAAAGGCACAGTGGACAAGCATGAAGGAATCTATTGAGTCAAAACTACAATTCAGTTAATACAAAAGTAAAGTCCCCTGTACTTGTGCATGCTAGTAGACAAATCATCAATACCCTTGGTGTAAAGTGCAATCTCCATATTAGTTAACTATCCACTATAATAGCCCAGTGTAACTCATAATAACACCAAACATATATAGAAAAATTAATCTGTTGCAGCCAAGATTCTCAAAAGTTTTTATTTATTTATTTATTATTTTTTTAGATGACTGTGCAATGTCTTGATCCATTAAGCTTTCTAATCAACCCATGTAACAAGCATTGGGCCAATGACTCCCAAACCAGACGGTTTTAGGGAACTAGGTGTGAAGACACCCCTACGGGCTTAATAACTGGAGTTGCAAAGGCTACGAATCCAAACAAGTTATTCTCCTTATTTTTTCTTAACTGTGCAATCTCTAAGTCCCTTAATCTTTCTAATTAACCCATGTAGCAAGTATTGGGTCAATGACTCCCAAACCAGACGGTTTTAAGGCACTAGGTGTAGAGACACCCCTACGGGCTTAATAACTTGAGTTAAAAAGGTTACGAACCAAAACAAGTCAAGTTTTTTTTTTTTTTATTTTTTTTTATTTTTTTTTATTTTAAAGAATCTTGGCTCCTCATTTATTCTTTTTTGCAACTCTAGTCATTATCAATGATGTGCACCAGGGATTATAATAAAGAGGTCACCGTTATGATAGTGTGTTCATGTGAATTAAGGCATACTCATGACAAGTGTACTAATACCACAAACACAAACAACTCTCCTAGTGCAAACATTACATGCAAGTATCTACCCAATAAACCCTTTTCATACAAGTCTATTATGCTCCTCAATTAACATATACAAATAGCATCACCCTACTAGCAACAAGTCACATCAAGTGAAGTAATGAAATCAAGTGAACCAAGTATAAGTATGAATTATGATCCAAATGGAAATAC
This sequence comes from Camellia lanceoleosa, assembly GCA_025200525.1. NCBI lineage: Eukaryota > Viridiplantae > Streptophyta > Magnoliopsida > Ericales > Theaceae > Camellia > Camellia lanceoleosa. The sequence goes on along the minus strand of CM045758.1, from coordinate 166,465,769 downwards.
ACAAAAGAAAATATAACCCTCATCCCCCAACTTGAATATGACATTGTCCTCAATGGAAAAGTAAAGAGAAATGAGAGAATATTACCAGAAATTGTTGGTGCACATCTAGGTAGGCATAGAGTAACAGACACACACTTCACACATTTTTTTTTTGAAAAGAAGAAATAACTAAAAAGAAAAATAAAAATAAAAGAGACAAATATAGGCCGGTACTAGGGAGAATCCGGTAGCGGTGGTGGTGGGAAATGCTGGGCAAACAAGGCGTTCATCAAAGATCGCGTCTCAAAGGCTTCATCCTGAACCTGTTGGCCGAGCTGATCAAAACGCTGCTAGCTCAACTCTTGATATGTAAAAAAGTCAGCTTGCAGTGATGCAACTGACTGTTGAATGTCGAGCTGGAGGGCGTGTAGCTGGTCGAAGGCTGCCTGAGAATAGTCTTGATGTGCCTGAAAATCCGTACGCAACCCCATGAGACTCTAGTGGTGATCACGAAGAGTACTATGGACCTGAAGTACTCATCGTGAGTCATGTAGAATGGGTCCCCTTGGGGAGGCAAATGGGAGGCAGGATGAGTTGGTTGGTCATAGACAGGGTTCGGGGCCTCGTTAACCGGGGCACCAACCTGCTGCGGAAAGCAAGATATGCTATGCTGCCATTACCGCTGCCGAAAAGTCGGATAAGCTCGATTAATCTCCTCAGTCGAAGCAATGGGGAGGCCGTTCAGCTCGAAGACAAGTGTGAGCATGTTGGCAAATGGTAGGGGCCAAGTCAGATTTTGTATAGGTTGAGACCGAACTGCCTCTCGTAGAAATTTGCGCATATGCATCCAGATGATGTGCGCAAAAGGGACCTGATAGCCATGCTGATACCCATGTAAGACCCGAATAAACTCTAAATGGCGCTCAGCTTTATGCCCCAATAAAAGGGCATTCTTATGTACCATGGAATCAATGAATAGCAAGTGACCAGACAGCTTGCTCCGACACAAGCATGTATAACTCGCATCACCGTGGGCTCCCAGGAAGTACTGTTGATGAGGCTATGTATGGGTTGTTGGTCCTTAACTTCCGAGAAGGGCTGGTGTTTCGTCTTGGAAAAGAACTCTAACATGTTGACAATCATGGATTCGGTGACACAAACGAGATGACCATCAATAATGGATAGCAATCCGTCCTTGGTGAGTGACGCGTACAGGTTTTGATAAAAGAGTCGTACCAGACGAGGATAAGTAGGTGCTGTAACTGTGCAAAGGCCTAATTGCTGCCGGAGTTGGAGCTGCTCAACAACCCAAGAAGTGGTCGAGTCATGCTAAAAATATGAAATGTTGAACTGTGTGAGCTTGTGAAGCAACTGTGAAGCCCATTCCGGTTGTGGTAAGTCACCCGATGGCAGCGGCGGCGGCGGCGGCAGTGGTGCCGAGGAGGTGGAATCTTTGGCATTTTTGGAGGCCCAGGTGGATAGCCATTTACTCATATCCTGCACACATCAAAAGCAAATAGACACAGACCTGTGAAACCAGTATGAGAATCAAATAAAATATTAAAGCACAAGTTTGCCCACTGATGTACCACATGCAATTCTCATCATTTTTTTTTTTACAAAATGAAATAGAATAATTTAAACTTACATATTAACATTTTTACAAGTATTAAATTAAACTAACAAATAATACCAAGACAATAAACTACATCTAAACAACTAAATAAATAGATAGAAAATACAATGAATTAGAAAAGTTAGGTATTAGATTTTTTTTTGATATTTATTATTATTATTATTTTTTTTAAAGAGAAATAAATGAACTAAAAAAATAAATAAATGATAAAATGGGAATAATAAAAAAATAAAAATAAAAATAACAACAACTAAACTAGTTACACAATTAGTTATGAAACTAACTACTGAACCTCGAATAAATTTTTTTATTGTTTTATGTTTTTGTTTTTATTTTTATTGTTATTTTTATTTATTATTATTATTATTATTATTATTATAGGAACTCTAAAATAAAATAAACTAAACACATTCACATTTTATGTAAATAACGACGGATTAAACAAATGAAAACAAACTACACTAACAAGTAATGAAATAAACTAATAAAGAGTAAAGAAATAATTAATTAAAAAAAATGAAACAACTAAATAAATAAAATAAAATAAATAAACAACTAAACAACTAAACAGCTAAATAATATATATATATATATATATTTTGAATGCACAGGTTCCGCACGTGCTCCGAATTGGGCCATACGTGCGGCTGTCATCTTCTTGTTGTCCGGATTTATTTTTTATTTGTTTATTTATTTTTTAAGTATGAAACATAGATCAAGATTTGAACAAAAAAATAAAATCAAAACTCTACTTCTCTACTCCTACACCCACAAATCTAAACAAAAAGTAAAGTTTACCTTGGAAAAGTGGAGAAAGAGAGAGAAAGAATGGAGATTCGCCAGAAAAAATGGTGGTCGCCGGAGATTCGTCGAACGGAGAGGAAATAGTGATGCTGACAGTGTGATGGTGGTGGTAAGGAAGAAGGAAGAAGAAGAAGAATGAAGAAAATGGAAGAAGAAGATGGTGATGGCGGAGGTGGATAAGTTTGTGGGTTGAGAGAGAGAGAGAGAGAGAGAGAGAGAGAGAGAGAGAATGAGAGGTAGAGAGAGAGAGAGAGAGAGAGAGAGAGATAGACAATGAGAGGTAGGGAGAGAGACAAAATTTGTGAGAATGATGGGGAGAAAAGTGGGTCTAGATTAGACATTATTATTATTTTCAAAAACGAACATAGAAAAATAAATAAATAAAAATTGTGATTTTATTTATTTATTTATATATATTTTTATATTTTCAATTTTTTTAAAATTATTTATTTTTTTTTGAAAATAAAAATAAATAAAGAAATAAAATAGTAAACAAATGAAAAATAATAATAATAATAAAAAATAACAAAATCTGTAGGTTTTAAATTATTATTATTATTTATTTTCTTTTTTTTTTTCAAAGAATCCCGCACGTGCGGGAGTGTACACCGCATGTGTGGACGCACACCCCGCACGCCTCCGTGCACCTGCTTTTAAAGCAGTAGGCAAATTAGTGGAAAAGAAATTTTGCCGTATGTGCGAGATTTTTTTTTTTGGTGGGAATGACGCTTCGCACGTGCGGGGATCAAGCCGCACGTGTGGCTAGGTTGACGCACTCTTTTGCGCACCTACAATTAATGTAGTACGCACTTGTGGTTCGACATTTTGTGCCGCACATGCGGTATTTTTTTTTATTTTAAAAAAAATTCTCACAGAAATAATTAAATGCTCACTAAAGGTATAATCTTCACATAAAAATCACAAGTATTAGTTTTCTCCCTAACAGCGTTTGTAACTTTCCCTATTCTCCAACAGAGTGACAGACTGGATTGATTCGGTATCCAGAATCGAGGCGCATAAAGCTAACTCGACCTATGGGGCTGCCATACAAAGTTCAAGCCGGGGTAGTTTTGAAGCAATCTCCACACTCCTGGGTATTTAAACCAAACTCTAGTCTTGGAAATTCCAAACCTTTGTGTTCTAGGCTTCGCCATTCGAACTCTAGTTTCCACTGTCTTAGTTGGTCTCTTAGGAACTCACTACAAACACGGTTAAGTAGATATACCAGATTGTCAGATGCCATTCACGCACGACTAATACCAAAGGAATTATAGCTTTAAAGGATTTAAATTCTCCTAGACGCAAATAAAGCACAACAAGAACAAAGAAAAATAGAATAGAATAGAAGAGAAAGAAAAGAGAACAAAAAATCAATCTATCAATCATAGTAAAAAGGGTCCATTAAAGCAATGGATTCAATCATATCCCCATTCCCAATCTCCTCTATATATGGCTTCAGTCTTTAGCCATTCACTTTGAAAGTGTGGCCAGTCTTTGGATCTTGCACCTCAACGGCGCCATGAATAAATGCCTCAACAACCACAAAGGGACCATCCCATCTTGATCTAAGCTTACCTAGAAAGAGTCTCAATTTTGAGTTAAAAAGCCACACTTTTTGGCCGGATTCAAAGGATTTTCTATTAATGTGCTTGTCATGAAATTCTTTAGTCCGTGCTTTAAAAATTCTCGAACTCTCATATGTATCATTCCGATTTCCTCAAACTCATTGAGTTGCAATTTTCGGTTGAGCCCAGCCGCGACCATATTGAAGTTAAACTTCTTTATGGCCCACAATGCTCGGTGCTCAAGTTCAACCGGGAGATGGCAAGCTTTGCCAAACATCGCCCTATATGGTGACATCCCAATGGGTGTCTTATAAGTAGTGCAGTAGGCCCATAATGCATCAATCAACTGTTGTGACCAATCTTTCCTATCTGGCCTCACCGTTTTCTCTATTATGTGCTTTACCTCCCTATTTGAGACTTCCACTTGGCCACTAGTTTGAGGGTGGTATGGAGTGCCAACTTTATGAGTGATAGAGTATTTCTTGACTACCGACTCAAAAAATCGGTTACAAAAATGCGTACCCTGATCACTTATTATGGCTCTAGGAAACCCAAAACAACTAAAGATGTTTTCATGCAAAAATTTGATTACAACTCTATGATCGTTTGTTCGGGTAGCTATCGCCTCTACCCACTTAGACACATAATCTACTACCAAGAGAATATACTCAAACCCGAATGACGACGGGAAAGGTCCCATAAAATCAATCCCCCAAACATCAAATATCTCTACCACAAGAATAAGGCACATTGACATCATGTCACGCTGAGATATCGAACCCATTTGCTGACAGCGCAAACAAGTTCTACAAAATTGATGGGCATATTTAAAAATTGTGGGCCAATAAAACTCACTCTATAAAATCTTGGCGGCCGTTTTATGTTTACTAAAATGATCGCCACAGGTAGAAGAATGACAAAATGTAAGAATGCTATGCACCTCACTCTCCGGCACACACCGTTGGATCACTTGGTCGGAGCAATATTTAAACAACTCCGGATCCTCCCAAAAATAATACTTGACTTGCAAAAAGAATCGGTCTTTGTCTTGCTTAGACCAATTCTGCGGAATTTGGCCGATGGTCAAGTAATTCACAATATGTGCAAACCACAGGGGGCTCGCTCGTGACAGCTCAAGGAGTTGTTCGTCCGGAAACGAATCATGTAAAATAAGAGGGTCACTAGTATACTCAACAAGGATTCGGGAGAGGTGATCCGCCACCACATTCTCAGATCCTTTTTTATCTCGGATCTTTAGGTCAAATTCCTAAAGCAACAAAATCTATCTAATTAACCTAGGTTTGGTCTCTTTCTTTGATAGTAAATACTGCAAAGCGGCATGATCAATGAAGACTATGACCTTGGAACCTAGGAGATAGGACTGGAATTTATCTAAGGTAAAGATCACAGCTAGCAACTCTTTCTCGGTGGTAGTATAATTCAATTGTACATCCGAGAGAGTGCGACTAGCATAGTATATAACAAAGGGTGCCTTGTTGACCCTTTGGCCCAACACAGCCCCGACAGCATAATCGGAGGCATCACACATGATTTCAAAAGGAAGTGGCCAATCTGGTGATTTCATGATTAGGGCGGTGGTCAGGGCCATTCTCAGTGTTTTAAACACCTTCAAGCATGCCTTATCAAAGATAAAAGGCGCGTCTTTAACAAGTAAACTACATAAAGGACGTGATATTTTACTAAAGTCTTTGATGAACCTATGGTAAAAACCTGCATGTCCTAGAAAAGACCTAATTTGACGTATGGAATTGGGTGGAGGAAGGCCTGCAATGAGGTCAACCTTAGCCTTGTCTACCTCTATACCTCGAGGGGACACAATGTGTCCCAACACTATACCATCATGAACCATAAAATGGCCCTTTTCCCAACTTAAGATTAGGTTTGCCTCAGTACATCGTTCCAACACTCTAGTCAAGCTTCTAAGGCTTTCCTCAAAAGATGGTCCAAACACCGAAAAATCATCCATGAAAACCTCTAAGAATTTCTCCACCGTATCGGAGAAAATGGCCATCATACACCGTTGAAAAGTCGCCGGTGCATTATATAGCCCAAAGGGCATGCGCCTGTAAGCAAAAGTGCCAAAAAGGCATGTGAATGTGGTCTTTTCCTGGTCATCGGGGTACACCGGGACTTGATTATACCCCGAATAGCCATCAAGAAAATAGTAGAAACCCTACTCCGCTAACCGCTCTAGGATTTGGTCAATAAAAGGTAAGGGAAAATGATCCTTCCTAGTCGAGGAATTCAGTCTTCTATAATCGATGCACACTCGCCACCCAGTAGTGGTTTGTGTAGGGACTAACTCTCCTCTCTCATTCTCAACAAAAGTGATGCTCGATTTCTTGGGTACCACTTGTGTGGGACTCACCCACTTGCTATCCGAGATGGGGTATATAATACTCACATCTAACAGTTTCAATACCTCATTTTTCACCACCTCTTTCATATTAGGATTAAGTCTCCATTGCATTTCACGAGAAGGTTTGGTGTCCTTCTCTAGGTGTATATAATGCATGCACATGGAGGGATTTATCCCTTTTAAATCAGCCACCGACCACCATATAGCACTCTGATGTGCCATGAGAACATTCATTAACTGATTCTCCTGCTCTACAGTCAAGTCAGATGCAATGATGACTGGTAAAGTATCCTGGGGCCCTAAAAATGCATACTTGAGTGTGGCCGGGAGTGGCTTCAACTCAAGTGTAGGTGGTGTGACCAAAGATGGTATGGCGGGCTCTCTTGATAGAGGAGGAAGTGACTCAAACCGGGATTTCCATGAAGGAAAATCTAGTGTAGAAGAAGCATTAAGCAAGACATTCACCTCCTCAACTGACTTGTCAATATCAGAATTTTTGAACCTAAAATGAGCTAGACAAGCCTCTAGAGGGTCCTCTACAAGAATTGAGGGCAAAGCTTTCTCTACAATCCCATCCACAACATCCACAAATAAGCACTCCTCTTTCTCATGGGGTTGTTGGGATGCTTGGAAAACATTAAGTTTCACTTGCATGTTACCAAATGAAACTTCCATAACCCCGGTATGACAATTAATGCAAGCATTGGCCGTAGCCAAGAAAGGTCGACCTAAGATCACCGAGATTTGTTTCCTAGAACTAGCTACTGATTCCATATCTAACACCAAAAAGTCAACAGGAAAGTAAAACCTATCAACCTTTACTAGCATAGCCTTAATCATGCCACGTGGCATTTTGAGGGACTGGTCAGCCAACTGGAGAGTAACAGTAGTGGGCTTTAACTCGCCAAGTCTAAATTCTTCGTATACAGAGTACGGCAACAAATTGACACTAGCTCCTAAATCTAATAAGGCCCTATCAATGAAATGGTCCCCTATAATGCATGTAATGGTTGGGGCACCCAGGTCTTTAACCTTAGAGGATGTGTCATTCGATAAGATGGAGCTTACTTGCTCCGTAAGTGTGACCTTTTGGGACACATGTGTCCTAGATTTACGCTTTTGTGTACAAAGATCCTTTAGAAATTTAGCATAGGAGGGTACTTGCTTAATCGCCTCCAACAAGGGGAGGTTGATTTTTACTTGTTTAAAAACCTCCATCATTGCTTCCATGGATGCCGCTTTCTTATTAAAGGGGGACGGTATATCAAGGTATTGGGGAAAGGGTGCCTTAGGCACATATGGTGCCTTGGGCTCATGTGAAGTGCTAGGGACTAAGGATCCCTCTTAAGTGTTTCCCCCTCATCCTTGCTCTCATTGGGTGTACCACCGTGGTCACCCTTCTTAGCTCTAGTTGCATCAGACACAACTGATTGAGGCTCTAACTCCCTACCACTTCTCAGAGTAATCACTGCTTGCACCTGCTCATGGTGCTTTCCATTCCCACCCGAACTCTCTGCCTCGTATTGTCCCTTAGGGTTAGCCACAGTCTGACTCGGTAATTTTTCCTCCTCTCTCCTATTCATGTTGTTAGCCATTTGACCCAATTGGTTCTCTAGCTTGGCAATGGAGTGAGTATGGGAGTGAACTACTGGTGCTAACCCCTTAAGTTCTGAGAGAACTTCTAACACCTGAGTCTCAAAGGCCGAGTTACCTTGAGGAACAGACGGGGGTTGTGGTTGCCAGTACGGTTGTGGGGGTTATAAGGTTGCGGTGGTTGGTAGGATGATTGGTTGGCAAAATTATTAAAATTCTGCCTTGTTGGTGGAGGATTGTAAGAAGTGCCTTGTGAAGGAGGTCTCCATGAAAAATTGGAGTGATTTCTCCATCCGGGGTTATAGGTATTGAAATATGGGTCATTACCCAGGTTGGAGAATCCTTGAGCTGCATTCACATGCTCTTAGACTAACTCCGATGCCGAAGGGCACTCACTCAAGTCATGAGCAGGGATTGCACATATAGCACATGCCTCGTGAAATTGAGGCTGATCTTGCTGTGTAGGGCATGTCCCGTAGCTAATGATTGGTCCATTTTGCGAGATAATGCCTCTACTTGTTGGGCTAACTCTAGGTTTTGCCCGACCTTATAAATGCCCCCTCTCTTCGGGGATCCAACTACTGGTTCCCGGACTTGCCGGGCTGCGGAGGCATGGTGAAGGAAATTATCATTTAGGTTCTCAAACAATTGCCATGCCTCGGCATCATTTTTGGACATGAATGTCCCACCATAGGATGAATCCACCATTTGGCGGTGCGGGTCAATTAAGCCATAATAAAATGTTTGAACAAGTTGCCAATCAGGCACTTGGTGGTGGGGACACTGTTGGAGAAGGTCACGAAGTCTTTCCCACGTTTCATGAAATTGCTCGCTATCAATTTGAGAAAAATTGATGATGGCTCGCCTAAGTTGGTTGGTTTTACCTATGGGAAAGTACTTATCCAAGAACCGTTGCTATAATTGGTCCCAAGTTGTGATTGAATTAACAGGTAAGGAATTCAGCCAGTGTTTGGCTTTATCCTTTAATGAGAATGGAAACAATCGCAACATTAAGGCCTAATTTGTGAAATTCTGGATCCTCACTGTCAAGCAAATTTCCAGAAATTCATTCAAATGTTTGTAAGGATCATCATGAGCTAGTCCATGGAATGATGGGAGCATTTGTATGGTACTAGACTTAATCTCATAATGAGTAGCAGTGCTATTGGGTAATTGGATACATAATGGTGATGTATATGACGTGGGTGTGAAATAATCCTTAAGGGTCTGGTTGGGCACATTCGGGACATTTGGATTTTCCATCTCTAATGGCTCAATGTATGAATATGAATATTCAAGCCTAGGAACATGGGCAGAGGCTCTAAGTCTCCTAAGAGTCTTTTCTAGTTCAAGGTCCAAACTCCACAATTTAAGGCGATAAGAACGGCGCCCATGCATACACTACTCACACACACAAAAAAAGTTCCGACTCTATGTACTAAGTTACGAAAGCAAAACAACAAAGGGAGAAATACTCACAGCGGTTTAACAAAAACGCGTTACTCGTCTTGCGGGTGCTTAATGTGTAGACGTTGTCTCCAACCTCTAATTGAGTTTTGTCTTTCTTTTTAGCACTTTGGTGCTTTGCTTGCGAGTGTTTGCTTTGCTTGCGAGTGTTTGCTTCTTTTTTAGGCACTTTAGTGCTGCGGTTTGTTTGCTTGTTTTTTTTTTAAAGCTTGGTTGGCTCCGCTTGCACTTTGGTGATAGTTTCCACTTTCAAACGCTCTAGACACTTAGCAACACGAAAGCATAAAATCCTAAACTAAAAATTAAAATAAGAATATAACTTTAAATTAATTAATTTCACCAGAAGTCCCCGGCAACGGTGCCAAAATTTGATGGGTCATTACACACACCAAAATTAAACACAAAAGTACACCAAATTCTTTTAGAATAATGGCAAGTTCAGGTATCGATCCATAGGGACAATTGTGAAATTAAACTAATTTAATTGTTAAATTCCTAAATTAATTTTGATGAAAAGATTGATTGTTCATAACCTAATTTAATAACAAATAAATTAAACTAAGTAATTAAATTATCAATTATAAATAAAATTGGATTTATTGATTTGGGGAAAAACCTAGGGCAAAAAGTCCACCACTAGTCACGTAAATAGGGTTTCTAATTGAAATCAATTATGTTATGGTTCGAATGGAATAATGTTTCACAACTACAAATTCAAAGCATTTAACAAGAAAATCATCACGTTCAATGTACGAGCACGAACCATCTCAAGTAGTACGAATCGTTCACTCTAAACTAGGGTAGTGACACGACTCGTCCCTCGTAGTATGGTTCGTCTCATACCTTGAATGTGAAAGAATAGAAAACTCTTGTATGGAAAACATTCAACAATCACAGAAAGCCGAATACTTGAAGAAATAATGGAAAATATATATATAAAACTTCTAAAACACCATACAATTGTTCAGACTTTTATATAATTGAAAATCAAAAAGAAAAACTAACTATATGCCTAGGGTTTCATCAAAACCCTAGAAAAGAAGACTAGCCACTCATGGAGGAGTGGGAAGAGGAAGAAGATGAGAAAGAAGACCCCATGGAAGTGTCCTTCAAGCTTTTTGGAGAAAATCACCCCTTGAAACCCTAGCCTCTCTTTCCTTACAAAAACAATTTTCGAACCCTAATCCAGCCTTTTTCTTGCCTATTTATACTTCTGCTGTCTTTCAAAGAGGTTTAAAACATCGGGCACATTTTCCCAAAAAATTCAACGCATGTTCGAGAATCTGTTTTCTCTCAAAATTCTGTCTTTTTGCCATTTTATGCTCCAACTATGTACAACCTGATTGACATTAAACACACATAAAGTATACAGTTTGATAAGCAAGTAAAGTTAAGAGATCCTAATTAATGGCCTCAATGTTGTACAAGTCGGCCTTAATCAGTGATGGTGGAGGGGGGAGAGCACCATCCACAGTTTGGGATCATTTTGATAAGGTTATGGCGACTGATGGGAAGCGTAGAGCCGTATGCAAATATTACAGGAAAGAGTATTTGGCTGACTCTAGACTTTATGGGACTAGCAATTTGAGGAGTCATATACCCAATTGTAAAGAATATCCAAATAGGGATAGAGATGGTCAACAAACATTAAATCTTAAATTGAAAAAAAATAAAAAGGGTATTGAGGTTGTAGCAACAACTTTTAATTTTGATGCTTGTAAAAGGTCTCTTGCGGAGATGGTTGTCATTGATGAGTTGTCATTCAGATTTGTGGAGGGAGTTGGGTTTAGAAGATTTTGTAATGTCATGCAATCGAAATTCAAACCAATCCCCTCTCGTCATACCATATCTAGAGAAGTGCTTAACATATTCAAGAATGAAAGAGATAAGTTAAAGAAGGCCATGAAGGGTCCTAGAATTTGCTTTACTATGGACACTTGGACATCTACTCAGAATTTGTGTTACATGTGTTTGACTACTCATTTCATTGATGACAATTGGAAATTTCAAAAAAGAATCATAAATTTTCAACAAGTTAAAGATCACAAAGGAAAAACATTGGGTAAGAAAATTGAGTCGTGTTTGATTGAGTGGAACATTGATAGCATATTCACCTTAACAGTTGATAATGTTAGTTCTAATAATCTTGCCATTCAATATTTGTTAACAATAACTAAAGATTGGAAGGGGACTATTTTGCAACATGAGTTTATTCACATGCGTTGTTGTGCACATGTTCTTCATCTCGTTGTGAGTGATGGCTTGAAAGAAATGGATGATTCTATTGCCAACATTAGACTTGTGGTGAGATATGTGAGGTGTTCCCCTCATTGGATGATGCTTTTAAGAAGTGTGTAGCCACACTCAAACTTGATTCAAAGCCTTTTGTATGCCTATATGTACCAACTAGGTGGAACTCTACCTATTTGATATTGGAGGCCGCCGAAAAGTATGAGAAGGTTTTTAACCACTTGAAGTTTGTGGATTCCAATTTGGAACCTTATTTCAAGGATGTTGATAGTGGCATAAGGAGCAGTCCTAATGAGTTGGATTGGAAAAAATGAAGATTGTTTTGAGGTTTCTAAAATTATTTTATCTTGCAACTAAGAAGTTTTCGGGATCTCTCTTTGTTACTTCCAATGCTTTTTATAAAGAAATATTTGTTATTGAAATCAAAATTAACCAATTAATTTTGGAGGAGGATGATACTTTGAGAACAATGGTAGAGACTATGAAACAAAAGTTTAGCAAGTATTGGGGGGATGAAAGTAAAATCAATTTGTTATTGTATGTTGCGGTTGTTCTTGATCCTACCAAAAAAATGGTATACTTGGAGTTTTGCTTTTTAAATTTATTTCTTGGAGATACTAAGAAGGTGGAAGATATAGTAGACAAGGTTAAGGGTTGTTTGAGTCGTTTGTATTGCCATTATCTCACACTTTATCCTTCAAATGAGAAACTTTCAAGTGTGAGTGAAGTTATGAATATGGTGGAAGTTGATGATGATGATCCTTATTCTTTGGTTGCCTCCAAATTTAATTCCTATTTGGAGGGGCGATGCACTAGTGGGTCTAAGTCGGAATTGGAACAATATTTATTTGAGGTAGAACATTTTGCAAAGAATCAAACATTTGAGATTTTGGATTGGAAGGTGAATGCAACCAAATATAGAGTGCTATCGCAACTTGCAGGGGATGTGTTGGCCATGCCTATTTCTTGTTAGAAATGATTTTGAAAGTTTTGGGAAAATAGAATTTTTCCTCAACTTTGGTCTATTTTTTAGGTGGGACCCATGCGTCGAATTTTGTGGGTCTAAGTGGTAATGTATTTTATGCCGCGTTGTGATTCACGTGGCATATTTGGTTGTTTAAACCATTATCGGGTAAATCGGAAATTGAAGCCAAAGAGAGCTCCATAGAAATGGTGTTTTTGGTGAAATTTCCTAAAGGTTTGGTTTAAGGCTTGTCCTACATTGATTTTGTGGACAAGTTTTGAGTGGGTTTATAAGGCATGAGATTATAACTTGGGAAGGGCCCAAGGAGCACCCCAAGTTTGTAGAAGGGAAAGGTTATGTGCAAATTAGGCTAAGTCCATTAGACCCAAAAATAAACACACACACGCACGCCGTCGTCGCTGCCCGTCCGGTTGGTCGGCGTGGGCTGGGCTGGGCTTGGGTTTGGGTACGGTTGCATGGTGTGAGGTTGGGTTGGGCTTGTCCTGCCCAATACCTATCTTTTTAGGCAAAAAAACGTTTGAATTTATTTTTCTTATTTTTTATGTTTTGGGAAAAATAAATTCTGGCAATTTTGAATTCAAATTTTCAGTTAGAAAATTCAAAACTTTGCTTACACCTCTTTAATTTTTATGTATGGATTTTATCTGTCTGAAAGAAATTCAAATCTGTGCAAATTAAATTGAACAGATTCGGTTATCTGTTCAACAGTGCTAAACAGGTCTTGCACCTGTTCAAATAGGTTTGGTACCTGTTTAATTAAAAACAAACAGCCACCTTTTCATCTATAAATAAGACAGGTTCTTATTTGGATTACTCATTGAATTTTCGTTCTCAAATTCTGCTTTACTATCTCTGCATTTTGCTGTATTATTTTCTTGTGAGAAAGAGTGTAAACACAAAGTGCGTTTGTTGTGTGAATAAATTGTAGTGCTGCATTTATTCGTTGTTGATCATTTTATCCTGGGAGATAGACATCCGCAAATTTGAAAGCACCGTGGAGAGGACAAATATGTCTTAAGGACACAGTGTTAAACACTGGACTTGATTAAAAGTTTGTTCAAGAAGTTAATCAAGTAAGTGTTAATTTATTTTCTGTTTTATTATTATTTATTTAAATCAGATTGTGATTTTGTTTTTCGTAACAAAATAAAAATATGTTTTTATTTATTTATTATTATTTATTGGTTTGATTTTTGTAATCAAATAATTTCTCTTCTTTCCTTTATTTCTTCTGTGTTCCGTTTGTTGTTAAGTACACAAACATAATTTATTTATTTAAATATAGTGAAGATTGTCCAACAATCTTAAGACAAAATATTTGTCACGACCCAAACCTGCCCCTACGGGTTTAGTGTCGTAACCGGCCAGTAATCCTTGAATTACCAAAGGCCTCTGGATAGGATAACATAAGATAGGGGCTGCGGAAGCAAATATACAAAATAAACATCGTCCATTGAGTTGTGCAGACATACATGGAACAAAATAATTTTAAACTTTATAAACATACCCAAGACATCACATAGGTATAGTAATTATACATTACCCCATGCACGGAAAATCAAAAGCAAACTGTTCATTAACAAGAGAAACAAAGTGTTGAATGTTCAAAAGAAATAGCCACACAACTTGACCTGGTCCGGAACCTCTTTGGGAGGCGCAAAGGGTGGTTGACAAAACGAAATCCCAGGCCATCAACTTTGGCCCTGATTACGTGCTTGGTCACCTACATACATAATATAAATAGTGAGCGAGAGCCTAGTGAATGATAACAAGATAAAGGGGTTTTAGGGAATGATGTCCATCACAGAGTTTATATCAGAAGCAGGGTCTTATGCATATTCGAATTTTCAAATTAGAAATAGGATCATATACATGTTCATGCTCATGCTCATAATCATATTCATATTTGGATCTTGAATAAAATCATACGTGGTACATCCATTAGCTATCATATCAACTTCGTCCTGAGGCTCACATGTACAGTCGATACTGACAACCATAAAAGTCTATATCTTGCGTGCAAGTATTGTTATCCCCAGGCAAGGGCTACGTGAATATATGCCTCGGTAACCACAATATTGTTACCCCTGGGTGAGGGCCATGTGCATATTGGCCACGGTATTGTTACTCTCGGGCGAGGGCCACGTGAACTAAGGATGCCACAAATACATTTCAGAAAAATGGACATTCATTCATAATTCATAAAATAGCATTTCAGAGAACAGATTGTATCATATCAGTCAGAAAATACTTGTAATTAAACATAGCTTTACAGAGTTATTACTCACAATTAACAGATGGTTCCAAGTAGACGAGTAGAGTAGATAATTCACTTAACTCGAGGCGTGTGACCTACATTAACATATAACAAATACACATTTGAAACACACGTTGGGATATATTTAACTCATTACGTTTCGTTCTTAGTGTGTTTCTACATTTTATCCTTATTACTATGTCTTAATCTTGGCTTAGGAATGCCTAGGATGCAATGAGGATACTAAAACGCATTGGTAAACACTTGGTCAAATTTCTGAAAACAGGGTCCCCGCTCGAGCGTGTATTCCCCCGCTCGAGCGGACATGCAATATGTCAGGGGACGCTCGAGTGCAACTTCCCACGCTCAAGCATTCTGTAAATTTTGAAAAGTATTGGTTATGCGATTTTCACACTCGATGAACGCTCGATGGCCGCTCGAGTGCAACTCTCGCCGCTCGAGCGCAACTCTACTCTCGCCGCTCGAGCAATCTATAAAAACATGAAACTTCTGGGTGCATGTATTTCATGCTTGAGAGTGTTTCAGGTCGCTCGAGCGGAAATCCAAAAACAAAGGTTTCCGTTCAAGTGTAGAATCTCACGCTCGAGCAGAAATGCAGAATTTGGAATTTCCAGATTGCACTCCCAAGCTGCAAATTCAAATCCAAAGCTATAATTCACATCCTTTGGACCCAAAACTTAAGATAACATCCGTAAACTTGTAAAATATGAAGGTCTAAAGATCATTTCATGAAATCAAGGCCCAAAAGTATGTCAATTGTGCAACATTCAACTTGAAATGTAAGAATATGATGTGATCATGTCATGCATGTGTAATTTGAGTTCATAGCTTCCCAAAACATGATTAAATGAAATATTCAACTAAAAAACATGGTGAATTCTTAGTGTACAACCAAAATATGAACATGCATGTGAGGATTCTTATGAAAACAACTTCAAAACTTCACAATATGGACATGTATGTATGATTTGAGTTACAATTCTTTAATCCTAGCCCATTCTCATGTTATTCCACCTCTTTAACTTGAATTCTTACAAAAGATAACTCAATTACACAACTAAGGGTTAGATTCCTTACCTAGGCTTGTCAAGATGAGAGCTAGAAGCTTAATTTTGAGTTCCTAAGTCCAAATCCTTCAATTCTAGTAAATTCTTGCTCAACTCTTCAATCCTCTAGTTGAGATCCATCCTCCCTCTCTCTCTGTCTTACGTTGAGTTCATAGATGAGGAAACAAGGGTGTCAAAAATGTGTAGGAGTGATAGAAGTGGCCTTATATAGGCCTACTTAGTGATATTTAATTAATTTGGCTTAAGCTAAGCAAAGTGGCATTAATTAATCTAATTTAATTATTCCAAATTGAATTTCAATTGAACTTAACATAAAATTCTAAAAACTCTAATTAACACATAAATCAAGTCAATTTCTTAATCGGATGCCGATGAGGCCTTCAATTCACAAACCGAAACGAAAACACGAACAAATCTTTCTACGCTAAACAGATATAAGCACAATGTTGCATACACACATAAGCAATTTAATTCAGAATTTCTCTTAATTACTAATTAAGCTTATTTAACCACGAATTAATGTAAATCAGAGGTCGTGGTTATTACAGCTTTCCCCCCTTAAAGAGTTTGGTCCTCCAAACTCGAATTACCTTCATTCTGGAAGAATATTGAATTAAAAGGAAACAACTCAGGATATCTTCTTATCATGTCTTCTTCTGTCTCCCAAGTTGCATAAGTTCCTTCGTGATTCTGCCAATCAACCTTTATTAACGGAATTTCTTTATTTCTTAATCTTTTGATTCGGCAATCGATAATTTGTATTGGCCTCTCCTCGTACGTATAATCACCTTTTAGAAGCACCTGAGTCGGCTCTATCACATGTAGTGGATCTCTCAAATAATCACGAAACATGGAGGCATGAAAAACGTTGTGCATATGCTTCATAACTGGTGGTAAGGCTATCCGAAATGTCACTGGGTTGATTCTCTCTAGAATTTCATATGGCCTAACATATCTCGGTGCTAATTTGCCCTTAACGCCAAATCGTGTTTGTTCTTTCATTGGAGTCACTTTAATAAACACGTGATCCCCGACTTCATATTCTCGGTCTCTTCTTCGAACATCAGCAAAACTCTTTTGCCGGCTCTGTGCAGTTTTCAAATGTTGTTGGATCAGTTTCACTTTCTCGGTTGTTTCTTGCACAAGTTTCGGTCCTAACAAAGGTTTATCACCTACTTCGGCCCAACATATTGGAGATCGACATTTTTTACCATACAAAGCTTCGTAAGGAGCCATCCCAACGCTTGAATAATAGTTGTTGTTATACACAAATTCTGCCAGAGGAAGGTAAGTCTCCCAATTAGCTTGAAAGTCCAACACACACAATCATAACATGTCCTCTAATGTTTGTATGGTCTGTTCAAATTGGCCATCCGTCTGTGGATGATAAGCACTGCTTAATCTCAGCTCAGTCCCCAAGGCCTGTTGCAAACTCTGCCAAAACCTTAAAGTAAACTTGGGATCTCTGTCAGATATTATGGACACTGGAATTCCATGCAATTTTACAATCTCATTGACATACAAATTAGCCAACTTATATGCATTATACAAAGATTTGACAGGCAGAAAATGGGCAGACTTAGTTAAACAATTAGCAATAACCCAGATAAAATCCATACCTCGGGAGGAGCGAGGCAATCCCACAATGAAGCCCATGGTGATGTATTCCCATTTCCATTTCGGTATTGGAAGCGGCTGTAACAAACTAGCGGGTCGCTAATGTTTAGCTTTAACTTGTTGGCAGTGTAAACATCTAGCCACAAAATCTGCAATACACTTTTTCATTCCCGGCCACCAAAAATTCTGTTTCAAATCGTGATAAATCTTCGTATTTCCCGGATGCATTGCAAATTTTAAGTTGTGAGCTTTAGTCATGATGCGTTTCCTGAGGTCTGAACAGTTCGGCATACAAAGGCGATTTTGAAATTTCAACACATCATTGTCAAGCACAAATCCTGGTTTCGATTTTGATTCAATCTCATCAACAATTTTCCTTAGAAAATCATCTTCGCGTTGTTTCCCTTTAATTTCTTCAATGATTGTAGGCTGAGCAGAAATGGCGGCTAAGATTCTGCCTTGTTCACATAACATAACTTCAATCTCATTATTCTCTAAGTCACATAACAACTCTCTCTGGCTGGTGAGCAAACATGGCAAATTAGCAATGGATTTCTGGCTCAATGCATCAGCAATGGTATTTGCCTTCCCTGGATGATATAGAATTTGTAAATCATAGTTTTTGATCAATTCTAGCCACCTTCTCTGTCTCATGTTCAGTTTTTTTTGGTAAAGAAATATTTGAGGCTTTTATGGTCCATGTACACTTCACAAGTTACTCCGTATAAATAATGGCGCCAAATTTTCAAAGCAAACACTACAGCTGCCAATTCAAGATCATGAGTCGAGTAATTCTTCTCACAAGGATGTAGTTGCCGAGAGGTATATGCAATTACTTTCCCATTCTGCATTAGCACACAACCCAACCCTTTATACAAAGCGTCACTATAAATTTGGAACCCATCAGTGCCATTAGGTAAAGTTAAGATTGGTGCAGTCACTAATAATCTGGTTTTCAACTCTTAAAAAGCTGATTCACGCTAATCATTCTAATCGAACTGTACATTCTTTTGTGTTAATTGTGTCAATGGTATGGCAAGTTTTGAGAAGTCTTTCAAAAATCTTCTGTAATAACCAGCAAGTCCCAGAAAATTTCTAATTTCTGACACGTTGGTTGGTCTTGGCCAGTCAATAATGACTTTAATTTTCTGTGGGTAAGGATGGCAATTTGAACCCGATCCGAGAGGGACCCAATCCCCTGACCTCGATTAAAACGGGGTTTTCTAAAAAATTACTCCCCATAGGACCGGGGATGGTATTGAAAATTAAATCCCTAACAGTTTTTAGGCCGGGGACGGGGATAGGTTCCCAAGACCTGGCCCCGTTAATCCCCAAATTCCTTATATATGTATATATATAGGGTTATTAGTCTCACTGTCTCACTTTTTCTCTCATTTTTTTTCTCTCATAAACTGAAGGTGATCTCTCTCTCTCTCTCTCTCTCTCCATGGTTCTATCGAAGCTGATATATATATATATATATTTTTTTTTCTCTCTCTCTCTCTCTCTACTGGTGGCACTTTGACCTCAAACCCTCCCTTCTCGAATCCACTGATCTCAGCGACTTCGATGTCCTACTCGCCATCCCCGACGACATAGAACAAGAAGAGACCTCTCTCTCTCTCTCTCTCTCGTCCCCTCCTTCTTTGGTTTTCGATTTTGTTTTTCAAATCTGGAAGTTTTGGTCACCACCGGTGCCAAGATCCTAGTTGAGCTCAGACCTGTTATTGATGAAGATAAAGAAAATGATGATTTATTGAGCTCAGATCTGTTTTTGATTTTTTATCTTTTATGTTTTACATTTGAGCTCAGATCTGTTACATCTATTGAATGTATATGTTAAATCTGCTGTATGGTTGTGCTGTTGTTGATGATGATGACAACGAACATATATGATTTGGTGATTGTTGATGAATTCTTGTAGATTTGGAGCTCAGATTTGATTTGATTTTTTTTTTTTTTTTTTTTGGCAAGGGAATTTTCGAGGTCAGGGAAACCTAATCCCCGTTAAGGGGCGGAGGTGGAGATAGATTCCCCGTTGGGGATCGGGGCCAGGGACGGGGGAATTTCCGCCATCGGGGATCGGGGACAGGGAGTGTGATCCTCGGCCCTGCCCCGTTGCCATTCCTATCTATGAGTCTACTGATACACTATCCTTGTTGATCACGTGTCCTAAAAATGCCACACTGTCAAACTAGAATTCACATTTGGATAATTTTGCGTACAATTTCTTTTCTCTCAAGGTTTGTAAAACAATTCATAAATGATTTTTATGTTTTTCCCTGCTTTTGGATTAAATTAGTATATCATCAATAAAGACAACAATGAATTCATCCAGAAATTGTTTGAACACTCTATTCATTAAATCCATGAATACTACAGGTGCATTAGTTACTCTAAAAGGCATTACTAGAAATTCATAGTGCCCATATCTGGTTCGGAAAACGGTTTTCTCTACGTCTTTTGCTTTGACTTTTAACTGGTGATACCCAGATCGAAGGTCAATTTTAGAAAACACTTGTGTTCCCTGCAATTGGTCAAACAAGTCATCTATTCGGGGCAGAAGGTATTTGTTCTTGACCGTTACTTTGTTCAGTTCACGGTAATCTATACATAATCTCAACGACCCATACTTTTTTTTTTACAAACAACACTGGGGCACTCCAAGGTGACGTGCTTGGATGAATGAATTTCTTATCTAAAAGTTCTTGGAGTTGGACCTTCAATTCTTTTAGTTCAATTGTGGACATTTTATATGGAGTTTTAGAAATCGGCTATGTCTCGGGTACAACATCGATGGTGAACTCAATTTCCCTATAAATTAATTCCCTAGGTAAGTCCTTAGGAAACACATTAGGAACGTTACAAACCATGTGAATAGCTTCCATACTAGTACTATCCAAAGACATAGTCAATACATAACACATGTAGCCCCGACCACCTTTCCTCAACAATTTCCTGGCTTTCGTAAATGAAATCAAGTATGGTGGAGGAACTACTTCATTTCCAGTAAAAATAAATTCGGGCATACTAGGTGGTCTTACACAACAGATTTACTTGTACAGTCAATAGTGGCACAGTATTTAGTTAACCAGTCTATGCCCAGAATATAATCAAAATGATCAATGCTTAAGGGCAACAAATCAACATACAGTGTCATACCACCAATCATAATATCACATGCCGGATAAACGTAAGCACATATCATAGAACCCCCAGACGGTGTAGATACAGATAGTAAACAGTTCATAGGTTCTAATGGTCTAGTTAGTTTCCGAGAAAATGCATGTGATACAAATAAATGGGTAGAACTAGAATCTATTAGCACATATGCATTTTGGGCACAGATGGAAATTATACCTGACACCATAGACTCGGTATTCTGTATATCTCCAGGCACTAGTGCGAACACTCTCCCTTGTTTCAACGTTCCATTGTTCATGTTACCCATGGTATTAGTTCTTGCATTTGATCTCGCTGCAGAAACAGACTTGGCTGAACTTGCCGAAGGACGGTTAATCTCATTGGACCTCATCGGGCAATCCCTAACCATGTGGCCAGTCTTGCCACACTGGAAACATGCACTTGATGCACGGTAACATGCACCTTTATGTCTCCTTCCGCAGTCGGGGCAGTTTGGAATAGATCCGTTACTCTGACTAGAGCTATTGGAAGATCTTGTATTTTGCTTCTTTGAAAATGATTGGCCCTTCTTGAAATTGAATCCGGTCCTCTTTCCTTTCCATTCAGTTGTTGGAGTTGTAGTTTGTTTCTTAGCTACTATTATGGGCTTTGCCATCAATGCCCTGTCGAGCACTTCTAGATAAGTAGGCAATTTCAAGACACCTACTGGATCAAATACTTCCAGGTCTAGTCCTTCCTCAAACTTTCGCGCTTTCTTATAGTCGGTGTCCATCATGTGTGGGGCAAAACGAGCTAATTCAGTAAACTTAGCTTCATATTCGGCCACAAACATTCTTCTTTGTTTGAGTTCTTGGAATTCAGAAACTTTTCGGTCTCTAAAGCATTGGGAAAAGTACTTGTTGTAGAATATCTCATTGAATTGTGCCCATGTCATGTCCCCGTTGTTATTTCGAACCAACAGCCACCATCTTCGGGCTTCATTCTTTAGGGTGTAAGTAGCTAAAAGGACTTTCTAAGTTGCAGAGGAAGGGAATATTTCAAATAACTTTTCCATTTCTAGCAACCAGGTTTCTGCCTTCAATGGTTCAATACCACCCAAGAAGGTTGGCGGTTTCATTTTCATAAATTTCTGAGTCAAATTGATGATGTCATTATTGTCCGATTCGGCTAACACCGGCGGAGATGGATGAGGCAAAGGTTGTTGTCTTAGTTGCTGCCTCATTGCTTCAGTTAAGGCCACAAGTATCTGTTCCATTCTGTTCATTCGGGCCTCAAAAGATTCACTTATGTCATTTCCTCTTGCATTCTCCATGTTGTTATAGAGACACCAAGTAATAAGAAACATAGGAATAATCTCATTCATTTATTCCAATTTCATTTGTCCAGATTCAAATTCAATTTTCACATTCATAAAGATTACCACACACTCACAGATATAGATGGAATGTCCTTACTTATTACTAGGATATCCTAAGCTTATATGGGCTCATGTGTGCGGTAAAACACGTGCTCTGATACTACTCTGTCACGACCCAAACCCGCCCCTAGGGGTTTAGTGTCGTAATCGGCCAGTAATCCTTGGATTACCAAAGGCCTCTGAATAGGATAACATAAGATACGGGCTACGGAAGCAAATATACAAAATAAACATCGTCTATTGAGCTGTGCAGACAAATAATTTTAAACTTTATAAACATATCCAAGACATCACATAAGTACAGTAATTATACATTACCCCATGTACAGATAATCAAAAGCAAACTGTTCATTAACAAGAGAAACAAAGTGTTGAATGTTCAAAAGATATAGCCACACAACTTGACTTGGTCCGGAACCTCTTCGGGAGGCGCAAAGGGTGGCTGACAAAATGGAATCCCAGGCCATCAACTCTGGCCCTGATCACGTGCTTGGTCACCTACATACATAATATAAATAGTGAGCGAGAGTCCAGTGAATAATAACAAGGTAAAGGGGTTTTAGCGAATGATGTCCATCACAGAGTTTATATCAGAAATAGGGTCTTATGCATATTCGAATTTTCAAATCAGAAATAGGATCATATACATGTTCATGCTCATAATCATATTCATATTTGGATCTTGCATAAAATCATACGTGGTAGATCCATTAGCTATCATATTAATTTGGTCCTAAGGCTCACATGTACAGTCAGTACCGACAACCATAAAGGTTCATATCTTGCGCGCAAGTAGCTACGGTATTGTTACCCCCAAGCAAGGGCTACGTGAATAGAGGCCTCGGTATTATTACTCTCGGGCAAGGGCCACGTGAATATAAGCCACAGTATTGTTACCCCTGGGTGAGGGCCATGTGCATATTGGCTACGGTATTGTTACCCTCAGGCGAGGGCCACGTGCATATTGGCTACGGTATTGTTACCCTCAGGCGAGGGCCACGTGCATATTGGCCACGGTATTGTTACCCCCGGGCGAGGGCCACGTGAACTAAGGATGCCACAAATACATTTCAAAAAAATGGACATTTATTCATAATTCATAAAATAGCATTTTAGAGAATAGATCGTATCATATCAGTCAGAAAATACTTATAATTAAATATAGCTTTATAGAGTTATTACTCACAATTAACAGATGGCTCCAAATAGACGAGTAGAATAGGTAATTCACCTAACCCGAGGCGCGTGACCTACATTAACACATAACAAATACACATTTGAAACACACATTGGGATATATTTAACTCATTACGTTCCATTTTTAGTGTGTTTCTACATTTTACCCTCATTACTATGTCTTAATCTTGGCTTAGAAATGCCTAGGATGCAATGAGGATACTAAAACGCATTGGATTGGTAAACAATTGGTCAAATTTCTGAAAATAGGGTCCCCGCTCAAGCGTATATTCCCCCGCTCGAGCGGACATGCAATATGTGAGGAGATGCTTGAGAGTAACTTCCCGTGCTCACGCATTCTGCAAATTTTGAAAAGTACTGGTTATGTGATTTTCATGCTCGATGGCCGCTCGAGCATGAGGCTCATGTCTCCGCTCAAGCGCAACTCTCGCCGCTCGAGCGGTCTATAAAAACATGAAACTTCTGGGAGCATGTATTTCACGCTCAAGCGTGCTTTAGGTCGCTCGAGCAGAAATCCAAAAACAAAGGTTTTCGCTCGAGCGTAGAATCTCACGCTCGAACGGAAATGCATAATCTGGAATTTCCAGATTGCACTCCCAAGTTGCAAATTCAAATCCAAAGCTATAATTCACATCCTTTGGGCCCAAAACTTAAGATAACATGTGTAAACTTGTAAAATATGAAGGTGTAAAGATCATTTCATGAAATCAAGGCCCAAAAGTATGTCAATTGTGCAACATTCAACTTGAAATGTAAGAATATGATGTGATCATGTCGTGCATGTGTAATTTGAGCACATAGCTTCCCAAAACATGATCAAATGAAATATTCAACTAAAAAACATTGTGAATTCTCAGTCTACAACCAAAATATGAACATGCATGTGAGGATTCTTATGAAAACAACTTCAAAACTTCACAATATGGACATGCATGTATGATTTGAGTTACAATTCTTTAATCCTAGCCCATTCTCATGTTATTCCACCTCTTTAACTTGAATTCTTACCAAAGCTAACTCAATTACACAACTAAGGGTTAGATTCCTTACCTAGGCTTGTCAAGATGAGAGCTATAAGCTTAATTTTGAGTTCCTAAGTCCAAATCCTTCAATTCTAGTAAATTCTTGCTCAACTCTTCAATCCTCTAGTTGAGATCCATCCTTCCTCTCTCTCTATCTCACGTTGAGTTCATAGATGAGGAAACAAGGGTGTCAAAAATGTGTAGGAGTGATAGAAGTGGCCTTATATAGGCCCACTTAGTGATATTTAATTAATTTGGCTTAAGCTAAGCAAAGTGGCATTAATTAATCTAATTTAATTGTTCCAAATCAAATTTCAATTGAACTTAACATAAAATTCTAAAAATTCTAATTAACACATAAATCAAGTCAATTTCTTAATCGGATGCCGATGAGGCCTTCAATTCACAAACTGAAATGAAAACACGAACAAATCTTTCTATGCTAAACAAATATAAGCACAATATTGCACACACACAAAAGCAATTTAATTCAGAATTTCTCTTAATTATTGATTAAGCTTATTTAACCACAAATTAACATAAATCAGAGGTCGGGGTTATTACAATATTTTTTTTGGTGTCTTCATTGTATTTAATTTTCTATGTTTTCACAAAGTGATATTCTGGTTGGAAAATACAGATAGTAGTAATATGCTATTTGACAAATAGTAGTGATATACTGTTTATTTTCTTTGACAACTAATAGTAATATACTGATGTCATTAACAATTGCAGAATATTAATTTGTGTTACTAGAAAAATTATTGTGGTATTTTATTTTTCTAGTTTTATTAACAAGGAAGATAAAATTATTTGTGTTATAATTTATTTTCTGGTTTTAGTAACTAGAAAATTAATTTGTGTTTTGATTTTTTCTGATTTTTGTAATAAGATATTATGGTTGTTGAAGTAGTACTCAAAATCCGATCGTCACAACGACTCCAGTCCCTATCTAGAACCGTGTTCAAGTTTCGATAAATCATGGAGAAAAATGAAAAATTTAATAGCACTGAGTTTAAGAGATGACAGCAGAAAATGCTGTTATATCTTACAACTCTAAATTTGGCTTGGTTTCTCCATGAAGATGCTCCAGTACTTAGAGAGAATGAAAGTGATCGGCAAGTTGTTGCCGCTTTAGACGCTTGGAAATATTTTGATTTCCTGTGCAGAAACTACATCCTCAATGACCTTCACAACATGTTGTATAATGTTTACAGCCCTCTGAAAACAGTAAAAGAATTACGGGATTCTTTGGAGAAAAAATACAAGACAGAAGATGCCGGTACGAAGAAATTTGTTGTTGGTAAATTTCTAGACTTCGTTATGGTAGACTCCCAACCGGTAATTTCTCAAGTTCAAAATTTTCAAATAATTTTGTATGATATTCATTCTGAAGGTTTGTCTCTTAGCGAGTCTTTCCAAGTCGCTGCTTTAGTGAAAAAGTTACCACCAACTTGGAATTATTTCAAAAATTATTTAAAACATAAACGCAAGGAGAAGACCATGGATGAATTGATTGCAAGACTAAGAATTGAGGAAGATAACCGAAAGGCTGAAAAGAGGAATAGTAAAAATCCCATTGAGTCCAAGGCTAATATGGTTCAACAAGTGCACAAACTACATAATAAAAAGAGGAAGTTGACTGGAGATGGTCCTAAACAAGGCGACAACAATGGCAATAAAAAGTTCAAAGGTAAATGCTATAACTGTGGCAAGGCCGGACATCGAGCGTCTGATTGCCGCCGCCCTAAGAAGGATCGCAGAAGTACAAGCAAGAAGACTACCAATCAAGCCAATGTGACAGAACTTGATTACATCTCTGACGAGGTAAATGACATCAATCTCTCTACTGTGGTGTTTGAGGCTAATTTGGTTAGAAATCCCAAGGAATGGTGGGTTGACACTGGAGCAACTCGTCACATTTGTGCAAATAAGAAGATGTTCACTACCTACAATAAGGCTGCAAATAGAAAACAACTTTTCATGGAAAATTGTTCTACTTCTACTGTGGCTGGACAATGAAAAGTGACCTTGAAGATGACATCAGGGAAGGAACTTACCCTCAACAACGTACTGCATGTACCAGACATCCGAAAGAATTTAGTTTCTGGTTCTTTGTTAAGTGAAAATGGTTTTAGGCTTGTATTTGAGTTTGATAAATTTGTATTAACAAAGAGTGGTATGTATGTTGGTAAGGGACACATGAGTGATGGTCTCTTTAAGTTGAATGTAATGACGGTTGTACCAAAACTTGCTATTAATGAGAATAATACATCTTTTGCTTATATTCTTGAGTCGAATTTATGTTATGGTAGATTAGGACATATAAATTTTGATGCTTTACGTAGATTAATTGGTTTGGATTACATACCAAAGTTTGACATTGATCCGAATCACAAATGTGAGATTTGTGTAAAAGCGAAACTAACTAAGGCTCCATTTAAATTGGTTGAAAGAAAAACCAAATCTCTAGAATTAATTCATATAGATGTATGTGATATTAAATTTGTTCAAACTAGAGGAGGCAAAAAGAATTCATAATATTTATCGATGATTGCACAAGATATTGTTATGTATACTTACTTAGAAGTAAAGATGAAGCCTTAGAAATATTTAAACTTTACAAAACTGAAGTTGAAAATCAACTTGGAAAAACCATTAAAATGGTTAGAAGTGATAGGGGTGGTAAATATGATGTACCTTTAAATGAATTTTGTGCACAACATGGCATTATTCACTAAACTACAGTACCCTATTCTCCACAGCAAAATGGAATTGCTGAAAGGAAGAATAGAACGCTTAAAGAAACGATGAATGCCATGTTACTAAGTTCGGGCTTACCGCAGAACTTGTGGGGGGAAGCAATATTGTCTGCTAATTATGTTCTTAACAGAATACCTCACAAGAAAACCAACAACACTCCTTATGAATTGTGGAAAGGTCGACCGCCTTCCTACAAATACTTAAAAGTGTGGGGGTGTTTGACAAATGTAGAAGTTCCTGTTCCTAAAAAGACTAAGATAGGACCCAAAACAGTGGATTATGTGTTTATTGGTTATACTCAGAATAGTAGTGCATATCGATTTCTGACTTATAAATCAGAAATACCTGATATCAATATGAGCACTATTATAGAGTCAAGGAATGCTATGCTTTTTGAACACATCTTTCCTTACAAGAAAGGATAGGAATTAAGTTCACAGAAAAGAACTTATGATTGTACATAAAGTCAAGAGACTAATGACAATCAAACACAAGAGACTAGTAATGGTCTCGACCGGTAGGATTTAACTGATGATGAACCAAGACGAAGTAAGAGAGCAAGAACATCAAAATCCTTTGGTCCAGATTTTCTGACATACTTATTAGAAAATGAACCTCAAAGCTTTAAGGAAGCAATGACAGGTCCTGAAGCACCTTGGTAGAAAGAGGCTGTTAATAATGAAATTGAATCTATTATACAAAATCATACTTGGGAATTGGTGGATCTTCCACCTGGTTCTAAACCTTTTGGATATAAGTGGATATTCAAGAGAAAAATGAAAGCAGATGGTTCAATAGACAAGTATAAAGCAAGACTTGTGGTAAAAGGTTACAGACAAAAGGAAGGTCTGGACTATTTTGACACATATTCCCATATGACAAGAATAACATCCATTCGCATGCTTATTGCTATTGCAACATTGTATAAATTAGAAATACATCAAATGGACATTAAGACAGCTTTCTTAAACTGTGATCTAAATGAAGAGATCTATATGGAGCAACTCGAAGGGGTTGTAGTGCCAGGGCAAGACAAGAAAGTTTGTCGGCTTGTAAAATCTTTTTATGGATTAAAACAAGCGCCTAAGCAATGGCATGGAAAATTTGATCATGCTATGTTTACTAATGGGTTTAAGATAAATGAATGTGACAAGTGCGTCTATGTTAAAAACACTGACCAAGGATATGTCATAGTTTGTCTTTATGTGGATGACATGCTTATCATTGGAAGTAGTCAAAACATGATCAAATCAACTAAGCAAATGCTGAACAAAAGATTTGATATGAAAGTTATGGGGGTTGCAAATGTAATACTAGGAATGAAAATTACTAAAACATCTGACGGATATGCATTATCTCAATCACATTATATTGAGAAAATTCTTAGTAAATTTATCAAGGATGATATAAATGTAGGTAGAACACCTGTAAATATCAGTCTTTATTTATAAAAAAATAAAGGTGATACGGTGTCTTAGTTAAAACACTCCCAAATCATTGGAAGTCTAATGTACTTAATGAATTGTACTCGTCATAATATAGCTTATGCTGTTAGTAAATTGAGTAGGTACACTAGTAATCTCGGAGAAGACCATTGGAAAGCAATCAGTTGGGTTCTTAGATATCTAAGATTTACCCATGATCATGGTTTGAACTTACTCGATATTCACAGTACTCGAAGGTTATTGTGATGCCAATTGGATATCAGATACTAAAGATTCAAAATCCACTAGTAGATATGTCTTTACTCTAGAAGGCGCTGCTGTTTCTTGGAAATTTACGAAACAAACATGCATTGCATGATCCACAATGGAATTTGAGTTCATTGATTTAGACAAAGCAGGAGAAGAAACAGAATGGCTTCGCCACTTCTTAGAAGACATTCCAATGTGGCCTAAATTTGTGCCAGCTATTTACATTCATTATGATAGTCAATCTGTAATAGGTAGGGCACAAAATCATATATATAATGGTAAGTCACGACATATTCATCGTCGACATAATACCGTAAGGCAATTGCTCTCAAATAAAATAATCTCAATAGATTATATAAAATCTAAAGAGAATATTACGGATCCGTTAACAAAAGGTTTGACAAAAGAGCAAGTGTATAGTTCATCGAAGGGGATGGGATTAAAGCCTATTACATAAGAGTCATTATACTGGTAACAATACTTATATGACTAGAGATTCCAAGAACTAAGTTCAAAGGGACAACTAAGTTATGTGTGGCTCGCCAGAAATTACCAAGGGATTAAAATTCCCTACCCATTCCTGTGGTGAGAGTGATATCTGCAACATGTGTTGTATGTAGGGGTTTAAGGATAAGCTTTGCTTTTAATGATTATTTATATCTTGATTTAGGCATAAAATCAAGACGAGTATAAGAGATACTCACAATAAGAATCACCTATATGAGTGTTGAACTAGGGTCAATTCTATGAGAATGAAGAGGCTAAATTCTCTAGAAACATTCATGAACAACCAGGAGCGTTCAAGGCCAAAATGAACATAACCGTGAGAACTACGATGTGTCAGAAGATATTTCATGTGAAATCTATTGTCTTGGCTTACACAAACTGCTGAACAATTCAAAGCATCGCGTCCATTGGTTAGCTATTAAGTCCGATAGGTTATCATTAGGGAATGTTCAAGGCCGTAAGCTACCTATCCTGATGCAAGATATTTTCGATTTATACTCTTTCGAAAAATTCTGCATATTGTTGTATTTCCGTTGTCATCAAATTCCATTCATGTGGGGGATTGTTAAAAATGATTTTGAAAGTTTTGGGAAAACAGAATTTTTCCTCAACTTTGGTATATTTTTTAGGTGAGACCCATGCGTCGAATTTCGCAGGTCCAAGTGGTAACGCGTTCTATGCCGCGTTGTGATTCACGTGGCATATTTGGTTGCTCAAAATCATTATCGGGTGAATGGAAAATTGAAGCCAAAGAGAACTCCATGGAAATGGTGTTTTTGGTGCAATTTCCTAAAGGTTTGGTTTAAGGCTTGTCCTACATTGATTTGGTGGACAAGTTTTGAGTGGGTTTATAAGGCATGGGATTATAATTTGGGGAGGGCCCCAAGGGGCATCCCAAGTTTGTAGAAGGGAGAGATTATGGGCAAATTAGGCTAGACCCATTGGACCTAAAAATAAACACACGCTGCCACGCGCTGCCTCAGTCGGGTCGGGCTGGGCTTTGGCAAGCTGGGCTGGCGCTGGTGTGAGGTTGGGTTGGACTTGTCCGGCCCAATACCTATCTTTTTGGGCCAAAAACGTTTGAATTTATTTTTTATGTTTTGGAAAAAATAAATTTTGGCAATTTTGAATTCAAATTTTCAGTTGGAAAATTCAAAACTTTGCTTACACCTCTTCAATTTTTCTGTACAGATTTTATCTGTCTGAAACAAATTCAAATCTGTGCAAATTAAACTGAACAGATTTGGTTATCTGTTCAACAGTGCCAAACAAGTTTTTCACCTGTTCAAACAGGTTTGGTACATGTTTAATTCAAAACAAACAGCCACCTTTCCATCTATAAATAAGACAGGTCCTCATTTGGATTACTCACTGAATTTTCGTCCTCAAATTATGCTTTACTATCTTTGCATTTTGCTGCATTATTTTCTTGAGAAAGAGTGTGAACACAAAGTGTGTTCGTTGTGCGAATAAATTGTAATGTTGCATTTATTCGTTGTAATGTTGCATAAATTGTAGTGTGTTTGTCCGCAAATCTGAAAGCACTGTGGAGAAGATGAATCTGTCTTAAGGACACAATGTTAAACACTGGACTTGATCAAAAGTATGTTCAAGAAGTTAATCAAGTAAGTTGTTAATTTATTTTCTGTTTTATTATTATTTATTTAAATCATATTTTGATTTTATTTTTCGTAACAAAATAAAAATCTGTTTTCATTTATTTATTATTATTTATTGGTTTGATTTTTATAATCAAACAATCTCTCTTCTTTCCTTTATTTCTTCTGTGTTCTGTTTGTTGTTAAGTACGCAAACTGAATTGATTTATTTAAATACAGTGAAGATTGTCCAACATTTCTAACATTGCGTCGGAGTCAGCTTTTAGTATGGGGGGTGTATTCTTGACCTATTTTGTAGTTCACTTTCATCTTCTATGGTTGAAGCTCTTGTATGTACTCAAAATTGACTTCGAAGCAACCTTTCAATTTCTCTTCGAAAGCCGATGGATGACGTGGAGGAATTTGAGCAATATGACTTGGGTAATATGAGAATTTATTTATCTTCATTTTTATTTGTATTGTTCATTTTCTAATATAAGTTTTATTGATCTTCTCTTGTTGATTCTTAATTAGGTACTTTGGAGTCAAGCTCATCTTCAAGTTCAACCTATAATGTTGATGCTAATACTATGATTGAACTCTAATCCATTTGTTCATTGGTAATTTTTTCATATACTCAACACATTTTCTTACTATATTGAGATGCAATATATAGACATTTGTTTATTTTTTCATTACTTTATTCTTTTACACTTTTTTTGTCAAAGGAATTATGAATATTTAAGATTAAATTTTTTATTTTTCAGTTTGTTTTTGTGCAGGGTTCCTCAACTAAATGCATGGAATTGAAATTTTTGGAACTTGGATGTGATTCATGATGATGGAGTTTTGAGATATTGTGTTGCAAATGTTTTTATTTTATTTGACAACAATTTTATTTTATTTTTTTTCTTGCATTTTGGATGAATGTAATAGTTAATGAAGTTTGTTTGACAAAAATTTTATTTTGTTTTATTTTTTTCATTTTATTATTACATTTTGGATGAATTTAATAGTTAATGAAGAATTACTTTTAGGTAAGCTTAGGATTTTGAATGATTTTATTTTAATTTTGTATTATTGGATAGTAGTAGTAAATGGAGAATGTTGAGAAAGTAGTTGGAGAATAAGATTGATGATTTACCTTAGGATTGTAAATGATTTTACTTTAATTGTATTGTTAGATAGTAGATTAATTTTGAATGATTTTAGGATTTTAAATGATTTGTTTATGTTAGGAATTGATTTTGTTGCGTTTTTAATTTTATAAGTTTTAATTTATTAATTATTAATGTTAAAGCATTTTAGAAAATTGGAAGAAAATGACCAAAAATAAATATTTACAAAATGGGAAAAAAATTCAAAAATTAATTTTTGAAGGGCAAAATTCAAACCGCAAACCACCTGTAACCACTTGCACATCTACAAATTCTATCCGCACAAACTACAAATCGCACTACGGGCGGTTGCGGTTTGACTTTTCCCCAAACCGCATAAGTGCGGGCGGGTCAAAACCGATGTTAATATAATATGTAATGTATTAATGTATGTATACAGCTAGCTCAGATAGATAGGATTCTTTAGATAGGATTCCTTTTCTTTTTCTTTTCTTTTTCTTGCTTTCGGTCACCCGTCTTCTTTCGGCCTCCTTTACATTATTATATTACATTGTATCATAATGCTGTTTGTAACACAGCTCCTATATAATGGAGCCTCTATTTGGTTTCTGATATATATTGAATCACAGAGTTTGTTCTCTCTCAATATCCCTCTCTCAACTTGTTTTACATGGCATCAGAGCCTCACATATATAGCTCAATAACCAGAAAAAATCACATTTTTTGGTAGTTATCTCTGCTTCATCACTGATTAGATTATTTTTTTCTCAAAAATTTTCGCACTGCCTACTCCCGTGCTCAGAATCTTCTCACGCTTCCAACGCCACCAACGGCATCCTCAGATCCTCTCTAATGCACCCTCACGCGTCATCTTTGTCGCTGGCACGTCACCTGCTTCCGCCTTCAACATTCCATGCGCTCCATGCGTCCACCAGTCGCTTGAGCCATCTCTCTCCGCATCTCACGCATTACACGCGTCCGCAGGCCGCTTCAGCCATCCGTTTGAGCCGTCTCTCCCGCACGCGTCACTCCCCCGCGCCGCACACGCCTTGCGCCGTTTTGCCTTCGGCTCGCGCCACTTGCACACGCCTTTGCCTTAGGCTCTAGTCGGTTCAGCTCAAACCGGCTTAGCACCTTTTCCAGTCCGGTTCAACCCTATTTTTGGACTTTTCTGGTCGGTTCAGACCGGTTCCTTACTAATTTGGACCTTCTGCATTCCGTGGTGCCCTCGGTTTTTTTCAGATTCTCCCTCGATCGTACTATTTTTCCCTCATGGATTGCCCAGACTCCTCTAACCACCCTATTTCCATTGTTCTTGACGGGACTAACTATGTCTTATGGGCACAAGCCATGTTTGGGTTCTTCAAAGGAAAGAAACTTTGGCGAATCATCACTGGGGATGTGTGCAAACCCATCCCAGTAACCACATAATCCGCTGCCACCGCGGAATCCACTGCTAAATATGTCCATTGTCTGGAGGATTGAGATAGTAAAAACTATCAGATCATCACTTGGCTTCGCAATACTTCTATTACATCTATCAGCCTTTAGTTTGGTTGGTTCTAACTTGACTCTGCTTCCTCTACCGCCAAGGCCATCTGGGATTTTTTACAAGAACGCTATCAGACTACTGGCCTTGCTCACCAATATCAGCTTCTGAGTCATCTTCACCGTATGCGCCAAGATACAACTCACACCATTAATGATTTCCTCTCCCAAATGTATTATGTTTGGGATCAACTCGCTCTTTCTGAACCTCCATGGCCTCATACTGAGGATGCTGCCTTGTTTACTACTTACCGTGACCAACAGCGCTTGGTTCAGTTTCTCATGGCTCTCACTCCCTGTTTTGAGCCAGTACGCGCATCTCTCCTTCATCGCACTCTTTTACCCACTCTTGAGCAAGCAATTTCTAAACTACTGTCAAAGGAAACCAGGTTTGGTACTTTCCATCTGCACCCTGTGGACTCTGTTCTTGCTATTCCCCACATTCGGAGTTCTTCTTCCCCACCTTCCCCATAGAGGTCAACTGCCTGCAACTACTATCACAACCGCAGTCTTCCGTCTACTCATCTTCTGGTTAATTGTCCAGTTCGTCTTTGTTGGTTTTGCAACAAGACTAGCCCTGGTCATCTCTAGCAAGAATGCTTCCGCAATCTCGCCCGTGCCTCTCGTAATGGTCCTTTTACTGGGAATTTTTCTTGTAGCAACTCTCACCGCTTAGACTTTGCCGCTAACTGCTAACGCCGCCGCCTCAAGATTTACCTTCCTCTGTCCCTATAGACCTTTCCACTCCAGTCTTCTCTTAAACAGATGTCGAAGCCATGTTTCAACATATTTGGCAGAATTCCAGTACTCCTCCATCTACTGCTTTGTCTGTCACCGCAGGTAACACTTCCTGGTACTTTGACTCCACTTGTTGTAATCACATGACCTTTGACCCTACTATTTTTACTCCTCTCTCTTTTACTTCTCATGTTCCTTCTATCCATACTGCTGATGGGTCTCTTCTGTCTGTAAATCATGTTGGTTCTATTTCCACCTCTCACTTTTCTTTGTCCCATGTCTATCTTATGCCTGCTCTTACTTTAAATCTTATCTCCATTAGTCAATTATGTGAGCATGGTCTAACTGTTACCTTTTCCCATACTGATTGTTTAGTGCAGGACCCTCAGACGGGGCAAACTCTTGGGATAAGCCGTTGTAGACGTCCTCGAACATCCCGGGAGGGAATCCCGTTTTGTTCATTGGGCTTACTACAGTTCAGGACTCAATGTCACGGTCTTGTATCTAATCTCGCAGAGTGCAATTGCAAGACCGATGAATCATCAAAGAGTCCAAATCCGGTAAATCATTTTTGAAAATAGATTTTTTTGAAAGAAATGTCAAACATGGACTGCTTTGCCAGATACAGAGTCGCCACCTAAATATTTTGTTTTGGGGGAATTTAGGAAACCCTGACTCGTTGCCTAAGGCCACGTGTCCGTCATCACCAAAGTTGCCTCGGCTCGGGAACTTGGGTACGATTGGGGAAGGTCACTTCGTGAGCACCCCTGCTCGCCCGATCAAAGATCGGCCTCTACTAACCATGATATCAAGTTTTGAAAACATTATTTGTTCTTATTCCGGTTTATTACCCTAGAATTACTATGTGATGCGCGCAGTATACAAGTATAGACTGGATCGCCTGAATTGGAACAAAACATCTCATGTTTGTTTTTGAAAGCGGTTTGCTACTCGTAAGTAGGCTAAAATGTGGATTTGCCACCCTCAGGTGGGCTTAGAAAACATGGTGATTTTTCACTATCTAGTGGGCTTAAAACTCGCAGTCGATGAATTGTTCCAATCCAAATAACCCAACCTTCACCCACAGGCATTCAGGCAGTTATATTACGTAAGCAGTTAGCCTCATGGCAAGCATGCTATCATGGCAGTCACTCACACACATGCAAGGATGCTGAAGCATAAAAGCTTACCTAGTACTCCGAGCCAAAACAAAAGCTAATTAGCAATCAAATGCATGATCCTAACTATGCTGAAGTGCCTAATGCAACACATACAAGAATGCAACTAAGATAGGCTTGGCTATTCTAAACATGGCATATGAAATGCAACAGATAACATGTATTCGACTCGGAATTGAAATACAATGCAGTTAGTATGATGCGCCGAGCCCAGTGCATGCAAGACAGATGAATAGATGCAAACATGCGAGCATAATTATGCTAATTGAAACATGCCCTAATCTAATCATCATAAGCTGATAAATAAAATGGAGAAAGACGTGGGGTTGGAAGACATACATCACGCACACGCACACTTATTACAATTGTGCCCTCGTTCGGAGGGTCCGAATAAATAATACAGTCCGAATAAATAATTAAATATTACAAAACCCTAATTAATTAACAAATTAACTAGGAAAGCAAATAAATTAGCGTACAAGCTATAAAATGGACTGCCTCAGCTCTTGTTCCGAATGATGAAAGATGCATGCGTGCCCAGGTCGCTTTGTCGGAAAATTCCTTGCAATGCCTCGATTTGCCTCTGTTTGCAATTAATCTCGGAATGCTGTGCAAAGCTCTAGAAGGCTGTTGATTTCTAGTTTGCTGCAACAGAGAGCAAGAAAGGGGCATGGCAAAGTATTTTCACATATGTATGCACACCTCGATCCTCGTACCACCAATCATGCATCTTGATGCATAATGGCCGAGGAGTCGAATTGCACGACTCGATGTGAAATGAATGCACATGACAACACAACAAGGCCTAGACTCTATCATGGATAATCCGGAGTGTCGGCGACCGGGAATTGAGGCACATTCCGTCACTTCGGGTACGAAACGTCCCTCGTTTCCCGTGTTCGGACTAAACCCTACTCCAAACACAAAGCAATGAGATGGCGTACACAATGCGACTAACATACAACCTAGCATACGCAATGTATTGGGCTAAAATGGCATACACAATGCACGTGACATAACATGGCATACACAATGCACTTACGAAGACTATCATGTAAGGCCCCGGTGTCCCACATCGGGAATGGAGGGGGAGTTACTGGGCTATAAAAGTAAAAACCGGGACCCTTATACAGCATCGAGGCCTTTTCCCAAGTGGTGAAATCCCTATTAGAACTCCGCGGTTAAGCGTGCTTAGCCTGGAGTAGTTCTAGGATGGGTGACCCCCTGGGAAGGACAAATCCGTGCGGGTGTGGCCCAAAGCGGACAATATCGATGGCGTGTAAGGGGTCGGGGCGTTACATATCATGCGCACATGAACTAAATGGCATATACAAATGCAAGATGGACTTACACCAATATGAGTGGACCTCAGCCACACTCACATCAGTGGCCATGTGATGAAAATAAGACAACCGAAATACATGCAAACATGCATGAATGCAATGGACCGATCCTAAGGCACAACATGCAACTCTAACTAAGCATGACAAAGGATGAAATATGGCATACAAGCATACATTTTCCAACTCTGAAACATGATGCACAATGGTCCCGAATCATGCAAACACTTTACACAATGCATGCTAGATGGCCCGGATACCGAAACTAGTGAAGTGCGTTACACTAGAGGTACACAAAGCAATGCACGAATGGTAATACCAACCCCAAACAGACCCTAGGCAGGTCTGAAACAGTGGGAAAATGGCCCAAAATGATGGTTCAAAGTGCATGGAAATGAAGCTCATTCAATGGTCCGAAAACAAGGCATTCATGCACAACTCTTAAGCACACTTAAAGAGAAGAAAACATGAGGATATGGCATTCACATAGGCTCTGCAATATGATGCAAAATGACCCCAAAGCATGAAAACACCTCAGTATATGCATGCAATAGATCTCAAATCTCAAAGCTAGGCAAGTGTATTGAACTACAAGCATGCAAAACAAGCATCATTCGACCATGAGACCCAAAAACAGAGCTAGGGCAGTCCAAAATATGCACAAAAGCAGTTTAAGGCAAGGTCAAAAAGTGCTAAAATCAAGGGTCAACAAAGCATGCAAAATAAGCTAGTGAACCATGATTTGCACTACAACTATATGAAGCACATGAGAGCTCACTAAACCAGCCAAAAAAAGAAGTATGCCATGCCAAATAATACCCAAAAACCCACTGAAACTCAGTCAATGCATGCAAGAATGATGTGGTCCCTTTGAAAGGCCAATAAGAGGGTTGTTCTACACATGCAAGATAGACATACAAAATGGCAAAACCACCTCTGGAAAGAGGTTATGAGGGCCCTAAAACTCACTGAAAATGGCCTGAAATTAGTCTAGGAAGCATGCAAGTGAATGCCCCTTTGAAAGGCCTTGAAGAAGATTACTCTACACATTCAAGATGGACACTTAACATGGCCAAACCACCTCTGGAAAGAGGTCATGCAGGTCACAAAACTCATCAAAAATGGTCTGGATCATGGCTTTGAAACATGAAAATAGGGGCTCCTTTATAAGGCCAACAAAGCTAGTAAAGAGAACAAGGGGTGAGAGGGTCACCCCTCTCTGATTTTGAAGCTCAAAGACACATGGTAGCCACTGAAAATCCATTGGATTTCAGTGGCTAAAAGGCCAAACCAAGGCCAACACAAATGCTCTAATGCATAGCTCAAAACATGAGGAAATGAAGCATGCAAGGGGGTAGATGACCCCCAACAGAAAATGATCTTAAACAAACATGTTTATAAGATAAAAACAAGACTTTTTTTAGTTTACGACAAAGCCTAAATATGCTTGCAAATAGAGCTAAGAGATGAAGCAAAATGAGGACAAAAATAGGAAAAGAAGTGTTACCCTTGTAGAGAAGAGAACCAACATCTTCTGGACCAATGTAGCAAGCTTTAAACCTTTGAAAAATAGCTCCAAGGTGCTTAGAGTGATAGTGGAGGTGTTGTGCTTGGAGGTGTAGGGCAATGGGGCGAAGAACTTTAACCTTTGAAGCTAAATGAGAGAGATACAAAGAGATATGTATGGATGAGCCTTAAACAAAATTCTCAACCCTAGCAATGGAAGAGGTCCTCTTCCTTTATAGAGGAGAGGGGCTAAAGCTTCTCAAAGAAGCTTAAAAGCTAGCTTAAACATCCGCCATACACGTGTATAGATGATGCATTCTGAGGCTTCTAGCTGGCACAGCTGGCTTCAGCTCAATGAGACAAAAAAGCAGAAGGCTGGACGACCAGTTAAGGTGGTTGGTCGGCCACTTCCCCTGGTCGGCGCCGACCAGGGGTCAAAAGGTTCAAGCAAAAAAGGTGGTCGGCCATCCCAGATTGGTGGTCTCCCAAGTGAATGCAGCTCAGTGGTGGTATGGGAGATCCGAAATTGTGGCTCAAAAGTGAGGGAGACCAAGGAGTCAAAAGGGTCAAACAAAAAAGGTGGTCGGCCTACCAAGATTGGTGGTCTCCCAGGTGAATGCAACTCAGTGGTGGTATGGGAGACTCGAAATTGTGGCCTAAAAGTGAGGGAGACCACCTACCTGCCAAGAAAAACTGGCCGACCGGGGAAAGGTGGTCTCCAAGAAGAAAAGGTGGTCTCCTACCCTACTACCACCTTCCTAACAATGAAACTAGGGTCCATGCCAAAAAAGAACCCACACCGATGCAAAACGAGGGTTCGGGGGCCAAAAAGCGCAGCCGGGGGCCCCGAAAACTGACTATTAAGCACCGGAGGTGGCGTATGACCACAAAGGTGGTCTCTCGGGCCACAGTGTCCCTCTAGAGAGAGGAAACAAGGTGTGTGCCAAAAACCGGAGCGAATGGAGAAAGTTAAGCGGTCCCGAACCGAGGCGCATGGCCGACGGCTCCGAAAATCGGAAACTGGTCTCCAAACGGGAACAGTGGTCTACGACCACGAAAAGTATCCTACGGTCACTCAAAGATGGTCTACAATACCTCTCTCTCCCTTCGGGAAGAGAAAACAGAGAAAACAGGACCTGGTTCGCAAATCGAGGCAAAGCACAAAAGAGTCCCGAAGTTCGGAGGCAAGGCTCCCAGTCGAGACTCCGTAACCTCAGAACGAGCACAATATGCAACATCACCGAGCGCTCAGTTGGTGACGTCTGAGTCTTAAGGTCGGTCAAAAATGGGGTGTCTACAGTCGTAAGCATGGATGTCTCTACGAACTCATCCATCTTCATGTTCCAGATTCCTCTCAGATCACAGCTGCTACCACTGCTACCACTGCTCCTGCTTTATCTCTTTTTTAGCTTTGGCACTGTCATTTAGGCCATCTTTCTGTTGGTCATTTAAAATCTTTAATTTCTAGTGGTCATTTAGGTCTTGTAAGTTCTGATGCTTTAGATTGTGTGTCCTGTCAACTTGCCAAACAACCTGCTTTGTCGTTTAATAAAAGTGACTCTGTTTCTCTTGCACCATTTGATCTCATCCATTCTGATATTTGGGGACTCTCTCCTACTCCTACTATGGGAGGCGCCCACTATTTTTTTGTTTTTATAGATGATTTTTTCCGTTTTACATGGTTGTTTCTTATGAAAAATTGCTCTGAACTCAAACAACTTTATTACAATTTTGCTGCAATGGTTAAAACACAATTTTGTTGCAATGGTTAAAACACAATTTTCTAAAACTATTAAGCTTTTTCGCTCCAACAATGCCATGGAATATAAAGATTTTGACTTTCTTTCCTTCCTTCAGAGTCATGGTACTCAACCTCATCGTTCTTGTCCCGGTACGTCTCAACAAAATGGACGTGTTGAACGGAAACATCGGCATATTCTTAACACTACTCGCGCTCTACTTCTGTCTTCCTCTTGTCCGAAACATTTTTGGGGAGAAGCCGCTCTCACTGCTGCTTACAGTATCAATTATATCCCTACACCTGTCATTCATAATCACACTCCTTATGAGCGTCTGCATGGCACCCGTCCCCCTTACACCAACCTTAGGGTCTTTGGATTTGCCGGTTTTGTTCTTCTCCAACCTCATGAACGTACCAAACTTGAACTACGTTCCCACTTTTGTTGCTTCTTAGGGTATGGTATTGAACATAAGGGGTATCGTTGTTGGGATCCTCTCTCCCAGCGACTCCGTATCTCTCGTCATGTGGTCTTTTGGGAACACAAAATGTTTTCCTCTCTCTCTCTCTCTCTCTCTCTCTCTCTCTCTCTTCCGTTTGTCCGTTCCTTCACCTTATCTGTTTTTTACTAACCCTTCCATAGATCTGTTTTCTGATGCGCTTACTCCACCGCCCCTACCAGCCTCTCTCGAGTTTTCTGATGAGTTTGCTCTACCGCCCCTGCCAGCCTCTCTCGAGATTGCCTTGCCTACTGGTCTGTTCTATGCACCTGCTCGCTCTGATGGTCCTGCTCTTGCTCCTTCGGGATCCTCCCCTATTAGTGAGTCTCTTCCTCTGGCTCCTCCTTCCTCTGCTCGACCACACCGGGTAACCCAACCTTCTACTTGTCTTCGTGACTTTATTGTTAGTTCTACTGCTTTTTCTACTTATGACCCGACCTCCTATTGTGAGGCTCGCTCTAATCCTCTTTGGCAGCATACTATGACTGATGAATTGCAGGCTTTAGACAAAACTCATACTTGGGACATTATTGATCTTCCTCCTGGCAAGACTGCCATTGGCTGCAAATGGGTATACAAAATCAAAACTTGTTCTGATGGATCTATTGAGCGCTATAAAGCCCACTTTGTTGCCAAAGGCTTCAACCAAGAATATGGTATTGACTATGAGGAGGCCTTTGCTCCTGTTGCTTGTCTCACCTCTGTTCGAAGCTTGATTGTTGTTGCTACCACCCGGCAATGGGATCTTTATCAACTGGATGTAAAAAAATGCTTTCCTTAATGGTGTTCTTCTCGAGGAGGTCTACATGCAACCTCCCCCTGGGTCTACTTATCCACTTCATAAAGTCTGCAAACTTCAGCGTGCTTTATATGGTCTAAAACAAGCTCCACACGCTTGGTTTGCCAAGTTCAGCTCTACTATTCATGAATGTGGTTTCACCTCCAGCTTTTATGATACTGCTCTTTTTATCCGGAAAACAGCTTAAGGGCCACCCTGCTTCTGCTTTATATGGATGACATGATTATCACCGGTGATGATATCGATGGTATTCTTCACTTGAAACAGTTTCTTAGCCATCATTTCGAGATGAAAGACCTTGGTCCTCTCAGCTATTTCTGGGTCTTGAAATCTTCCATGATTCCACGGGTTCTTTTGTCTCTCAAGCTAATCATACCTCTGATCTTCTCACATGTGCTGGTCTTACAGATTGCAAGACTTCCTCCACTCCCCTGGAGCCTCAGAGTCGTCTTACACCTCTTGATGGCACTCTTCTCTCTGATGCTACCCTATATCGTCAGCTGGTTAGCAGTCTTGTCTATCTTACTGTTACCCGTCCTAATATTGCCTATGCTGTTCATATTGTTAGCCAGTTTATGTCGGCTCCTCGTACCCCTCATTATGCTGCATTGGTTCGTATCCTTCGATATCTCAAAGGCACCCTGTTTCATGGTCTTCATTATTCTGCCCGCTCATCTCTCCAACTTCGTGCTTTTTCCGATGCCAAGTGGGCTGGGGATCCTACTGACCGCCGCTTTACTACCGGGTTCTGTTTTTTCTTGGCTGATTCTCTTATTTCTTGGCGCAGCAAGAAACAATCTCTTACTGCCAGTTCCAGTACCGAGGCCGAATACCATGCTCTTACTGATACTACTCAGGAGCTTCTCTAGCTTCGTTGGCTTCTTGCTGACATGGGTGTTTCCCCCTCTGGCGCTACTGTCCTCTTTTGTGACAATCAAAGTGTTCTTCAAATTGCTTACAATGATGTTTTTCATGATCGCACCAAGCACATTGAGATTGACTGCCATTTTATTCGTCAACACGTCACTCGTGGTACTGTCCATCTTCATCCAATCTCTTTTGCTGATCAACCTGCTGATATCTTCACCAAAGCTCATTCTCCTGGCCGCTTCGTTGACCTTGTCTCCAAACTCAAGTTGGTTGATGTTTGTCCCCCTTGAGTTTGAAGGGGGCTGTTAATATAATATGTAATGTATTAATGTATGTATACAGCTAGCTCAGATAGATAGGATTCTTTAGATAGGATTCCTTTTCTTTTTCTTTTCTTTTTCCTGCTTTCGGTCGTCCGTCTTCTTTCGGCCTCCTTTTCATTATTATATTACATTGTATCATAATGCTGTTTGTAACACAGCTTCTATATAATGGAGCCTCTATTTGGTTTCTGATATATATTGAATCACAGAGTTTGTTCTCTCTCAATATCCCTCGCTCAACTTCTTTTACAGCATAATGAGGGGTACGAGGAGCCGACATAAACTAGTTGACAATAAGAATGCCATAGGCAATATCAGGATGAGTAACAGTGAGATAGACAAGACTGCCAACTAGCTGACGATATGGGGTAGCATCAGAGAGAAGAGTGCCATCAAGAGGTGTAAGACGACTCTGAGGGTCCAGGGGAGTGGAGGCAGTTTTGCAATCCGTAAGACCAGCACA
The DNA here is from genome assembly GCA_025200525.1 of Camellia lanceoleosa. NCBI lineage: Eukaryota > Viridiplantae > Streptophyta > Magnoliopsida > Ericales > Theaceae > Camellia > Camellia lanceoleosa. Next base: position 166,422,685 of record CM045758.1, on the reverse strand, counting down.
TGTGAGAAGATGAGAGGTATACTTAACTTGAGAGAGAAAAGAACCCGTGGAATCATGGAAGATTTCAAGACCCAAGAAATAGCTGAGAGGACCAAGGTCTTTCATCTCGAAATGATGGCTAAGAAACTGTTTCAGGCGAAGAATACCATCGATATAATCACAGGTGATAATCATGTCATCAACATAAAGCAGAAGTAGGGTGGTCCCTTGAGCTGTTTTACGGATAAAAAGAACGGTATCATAAGAGCTGAAGGTGAAACCACATTCATGAATAGTAGAGCTGAACTTGGCAAACCAAGCGCGTGGAGCTTGTTATAGACCATATAAAGCACGCTAAAGTTTGCAGACTTTATGAGGTGGATAAGTAGACCCAGGAGGAGGTTGCATGTAGACCTCCTCGAGAAGAACACCATTAAGGAAAGCATTTTTTTACGTCCAGTTGATAAAGATCCCATTGTCGAGTGGTAGCAACAGCAATCAAGCTGCGAACAGAGGTGAGACGAGCAACAGGAGCAAAGGTCTCCTTATAGTCAATACCATATTCTTGGTTGAAGCCTTTGGCAACAAGGCGAGCTTTGTAGCGCTCAATAGATCCATCAGAACAAGTCTTGATTTTGTATATCCATTTGCAGCCAATGGCAGTCTTGCCAGGAGGAAGATCAACAATGTCCCAAGTATGAGTTTTGTCTAAAGCCTACAATTCATCAGTCATAGCATGCTGCCAAAGAGGATTAAAGTGAGCCTCACGATAGGAGGTCGGTTCATAAGTAGAAAAAGCAGTAGAACCAACAATAAAGTCACGAAGACGAGTAAAAGGTTGGGTTACCCGGTGTGGTCGAGTAGAGGAAGGAGGAGCCAGAGGAAGTGACTCACCAGGGGGGAAGGATCTCGAAGGAGCAAGAGCAGAACCATCAGAGTGAGCAGGTGCATGGGACAGACCAATAGGCAAGGCAGTCTTGAGAGAGGCTGGCAGGGGCGGTGGAGCAAGCTCATCAGAAAACTCGAGAGAGGCTTGTAGGAGCGGTGGAGTAAGCGCATTAGAAAACAGATCTGTGGAAGGGTTAGTAAAAAACAGAAAGGGTGAGGAAACGGACAAACGGAAGAGAGAGAGAAAGGAAAACATTTTGTGTTCCCAAAAGACCACATGACGAGAGATACGGAGTCGCTGGGAGAGAGGATCCCAACAACGATACCCCTTATGTTCAATACCATACCCCAAGAAGCAACAAAGGTGGGAACGTAGTTCAAGTTTAGTACGTTCATGAGGTTGGAGAAGAACAAAACCAGCAGATCCAAAGACCCTAAGGTTGGTGTAAGGGGGACAGGTGCCATGTAGACGCTCATAAGGAGTGTTATTATGAATGATAGGTGTAGGGATACAATTGATACTGTAAGTAGCAGTGAGAGCGGCCTCTCTCCAAAAATGTTCCGGACAAGAGGAAGACAGAAGGAAAGCGTGAGTAGTGTCGAGAATATGCCGATGTTTCCGTTCAGCACGTCCATTTTGTTGAGACGTACCGGGACAGGAACGATGAGGTTAAGTACCATGACTCTGAAGGAAGGAAAGAAAGTCAAAATCTTTATATTCCATGGCATTGTCGGAGCGAAAAAGCTTAATAGTTTTAGAAAATTGTATTTTAACCATTGCAGCAAAATTGTAATAAAGTTGTTTGAGCTCAGAGCGATTTTTCATAAGAAACAACCATGTAAAATGGGAAAAATCATTTATAAAAACAACAAAATAACGGGCGCCTCCCATAATAGGAGTAGGAGAGTGTCCCCAAATATCAAAATGGATGAGATCAAATGGTGCAAGAGAAACAGAGTCACTTTTATTAAACGACAAAGCAGGTTGTTTGGCAAGTTGACAGGACACACAATCTAAAGCATCAGAACTTATAGGACCTAAATGACCACTAGAAATTAAAGATTTTAAACGACCAACAAAAAGATGGCCTAAACGACAGTGCTAAAGCTGAAAAGGAGATAAAGGAGAAGTAGTGGTAGCAGTGGTAGAAACTATGATCTGAAAGGAATCTGGAACATGAAGATGGATGAGTTCGTAGAGACATCCATGCTTACGGCCTATCCCAAGAGTTTGCCCCGTCCGAGGGTCCTACACAAAACAACCAATATGGAAAAAGGTAACAGTTAGACCATACTCACATAATTGACTAATGGAGATAAGATTTAAAGTAAGAGCAGGCATAAGATAGACATGGGATAAAGAAAAGTGAGAGGTGGAAACAGAACCAACATGATTTACAGACAGAAGAGACCCATCAATAGTATGGATAGAAGGAACATGAGAAGTAGAAGAGAGATGAGTAAAAATAATAAGGTCAAAGGTCATGTGATTACAACAAGCGGAGTCAAAGTACCAGGAAGTGTTACCTGCGGTGACAGACAAAACAGTAGATGGAGGAGTACCGGAATTCTGCCAAACATATTGAAACATGGCTTCGACGTCTGTTTGAGAGAAGACTGGAGTGGAAGGGTCTGTAGGGACAGAGGAAGGTAAATCCTCTGAGGCAGTAGCAGCTGTGCGTTGAGCAGGTAGTGGTTTAAATGGAGTCCCAGAACGGTGAGAGTTGCTGTGGGAAAAATTCCCGCTGGAAGGACCATTGCGAGAGGCACGGGCGAGATTGCAGAAGCAATCTTGCTGGAGATGACTAGGGCCAGTCTTGTTGCAAAACCGACAAAGACGAACTGGACAATTAACCAGAAGATGAGTAGACGGAAGACTGTGGTTGTGACAATAGTTGCAGGTAGTTGACCTCTGTGGGGAAGGTGGGGAAGGAGAACTCCGAATCTGGGGAGTAGCAAGAACAGAGTCCACAGAGTGCAGATAGAGAGTACCAAACCTGGTTTCCTCTGACAGTAGTTCAGAAATTGCTTGCTCAAGAGTGGGTAAAAGAGTGCGATGAAGGAGAGATGCGCGTACTAGCTCAAAACGGGGAGTGAGAGCCATGAGAAACTGAACCAAGCGCTGTTGGTCACGGTAAGTAGTAAACAAGGCAGCATCCTCAGTATGAGGCCATGGAGGTTCAGAAAGAGTGAGCTGATCCCAAACATAATACATTTGGGAGAAGAAATCATTAATGGTTTGAGTTGTATCTTGGCGCATACGGTGAAGATGAAGCAAGGCCAATAGTCCGATAAGCGTTCTTGTAAAAATCCCAGATGGCGAGAAAGAAAGCAGTCAAGTTGGAACCGACCAAACTGAAGGCTGATAGATGTAATAGAAGTATTGCGAAGCTAAGTGATGATCTGATAATCCTCCAGACGATCGACATATTTGGTAGTGGATTCCGTGGTGGCAGCGGATTCCGTGGTTGCAGGGATGGGTTTGCACACATCCCCAGTGATGATTCACCAAAGTTTCTTTCCTTTGAGGAACCTAGACATGGCTTGTGCCCATAAGACATAGTTAGTCCCGTCAAGAACAACGGAAATAGGGTGGTTAGAGGAGTCCGGGCGATCCATGAGGGAAAAACAGTATGATCGAGGGAGAATCTGAAAAAAGTCCGAGAGGGGCCAGGAATGCGTAGAGTCCAAAATAAGTAAGAACCGGTTGAAACAGCCAGAAAAAGTCAAAAATAGGGTTGAACCGGATCGAAAAGTCTGAGCCTAAGGCAATCGCAGGTTGTTACGGAGCCAAAGGCAAACGGCAGGCGTGTCGGCGGCGCAACGGTGAGTGCGAGAGACGGCTCAACGGATGGTCTGGCGACTGCGGCAGAGCCGTGAAGAGAGATGGCTCAAGCGTGGCCGTGGATGCAGGCGCGTGGGATGTTGAAGGCGGAAAGGTGGCGCCGGCAAGAGGCGTGTGAGGGTAGTTAGAGGATCTGAGAATGCCGTTGGCGGCGTTGGAAGCGTGAGAAGATTCTGAGCACTGGAGTAGGCAATCCAAAAAATTTTGAGAAAAAAAAAATCTGATCAATGATGAAGCAGAGATAACTACCAGAAAATGTCATTGTTTCTGGTTAATGAGCTATATATGTGAGGCTCTGATACCATGTAAAACAAGTTGAGAGAGGGATATTGAGAGAGAACAAACTCTGTTATTCAATATATATCAGAAACCAAATAGAGGCTCCATTATATAGGAGCTGTGTTACAAACAACATTATGATACAATGTAATATAATAATGAAAAGGAGGCCGAAAGAAGACGGGCGACCGAAAGTAGGAAAAAGAAAAGGAATCCTATCTAAAGAATCCTATCTATCTGAGCTAGCTATATATATACATTAATACATTACATATTATATTAACATATGAATCCTATCTACAGGAATCCTATTGACCGCCGCTCTACTATCGGGTTCTGTTTTTTCTTGGGTGATTCTCTTATTTCTTGGCGCAGCAAGAAACAATCTCTTCTTCGCCTGCTCCAAGAGGCCCAATGCTCTTCTTGATATTACTCAGAGCTTCTCGGCTTCGTTGGCTTCTTCGACATGGTGTTTCCGCGCCATCGCCTCTTTTGTGACAATCAAAGTGCTCTTCAAATTGCTCACAATGATGTTTTTCATGATCGCACCAAGCACATTGAGATTGACTGCCATTTTATTCGTCAACACGTCACTCGTGGTACTGTCCATCTCCATCCAATCTCTTCTACTGATCAACCTGTTGATATCTTCACCAAAGCTCATTCTCCTGGCCGCTTTGTTGACCTTGTCTCCAAACTCAAGTTGATTGATGTTTGTCCTCCTTGAGTTTGAGGGGGGCTATTAATATAATATGTAATGTATTAATGTATGTATACAGCTAGCTCAGATAGATAGGATTCTTTAGATAGGATTCCTTTTTTTTTTCCTGCTTTCGGTCGCCCGTCTTCTTTCGGCCTCCTTTTCATTATTATATTACATTGTATCATAATGCTGTTTGTAACACAGCTCCTATATAATGGAGCCTCTATTTGGTTTCTGATATATATTGAATCACAAAGTTTGTTCTCTCTCAATATCCCTCTCTCAACTTGTTTTACAACCGAACTGTAAATTGTACAAATCCGATCTACGAGCACCCCTACATTGCATCATCACTATTGTGATCTCCCGAATCGACGACAATGGTTCTGTACCCTCTTATACTGGGCCGTGTATTAAGTTAACTCCGAGACTTTTGTGAATACTAGGTCTTTAATTGATTTGGAAGGATGAAGGAGACTTGATTGAGAATATGCTTAACTTATTGATTGGAAGGGTGAAGGAGATTTTATTGAAAATATGCCTAACTTTACCTTCCTAAGACCATTTCCAACTGAGCACCTTTTTTTTTTCATTAAATTTAATTTGATGAAAATAGTGGACTTTTGTTGCTCTAACATTTTCATCAAACCAATATTAAATTTAGGATATGTTAACGTTTTCATCAAATTGAGAATGGCTGGGGCTTTCATTAATTTATTGTTCATAGCCGTTGGAGTTGTGGGTTCTACAACACCACCGGATGTCTGGCCGGTTGTCCCTACGGATGTCCACTTCCTTGTAAAAATCTGTAAAAATATTACATTGGCTAGTTGACCTGCCGGACATCCCCCAATCATCCTTCCGGTCAACTTGTGTTTTGATGAAATTCTATATTACTCCGTTAGAACGCATGCTGTTAGATCAAGCTTTTACTCAAATTTTTATCCAAATTTGATGAAAAAAAAGGGTTAAATGTTGGAGATGCTCTAAGGGCATCTCTAATCCTTACCTTTCCTCATATCAAATTTAAATTGGAGTAAAAATGATAAACATCTCTCTCCACTCCTTTGCCCAAACTCATTACAAAATGAGTTTTACTTAATTTTCATCCAAATCAAGGGTGACTTTTAAAAAATTTTAAACTCTAATTTTTAAAGATAATTTGCGGTGTCGCTTGCTAAACCTTTTAGTCATATTTATAGTTAAATTTGAATTTGGCCTCTTTGTCAATGATCAAATGAAGTCATTACAGGGTTGGATATGGCCTAAGAAAGCATTTCTGAAACAGCCGTGCTACAGACCCCCACTGGGGGTCGACCCCCAGTGAGGTGGCAGCTCACCATTCGCCGAAATAAAAAATAATTTTTTTTTTTTTTTTTTTTTGGGGCCAATCATCCCTCTCCACGCATGACCCCTAGTGACCCCTATTGGGGGTCTTAGGCATTTTTCTTTCTGAAAACTGTAAATTACTGAGGAAAAGGCTCTTTGAAACATTGAGAGAGCTGGATTTGTTTGCTCAAGAGTTTTAGGGTTTCTGAATGAGTCATTAGAGTTTGGCATTCAATATTAGTTCTAGTCTTCTAAGACCACCATTATGTTTTCTCTTTTTGAGAAAATATGCTATTTGAGTATTATTGCTTTTTTGCTTAAGATGTTGTTACCCAAACTCCCTCTACCAGTGAATATCCTTTACTTTGCACACCATCCACATAATTTCACTGGATTCCAAGATCTTTACGGAGATCTAGCAGGGCAAAGGAAACGGTGCCGTTTGGTAACACTTACGTTTTCAGTTTTCTGTTTATATATACAAAAATTTTAAAAACTCAAATAAAAACTTGTTTGGTAAACTTTTTGATTTATAAATCAGTGGTCTCAGTTTATAAATTTGGCCAAAAAATGAAAACACAAAAACCGTGTTTCCATTTTGAGTTTTCAGTTTTTTTTTTTTTAATCACTCAACACTAGCTAGCCACCACCCACCACCATTTTCCACCACCGTCTTGGGCAACCACCACCCCCCACCCACCCCCCACCACCATTCACCACCCACTTGCCACCACCTACTACCCACCGCCCACTCGCCACCACCACCCACCCATCACCGCCACCGCCACCACCCACCACCCGCCAGTACCATCCGCCGCCCGCCACCACCACCCGCCACCTACTTGCCACAACCACTCACCATCCACCTGCCACCATCATCCACCACCAGCCACATGCCACCCACCAGCCACCACCACCCACTACTACCACTACCACCACCATCACCCACCACCCACCACCACCACCACCCACCACCCACCACCACCCACTGCCACCATCTACCACTGCCACCACTCACCCACCACCACCACCACCCGTCACCTACCCGCCACCTACCTGCCACCACCATCAACCACCCGCCACCACCATCACTACCACTCGTCACCGTTACCCACTCACCCACCATCACCACCCACCACCCACCTATCACTACCCACCACCACCCGCCATCCGCCACCCACCTGCCACCACCACTTACCACCGTCACCCACCCACCGACCACCACTACCCGTCACCACCACCCATTCACCTTCCACCACCACCACCTACCTGCCACCACCACTCGCCACCACCACCACCACTACCACTACCACCCACTCGTTACCACCCACCACCCACCCACCCACCACCCACCCACACCACCGCCACACCACTCCACCACCACCCACCTACCACCACCAGCTACCCACCATCCACAGTCACCACTTTCCACCACCGTCTTCCGCCGCCACTTGCCACCACTTGCCATTTCTCACTCTTTTTTATATTTTTAAAATTTTTTATACATTTTGTCAATTACCAAACGCGTTTAAAGTTTATGTTTTTCTAAAAATAAACAAAAAAATAAACAAAAACCAGTTTATAAAATTTTTGTAAATATAAACTGAAAACGTAAACGTTACCAAATACACCCAACATGTTACTATTGAAAAAAAGCTAGCAGGGGCACACTTCCTGTTTTACTTTCCTCTAGTGATCCAAATAGGGGTGTGCATAATACTGCCGAAATCGCTGAAACTACTGAAACCGCACCGAACCGCACCACCAAGGTAAATTCATTATTATTTGCCAATCAAACCGCCGATTTTTGGTAAGAAAAATGGCAAATTCTAATGACACTTTTATCAATCCGCCGGTTTCTATTTTTCTTCCAAACCGTACCGACCCGCACCATTATTAAATCATGTTTTATAAGATTTAAATTTTTTTTTTTTACTTAAGTTTGCTTGTTGTTCTATACCTTAGAATATAGTATTACATTACTGCTCGAGGGGAATTCAAGATCTCAGTAATTCAAAATAAAGTTGGATTCCAATTCACTTTTCAATCTTTTTTTTTTTTTTTTTTTTTTTTTTTTTTTTTTTTTCTGGCCATGTTGCAAATTTGCATTAGCTCACTTTTCAATCTAAATACTTTTCCATAGTAAACATTTTCAATATATTGTAAACCCTGAATGATATTAATTTTATGTATTGTATTTGATCATTGTAGCTTCCACAGATGCTTGTAATGAACTGATGGCATAGTCGTTGATATTATCATGTTGTTGCTACACTTGCTGCATCAGAAGAAAGTTTCGCAAGATGCTTAACATCACGGTATCTCTCGTCTTTTTTTTACTTTTTTATTTAAGTTTTGTAATTTGAATTATATTTTTTATAAACCGCCAAGGCAAATCCGCCATTATTTGCCAATCGAACCGTCGGTTTTTGATAAGGAAAATGGCAAATTCTAGTGACACTTTTATCAATCCGCCACCCGCCATACAGTTTCTATTTTTCTCTCAAACCACACCGACCCACACCGCGCACACCCCTAGATCCAAATATCGGTCTCATTTAGGCCATCCTAAACAATTATCACATCATGTGTTGCAAAATCTCAAAGGATCCTTCAGCTAGTTTGAAAGTTTATTTATTTATGGAAATTACATTTTACCCCCCTTTAACTCTAGTTTTCACTTTACCACCCTAACTAAAAATTGCTACATTTTGCCATCTAATATTTTAATTTGTTTTAATCTCAACCTTTCGTTAACATTCTGTTATGAAATAGGATAAAAAAGTGGCTTGTGAGCTGCACATGCCAATTTTATGACAAAAATGCAGATTCGAAAGTTAATTTATATACATATATGAGAGATTTAAAATTAACATGCATATATATTTTTTCTCGCATATTTCTTCATAGGAGAGGGGATACATATCTCTCACATATATACGTAAATAAATCAGCTCTTGAATGAATATTTTGGTCATAAAATCGGTGTGTGCAACTTGCATGCTATTTTTCTATCCTTTCATAACAGAAGGTTAATAGCAAGTTGAGATTGAAACAAATAAAAAGATCAATAGTGGTAAAATGTAACTATTTTAGTTGAGGGGGTAAAGTGACAACGGTCCATAGTTGAGGAGTTAAAGTAATTTTTTATTTTATTTTGCATAAAGCAATTATAATTTGATGTATCAGCTGAATTGGTTGATAAAACTTAGCTTTTTACTTCATGACACAGTTTATTTTCATGAGGTAAGAGTTTAGTTTGTAATTTATGTTATAGAAGTCAGCCTTGCATAGGATATAACTTGCTGTTTGCGAAATAAATATTTAAGTTTCATCTCTTTTTAATAACTTAAGCTTTTGCTAGCTTAAACTTAAAATTTAAGTGTGTCAAATTCAGCAATAAAGAGATGGAAAAAACGTGGTCTTTCAGGGAGCATAATGGTTTTGCTAGCTTACACTCATCTTAGTCAATGAACATAAATACCATATAATCAACCAGTTCTAGTGTCTATCGAAAGGCCAATTCTTGAAATGCATGAGGAAACACACACTGACCCCTTCTGATCATTTTCATTTTCTCTTCCTCAAAAGCACAGCATGTGCTCATTACATATGATCAATACCCACCAATATTATCATTCTTGTTTTTATTTTTTGGTTGAACTTTCGGATAGGGATAGTATGAAAAAGTCAATGGAGTTGTATAAATTGAATGTAAGTGACAACATTACTGTTTGTGATTCACAAGACTGGCAAAATGGGTATAAAATGAATCCTTGTGAAATCTGGAATGAATAATATTAGGAATTATAAAAAAAATATCATGAAATGCATTATAAAGATTTTTCATCATTTGATTAGTGTGTGGTGTTTTATTGTATGTGAAATCTAAAGGTGGAGAATATTTCATGATTATCTTCGTAATATTTTTTTTAGATTAATGCTTCGGACCCCCACTGGGGGTCGACCCCCAGTGAGGTGGCAGTGTGCGATTGGACCAAAAAAAATCTGTTTTCTTTTTTTTTTTTTTTTTATGAGTGTCGGTGCTGGCGCGCCATCCTTCAGCGCGACTTCACTGAGGGTCCAGAGAAAGTTTTTTTTATAATCCCTAGCATTACTCATCTGGAACTTAGCAATTTTTTATGACTTATTGTCTTGGAAAAGAAAAAAGAAAAAGAAAAAGAAAAAAGAGTAACATTTATCTGTACCTTCCTCATTAAATACATGCAACATTAATTAACAACTTAAACTCCTAATAACCAAAACTTCATGCATACAAAAAAAGGAAATCTGAGAAAATAAATTCATTGATCAATGTTTTTTTTTTAATAGTAAATAAAAAAAATTGAATAAAAACACTTGTACATCCAACTAGATTACTAGAAAATATATAAAAAATGTGATATTGAACTGCCAAAAAAAAAAGAGGCATATTTTTAGTTGTTTATGACTACACTGTCAGCAAGTACAGAGCAAATTACGGAAGTGCACTACAGAGGATTCAAATAACAAAGACAAAATGTCATAGCAATCTGATTAGGCAACCATAGTGAACATGATTCTGAGGTGATAGACAACAACGTAATACAAAATATATATGAAGTATTCATGCCAGGCCAATATCACATTTAAAATATGAAAGACAAGAAATCTCCGATGGTGACATCATGGTTTGTTTCTTTTGTTGTTTTCTTGATGGGCAATTGTTCAAACGCTGTACCTTTCTTTTCTTTTACCAAAATTTCCTTTTTGTTGCTTATCAAAATTTAAAAAAAAAAAAACTGTTTTGTCTTATATTTAACTGTGGACATGACAATAATAAAGTACCCAAATAAAGAGGAAAGATAATATAAAAATGAAGGAAAAAAAAAAAAAATTCAACACACATGTGAGTTTCCAAACAGAGGTTATGGACAAAGCCTTTCTAGGAAGCGAACAATTGGGAAAAAACACACATCACAAAATATTTATTTCCTTAAGTCAAGTCAAGTCAAGTCATTGAAAAAAGGGTAAAAATTATAGATAGCAAAAGCACAAGAGGAAAAGAAAAGAAAAGAAAAGAAAAATAATAGCACAAAACATCAGCCACCACAGCCATATGTGGTTTGTAAGAAGTTAAGAGGCTTCTCTTGATTCCTGCATAGTGATTCTTTATAAGGACTTCGAATGAGAGCACAAGCTAGTTCCACCAAAGCACCTAAAGGGCAATGACATAGATCGCGGGTATGAAAACGACTCGGTTCCAAAATGTGAAACAGGCATGAGAAACATGGAAAATGATTTGAAGAAAAATTATCTAGTTTATATAGAATAATGAAAATGAAATGAATGTGATAAACCTTGGAACTATAATAGAGAGCATGAAGGAAGTATATGGAGCTTACAATGGAAACTCAAAGGCAGACTTAAACATGCAGCAAAGAATGTGTATATTGCTAGTTATTTTCACAGTACATGTGATTTGCTTGGTATATTTAGTACTATGTAGTGGTAAAGTTTCAATATCAAGTGTGAGAATTATTCTTGAATTGAGTCCCATAAATTACATGCAACAAGATTTATTTGAAGATTTGATCCATGCAATGGAGTTTAGGTTCAAATTTATGGAAATTAATTTAGAGATTAATCACTTTGGGTTTGAATTTAGTTGTCTTAACATGAAATTGAGTTTTAATTATACGGGCATCATAAATTTTCAAGAGCCTTGGAAGTTCAATTCATAATTTTAAATTTGTAGGTTTGAAATTGGACTTGATATAAAGAAAATGAATTAAATTTAAATTTGAACAAATTTATAAATAAATTCTAATTTATGTTTGAGAATCAAAATTAGTTTGATTTTGATTTAAATTCCATATATGCAAATATTCTTGAATGGGGCTTTATAGATTCAATTTTATGTTTCATAAAATAAAGAAAGAAGTGAAAGATGAGTTTTACAACATGAAATCTAAGGTATACATTTTAATTGAAATCATGGAATTTTAAGTTTCAATAACAAGTGTGAAACATCAAAGAAACACATAGAAGTATGATCATAGGAGATTGATGAAAAACAAGTTCCCCAATGTCGTGAACATAATTACTGAAATAGAAAAAGAAGCACGAAACATAGGAAATATTATGTGTCAAGTTGTTTGTGTGTGGCACATGGCATACAATGAGGCCTACACCAATTAATAATTGAGATGTTGTGTATTGCAATACCATCTAGGACAGTGAATAATTTTGATTGAACTACTTTTTATAGGATAAAAAACAAGGACATCATGAGCTATACACAATTTATTTTATTAGCAGAAAGATCAACCTCATTTATAAAGAGTATCATAGAAAAACACTCTAATCCCAACTAAGTTGGCATCGAAGAGTGAGCAATCATATGCAAACACCCATCCAAGAGATTGGCATGGAACCAATCGAAACCAAAACAAAAAACCTGTAACAAATAGAGCGTGAGAAAACAAGGCAAAACACTCCAAAGGCGGTGTGCAGATCAATAAGACATCAGAGTTGCCCCATAGGTCTTTGTTGTGGTGCTCCAAGATGAGTAGAAGGAAACCAATCTTCTTAAATAGCTTCAGATTCATTGCATGTTGGCTTCATTTTAAAGGTCTAAACAAAGGGATCATATGAATATTTTGTGAGGTTTTGAAGAAGATATGTAATATATGTATGATTTGTGTATTTATGTGTAGACTGAATAAGAAGAGCAACTAGGATTTGGCTGTGGTTTTTTATCAAGAAAAATGATTTGTGCACACAATTTTTGTGGCACTAATGGCACTAATTTCCTATTCTGGTAACTGTTTTTTTTTTTTTTTCTTCTTTTCTTGCCTTATATGGAAATTAGTGCTATTAGTGCCACAAAAATTGTGTGCACAAATCAAAGTTGTTTTATCAAATATATAATATTGTTTTTTTATCAATATATGTCTGTACATATTAATTGTTTCAATCGCAAAATATTCCGTATATTGTTGTTCTCAATGCTTATCTATATATGTATGGAGCTCTATCTTGTTGTGAGGATCAATTAGAGTATATTTGATGTCAAAATCAATGTATTAAGGATAAATATAAAAAAAAAATTCTTAAAAATTTTAACAAATATCACTATTATCAAAATATTAAACTTTAAAATAATATAACTTTTAATGTATATGTCGATTTTTAATAAAATTAATATTTTTGAAATTCTATCATCAAAATCTATCAAATAAGATTTATATTGACTATGAAATTTTTTAATTTTTTTTTTTATTACCGTTGAAATTAATGTAAACAGTAACAGTAAAATGTTACTCTGTTTGACAGTAACATATTACTCTGTTTGACAATTACTTTATTTGACAGTAATATGTTACTCTAGTTCACAGTAATATGTCACTTTAGCAATATTGTCCAAGAAAGAAAAAAAAAAAAAGAAGATATTTTATTTTATTCTTACTCAATTATATGTTTTCTCCTTAAGAGTTTATGAAGAAAAATGAATTGAACTGTCATTTTCATCAAACAAGAGTCCAATAGAAGGGTAAATTTTCCTATTAGGGTAACTAACTAAGTTTTTTTTAGTAGATAGGAATTGACTAAATTAAAAAAAAAGTTAAAAAGTCATACAAAAAGTTAAATATTTATTTTTGATTATCTTCATTTTTTTGTAGGAGTATGTGTTTCCATAAAAAATTTAAAAAATTATTCTTAAACACTTCGTTTGGTTTGATTTTGAGAAAAAAATTTCTCAAATTTTTTTTATAAATAAGTTTTCAAAAGTAATTAAACCAAACAAATTTTCCCAAAAATTTTTTCCAAAACACACAAACCAAACAAGTTTTCCAAACAAATCTCTCTCACATACACATCAAATCAATCACTTTTTTCAAAACTCTCTCTCAAAACAATTTTCCAAAACAATTTTTCAAAAAAACCAAACCAAACATGTTTTCGTACTTTTTATCTCTAAAACACATCTCTCAAACACAAACCAAACATACCCTTCATTTTTTTTTTTTTTTTCTCGAACGAATCCTTATTTACCTCCGTGTAACGTAATGCTACACACTGCACTCACACCTATATCTTGGTGTGAGTTGGACATATTTTGGTGTGGGAGTAGTCCAGTCTAATAGAGAAAATAATCATAATATAATTGATATATTATTAAAAAATTTTAAAAAGTATAAATCATTTTATTTACGAACTTATTCAAGTTGAGTTTAGCTCTACAAATTTTGACTCAACTATAACAAGAAGTTGTTTTGGTTACGGAACAAAATATGTCACCAATAATCGAATTTTGTTAACACTCTAAATTTAAATAATTATTAAAAAATATAATTTATTTAATATATTTTTAAAATAATAATAATAGTAATAATAAACAATTTCATAAATTGCAAAAATATGACCAATATTGACATTTGAAAAAATATTTTAACAATTTGAAGAATTTGTTAGGAATAGCAAAAAAAAAAAAAAAAAAAAAAAAAAGAATTAACCACTCCTATATTTACACTTGATTTGGATGGCCACCGGAGAAATTACTCTGAAGATGCTCTTTCGTTACCTTCCGTGTCCAAAACCCTATTCCGAATTGGTTTGCAACACGGACAACACACGCAACTGGATGCTCCCACAACAAACCGAACCCGTAGTTGCTACGCAAACATACATCCATCGCCATTGTTACACCTTCATTCTTCATTTCTCTCTGTAGGACAAACACACTCACACACACCGAGAGCGAGAGAGAGAGAGAGAGAGAGATATGGTGGGAGTGCTGTCCAACAAGATCAGCAAGGACGAACTCAAGCCAGGCGATCACATCTACACCTGGAGGAACGCTTACCTTTACTCCCATCACGGTCCGTTTTCTCTCTCATTTGCGCCGACAAAATGAAATCTCACATCACATCGATTTAGTTCTATTTGAATCGATTGCTCAATCGCTATTTGCTTAATTGTCACTGCTTATATGCCCACATTTGTTTTCCACATCAGTTAACCAAAAAATAGTTGGAATTTTTGTGAATTTGCACTCGCTTGCTTGTTCCTGTTTCGTTGATGCCCTGTGCTGTTTTTTTTTTTTACTTGAATTTATTGTCAAATGTTAAATTGTTTTCTTTTTACCTTTCTGTTGATCTATGGGGTGAAAATTTTGATTCAATTGTTATACATCACATTCAAATAGATGCATTGCACTATCACTGTTATTGCAATCTCCCAAACCGACAATGGCTGTGTTCCCTCTTATACTGGGCCGTGTGTTAAGTTAACTCTGACACTTTTGTGAATACTAGGTCTTTGATTGATTGGAATTTGGAAGGATGAAGAGATTTTATTGAGAATATGCTTGACTTACCTTCCCAAGGGCATCTCTAATCCTTACCCTTCCGTCATATCAAATTTAAATTTGAGTAAAAATCTCTCTCCCCTTTACCCAAACTCATTATGAAATGAGTTTGACTCAATTTTGACACAAATCAAGGAGATTTTTTTACCCAACTCATTACAAAATGATAAAAATCTCTCTCTCTCTCTCTCCCTTACCAAAACTCATTTTTACTCAATTTTGACCCAAATCAAGAGAGATTTTTTTTTTGTCCGACTCTTTGAATTTGGCCATGTAGTACTCTGGCCCCGATTGGGAATTGACTGTTTTAGTTGGTTTTTTATGAAAAGACGTGCAGAAAGTTGAGAGAGTGATGGTGGCTTTTTTGCTACCCACCCAAGTCCCCAAATGCAGCCATATCAATTATCAAATGAAGTTTTTACAGCGTTGGAGATGACCTAAGAACGCATTTCAGAAAACTGTAAATTATTGAGGGAAAGGCTCTTGAAACATTTTGAGAGATGGATTTGTTTGCTCAGGAGTTTTAGGTTTCTGAGTGAGCCACTAGAGTTTAGCGCTCAATATTAGTTCTAGTCTTCGAAAACCACCATTTTGTTCTCTTTTTGAGCAAACATGCTATTTGAGTATTATTGTATCACGCAACCCTTGCCTTTTTTGCTTAAGATATTGGTTACCTGAATTCTCTCTACTAATGAATATCCTTAACTTAGCTCACCATCCACATCATTTCACTGGATTCCAAGATCTTTACAGAGATCTAGCAGGGCAAAGGGAACCTGTTACTATTGAACGAAGAAGCTAGCAGGGGTGCACTTCGTGTTTTACTTTCTTTTAATGATCCAAATATTGATCTCTTTTAGGCCATCCAGAACGATTATCACATGATGTGTTGCAAAATCTCAAATAATTGTTAGTGAGTCTGATCTTGAAGAGTGCAAATTCTCTCCTTCTTATGTGTCTGACTAGGAGAAATTGTTCTCTTTCATCCAGTCACCAAGAAAAGTATTGGTTTAACTAGCAAAAGTCATCCAATTGCTTGATTCAGTTTGCAACATTGATTATGTTCATCTTCTTCATATGATTTTCCAAACTTGAAGTTGGTGGCTTATGTTTTTTGTTCTCAATCAATATGGATTGATCGTTTTGATATTCAATCCTGGTAGTCTGTTCAGTAATTAGTTGAATTTATAGCATTTAGATATGAGAGATCTTGATCTACTCTTTGAATATCACTGGGGACTTTTTCATGGGTTTGGCCTTATTACTATTTGTTGGAATAATTATGTTCAAGGAATAAATGATTTTTTTACAAGGTTGAAAACTACTCATAAAAGCTTGTGCTCAAGTTATCACTACCTGAATTCCATTATTGTTGATGGATGCTTTGTGTTTGAATGTGGATATTCTTCCCTTCTTTTTAAATATATGTATATATATGTGTGTGTATATATAATTATATATAATTGTGATTTAAATTTTCTTGTGAGATGTTTGTTACTTCTAGAAGTCAAATAATATCACCTAGCTGGGTTGGATGTGGGTGCACAAAATTTCCAACTGTACCAGAATTACTCCAAAGTTTATTTATTTATGGAAATTACATTTTATCCCTTTTAACTATGGGTTGTTGTCACTTTACCCCCTTGACTGAAAATTGCTAAATTTTGCCACCTAATCTTTTAATTTGTTTTAATCTCAATCTTTTGTTAACATTCTATTATGAAATAGGACATAAAAGTCATGTGTGAGCTGCACATGCCAATTTTATGACAAAAATGCAGATGCAACATTTAGTTTATATATATATATATGATAGATTTATGTATATATCTTCCTCTTTGGTCATAAAATTAACATGCATATATAATCTTTTCTCGCATATTTCTTCATAGGAGAGGGGATACATATCTCTCACATATATATGTCTGTAAATCAGCTCTTGAATGAACATTTTGGTCATAAATTCAGTGTGTGCAACTCACATTTTTCTATCCTCTTTCATTACAGAAGGTTAATTGAAAGTTGAGAATGAAACAAATCAGAAGATCTGTCGTGTTAAAATGTAACAATTTTTAGTTGAGGGGTGTAAGGTGTAATTTGCCATTTATTTATTTGTCTGTTTTATAGGTAAAATAAACAAGGCACCAAGAGCACACCACCTATATACAATTAACAAAACCAAAACAAATTATCGAAACATCCAATATGAGACTTCCCTACTAAAAAAACTCTGCAAAACCTAACAATTGGTCTAGGGATGGGTGTAAGATGTAATTTTCCATTTATTTATTTGTCTGTTTTATAGGTAAAATAAACAAGGCACCAAGAGCACGCCACCTATATACAATTAACAAAACCAAAACAAATTATCGAAACATCCAATATGAAAAACTCTGCAAAACCTAACAATTGGTCTAGGGATGGGTTGACTATGCAAAATCCAATAATTGATCCAGGGATGAGTTGACTCTGGGGATGGATTAACAATTCCCAAATATATATTAATCATAGTGTCAAAATTATACTCTTCAACTTAGAGAGATTTTCCCCAAATAATCCTCAAAGGCTCCAAATGGTTTACATCAAACACAAATCCATGCCCTTTTCGTTCTCTCCAATATTCTTCCTCCCCTCCAAACATGAATAATACGCTACTATACAGTAATGAAGCCCAAGCATGTTTAGCATCCCTGCCCCGAAGTTCCCTTTACCACTTTGCAACGAATTGGTGTAGCTTGCACATGCAACACCAATTCACAAAGATTTGTTGCCTTCTATGCAAATAATCAATGCTAAGGATCTTTCCATCGACTGCCTTCCAAGGGGGAAATTTTAGGAGGCACATTTGAAGGCTTCCCTTTTGCAAGGACAGGAGAGCCTCTCTTACTTAACGAAGCCTCATGGAAAGATTTCACACCTTGTTCTTTACATCTTACATCTCATGAGGTCATCCTGTTTACCTATTCGAGAAATTCCATATAAAATTCCATGGAGCCCGACCAATCAACTCTGCAATTAATTTATTCTCTTCTAAAACAGTGAGATTACCCTTGTCCAAAGTTATTTTCCCACGGATGCATCTCTATCAAATCCAAAAAAAAAAAACCAAAAAAAGGAAATTTCATTTCAAACTTCTCCCCACATCATAAACAGCTGCAAAAGCTTGTCCTCGTGTCTCACAAAAATCATCTGAACCCTGTTCAATTTCCTTACAAAGACCCTTGCTATAAGACATAGAGAACGCTAAAGAAGTCAGGTTCACATCAACATACTTCCATATTTCTGTCATAGTCATCTACCAAATTTTATTTTTCTTATTACAAGCACTTCTTCAAAGCCATTTATCCAGAAGATCTTGATTAAGGACTGCCAACATCCATATCACCAAACTTCCTTTCCTAATAGGAATGCATATTGTCTTTTAATCTTCTAGATGTTATTTAAATTTCTCTTATATTCCTTAAAAAAAAAAAAAAAAAAGGCCCCGTTGCATCCTTTTGAGTCTCTTGGCCATTAAAGAAGTAGTGAATAATGACCTGAAATAATTGGTGGGCTCAATAAATTGTGTTTGATGAAGGTGACCCTACCTTTCTTTTTTGGGGGACAAATATGGCCTCTTTGAACCTGCCTACTACCTTTGAAAATATATCATGCTCACATGCGTATATATCCGAAATCATTTGCTTAGGAAGGTTTGATTGAAATTTCCGTTCTCCATATCTTCATACCACCAACTTATTAGCAGTACATTTTTTTTTTTTTTGATTTAGCAACTTAATAGCAGTACATTACTGTGTCCTAATCCCTTAGATGGCATTTAAACTCCTATTTCATCCCTTTCCAAAGAAACCTTCTTTGTATCCTTTTGAATACCACTTAAAAAGGCATAGTGAATGAAGACATGAAATAATTAGGTATAATTAGGTAGGTTTAACTAAGTGCTTTGGTTCAAGGTGAACCTACCACTTCTAGACTCATATTGCCTCTTTTGAATCTACCAGCAACCTTTGAAATATTAACCATATCCCAAATATGCATCACCTAACGAGATGATTCCAAAATCAAACCTACGTAAATGGAAGGGAGATTTATAGGTGTCCTTGGCTCGCTTGGGGTCAAATGATCAAACAGTAATCCTGTGTGGCTTAGGATCACCTGTCAAGATTCCCTCTCTAACTGTCAGACCAAGATTGGTTGAGGTGCGCGCAAGCTGGTCCGGGCATTCAGTTATCCAAAATTCAAAAAAAAAAAAAAAAAAAAAAAAAAAAAAAAAAAAAACAGAAATCATGTTAAGAGGCTGTCAATGCCTCTTTAATAATTTACTCTTAGCCACCAAAGCACATGATTCCCACGTCCCAGAAAGGACTATAACATAGCTGTTAGGCCACACTAGAGTCACATTACCCCAAAGCCTTAAGGGGCCTTCTTGGTCCTACTAGCCAATTGGGGAAGACATCAGTCTGGGTGCACAACATATGGGTAGGAGATTATTGATAAAGATTATCTTCCTTAGAAAATAAAATAAACATATAGTTTTGGTGGCCTTTGGGCATGGATTTTATAGTCTTTTTCTTTTGAAGCCCCCTACATTATTCTCTTATTTATGCTCTTTAAGTGCCCTCTACTTCAATATATTAAAATTTTGATTAATTTTAACATAATATATTATCCCTATCCTGAAATTCTCACCATTGCTTTTTTAACATGTCTGCCATCAAACACCAGGTATATATTGTGGTGATGGAAAGGTGATCCACTTCACTCGTGGGGCCGGCCGCGAGATAGGCACAGGAACACCGTTAGACCGCATAATTTTCAGCTCATCTTCATCTCATCCTTCGGACGCTCCATGCCCACAATGCGGTGATCAATCAAGGCTTGATGGTGTTATATGTTCTTGCATCGATTGTTTTCTTTATGGTGGTGCACTCTACCGCTTTGAGTATGCTGTCTCACCAGCTTTCTTTCTTGCCAAAGCTCGAGGAGGGACATGCACCCTTGCCGCTTCTGACCCACCAGAGGATGTCCTTCACCGTGCTGAATTGTTACTGAATAATGGATTTGGCGTCTACAACATCTTTAAGAACAACTGTGAGGATTTTGCAATATACTGTAAGACAGGTTTACTTGTCTTCAGTAACGTTTCAGTGGGTCGGAGTGGACAGGCAACATCATTTGTAGCTGCTACTAGTGCTATCGTTTCTTCACCACTTCGCTTCCTAACGACCAGCTTTCCTGGTCTGGTCACTGTGGGTTGTACTATGTATTGTGTTAGCCGTTTTGTTTCTGATATTGGAGTACGACGTGATGTGGTTAAAGTTGTGGTTGAGAGGCTTGTTGCCCGCTCTGGCATAGATGAGTCAGAGGCTTCAACTGAGATGGCCAAGTAAGAGTGAATTTGTTACAAGTTGGTTGCCATTGAATGCTTGTCATGGTAAATGTTGATATTTGCACATCATTGGATTTCTCACTTTGCCCCAATTGAATGCTGTCATGTTATATGTTGTAATTTGCTCTGTATTTGTGTATTTGCATTGTTATTTGTACCTTGATGGTGTGATAGATGATATATAAGGGAAATATTCCATTTTAGTTTGTTCTGTCTTTTAGGAATAAATTATTGGGGGATGCACCAATAAATCCCAAATTAATAATAACTTAAACATTTTCTAAAAAAAAAAAGTTTATATAGGGAAAGTCCCCATTATACAATGTTAATAACATCGATAATGTTAATAACGCTCGAAGTCATGTTACAAACATTAGATGCATAATAAAATAAAAATTAATAACTTATGCAATCGTTTTAGTTTAAAAGTTTTCTTATTTTATAGAAAGCCATATTACACAATGTTAATATAGATACAAACAATGTTAATAACGCCGTCATATTATAAAACATTAGATTTCAAACATCTAATGTTCATCAAATTTCAATAATGTTTGAAAATATAGGATGAAAAACAAAAATGGGATTAAATGGAGCATCTAATGCTTCCATCAAATAAATTTGAAATTATAGAATAAAGAAACATCGATTTTACATCATTTTACATCATGCGATGTAAAAATGGGATTAAATGGAGCATAAGAATCTAATGTTCATCGATTTTCAAATTTTTGAAATATAGAAATGAAAAATCGATTTATTTATTCATTTCATACATGATTGAAAAAAAATGATTAAAAATAGACATAAGAAAACTTTTAAGACTAAATGGTTTAATGTTTCAAAAACTAGGACTTATGGGTAAATTTTCCTAAATTATTTTAGTAACTTTTTAATTTTTTTACTAAATTAACCAAAGCAAACTAAGCTTTAGTTAGTCAAATGAGGTCGGTTACATAAATTTTTTTTCTTCACTCGACTCTATCAAAGACTATTTAGTTAGTCAAATTAAGGAGATTTATATATCTATTTGTCACACTAGTTCACGTCAATTTAGGTCTGTCTCTTCCACTTCCCTTATCTCTTCACTACTGTTTTTGTTGGTTTTTGTTGTTTATGACCAAACAATTTCAATCTATTATCTCTCAGTTTATCTTCTATTGGTGCTACTCTTATCCATTCATGGATATACTCATTTTTAACTCTGTCTTTTCTAGTCTTGCTACATATCCACTTTAGCATATTCATTTCAACAACACTCATATTGTCTACATGTTGGTTCTTAATTGTCCAACATTCCGTCCCATATAACATTGCTGATCTAAAATTTACGGTAAAAAAAAAAAAAATAATAATATTTTGGGATAATTTTTTTTGGATTTTTACAAAGAAAAAGTACAAAAAGTAGGGAGACAATGAAAATTTTGAATTTTTTTTTTTTGGGTATAATTTATTAGTTTTTATTTTTATTTTTTAGCTTTTAGACAAAATAGTGTGTTGCCAAACGAGGCCGTCTGTTGGCTCTCTTGTATTACTTTCCTTGTTAAAAAAATAAAAATAAAAAATGAGGCCGTCCCGTGATGTTTTATTTCATAATGGGTCTTGATGACAAGTGTCTCTGGGCCACGAGAAAATGACCGCAAAAATAAAAAATAAAAAATATTTTCCACTAATTTCAAAACATGTTTCACTGAATTTGAAATGTTTTAATTTTTAATTTTAATTTTTTTTTTGTGTGACCATTTTCAAATCACACTTTACACAAATCCAAATATTAAACAAGGCCCATGGCACTTGTTAGTATTTATTTGCCTATCATAATTTATGTGGTGTTTCTTCTTGGAATGCTGCTTTGTGATTGTTTCTTGAGTTACACTACGTCAAAATTGAGTTTTAGCGGTTTTTACCGTTAAAGGTCAGAAATCGTCGTTAAACGCTTTTAACGGCGGTTTCATATCGTCGTAAAAAGATAAATTACCGTCGTTAAAAGTCGACCAAAAATGGCGGTTTTTTACCGCCGTAAATAGGTTCTAATTTTTCAAAAACAAATTCTTTCTTCTTGCACTCCCCAAGTCTTGAATCCAGGACCTCTCATTCACCCATACCAACCACTCTACCATAGCCACTCTTCATGAAATATATTCCGTTAATAAATATTTAAACATTACTTTTACTTTATTGTAGATGGTTTCGCCAGAGCTCGCCGGAGTTTCGCCAGAGCACGCCGGAGCTCCGCCGGCAAAGACCGCCGTCATTAACGACAGTAATGATTGGGCAATAGCAGCGGTTTTGTTACCGCCGTTAAAGGCGGGCTTTAGTGCCGGTTTCGTTACCGCCGTTAATAGAGGGTTTCATTACCGTCGTTAAAGACACTTTAGTGGCGGTTTTTTTAACGGCGGTAACGAAATCGCCGTCAATGATACATTAACGGCGGTATTAACGGCAGTTTTCGTTACTACCGTTAATAGTACCTTTAACGGCGATTTTCATTACCGCCGTTAAAAAAATTGCGGTTAATGTTCTGTTTTGGCGTAGTGCTAGACAAGTTGATTTTACAAGCTTACGTGTACTGTTATCAAGAATTTCCAATTTTACTTTATTTTGTTATGTGCATTGTGATATCTTTGATGTGTTGAGGCCACCCAGTTTAGGTCGATAATTATCAAATGCATGTATAACGGAAAATTACATGTATACGGGAAATACCCTCATGAGCAAAAATAAATAAATAAAGAAGCAACAGTAAGATTTTCTTTTATTTTTTTTTGTTTGTTTGTTTGCAAAGAAAGGGAGGAGAAATTCATTAAACAGACTTTAGGAGAGGAGAAAAGTAAAACCAAAAACAAAATGGCAATGTCACATCATGCTTATCAAGTTTTTTATATGAATTTTATGTATGTTTAGATTTTTTTTCTATTTTTATGGGTGTGCATGATAATTAGGTTTAAGGATTATTTTGTTTTTGATTGTATGGATGTGATTAATGAAATTGTTTGGTGAGAAAAGTAAATTATTGTTTTGAATGATTTTTTTTTTCCTTCTATTTTTACCCTATTGTCACCGGATTGCCGATCAATTGGAAAATTCGCTATTGTCGAAAAAGTTGCCGAAGGTGGTCGGGAACGGCTAGTGACAGTGGTAATATGAACAAATAGGTAGATTACGCGAATAAATAGATAATACATGGACAAATAAGTAAATGACATATGGACAAATAGGTGAATTCATAGATGACACATGAATAAATATGTGACATGGATAGATAGGTAGACTAATAGACAAATTGACAAGAGTAATGTGGTTTTTCAAATTATTAGTCCCTATGGTCCCAAAAAATTAGAGTTTGAGACTATTGTCTCAAAAATTTCAAAATTGAATTTATGATCTAAGTGCCATAAACTAAAATTACTTTTATAATGGTGACTTGGGCAATTTTAGTATATTACGGAAAATTAAGATGAGAGACATCTTTTCTAAAAAATAAAAAATAAAAATAAAGTTTTAATGTATCATGGTTTAATAAAGTTTAAAAATTGCAATCATAGTGGAGATTAAATATAGTATATAATTAATACAAAAAAATTCTCAAAATAAAATAGAAAAATCTAAACAAATATATTGGAAATAAGACTTGAAAAAAAATTTGTAGCTGAAAATTAGCTAAAAAATATATCCCCCTAATCCCCCTAATTTCCTTATTTGGAAAACCTTTTTTTTTTTTTTTTGCCTTGAAATGGCAATTTCGGGGGATTCGGGGCATGCTCTTTCGAGCTCCCAATCCTGGTCCATAAGACTTAGAAGTGATTTAGTGAGAAGATTCTAATTCTTGAGTTTTTTTTTTTTTTTTTTTTTTTTTTGAGATATTGCACCTGTTTGGTTTTATTTTCATATTAATTTTTTTGGTGAAAAATATTGAACACTAGTTTGGTGAAATTAAACTTTTTTTTTTAATTTTCAAAAACTATTTTTGCGCAGACTAAAAAAAATGAAAAGTATTTTTAAATTTTGTTTTATTTTTTTCCCAAGTTAATTTTTAAGATTTTTAAAAATAAATTCTGAAAACAAACCCAATCCCCCTAATTGATTGGAGGCCATATGAGAAATTCCTGTTCCCATAACGACTTCCAAGTCAAATTTTTTTTTTATTAGTCGCTGTTGGAACTCAAATACTGCCATTTTCAGGCCGTGTTTTGCAAGTTGGGTCTGGAGTTTTTTTGACTAAAAATTACACAAAGATAAAATAGAATAAAATAATTAATAAGATAAAATATTATATTAAATTTGTAATTATTTTATTTTTTTTTTACAAATATTATATCTAATTATAAAAAATTTAACTATTTTTTTAAATATAAAAATTTTAACTTATTAAAATAATAATAAAATTAAAATACCTTATTAAAATATCTAACTTTCCAACCAATGCTTATTGTGTTATTGGTCAAAGCCACAATTTGTCCTTGTTTTTCAGTCGAGCTTATCGTGTGATTGGTTCAGCCACAACTTTTTAAAGTCAAGTCTTGTGGAAACTTACCAATAAATATGTTAATATAATATTACAAATATATTAGTGTATATTAATCGAAGTATATTAAAGAGATATTTATGATGTGTGTAGCGTGAGGATTTGAGAAAAATTTAGAATGAAAATATGAAAAAATAAATAAAATTAGATAAAATATAATTATTTTTTATTTATTTTTGATTTTTTTTTTTTGTTTTTTTCATTTTGTCTAAAACTCTTCTCAAGCTCTCTAATTAAGATATTTTTATATATTATCAGTCTCATCATGGAATAGAATTCTAATAAGGGACGTATCACAGTTTCTTTTAGAGCAACTCCAGAACTATTTAATTTTGACTGGTTATCGACATGATATTTGCACAATGGTAATATATTTTTTAAAATAAAGGACTGGCTTTTCTCTCTTTATTAGATTAGAGGGTACTGTTAAATCTGTATGAATTTATTACAGATCCGTTTCGATAATTCAAACCGTTAATGTATAGAACTCATCGAGTACTATATGACTATAAAAAATTACGTTTGTCGGATATCGATAACTACTTGATCAAATCAGTTTTGTATGAAAAAAATAGACAATGAAAAAATAAATAGTTGACAAAAATCTGATCTGATGAGATACCTATCGATATCCGATCAATGCGATTTTGTAGAGGCATATACTATTTGACGAGTTCTACAAATTGTACAGTTCGGATTATCAAAATAGGACCTGTGGTGGGCCTCACAAGCCCAATAGTACCCTCTAGTCGAACTGGAGAGAAGCCCAGCCCTAAAGTAAATAGCTTTGCACAAATTTGTTCATATATTTGTTCACGTGTTATCTATCTGTCTATCAATTTATCCACATGTCATCCATTTATTTGTCCATATGTGACATGGCTGTCTACCTAATTTGTTTATAACACCACTACCACTTGCTAATGCCAGTAGCCATCACCTGTCGCACCGTCGACGACTTTTCGACGACCCACTGGTTGCAGTATGACAACTAGTGGGATAAAAAAAAAAAAATCAAAACAATAATTTGTCCTTCTTACGAAATAATTTTACTAACGATGTCCTTATCATCAAACCAAAACAATCCTTGAATCTAATGTCACAAAATAATCCTTCCAACACCAGGCTACAATATGGTGCTGGAAATGAGGGGGCCTTCAGTGTCGGTCTTGGAGTTGTATGGTGCGACATGTTTGGCATGAAGGTAATGAATGTGCAGATCAACTGGCTAAAAATGTTATGCAGAAATCCCTTAGTCTTCAAATTCTTGATCTTCCTGCTCGCTCTGTAAGCTATGGATACCTCTTGTTTGAGTTCGGTTTAGGAGCTGCCATATTCAATTGTTGATGAGATCCCATCATGAGTTTTTTTCGATTTTCTTTGCGACGGACTTCAGAGAATGCCTCTCTAAGGCTAGGTAGCAGTTTTACTCCCATAATTCTTCCTCTGATTTCATCAAGATTTGTGTTCAATCCTAACAAGAATTTAAACACACGCTTCCCTTCGACAATCTTTTTATACAACAAACCGTCAGCAGCACACTGCCAGTTATGAACCTCAAACGGCAATTCGTGGTAGTTCTTTTTCGGTTTCGTGTCCAAATAACGATAGAGCCATTATGTTGTGGCACTATCGATTAGGTCATCCTAATGTTATGTATCTCAAGCATTTATTTCCTTCATTATTTAAAACTCCAAAATTTTTTGATTGTGAAATTTGTCAATTGTCTAAGCATGTACGGTCCCATTTTCCCATTCAACCCTATAAAGCATCTCGTCCATTCTCCCTAATTCATAGTGATATCTGGGGTCCATCAAGAATAAAAAACGTAACTGGTACTAGGTGATTTGTCTCATTCATAGATGATCATACTAGATTAACCTGGGTCTTCCTCATGAAAGACAAATCTGAAACAAGTCAAATCTTCAAAAATTTTCAAATTATGATTCAGACACAATTTCAGTCAAAAATCCAAATTCTAAAGTCTGATAATGCTCGGGACTATTTCAACTCCTTTCTAGGAGAATTTTTAGCAAAAGAAGGGATAGTTCACCTAAGTTCATGTGTTGACACCCCACAACAAAACGGCATAGCTGAATGGAAAAATAGGCATTTGTTAGATGTTGCTAGATCGCTAATGTTTTCCACAAATGTTCCACAATTCTTCTGGGGGGAAGCTGTTCTTACAACAGCCTACCTTATCAATAGGATGCCATCCAAGGTACTACAATTCCAAACTCCTTGTCAACTTCTTCTAAAATCATTTCCAACTACTCGCCTCATCTCCACCATTCCACCAAAAATTTTCGGGTGCTCTGTCTTTGTTCATATCCATCAACAGTATCGAAGTAAACTTGATCCCAGGTCACTCAAGTGTATCTTCATTGGGTATTCGTCACATCAAAAAGGGTATAAGTGTTACTCTCCAGTCACAAGGAAATTCTATAATTCCATGGATATAACATTTTTTGAAACCCAGTCTTACTACCCAAAAATTGTTATTCAGGAGGAGACTCCAACCCAGGAATCTCAATTTTGGACCCTTGAGTCATTGAGTGAGCCATCCATCACCACCAACAATCCCACACCTCCTGAGTCATTGAGTGAGCCATCCATCACCACCAACAATCCCATACCTCCTGAGTCATTGCATCAATCTTTACCTGTCGAACATTCCGAGTTCATTGTTGACTTGCGGGATAATGAGCACATCCAAGAGGAAACGGAGGAAGGAGCACTTTCTCAACAATCCCATGAGGCTGAACCGGGTTCTCATCCAAGCAACATTCCAGGTGACAATATTCCTCCCACAGATAGTATTGATAATTCTGAGTTAGAAAATACTATTCTTAATATGCCCATAGCTTGGAGAAAAGGAGTTAGATCATGTACTCAGCATCCCATTGGGAACTTTATTTCTTATGATAAGCTATCCCTTTCGTTTCGTGCCTTCACTTCTCGCATCACGGAGATACCCATTCCTCGGAATATTCAGGAAGCTTTCAAGTATTCGAAGTGGAAGGCGGCAGTCAATGAGGAAGTTCGGGCTCTGGAAAAGAATGGTACTTGGGCAATTACTGATCTTTCACGAGGTAAGAAACCAGTTGGGTGTAAGTGCATTTTCACAGTAAAGCACAAGGCAGATGGTAATGTAGAACGATATAAAGCTCGGTTGGTCGCCAAAGGATTCCCCCAATCCTATGGCATTGACTATCAAGAAACCTTTGCTCCAGTTGCCAAGCTCAACACTGTTCGTGTACTTTTATCCTTGGCAGCTAATTTCAATTGGTCACTTCACCAACTTGATGTGAAAAATGCCTTTCTCAATGGTGACTTAGAGGAAGACGTTTACATAGACATTCCTGCTAGACTTGAGACGACATCAAATTTCAACAAAGTTTGCAGACTCCGAAAATCCTTGTATGGCCTCAAACAATTTCCCAGGGCCTGGTTTGAACGGTTCACTAAGGCAATGAAAGGGTACGGTTTTGTTCAATGTCAATCCGATCATACATTATTTGTGAAGCACTCCCTTGGAGGGAAATTGGCAATTATCATTGTTTATGTGGATGACATAATTTTAACAGGTGATCATGAAGAGGAAATTGGCTTACTTAAAAAATTCCTAACAAAGGAATTTGAGATTAAAGATCTTGGAAACCTGAAGTACTTTCTTGGAATGGAGATTGCTCGGTCAAAGAAAGGTATATCAGTCTCACAACGTAAATACATTCTAGACTTACTGAATGAAATAGGGATGCTAGGATGCAAGCCGGCAGAAACACCTATGGACACAACTATCAAACTGGAAGAAAGTGACGGTAGTGCACCAAGTGATAAAGAGAGATATCAACGTCTTGTGGGAAAACTCATCTATCTTTCTCATACAAGGCCAGACATCGGCTTCTCTGTTAGTGTGGTCAATCAATTCATGAATAATCCAACCGACAAACACATGACTGCTGTGACCAGAATATTACAGTACCTAAAAAGGACACCGGGAAAGGGTCTCTTCTTCCAAAGAACAACAAATAGAAAAATTGAGATTTTTTTAGATACCGATTGGGCAGGTTCAGTGACTGATCGAAGATCAACTTCTGGCTATTGTTCGTTTGTTTGGGGGAACGCGGTTACATGGCAAAGCAAGAACCAGTCAGTGGTAGCCCGTAGTAGTGCTGAGGCAGAATTTCGTGCTATGGCACTAGGTATCTGTGAGGGAATCTGGTTGAACAGGCTGTTAGAAGAATTACGGGTTCCATCTGAACATCCTATGGTTTTATACTGCGACAACCAAGCCGCTATCCGTATAGCTAAGAATCCAGTTTATCATGATCGAACTAAACACGTGGAGATAGATCGACACTTTATCAAGGAAAAGATTGAAGAAGGAGTTTTTCAAGTCCGCTACACTCCAACAAACTGTCAAACAGCGAACATTCTCACAAAAGCTCTTGCTCGAGTTACGTTCGAAGATCTGACGGACAAATTGGAAATGATTAACATCTACCACATCGCTTGAGGGGGAGTATTGGTAATCAAGCTTTCATGTATGTTGATATATATTTAATATATATTAAATAGATAACTTTGTATTGTTGGCCTCATGGCCTCGTGGCTGCTTTGTTCTTTTTGGTCTCGTGGCCTCGTGGGTGCTTTTGGCCTCGTGGCCTCCATCTGATACATGTACAACTCCTATATAATGGAGCTCCCATTTGGTTTCTAAGTGAATAAGAACACAAAATGTATTAGTTCTTTCAATCACTCTCTCAATATTTATTTCATGATATTAGAGCAGGTGTAACCCTGTCTCATCATTTTCGCCTCTTCAGCCAGTATTCGAATTTTTCTGGTTTTAATATTTTTTTGTCTCTCTCTTCTACTCAAATATATCCTTCTATTTCATGCCTAAATACGATCCAGCTTTTGGAATGACTATCAACTCATCCTCCTTTTCTTCTGATATTATCATCTCATCATCTTTATCCTCTTATCAAATGGAAACCTCTCATCTTCCGATCATCGCCCATAAACTGAATGGGCAAAATTATTTGCAATAGTCTCAATCCATATTAATGTTTATACGGAGAAAGGAGAAAGATGACTACATCACCGAGCTCGGCTACATTGAAACCACAAAGATCAACCTACAAAAGGTGGATAGTGAAAATAATATAGTTATGTCGTGGCTCGTCAACTCTATGACCACGACATTGGCGAAAATTTTCTGTCATTTGATACTGCCAAAGAGATCTGGGACATGGCAAAAGAAATGTTTTCGGACAAGGAAAACACATCTGAAATCATCCAACTTGAAAGTTCCCTCTACGATTTACGTCAAGACAATCTTACGGTAACTGAATATTTTAATACCCTTACTCGTCTATGGCGTCAACTTGATACAGCTTTCTTTGGATTTCGGCCTCTTTTGTACCACAAAAAAACCGTTAAAAAATGAGGTAGTGTTTGATTTAATTTTTAAATTAACTTTTGGATTGAAAAATTAAAAAGGGTAAGTTACACCTATACCCTGGAGGTTTGAATTTAATATATATTGCTCCTGACGTCTGAGAAATTGCATTGACCTCTCTATTAGTGTAATTATTTAGACAGAATTAACGTTGATATCAAAAGATATTTTTGCCCCAAAACTTTTACATGTAGAAATTAATAAAATAATATAAATATTTTGTTGCTAAGGTTTTGAGAAAAGCTGTTGTGATTAGATCATTTTCTTTATGGTATATTGGTAGTTTTAAATATGAAACAAGGTTACAAAAAACTTTTTAAGGCTCAGAGGTCAATTCCGTCGCTTTTCCTTATTTTTTGTTTATGCCATCAAGATTCCCTTAATAGGTTTAACATCCACTTCAGGGCAGATGAGGTTTGTGAAATAACACTATTAACCACATGAATGAAAATGTAATTTTTAAAATGTCAGGAGGTGAGATATAAACGGATCAAATCTTAGGTTAGGGGTGTCAATGCTCAATTAAAAAACATGTTTGGTTTATCATTTTTGAATTTTTTTTTCCTCTCCCTTCTCTCTCTTCTTTTTTTTTTTTTATATTTAATTTTTTATATATCAATCACTCACTTTTTTTCCCCTCCTCTCTCATTCTCTTACATTCTACACATCAATCAATTTTTTTTCTCACACCTATTTATTCAACTATAAAAAAATATAAGTCATCCCGAAATTATTTTTAAAATTCATAACTAAACAAGTTTTTAATTTTCAAAAATTTATCTTTCAAAACTAAGTCAAACGGTGTTTGAAATTTTTACCAGTTTTTCGTTCTTTTTCTTCATCTTCTTCTTCTTTTTATTATTTATTATGTTTATAGTAATCTCACCAATTTTTTTTTTAATTTTATCAAATAATATCTTTTATTTGTTTCTCACTTTCTAATAATGAATAAATAGATTCACTTTATTTTATTTTTAAAAAATGTAAATCAAACGTGTGATCAAAAAAATTCAACAAGGCTTCGTTCAAAAAAAAAAAAAAAAAAAAAAAAAAAAGAAAATTCAACGAAGCCAGATAAGCACGTAGGAAATCAGAAAAATTAATTGGTTAGTCTTGGATATTATGTGATCATGTCTCTTGCCAATAACAAATACTCATGTCCCTTGTATTCTTTAACATTCAGCAATGCAAATGCCCCTAGTGGCGGAGTGGCGGTGACTTTTTCGGTGTCAGTCCATTAGGCTTGAGATTGGCTGAAATCAAAAAAAAAAAATTTTTTATTTTTGGACCAATCACAAGAGATCAAAGATACACTGGGGTCCAAAGCTTTATTCTTTAACTATTTAATATAAAATTATAAATTTTATTATTTTTACTAATCATAATATATTAATAAACGTTTATATTTTTTATATTCTTTAATCACTTATTAATATAAAATTATAAATTTTATTTAACTTGACAAGACCTGTCTGATGTATCCACGCATCACAACAACCGATGAAAAGGGCAAATTTCGAAGGGAAGACTAAACAAAGAGTAATGTTAGAGATCTCAAATATTTTATTAAAAATTTTACTAAATGTTTTATATGGGTGTGGGACTCACACAATGTGGATCTCATATGGATCTCACACCCATGTGAGACATTTGGTAAAACTTTTAGTAGAATTTTAGAGTCTCTAACATTTTTGCTAAACAAATAAGAGGGATAACTATTCTCGTGTCAACCTCTTTTAATAAAAATTATAAAATAAGTTAACGTAATTTATAAATTATATTTAAAATAAATAAAAATTACATGAATTTATAAAATAAATAAAAATAAAAATACTCATCATTTTATATATTTTTATTTTTAAAATAAAATAAATTTTTAGTATTTATTTTGATTAAATTAATATCTATTTTTGAAAAAAATAAAATAAAAACTCCATCAAATACGATTTATATTAAAAATAAAAACGCAATCACATAGGATTTGTAACCATTAGTTTTGATTATAAACCTTGTTAAGATTAATCCTATCAAATGAAAATAAATAAAACAAAAAAATAAAAATTTCTCAAGATTAAAATTAAAAAAATAAATCAAAGACTTCAGTTTGTCAAGATGAATTTACCAAATCAAAATAAAAAGAGATGCCTATATCAAAGCCATTATTGAAAAAAAAAAAAAAAATATTAATTAGGATACCAAACCAGCAAAAAACTCTGATTTAGCATGGTGGAGATGAGGTTGGAGAATTTTTATTTTTTTAAAAAAAAAAAAAAACCAATTTTGTTGAACAAGTGGATTTTTGAAAAAAATTAAACTGGCAGGATTTATGTAGCTAGATTGGATTGGAATATTGATTTCATTTATCTAGATAGATTGGTCTTGTAGTATCATAGTTAAAATTAATGGTATATTTAGTTAAGTTTTTAAAATATATATTTTTATTTTTTTCTTCAAAAAATAGATATGATGAAAATAAACTAAGGTAGTGCAAAATACCGTCCAACCTGCACCGATCTGCTAGCTAACTACAGGTTAGTTTGATCTGCAGTTTGAAATTGCTCCGCTCTGCTATAGTTAATACATTTTTTTACTTGTAATAAAGTGTCAAAATAAAAATCAGTGTGAGTGCTAATTACAATGTGAAGTTTGTTATAAATTAGTGATTTATGAAAAATATTATGTAAAATTAGATAGTATTATATATGTGAAAAATATTATGCAAATTAGCATTATATATTATGCAAATGCTTTATAATTGTTTAAGATTATTCTTCAATCAACTAACAAATTGAAATTGTTCAAAGTGTCCAAACAACGGTTTGATTATTTGTTAATCTATCATTCATTGTTTAATTTATAATTTCACTTTTAAAATGCACCAACCGCACTGTGTACACCTCTAAAATAAACATTAAAACTATTTTGTAAATTATAAAAATTATTTTTGTTTTAAAAAAACTATATAAAAATAATAAGTAACTTTTATTTTAATTTATTTGATCAACCTAGTTTTTTTTTAGAAAAAATGACATTTTCAGACTACGAAGGTTGTTTTGGCTTTTTTTTTCAAAAGAGGCTCATGTGAGTGTAGTTTTTCTCTCACTATGTTTGTTTAGTCTTTCATGGTGGGTCTCGGCTAATCAATATGTCCAGCCAAATAGTCATTCGGTCATTTCTTAGGGGTCTGTAGCACTATTGATGGAAGAATTGAACATGTTATAATTTTTTTTTTAATAAAAAAATGCCGTACATTATAAATTAATTATTAAAATCATAAAATTTTGAATAAATTATATTTAACTCTCCTGAGATTTTTGATAACTATAAGAACATCCGATGTGGTTTCAATAGATATATAAACCTCTCATATTTTAATTGACAATATCAAGATTCTCCTAATCCATCAATTTCGACGTTACTTGCCTATACAAAATGACCATATTACCCTTTCATTTGAGCATGAAAAGACGAAAATACCCTACAAAGTATGCCTTTTTACTTTTTTAATCCAAAGCCACTACCCACAACTTCCCCCTTTCTTTCTTCTATCTTCTTCTTATTCTCTCTCTTCTTAACGGTGAAATCGAACCCTACTCTCTCTTTTCTCTCTTTCTCTCTCCCTTCCAACCCAACAGTGCATTTCTTCTTGGTCTCTGACGATGACTTCGATAGGAGACCATCGACGATGAGATTAGACCTTTTTTCTCCTTTTACGACGATGACCAATGACCCTCGTCACACCCGACCTAACCTACCCTCTCAAATAGACACAAACCCTAATTCCTAAATCTCAAAACATGTTGCCTCTTTCTTCAAACGAACTCTGCAACCAGACTACCCCTGACACTTGTTTCTCTTATTCAACAATCGAACAACCACTGTAGAGTATGGTTTTAAATCGCACAAATCCAAATCAAATCCATAGAGGTGATGGTGGGTATGGTTTTAATAGTGGAGGAAGAGGTTGTGGCTGAGGTAAATGCAGTGACGGTATGGCTAAGCT
Source organism: Camellia lanceoleosa (assembly GCA_025200525.1). Classification (NCBI taxonomy): domain Eukaryota; kingdom Viridiplantae; phylum Streptophyta; class Magnoliopsida; order Ericales; family Theaceae; genus Camellia; species Camellia lanceoleosa. The sequence continues at coordinate 166,387,926 of CM045758.1, read as the reverse complement.
AAATGCAACGGCGGCGGTTTCAAAAGCGAAAAGGGGTTATGTTGCTGGATTGTTGGAAGAGATGGTAATGGATGAGATTAAACGTGCCTTTTACTCACTCCACCAATTCCCTCAGAACATGTTTGGTACGATGGAATTGACGCAATTTATATCAACATCTGTATTCATTTTAATACTTTAAATCACAATTGTCATTTATTTTTGTAGATACAAATGTGAGTACATGAAAGGGTTAACAATATCCGATTAACTTGATTTTTCAAATATATTCTATTCGATGTACTTTAAAATGTGAACGATTTAGATCATTGAAATGAGTTTCGAAATGGGCCTATTTGGCTGCACAACAATGGCTACTATACCCCAGCACAATAGCCACTCCAAACCCCATTGATTTTCTTTTTGAATAAATTTTGAATTAATAAAGATAATTTTTTAGTGTTATTATAGATAAAAATAAAATTATTGTTCAAAACACAACTGTCATCCAAACATAGTCATGACATGACATGTGCAAGTACATAACTTTGAGATACTTAATGAGGTGACATTTGCACAAGAGTATGTTATTCAAGACAAAAATTTAAATTCACTTTTCAAGTTTAATGATGTGATAATTAATTAAAATAAAGATAATATTTTTTTTCATATATTATCTAATTATCAACTAATCATATCACTTATATATCATTGAATCTAAAAATTGAGTTCAAAAAGTAAACTGATATATCATTTTTCTTTGCACAATTGTAATATATTTTTAAAAATAAAAATAACTTTGCATAAATCTCTCCACTTATTTGTCATGTTATTTATCTACGTGTTATTTATCTGTTCATTTGTAATTTTTTATTTGTCCATCTAATTTATTTATTTGTTCATATCACATCACCACCTGTTGCCGTCAACAACCACCACCTTTTGCAACACATCTAGCTACCAGAATAAAAATAAAATAAAAATTTAAAATCATAATTTATCATTCTTGCCAAACAATTATATTAATCATGTTCTCTTATTAAAACAAAACAATCTTGATACCTAATGTCATACATACACACACACATACAAAAAAAAAAAAAAAAAGATTTTTCACTAATTTTTTTTTCTTTTTGGTGAGTAAGCTCACCAAAAAAATTTTAAATTTTATTTAATAATTATAGACACCTCATTTTGACCAGCCCTAAAACTTTGGCGCTTTTTGTTGATTATCCGATGATGACAATCAGAATGCGTTTCTCACAAAATTCTCAGTAAAAAAGATGGAATTTGAACTTTACTCTCTACCCTAAGCCCACTTTGGTCAAGTATTTAGGTCTTGTTGGACACCAGGAGCAAAATGGGGCTGAACCGGAGCGAAACAAAGTGAAACGGGCAAACTTTCCTCTGGTTGGTCGTTCGGTCAGTCGACTGCCCAAAAACTGTGTAGTCCAGATTCTTTGGTTCGGTTCATGTGGGCATTCCATTATCCCATTTTCTGATATATTCATGCATTGAATGCATGTATACTCATCCTCCATTGTCTAGTGTTTAATCCATTGAAGGTAATACTCCACTTCTATGGACTAAATTGACATAATTTAAATACTAAAGAACAAAATGACGTAAAACTCATATGTTCGGAACTAAAAATGTAATTAACTTATAAAATATGAGAAATTACATGCCAGAAACTCTTAAAAAACTTTATGATTTTAATTTTTAATGTTTATAAAGTTTACCATTAATTTAAAAATATTTTTCTAAACCTACATTGCTGTGATTAATATTGCTCCAAAATCATCAAATAACTTTTTCGACAAACCGATGCTCTTGACTATGGCTTTATCCTTATAATAATTAGAATAGTAGGATATTCCTTTGGTAGCAATTTTTCTACCAAACCAAACCAAGTCTTAAGTCCCATTAAATGGGATTGGCTACATGAATCCTTCTTCTCCACGCTGCTTTATCAAAGGCCATTTCGTTAGTCAAATTAAGTAGATTCATATCTCTATTTACTATGCTAGCCAACGTCAATATAAGTCTATCCTGTCCCCTAACACATCCATCTACCGTCACTGCATCGCATTTTTTCACTACTACCTCTGTTGGTCTCTATTGAATATGACCAAACCATCTTAATCTATTCTCTCTCAACTTATCTTCCATCGAAGCTACTCCTACCCATTCCCAAATATACTCATTCCTAATTCTGTCTTTTCTAGTCTTACCATACATCCACCTTATCATCCTCATCTCACTAACACTCATCTTATTTACCTGTTGTTTTTTGGTTGCCCAACACTCCGTCTCATACAACATCGATGGTCTAATAGTCGTTCTACAGAACTTTCATTTTAGTCTAGTGGGAACTCGTTTATTGTACAGTACTCCAGACGTACTTCTCTACTTAAGCCACCCGACCTTAATTCTATGGATCACATCCGCATCAATCTCCCCCATCGTTGTGATAATCGACCTTAAATAATGAAAATATTCACTTTTAGGTAGTTCTTGGTTCTCAATCTTCACTTCTCATCTGCTTTCATTATTATTCTTGTTACTAAATTTATACTCCTTGTATTTTGTCTTAGTTTTGCTTATCCGAAATCTTTTAGATTCAAGTGCTTCTCTCCAAATCTCTAATTTTGTGTTAACTCCTTCTCTAGTCTCATCAACTAACATGATATCATCTGCAAAGCATACACTATGGCACATCATCCGAATATTTATTGTCACCATCCATAATCAAGCAAAAAGATAATGACTTGAGGTAGATCCTCGGTGTAACCCTACAAGAATTAAAAATTCATTTGTCTCTTCAAAGGCGATCTAATAGTGGTCACCACCCCTTCATACATGTCCCTAATCACATCTATGTAACCTTTTGTCACCCATTTCTTCTCTAACACCCTCCAGATTATATCCTGAGACACTTTATCACATGCTTTTTCAAAATCGATAAACACCATATGAATGTCTCTTTTCTTTTCTCTATACTTTTCTATTTCTCTTATCAAAAGATAGATCGTTTCCATTGTTGACCTACCAGGCATAAACCCAAATTGATTCTTCTTACACTTCTGTTATATCTTGCAATCGACGTTCTATCACCCTTTCCCACACTTTCATTATATGACACATTAGCTTGATTTCTCTATAGTTATTGCAATTTTGGACATCTTCTTTATTCTTATAGATTGACACTAAAATACTCATCCTCCACTCATCTGGCATGTTCCTAGTCAACAAAATCTTGTTAAACAACCTAGTCAACTAAGCAACCTCTTCTTACCCAAACACTTCCAAGCTTTAATAGGGATATCATTGGGTCATAAAGCCTTATTCGATTTCATCTTCTTAAATGCAATCTCTACTTCAAAGTTCCTAATCTTGTGATATAACCTATGGTCTTGATTTTCCTTATTATTGACTATTTCCTCATAAAAACATATAGTATTATCCAATCAGGGAACCTTCATTCCCCTCACTGTATCAAATTCTTTGAGTGTCTAGCTTGCTTTCTTTCTTTGTTTAGTCAAAAGACTTTATCAAAATACCATTTTTATTTAATAGTTGTAGCTGGTTTTTCGGGCTCCTTGGAGGGGTTTAGTCTCCTCGGATGCAATTTCCTACAGTTCGGACTCCCATGGTTTTGAATCTGATTTCATGAGTGCAATGTGAAACAAAAGAAAATTAAAGTCTAGATCCAACAAATTTTTAGAAAAATTCATTAATCACCAAAGATGCCAAAAATGGACTACATTGCCAGATTTCAGAGTCGCCACCTAATTTTTTTTGGGAGAATTAGGAAACCTGTGACTCTAGCCAAAGGCCACTTGTCCGTCATAACCAAAGTTGTCCTGGTTCGGGAACTTAGGTATGAGAGGGGAAGGTCATGAATTGAGCACCCCATTCACTAGATCAAAGATCAACCTCTACTAAATCATGATGTGAATTTTATAGACATTATATACTCATGTTCTGATTATTAATATACTAACATTACTATGTGAGGCAAACAAGTATAGACCACATCACTTACTTCAGAATGCTTTGATTTCATGTAATTGGAAATAGTTTTCAAATATGTGCAACTCAAAAGAAAAATGAGCTCATATGTACAACAATCAAAGTCATCCAATTTAAGCAAAATAGCCTCCATCTACAGGTATTCATAGAGATATTTTAAGTAAGCAAATAGCCTCATGGTAGTATGCTCGATATGGCAATACAAACACACACATATGATATGCTAAAGTTAAAAAATGCTCACCTAGTACTCAACCACAGCAAACCAAAGAAAAGAAGATAATTTAGAAAAATGAATGATCTTAGTATGCAAAATGACTAATGCAATACATGCAAAATGCAACTAATAAATTCGGCTACTAATATGACATGTGAAGTAACTCAAAACATGAGGTAGCGCACATAATCAAGTAAAAAATGATAACAAAATCAAGTATGATGAATCGAACCTTAATGCAATCAAAAAATGGATGCGAGGCATGTGAATAATAAAGGAAAACATAATGCTATAAACAACAATGATAGGCATGTAAATAAAAGAGAGAAATAAATGGGAGTTAGAAGACATTCATCAATTGTTACAAATTTTCCCTCTTACAAGAGGGTTCGAATGTCCTAATTAACTAATTATTACATCACTGAGTCAATAATTACCTAATTTTTACATTTTCAAATATCACAGTAAATATTAAAAAAATGACACGAACTACATGTGCACCATCCCTCAGAAACTCCTCTATCTGCTTTCTGGAGAATTGTTCTTTTTGCCAACAACGACTCTCTGTTAATCCACTATGGGGCTCGACCATGCCACATTGAGGCTCGGCTGAGTCTAATAAAAACAAAGATTTCAATTTCAACTAAAAAACCTGTTTTGTGCAGTGAGGTAATAGTAGTGCAGATAGAGTAGTTCTAAAGAATGTTTATCATTCTTGTTTCCTCCTATCATAGGGATATTTAATGAGGAAATAGGTCTGCTTCTCAAATCATCAACCATTGCGAGGTTGTTGCATGACGATCTTAGAAGCAATAGGATGAAAGAATCGAATAAAAAAAGAAGAAGAAAATGAGCTATTCTTCTTACCTCTTTCCTATCATGAAGGAATTCAAGGAAGATGTAGACTTGTTTCACAAGCCATCAAACATTACGAGATAGTATGTGATGATTACAGAAGTGACTAAAATGAAAAAACTATAACAACTCAAGAATTGTTGTGAACTCCTCTTCCAACTCATGGAATAAGGACGAAACATCCATTTCCATGCTTCAAAGTGGAACTAGAAGAGAGTTTTCAACACGTTTTGATAAAGAGTTCTATATGAGCAACAATGGAAATAAGGGAGAAACACTAAAAAAATAGGCTAATTATCAAAGCTTAAACACACAACTCGTCAAAGTTGTTGACAGCTCCTCTTTTATTCATGGAATAAGGATGAGACATCAATTTTCATGTTTTGAAAATGATCGAAAAGAGAGTTTTTCAACACTTTTGACACGGAAGCTATTACCTAGCTTCAAGTTAAACAACATTATCATGGAATCGAAAGATTTACTACTAGTTAATCAAACTTGTGGCAAGGTGGCTAAGCTCTAAACCTCCCATGACCACAAGGTTCCAGTATACATAAGAAAAGCTATAAAAACAAAAGAAAAACTATTAACTCAAACGGATTGGCAGCTACATCCTAAACACACCAAACTTGCGAGGACTATTACGCTATTACAACAATACAACTATAATATTCAAAGCATAATTAATTAACATACTAAACAGCCCACAAATACACACAAAAAAAAAAAAAAAATAGTGCTAAAACTAAGAGAAAACAAGGAAAAAAAAAAAAAAGAAGTGAAAAGAAGAGAAGGTATAGTTAATAACTAGCAATCAAGCCTAAGGAAGGGTGGCCAATCACTCTCATTTTTGTAACTTTAATCACATATTTCAGCCCTAAAACAACTCAAAAACAATGTACAAAATAAGAAAAAGAGAGTAAAAGAGAAGGAAATGAAAATGATGCAAAGTTCTACCTCTTGAAAAGAGAGGTAACTTCTTAGTTATTAAACTTCAATCCCAACACCCTCAGGTATTTGAAATATAGTTTGAAACTTTAGCAAAAAGCTTCAAGAACAAGCTCTAATGTGTATATATTGTGTATGTATAGCTAAAGGTGATAATTTATAGAATACAAAGATTAAGGAATGATTGTGATATCATCCATTTTTCATATTAATGAAGATTAATAATTACAAGGGAGCCCTAAGGCATAGAATAATTACAATCTAAAAATAACCCAACTAATAATATGTTATTCTAACACTCCCTCTCAAGCTGGTGCGAAGATATTTCTCATGCCCAGCTTGCCTAGGATGTCATGCAATGGCTTACTCCCAACTCCCTTGGTGAGGATTTCAGCGAGTTGTTCACCAGACTACACAAATGGAGTACATATTGTACCACTAATGAGTTTCTCCTTAATGAAGTGGCAATCAATCTCAACATGCTTTCTCCTGTCATGTTGAACTGGATTGTAAGTGATATTGATAGCAGCCTTATTATCACAGTATAATTGAATGGAGTCCGTCTGATTAATACCTAGATCACTTAACAATAACTTGATCTATAAGAGCTTACACACCCCTTGTGCCATAGCTCTAAATTCAACTTTTGCACTTGACCCAGCAACCACGTTCTGTTTCCTACTCTTTCAAGTAACTAGGTTGCCTTTAACAAAGGTGCAATACCCTGAAATCGATCTCCTATCGCCATCGATCCAAATTCAATCAACATCTCAGATAGGCTTCCACATGAAGATGATCATGCTTTAAAAATCAAGACCCTTACCAGAGTAGATTTCAAGTACCTCAAAATTCTTATGATAGCCTCGAAGTGAATCTGATGAGGAGCATGCATAAACTGACTAACCACACTGATAGCAACAACAATATCAGGACGGGAGTGAGATAGATAGATGAACTTACCCACTAATCGCTGATAGCTCCCCCCATCAACAGTTGCTCATCCTTTATCATCTCTCAATTTTTGATTAGGTTCTAGTGAAGTGTCACAGGCTTTGTAGCCAAGCATCCAAGTTTCCTTCAATAGGTCAAGCACATACTTCCTCTACAAGATAAATATTCCATCCTTGGAGTGAGCAACTTCAATTCTTAGAAAATACTTCAAGCTCCCCAAGTCTTTGATTTCAAACTCACTCGCTAAATATTTCTTCAATAGAGGGATTTCCTCATTATCATTATCTGTAAGAACTATGTCATCCACATAAACAATGAGTGCTGTAGTCTTACCACATGATGAATGTTTACAAACAAGGTGTGATCTGTCTAACTCTGTTTGAAACCATATGTAAGCATAGCCTGAGTGAATCTCTTAAACCAAGCCCTTAGAAACAGTTTAAGACCATATAATGACTTTCGGGTTTACATACTTTACCCTTTGTTTGATGATCCTCAAAACTAGGAGGAATGTCTATATATACCTCTTCTTCTACGTCACCATGGAGAAATGCATTATTTATATCAAACTGATGAAGTGGCCAATGTAGATTAGCTGCTAGAGGGAGAAATACTCTGACTGAATTCATCTTAGCCACAAGTGCAAAGGTCTCCTGATAGTCAACGCCATATGTCTGAGTGAACCCTTTTGCCACAAGTTGAGCCTTGTAATGCTTAATAGAACTATCTGCTTTGTGTTTCACAGTATACACCCACTTGCATCCCACAGGTCGTTTGCCCTTAGGTAACTCAGTCAATTCCTAAGTGCTATTCTTTCTAAGTGCTTTCATTTCCTCAATCATGGAAAGTTTCCACTCAAAGGTAGCAAGAGCATCCTGAAAATGGTTAGGAATGCTAACAGAGGAAAGATTTGACACAAAAGCTCTATATGAGGACGACAAATGAGAGTAGGACACAAAATTTGAGATAGGATATTGAGTACAAGATCTCACACCATTTCTCTTGGCAATAGGAACATCAAGATCAATAAGAGTATCAAGATCAGTGGACTCAAGAGATTTAAAGTTACCTGGACTCTCATCAGAAGTAGGAGATGGTAGTGGGTGAGTAGAAGTGGTCTCTTGTATCTAGTTAACTTTTTGTTTGTCATTGTCCCCGACATAGATTTGCCCTTCCCTATCCTTGATAACATTGACATTGGGCTCTATAGTCCCAGTAAGAGGTGGTGGTGTAAGAACAACTGGTTCTATCATAGGAATCACAGGCATCACAGGCACCACTTCACACCAAGGCTCCCCCTGAAAGGAGGACTGTGACACCGAAGAGGACAAGAAATAGGACTGTGACTCAAAAAAGATGACATCTATGGACACGAACCACTTATGAAAAGGAGAGTGATAACACTTATACCTCTTTTGAGTATGAGAGTACCCAAGGAAAACACATTTGAGGGATTGGGAGTCCAACTTACCACGAGTAGGAGAGTGGTTGTGGACAAACAAGACACAGCCAAATATTTTGAGAGAAATAGAAAACAAGGACTCAGAACCGAGGAGGACTTGAAGATGAGCTTTTTTTTTTTGCAAGACCTGGGTATGAAGATGATTAATAAGATGGGCAACCATGAGAATAGTGTCGCCCCAGTAGGACCGAGGCACACTCATAGAAAAACACGTGCATTAAGCCAAGTCAATAAGATGACGATTCTTGCGTTTCACCACCCCATTTTGTTGAAGGGTATTGGTGCAAGAGGTCTGATGGATAATGCCATGGGTAGAAAAATATTGCCTTAATCCAGAATCTCTATATTTCCCTCATTATCAGAATAGAAGATTTTGACAGTGGCCCTAAATTGAGTACAAATAATCTTATAAAAATTACGGAACATAGAAAAAACCTTACTCTTGTCTTTCATGAGATACACTTAAGTAATACGAGAAAAATTATCAATAAATGTAACAAACCATCGATGACCTTTCACAGACATTACACGAGATGGACCCCAGACATCAGAATATATTAATGAAAAAAGAACAAAACTTTTATTAAAACTGGAAGCAAAAGAAGCTCAGTGTGGTTTTCTAAGTTGACAAGACTCACAAAGAAACTCAGACATATTATTGTTTACAAAAATAGATGAAAATAAATGCTTAAGTAAATAAAAAGAAGGACGCCCAAACGCCGATGCCACAATCATAAATCATCTTTGGTAGTAGGACTCATGGTGGAAGAATAAGTAAGCTTGTTGGTTGATCCAGGAAGTAGAGACCATTTTCGCACTACCGCTAATCGTCCTCCTTGCGACAAGGTCTTGAAAAGATAATGATCAAGAAAAAAGTCACACTACAATTCAAATCCGTTGTAATACAACTCAAGGATAACAAGTTAAGAAAAATTGAAAACATGGAGAAAGAAGATAGAGATGGTAGGAGTGATATAGACTAAACCTTTTCGTAAATAGAAGAAACAATACCATCTGCAATTCTAACTTTGTCCTGACTTGAAGAGGGCTTATAGGCAGAAAAAAGGTTAGAGGACCCAGACATATGATCTGAGGCACCAGAATCAATAATCTAGGGCAAAGACTTATGAGAAAGAAAAACACGAGGAGAAGAGTTACCTGAGCGGGCAAATGACGAGGAAGATGTATTGAGAGCGGTAAAAGATCGGCGGTCTCGTAAGTGACGCAGAAGATTCTCAAGTTCATAAGTAGTCATGCCAGAAAGACCATCAAAAGCCTGGCCAACGGAAGCAGAAGTAGAATCAAGTGTATCAACAACACTAGATTGATGAGCTTGTGGATGATAGCCACGTCCTTTAGACTGGCCTGACCGACCTCCTCTAGAATAAGACCGATCACCTTGACCCCTAGATGGAGTCCCATGAAGCTTCCAACATGTCTCATGAGTATCTTTGCAACTTAAGCGGCTTATCACGAATCTGATTCCTTGGCGGTAGACGGAGGGATGGGATTCAAGCTAAGGCCATCTCTAGGGGTAGACAATAATGCTGAGCAGTCAGTAAAGACAGGTGATATCATAGCAGACTGGTGACTTTCCTCATTCTGTACATAGGCGAATGCCTCTTGAAGTGAAGGAAGAGTGTCCATACCCAGAACCCGACTTCGAATAGGATCATACTCCACATTGAAACCTGTAAGAAACTTGAAGACCCTTTCCTGTGTAATGAACTTCTTGTACCCAACTGAATTAGCAGTGCAAATAGGCTTGTAGTCCTACAGGTGATCAAGGCATTTCCAACCATTGGTAAGGAAGGTGAAGTATTAAGGAACAGTCTGCTCCCTTTAAACAGAGCTCTTAATAGAGCAGTGCAACTCAAATGCCTGTGAGAAATTCCCTTTGCGAGAATATGTGGAAGCCACAACATCCTAAATATCTTGGGTAGTCTCCATAGACAAGTAGCCCCGACCAATATTTGGTACCATTGAATGAATAGGCCAACCTATAATCAAAAAGTTGGTAATCTCCCATTGGTCATAAACCGGGTCAGTGGTGTGACACTTCATACTTCTTGGATTAATGGGATTGCTCTGAACACCTTTGTTATTATACTTGGAACCTCTTAGATTCATTTTGGAATATTGATTGAGGTGGAATCATGTTTGGGAAGTAGGATTGAACCAAAAACTTTGATTCAGATAATTGTCTTATGAGCAGTCATCACTCTTTTGCCCTTTTATTTTTCCACACTTTGAATTTGGATGTGAGGCTAGAACCATTAGAAATCTTATTTCTAGGGCTTCGATTTGGACACAAGAATGACCTAAAATGGAGTCCCGACGAGGGAGTTATACCCATTTGAATTTCAAGTATCTGTATTGGAAGCAAGTCTGCTTAAGTGCTGGAAGTTGTGCTCTAGTGGTTTGCACGAATTTCAGAGATTCTAGGAGCTCTTTTTCTACGCTTGAGCCTAGCTTTCTTCGCTCGAGTAACTGGTCGATATCAGTCACTTTAAAGTGACTTTTTGGTCTAAAAACTTTATTTTTTTTTCTCTTTTCTCCCCCTCTCCTCCATACTCGAAACCCTAGCCCTTTAAAAAAAAAAAAAAACCCTTGATTTCGTCCATTTTTCACCTAGAATCTACCTTGGAACTTGCATTAAAGATGAAGAACAAGTGAAGATAAGCATTTTTAACCGATTGGATCTTGGTTTTGTGAAGGATTCTCCTAGAAGTCTTGCTCTTTTGCTCTTTTCTTGAGATAGGATTACTTTTAGCTTTGAATCTATTTATTTTGAGGATGATTATTTGGTATTATTGTGACATTGATGCTATAATTAAAATTTTGAGTTTACAAAATTGGGTTTTGTTTCAAAAATGAGATTTTTTTTTTTAATTTTCTCTTGAGATTTTTATTAATGGCCATGGATTATGGAGATTTTAGTTTGAAGATAGCATTTTACATGGTTTATGGGCAAAAGCCCCAAATTTATGAAAACCCTACTTGTCAAATTTGGAGAAAGAATGAAATTGATTTCAAATCTTTAAATTGATGATTATGATATTTTGAATATTTATTGCTTGAGATTTATGAATTTGAAAGCCTTTGAGATTTTTCCTTGGAAATATGATGATTATGTATCTGTAATAGTGAAATTATTTGCATGGTGATATTTACCTTTGTTCTCATGGATGTATAAATTCTTAGAATTTATGGAAACATTGGAAATGTTGTTTTAAGGGGGTAGTAAATAGCATGTGAGTCCAAGTAGAGAGTCAGTTTTGAAAGAGTTATGTGTTGTGTTGGTACCCGCGCGGGGAGTCAAGGTGCCCAATTGCTTGTCTTGAGCTTATTACCGGACGAATGTGAAAAAATATTTTTGGGTGTCCACTGGTCCTGTCCTGCCGTATAATTGTAGTTGGTAAAAGTGAAAAAACGGATGATTTTGGGTGCCCATATCCTGCCGTATAACAATCAGTAAATGTGGGGGTATTTTGGATATAAAACTATATATATGTATGTATTGAGGCTCTCTTTAGGGACTTCATGGCTCATTTACCCCCTGTTTTGAAATGTGATTTCTCATGGAAATGATAATATTTGATTTTTTATGCTTAAACATTTATCATTGTTTAAAAAGGGAAATGTTTTGGTTGTGATAATGACACGTGGATTTTCAAATAATTAGATACTTTGTTAAAAGTATTTCTACTGGGCATCTGGCTCATTCCTATCTAACATTTTAGGAATTGTTGGTGTGATTCCGCCCAAGTGACAAGGAGGTGAAGATTTTTGAACGGAGCACGTGGGCTCATTGATTGTTAATTGTTGAAGCTTCGGGGCTAATGTGTATTGGGACCATGTGTCCATTTTGTTGTTCCAAGGCTATGCCTTGTTGTTTGTACACCATTAAGGCATTATTATTTTTATTTTCTAGTTTCTCGGATTATGTAAATGTTATTATTACAAGGACAAGAACATGAAAATTGTAATATTTAATAAGTAGATCAATGGAAAAGAGGACTTTTGAGATTATTGTTATTATTGGTTTGGAAAGATATCAAATTAAGCAGATTAAGAGTGATGTTTTAGTTTAATAAATTTGGGGGCATTACAAGTTAGTATTAGAGTTAACTAGGTTTGAATATCTTGGATTCGTGGGAAGTGACGTTTATCACAATAGGTTTACTAGGCTAGGATGAGGTGTTTTTGTACTTTGTATGCTTTGTGTGTTTATATAGTTATGTGGGTATGTGGTTAAGCTTTTAGGATATGACTTGTGTCCATTGCATTCATCGAAATCATTTTGGAAAGACACTTGATCAATGTTTTTTCCACTTGGAGGTCCTTGAGTGCCATGGGACTAGTTGGTATTTTAGGAGAGTAACTCATATGTGCTCTATGTGATTATGTGCTTATGTGGTTTGCCTTATGTGGAAGTAGATATATGTATAGGCACATATGTAACTCGCGTATGGCTTGTGAGATCTCGTGTGGAGTATTTAAGCGTGAGTTAAACCTTATCTCTATTTTTTTTATAGGATAGAAGGACGTGAGTGACCCCAAATAAGGGAAAACTTTTGGGACTTAAGTCTTTGGCATCACTTTTATTGGTAGGATATATCGTTTTGGGATCACGTATGAACGCAATTATGAGATTGGTGTAGAACCTTAGTTTATCGGTTTTGTAAGTTCACAAGAAGCAATTGTGATCTTACGATGGTAAAGTTTTTTTTATTGTATGGTGAATGGTTTGTGGTTATGAAAAGTTAAAATTATCTTATAGACTCACATTGAAATTTTGGAAAATAGGCTAGGAGGAAGGTCTTGGAAGTGAGGTGAGGTAAGGATTAAACCTTATGGTAATGCACATTAATTGAGACCTCAAGAACGATTAGAATGACCTAAGGGTAAGCGTTTTAGGCTGTTAATATCGGAATATATGAACTAGTTTTAAAACTTTCTCAACTAGGTGAAGTTATCTAACTAGGTTGGCCGAGTAGCATAAGGAAGAGGCTATGTGATGGGTGTCTTAAGGGGTTGGTTTCGATGCATACCAAGATAGAGTGAGTATAACTATGTTTTTGACATACTGGATTATAGTACCGTTGAGTTTAGCCTAGACCTTCAATTTAGAATGATTTATAATTGTTAAACTTGTTTCAGATTATGAATCCAAGTTATATAAGAGTTATATATACGAAAGAGTTATGAAGGGAAATGGTGTAAATTGTGGTGATCTGATTATATGGTTAGAAATGAGGTTGACTTCTTCACTGTGTTTGATAGACCATGATATTATTTAAATTACATTGAGTTGTTGTTAATAGTAATGTCAATTATCTAGTGGTCTCACCCTAAATTTGTCTTATCGTTAAAGGTGAATAAATTCTTTTTAGTAAGGGATGAGTTTCTTAGAGAGTTTGTTTTATTCAGAATTTTGTTGTAAATCATAAGTGAACGAATTAGGTAAAGAATTTTGGAATAGATTGGGACGAGATTAAATTTAATTGGGATTGCACCATTTGGTGAAATTACTAGTAGTGAATATAGTGATTTGTGAGTAGATATTTTGGATTGTGTAGTCATGTTTTGAATGTTTTCGGGTTTAGCGGAGTCAATTCTCTCAGAGTTGGTTGTTGATGCACTCAAGTGTAATATACGAATGTTTAGGGATATGATGTGGCTGGTATCTCGGGGAATTGTATTAGCAAACAAATGACTTTAGAGAAATTTTTGAAAATGATCTTGTGGGAATGTTGTGATTTTATGGAGACTATGATTAGGTGCTTAGAGATGGTTGATATGATTGTGATTTGAGTATTTTCATGGAAATTTGTGCTTGGTCCTGACTAGTGATTAGTGTTAATTCTTAGAGTTACTCTTACTTAAGGGTTAGAAATTGTGAATATGAGAAATATACGTGATCATTTTGGGTTAAGTTTGGCATGTGTGGTGACGGTGGTCTTCATGCAATTGAAGTGGAGGTTATTTTGTATCCATTGTCCTTTAGTTATAAAATTGTTTTGTGTCCTTGGAGTAAGAGCTGTGAACCCCTATATTGATACTTCGTTTTGTTATAAGGATGGTGAGAATTGATGTTGTTGGTAGGTTGATCTAATATTATTATTGGGTTTAATTTGGGTGTATTTAATCTTGAGTGGTAAGTGATTTTCTTAATTATAGGATATTTAGTTTTGCCTAATAGAGGGTGACTCCTTATTTCAATTTTATTCCATGATGTTTTGTGATGGTATCATTTTATATGAAGTTATTCGGTGGACACTTCGTCAAGAAAATCAATTTGGTGTGAAGTACCTTTGTTTTGTGGTCGGAGATTGTTTTGGAATGATCGTTGTTGATAGAGAGAATCTCTTCGAGTAAATAAGTGACATTATAACTTGTGGCAGTATCTTTAGAATTTAAGTACTAGAAACTGATCAGAGACTTTGGATGAGATTTCAAAGTAAATATAACTATGGACATTTGTTGGTGTAACCGGATGTCTTAAGTTGTGTAGGCTTTTGTGGTGGGTTTAATATGGCAGTTGGTGTCGTGTCTTGTGATTTGAGCAGCTTAAGTAGTGATTGGATTGAAGTACTGAAAATGTGATTTTGTCAGTATTTTGTAATAGAAGCATGTACTATTTTAGTGAGAGAGGTATCTTGAAGTTCGTTAGGAAAGATTTTATTGTAATCGAAGATTAATTTACTAACAGTATGACAATTTGTCATTGAGTAAGTTTGCGTTATAGAAGGTATTGAATTCATATTTGATCTCGTGGGGCATCTTAATATGGGTGTGGCAGCTTTGGAGTTAATATTCTGGCATTGACTTTAGGGAGTGTGGTGTGTTGTGCAAATATAGGCTGATGATTTTTCCTTACATAGTGTTAGTGATTGTTGTGGCGTCAGGAGAGGTCGACTAGGAGTCACCTCAGAACTTGTCTTAAGTCTAGAAATAAGGTGGGTAAAATGTGTAACACCCCCAAAATAATACCATAAATATAACCCAAGCATAAACAAGAATTACATAAATCAGAGTGTAAGTAATCCTTTTATTACATGAAGTTGATAATACGAGAGGGTTTAACATAAATAAATGCCCTTCGGGATTATATTTTTCCAAGACATTACTTGGTTACAACAAAAGAGAATCACAAGCTCATTACGTATAAAGCCTTAGGCTTGAATAATCATTTAAGCATCTAAACAACAAACAACAAAATAGAGCCTTCAGCTCCTAAATTCTCGCAAGCTACCTCCTTGGAGGTGGCACGTCATTGGTACCTGAAAATGGTTTCCCAAGTAGGGTGAGCCAAAACCCAGTAGAGATATACTAACACAATATATGAAGTTCAAATAAGATATAAGCGCTAGATAAATGCTCCACATTCATAACCAACTTACTTTTTTTCCATGATCTTTCAATACTGATACCCATATCTCGATCCATTTCCAATTATTCACTTCATTAGAATTTAATTAATTCCAAGTCAATTCATGAGACAGGTTCATTGTTATCTAAACAACCTAAATGAGACTACAACTCAATGATTCACAATTCAATACAACTATTATTCAAACACTTCAATTTTGCTATTTTACGGAATTTTCGTCCGAGGGAACCAGCACCCATATGTATATAAGGTTTTGGGACTTTCACCCTGGACACTCTAGCCAACTTAATTTTAAATAGAGTCCATCCCCTATCTCCTCCCAAACAATGGAGTATATCTCATATCTCCTCCCAAACAATGATACATATACAATGTATTAAAGCACATAATCACATATGGAGTACATCCCCTATCTCCTCCCAAATAATGATACATATACAATGTATTTAAAAGTATCGTCATATACAATGACTATCTACGACACATATTCAATATCTCAATCATACCATTACATTCAATGAGGTAAATTAAACGATAGGTTTCAATTCACCTAATCCACATGCAGTTTCTACAACAATCATAGGTATCCTCCACCGATAGCCCAAAACAGATATTTTCTAAACAGATATCCAATCTTTTAAACAGATAATTTATCAGATTTCCATAGGTGAGTGATTTAACAAATCCAACTACATCATTCATTCATGCACCCTCTCAATTTCATATTTCCCATATCAATTTCATCATTTATACAAAATAATTTATTTAACTCAAATTAAGGCAATCCTCCATATTTTCTCAAATTCTACCAAATGACTAGATTCCACAATTTTAACACCAAACAACCTCATAACCCAACCCCATGATCATATATGCAACAACACATGAAAACCCCACTTTATAAATTTGAATCTAAACTCTAGATTTCCTCCAAACATCCCAAATCTCACTATATATTCATAACAACAAATAACTAGGTTAAAATTCATAACAAAGTATAGAACATCCCTACCTTAACGTTAGGAGACCAAACGAGAAGATGGAGACACTTCAAACAAGCCGAAACCATGATCTATTCGGATCAACACAGAGCCCTCAAGGTGCTCTACCTTTTTAACAAAGGGAGTAGGGTAGAGAGATGCTTAGATCAAGGAGTATTTGTAGAGAGAGAAAGAGTTTTAAAGAGAGAGGCTGCCGGATTAGGATTTTGAGTGAAAAGAGATACAAAAAAGTGATACAAAAATCCTTTGCTGCGAATTGATATACGTGGTCTTCGCTCGAGCGACCAGACACAACAAGTGACCTTGCTCGAGCACAAGAAGCATCGCTCGAGCGCACAATGCAAAGCTTCAGGTCTGCCACAGACACACATGCTCACTCGAGCGCAAGAAACCTCGCTCGAGCGAAGGAACAAATAACACAAGGCTCGCTCGAGTGCAAGAAGCCTCGCTCAAGCGAAGAACTTCATCTTCTCCCAAAAATACTGTGTCTGAAAGGAAACCTGAGAACTCCTAATTCTCGCTCGAGTGCAAGAAACTTCGCTCGAGTGAAGAAGAAAATTACAAAAAGCTCGCTCGAGCGCAAGAAGCCTCGCTCGAGTAAAGAGGCCAAAACTTGGGCAACAACAATCTGACCCAACTACAACCAACCTGTCCCAAACTCGCCCAACAAGTTCTAAAACTCAAGCATCAAGGGTCAAAGGAGAAAAACAAGACATGGATACAATATTCAATCACGGAACCCAAGTCTGGAACACAATGAAGGCCGGGGCAAAACCGGGATCGCTATAATCTCCCCCCTTAAGGAATTTCGTCCCCGAAATTTCAAGACAAGTGCCAAATCAATCAAATTATTCCCATTATGATAATCTTATTAATTTCAATTAACATGACTTATTCTCTGGTCACCTTTTCTCATTAACTCGATACACAAGTTTCAACAGCGAATCACAATTCATATATTTCCAAAACATTTACAATGTTTATACTCAACTCAAGTTCCCAAAATTTATTCAACACATACAATGTTATCAAAATGATACAACATACATAATATTCCATATTTTCAAGACATATGTAATGCTTATCTGAAGCTAAGTCCCCGAGACATCCATTTCATATACAATGTTCATATTAGTCCATGTTTCCAAAACATATTTAATATATATAATGTTTCCATACTTTAAAACATATACAATGTTTTTACATTTCATTAACAAAATTAAATTCTTGACATATGTTCAAACATCAACAAATAAGTCCGGATATTTCTCACGGACTTCAATTCATGCTCCCAAGTTTCTTTCGCAACCCCGTGATGTTTCCACAACACCTTAATTAATGGAAAAGTCCTGCTTCACAAGACTCAATGACAATAATAACAGTAACGACAAATTCAACAACTACAGCGTTCTAAGACATCCACCACGTCTCGACTACTGACAGTACCCAAACCAGTATTGAGTGCTTAACACTCCAACATAGGAAACTTGAAACCACTCGTACACAAGGCTTTTGGTCAACTCTCATAGAACGAGAACGCAAAATAAAGTACGAATAATCAATAACGTTATGGCACATTAATGCCTGAAAGTTTCAAGTCCTTGCCAAAAGACATGCAACCTGTAACCAGCAACTCAGGCTAGATAAAAATCTAATTTCTCATAAGATATTTCGTCCAGGTTAAAGAAATTGCTTTATTTATCTCATTTGTTTCAAAATACTCAATCTTCCCCCAAAAGGTGTTCAGATTACACCGTCACAATTTAAACACTACATTAACAACTGGTCACAGCAAAGCTTAGAGATTTTCAAATTATTTTTCCCAAAATAAGAATCGCAATTTCACATTTCGACCTAAAAACATTTTAGTTTATGAAGAGCACCCAATTTTGGTCTTCCTCCAAATTATTCATCAACATTCCTCCAGTGAATCTCAACATAGTCATCCAACAAAACCCATCACACTCACGGTGATGACGCAATACCCAAAACAAAATTTCCATAATGAAGACCCCTATAAATTTTGAAATGCCAACAATGCAACAACACAAGGGGAAAAAAAAAATTTTGCACACCCACTAATCACATAATGGCGCAAAGTGCTTATAAGGCCAAAGTTCTCAACTGAAATTTCAAACCGGTTACTATAACTCAAAATAACTTTCCAACTGTTCATGTGGAAGTTACGTTCCACATCAAGACACCGTTTAATTACACGACCCACAATTTCAAATTATCCCCGAGGTGGCTATATGTCAACCAACCCAAGTATTAACCAATCAGCTATCCAACATTATTCACTCGTACCAGTCCCCGAACACTGACATACCACTCAATTTCTCCCAACTTTGTGTCAATACCAACTTTTGTCTAACCTCAACAACTCCGAAATGGAGTTCCATACACAACCTCTTAGGTCTAATAAATCACTTCGGATTCTTCAAAGTTAACCCACGGTACTTTGATTTTCCATTCACCCTTCACATGTATGCCTGTGTGGCACGCATATCCTCGCTTCACATTTGAGTCCTAACCGAACTATTTCCAAGTCAAACACGATACACCATCTCAAGTCAATGCTCACACTGGTACCTTACATCATGCACACAAGGACCGAATAGGTCAAAACAACTCTGACAGAGTGCATCACTCATCCTACAAGATCTGATTACCTCACTCGGAGTTCTATTGTCGAAACTACACGACAAATATTCACACCAAAGTGACCCAGCACTATCTAATATTAAACTACTCAATCCAATCATTAACCACACTATTGCCTTACCAAGGCATTCTTATGGTATTGCCCTATGACCGATCACTTTCTACACCTCATTTGATAACAACAAATGAACCACACACCACCACACACCAACTAGCAGAACCTCCTTACTTAATGCACGATATCTTACATCTACACTGAACCCCTCATTCTAAGAATGTACTCACAATCTCGACCGAATTCATAATAACAAAACTTACATACTTATTCTCTCACACCAAGTCAACTTGCATAGGCTTACCATGCTACAACACCATCGTTACTACGTAACCACCCAAACCGAACAACAAGTAAACGCAACACCTTCATCCCTCAATAACCAATATGGTTAGCCCCTTTTAATCCACATTCAACCCCTCACTCAATACACTAGTATAACCAAAACACTAAGTCTCTTAGTCAGCCCACCATCTGTTGATACTTATAGAACAATTACCCTGAACCAGACCTCGAGTACATACACAAAGACTTACAAGATTTTTCAAGTCTTACCATTCCAACTCTATAAAAGAACGAATGAAGTTGTTAACACACTCACTGACATTCTAAACCCCAACTTAAAACACCAAACCACTGTAACCCTACACATAGGGCACACACTAACTATGGGCTATACACCCGATCAATCCTTCCAACAACATCTCTTAACTTACCCAAAATTGAGGTACACACCCCTCACACCCAAATACAATAGGGAATCCTAGAACATAGGAAATGCTTGCTACACCACTATTCGAAATATAATACCAGCTACTCCGAGCACACCACCCATCGACGTCAATAACAACTACTACGGTAAAGGACTAATATCTCTCTACAAGAAACAACCAACCAAATAATACAGAGATTCGTCACCATAACCTGCCTTTAGGGTACAAATCTATACCTAACAAAACCATACGCAATTCACCTTTTGAAGACAACGCGTTGTACTTATAAAACCTAGTGCCAACCGCACAATTCACATTCTCCCGAGGAATTTCCATGACAGTAGACCAAAATCTCTACCACACACATAAGATCAAATAAGTAGCGCTCATGAAATTCCGCATACCCGGCAAGTATAATTGTTCTCGCCTCATGGTAATCCCTACCAAAACACGCATTCCTCAACAACTCTTTTTAATTTCAAAACATGGCTCGCCGACCATCACATTTCAAAACCAAGTCACAAGTGTATATATGCATCAATACAAAATTTTCCGATCCCATAACAACTTGTCATATCAATAAAACTTTAGAGTCATTACATGCTCCAATCTGCTCAATCCATGGAAATAGACAAGCAAAGATACACACATATAAATAAGCAATTTTGATGTTTCAACATCTCCAATACACATTGGTTACACAACAGAACCCAATGATTACAAAACGATAATTCACCGGTTACAAAACAGCATAGCCAAAACAAAACCATCCCATCGGTACTACCATCATTACCGTCCCTCGCTGGGCCGCTAAAGCTGGTTATTCTCAAACCCAAGATATCCTACAAGCTTACAAGCCACAGACAAGAACTACTGATATGTCCCAACTGGCCACACCTGGAACAACTGCATAATTCCCCACTTGGGGCCTGAGAACTTGACTCTCCCGACGCCTTCGAAATCTGGCCTGCTTGTTTCTCATAATGGTATTGTCCCTGCCCAGACGAATAAGGTTGAACTTGACTAGGTTGCAAAACTCCCAAAGAAGTCCCTGGCTGGGTACAAAAACGTTTGATATGACCTAAGTGATTACACACCCAGCAAGTAAGTGGTTCCCGAATACATGACTAGTTCAAAGTCTGAATTGGTGGGGATCCCAATGGCTGTTTTCCCAACGAGCACTCGATCGCTTCAAATCCTGGCTGGCTAGATGATCCCGGTGGTGCAACTACTGGTTGAACTACCAACCCTACCCTCTTCCTCTGTGGGCAAGCCGAAGACTTGTGGCTGTCACGACCCAAACCCGCCCATATAGGTTTAGCATCGTAACCGGCCAGTAATTCCTGGGATTACCAAAGACCTCTGAACAGAATAATATATAAACAGGGGCTGCGGAAGCAAATATATTAAACATACATAGTCCATAGAGCTGTGTAGACATACATGAGACAGGAAATTTTCAAAACAACTTATATATATACGAATGTGGCGTCAAAAATACATTAGTCTTACATCACCCAAGCCACTTATACAAAACTTTTAAATGTGTTCAGACCAGACATAAGCATTTAGAAAGTACAACAGTCCTAAGGACGCAAAAACTTGAGCAGAACTCAAAAGGGAACCTCCATGGGAGGCATGATGGCTGGTTGACACCAAAACTCGCTAGGCTGCAACTTAGGCCTGGTCATGCACCTGCTCACCTCCATACATAGAAATAAATAGTGAACGGAAGCCTAGTGAATAATAACAAGGTAAAGGGATTTTGATGGATGATGTCCATCACAAAGTTAGAAATCAGAGTTTATATCAAAAACATGTTCTTATCGAAAACAGAGTTTTGTGCATATTCAGATTTCCAATCAGAATTGGATTCAGATACACGCTCATATTCATATTCAGATTTTGCATAAGATCATACGTGGTACACCCATTAGCTATCATATCAACTTGGTCCTGAGACCCACATGTATAATCGGTACCGACGACCATAAAGGTCCATATCTTGCGCGCAAGTAGCCATGGTATTGTTACTCCCAGGCAAGGGCCACGTGAATATAGGCCTCGGTATTGTTATCCCTGGACAAGGGCCACGTGAATATAAGCTACAGTATTGTTACCCTTGGGCGAGGGCCACGTGCATATTGGCCATGGTATTGTTACCCCCGGGCGAGGGCCACGTGAACTAAGGATGCCACAAATACATTTCAGAAAAATGGACATTCATTTATAATTCATAAAATAGCATTTCAGAAAACAGATCATATCATATTAGTCAGAAAATACTTGTAATTAAACATAGCTTTATAGAGTTATTACTTACAGTTAACAGATGGCTCCAAGTAAACAAGTAGAGTAGGTAACTCACTTAACTCACGACGCATGACCTACATAACATGACAGAGACATACATTGAAACACACGCTCGAATTGCACATAACACATTTCTTGTCCTAAGTGTGTTTCTAACCTCTATTCTCATTATAGTGTCTTAATCATGGCCTAGGAATGACTAGGATGGAATGAGGATGCAACAATGCACTCAAAAACATTTTTCAAAACTTGTTGAAAACAGGGTCCACGCTCGAGCGGACATGCAAAATGTGAAGGTTTCGCTTGAGCGTGACTTCCTTCACTCAAGCGTACTGTAAATTTTGAAAAAGTACTAGTTACTTGCTTTTCACACTCGACAGACGCTCGGTCTTCGCTTGAGCGTGAGACTCAGACCCTCGCTCGAGCGTGACTTCTGTCGCTTAAGCGTGCTGCAAAACATGTGAACTTCTAGTTACATGCATTTCATGCTCGGGCGGGCTTCAGGTCGCTCGAGCGGAAGTGCACACACTCAAAGTGCTCGCTCGAGCATGAACTCCTACGCTCGAGCGTAGATGCAAATTCTGGAATTTCCAGATTTGATCTCCAAGCTTCAAACTTAAACTAAACACTTCAAAACTCATCCTCTTGGGCCAAAATTCTAGAAAACGTTTGGAAACTCACAAAACATCATTATTTAAAGATCATTTCATGAAATCAAGGCCCAAAAGCATACCAATTGTTCACAAATTCAACTTAGACTTTATGAATGTTTCATGAACATAACATGCATGAATTCCCTTGAACTCAAACCTCTCAAAACATGATCAAATTAGGCAAATTGATAGAAAACATGATGAATTCTCAAAACATAGGTGAGATGAACACATGCATGAAAGAATTCTTTGAAATCATGCTCATTTTGTAAAGAAATGGACATGCATGCATGGTATAGTTCAATTCTCTTCAATTCTAACTCAATTCCTACATGAATTCATCGAATTCACTTGAAGTCTTGTAAAATCTAACTCAATTACATAACTAAGAGTTTGATTCCATACCTAGAGACTTGAATTCACAAAGGTTGAAGTTGAAACTTCCAAATTCTCTTCAATCTCACAACATTTCCTAGCAAATCCTTTGTTTGAGCTCAATTTCTCCCAACTCTCCCTCTCTCACGTTTTCTTACTTGAATAGGCTCAAAATGTATTGAGATGAAGGAAAATAGATTAGTGGGAGCTCAATTAGTGCCTTAAATAGGCTTGGATAAAAGTGCAGTTAATTAAGTGGACATTAACTTAATCTAATTTAATCGTTCCAAATCGAATTTTAATTAAACCTACCATAAGGTTTTAAAAATTCCAAATAACACATAAATCAAATCAATTTCAGAATCAAATACTGATAAGGCCTTCGATTTGCAAACCGAAACTAGAACATGAACAGATCTTTCTACGTCAAACAGATATAAACACAATATGATGCAATACATATGTAATTAATCCAAAATCTGATCTTAATAACTTATTAGGCACATAAAATCATAGATTAACGTTAATCATGGGTCAGGGTTATTACAGTTTTCCCCCTTTAAAAGAGTTTGGTCCTCTAAACTCGAATTACCTTCATTTTGGAAGAACCTTGGGTCTAACGGAAACAGTTCTGGGTATCTCTTCATCATATCTTCTTCTGTTTCCCATGTAGCATAAGTTCCCTCGTGGTTCTGCCAATCAACTTTCACCAGCGGTATTTCTTTATTTCTCAATCTTCTGATCCGGCGATTCACAATCTGAATAGGTCTTTCTTCATAAGTATAATCATCTTTTAGAAGTACATGAGTCGGCTCAATCACATGTAGCGGATCCCTCAAATAATCCCGAAGCATAGAGACATGAAAGACATTATGCATATTTTCCATTACCGGAGGTAAGGCTACTCGGTATGTTACTGAATTGATCTTCTCGAGAATTTCATATGGCCTAACATATCTTGGTGTCAACTTGCCCTTAACACCAAACCGAGTTTGTCCTTTCATTGGTATCACTTTTATGAACACGTGGTCCTCGTCTTCGAACATCAGCATAATTCTTTTGTCGGCTTTGAGCAGTTTTCAATCTCTGTTGAATTAATTTCACATTTTCAGTCATTTCTTGTACAAGTTCTGGTCCCAACAAAGGTCTATCGCTTACCTCGGCCCAACATATCGGAGATCGGCATTTCCTTCCATACAAAGCTTCATAAGGAGCCATTCCAATGCTTGAATGGTAGCTGCTGTTATACACAAACTCAAGCAATGGCAAATAAGTCTCCCAATTTCCTTGGAAGTCTAACACACACATTCTGAGTATATCTTCCAAGGTTTGATTTGTCCGTTCAGTCTGACCATCTGTCTATGGGTGATAAGTACTACTCAAACTCAGTTCCGTCCCTAAAGCCTGTTGCAAACTTTGCCAGAATCTTAATGTGAACTTCGAATCTCTGTCAGATACAATAGATACTGGTACACCATGTAATCTCACAATTTCATTCACATACATGTTAGCTAACTTATCCGCATTATAAATAGTTTTGACAGTCAAACGATCAACTATAATCCAGATAGAATCCATACCTTGGGAAGAGCGAGGCAATCCCATAACGAAGTCCATGATAATGTGCTCTCATTTCCATTCCGCTATTAGAAGCGGCTGTAACAAACCAGCTGGTCGTTGATGTTCGGCTTTAACTTGTTGGCAATGTAAACATCTAGCCACAAAATCTGCAATGCACTTTTTCATTCCAGGCCACCAAAAATTCTGCTTCAAATTATGATACATTTTCGTATTTCCTGGATGCATAGCAAATTTAGAATTGTAGGCCTCTGCCAGAATGCGTTTCTTCAAATAATCATAATCCGACACACACAGGCGACTCTGAAATTTCAACACATCATTGTCAAGCACAAATCCCGATTTTTGGTTTTAATTCAATCTCATCAATAATTCTCCTCAGAAACTCATCTTCGCGCTGTTTCCCTTTAATCTCTTTAATGATTGCAGGCTGAGCAGAAAATGCCAGCTAAGATTCCGTCCTGTTCACATAACACAACTTCAATCTCATTATTCTCCAAGTCACATAGTAACTCTCTTTGGCCAGTGAGCAAACATGAAAAATTAGCAATGGATTTCCGGCTTAATGCATCTGCAATGGTATTTGCCTTCCCTGGATGATACAAAATTTGTAGGTCATAATCTTTGATTAACTCTAACGATCTCTTTTATCTCATGTTCAATTCTTTTTGGGTGAAGAAATATTTGAGACTTTTATAGTCTGTATATACTTCACAAGTCACACCATACAGATAATGTCGCCAAATCTTCAAAGCAAAGACGTCAGCTGCCAATTCAAGGTTATGAGTTGGGTAATTCTTTTCATATAGACGAAGTTCCCAAGAGGCATAAGCAATTACCTTCCTATTCTGCATTAGTACACAACCCAACCCTTTATACAAAGCGTTACTGTAAATTTGGAACCCATCAGTACCATTAGATAGAGTTAAGATTAGTGCAGTCACTAATCTGGCTTTCAACTCTTGAAAAGCTGTTTCACGCTAATCATCCCAATCAAATGGTACATTTTTCTATGTCAATTGCGTCAATGGCAAAGCAAGTTTTGAGAAATCTTTCACAAACCTTTTATAGCAACCTGCAAGTCCCAGAAAACTTCTCACTTCAAACACATTAGTTGGTCTTGGCTAGTTCACAATGGCTTCAATTTTCTGAGGGTCAACCGAAATACCATCTTTGTTGATTACATGCCCTAGAAATGCTACAGTGTCAAGCAAAAATTAACATTTGGAAAGTTTTACGTATAACTTCTTTTTCCTCAGAATCTGTAAGGCAGTTCTCAAATGATTCTCATGTTTTTCCTTGTTTTTGGAGTAAATCAATATAATCATCAATAAAGACAACAACAAATTCATCCAGAAATTGTTTGAACACCCTATTCATAAGGTCTATAAAGGCTGCAGGTGCATTGGTTACCCCAAATGGCATGACTAGGAATTCATAATGCCCATATCTAGTTCTAAATGCAGTATTCTCTATGTCTTCTGCCTTGACCTTTAACTGGTGATACCCGGATCTAAGGTCAATCTTAGAAAACACTTGGGCTCTCTAAAGTTGATCAAACAAGTCATCAATTCGGGGTAGTAGGTACTTGTTCTTGACTGTTACTTTGTTTAACTCACGGTAGTCAATACATAGCCTCAAAGATCTATCCTTCTTTTTAACAAATAAAACTGGGGCTTCCCAAGGTGAGGTACTCGGACGGATGAATTTCTTATCTAAGAGCTCTTAGAGTTGGATTTTTAACTCTTTCAATTCGAAAGTCGACATCCTACAAGGAGTCTTGGAGATAGGTTGTGTTCCAGGTATTACATCAATGGTAATTTCTCTATCAATTAAATCCCTGGGTAGATCATTGAGAAACACATTAGGAAAGTCACAAACCACATGAATAGTTTCTACACTGGTACTATCTAAAGATTTAGTCAATGCACAACACAAGTAGCCCCGACAACCTTTCCTTAACAATTTCTTGGCTTTTACAAACGAAATCAAGTATGGCGAAGGAACTACCCCATTTCCAGTGAAAGTAAACTCAGGCATACCAAGTGGTTTGAACATGATGGTTTTGTTTACACAATCAATAGTAGCACAATACTTTGTTAACCAATCCATACCCAAGATGCAATCAAAGTGGTCAATACTCAAAGGCAGCAAATCAACGTATAACGTCATATCGCCAATTAAAACATCACATGTCGGATGTACATATGCACATAACATAGAACCCCCAGATGGCGTAGATATAGACAATAAATAATTCATGGATTCTAAAGATCTAGTTAGTTTTTGAGAAAAGGCATGCGATACAAACGAGTGTGTAGAACCATAATCTATCAAGACATATGCATTCGGGTACAAATGAAAATTATACCTGACACCACAGACTCGGTGTTCTGTTCATCTCTGGGTAATAGTGCAAACACTCTCCCTTGCCTAACGTTTTATTGTTAGTGTCACCTCTAGTATTGGTTCTTGTAGTTGATCTTGCTGCAGAAACAGACCTGGCTGAACTTGCCACAGGACAGCTAACCTCATTGGATTGCCACATCGAAAACACGCACCTGATGCACGGTAACATGCACCTTTGTGCTTCCTCCCGCAGTCGGGGCAATTTGGAGTAGATCCGCTACTCTAACTAGAGCTACTGGAAGATCCTGTATTTTGCTTCTTCGAAAATAATTGGCCCTTCTCGAAATTAAATGTGGCCCTCTTTCCCTTCCATTTAGTTGTTGGAGTTGTAGTTTGTTTCTTAGCTGCTATTATGGTTTCTGCCATCAATGCCCTGTCGAGCACTTCTATATAAGTAGGCAATTTCAAGACACCTACTCGATCAAATACTTCCAGGTCCAGTCCTCCCTTGAACTTTCGCGCTTTCTTATAATCAATGTCTACCATGTGCGGGGCAAAATGAGCTAATTCAGTAAACTTAGCTTCATATTTGACCACTGACATTCTGCCTTGTTTGAGTTCTTGGAATTCAGAAACTTTTCGGTCCTTGAAGCATTGGGGAAAGTACTTGTTGCAGAATATCTCATTGAATTGTGCCCATGTCATGTCCCCATTGTTATTTCGAACCAACAACCACCATCTCCGGGCTTCATCATTTAGGGTGTAAGTAGCCAAAAGGACTTTCTGAGTTGCAAAGCAAGGAAATACTTCAAATAACTTTTCCATTTCCAATAACCAAGTTTCTGTCTTCAATGGTTCAATACCACCCAAGAAGGTTGGCGATTTCATTTTCATAAATTTCTAAGTCAAATTGATGATGTCATTATTGTCTGGTTTGGCTAGCACTGGCAGAGGTGGAGGAGGTAAAGGTTATTGTCTGGGTTGCTGTGTCATTGTTTCAGTCAAAGCCGCAAGCATCTGTTCTATTCTGTTCATTCAGGCCTCAGAAGATTCGCTTGTATCATTTCCTCTTGCATTCTCCATGTTGCTATAAAGACAACAAGTAATATTAAACATAGGAATGATCTTATTCATTTCTTTTCTATTTTATCTGTCTAGATTCAAATTTCAGTTTCCACATTCATAAAGATTACCACACACTCACTCATGCAGATGGAATGCCCCTACTTATTATTAGGACATCCTAAGCTCATATGGACTCGTGCGTGTGGTAAAACACGTGCTCTGATACCACTTTGTCACGACCCAAACCCGCCCCTATAGGTTTAGCATCGTAATCAGCTAGTAATCCTTGGGATTACCAAAGGCCTCTGAACAAAATAATATATAATAGGGGCTGCAGAAGCAAATATACTAAACATTCATAGTCTATAGAGCTGCGCAGACATACATGGGACAGGAAACAAATGTGGCGTCGAAAATACATTAGTCTTACATCACCCAAGCCACTTGTACAAAACTTTCAAACGTGTTCAAACCAGACATAAGCATTTAGAAAGTACAATAGTCCCAAAGACACAAAAACTTGAGCAGAACTCAAAAGGAAACCTCCACGGGAGGCATGATGGTTGGCTGACACCAAAACTCGCCAAATAGCAACTTAGGCCTGGTTACGCATCTGCTCACCTACAAACATACAAATAAACAGTGAATGGAAGCCCAGTGAGTAATAACTCTGTAAAGCTATGTTTAATTACTAGTATTTTCTGACTGATATGATATGATCTGTTTTCTGAAATGCTATTTTATGAATTATGAATGAATTTCCATTTTTCTGAAATGTATTTGTGGCATCCTTAGTTCACGTGGCCCTCACCTGGGGGTAACAATACCGTGACCAATATGCACGTGGCCCTCGCCCAGGGGTAACAATACTGAGGCCTATATTCACGTGGCCCTTGCCTGGTGGTAACAATACCATGGCTAGTTGCGCGCAAGATATGGACCTTTATGGTCCTCGGTACCAACTATACATGTGGGTCTCAGGACCAAGTTGATATGATAGCTAATGGGTGTACCACGTATGATCTTATGCAAAATTTGAATATGAATATGAGCATTTATCTGAATCCAATTCTGATTTGAAATGTGAATATGCACAAGACTCTGTTTTCGATAAGAATATGATTTTGATATAAACTCTGATTTCCACTCACTATTTATTTGTATGTATGCAGGTGAACAGGCGCATGACTAGGCCTAAGTTGTTGCCTGGCAAGTTTTGGTGTCAGCCTGCCATCATGCCTCTCGTGGAGGTTCCCTTTTGAGTTATGCTCAAGTTTTTGTGTCCTTGAAACTGTTGTACTTTCTAATTGCTTATGTCTGGTCTGAACACGTTTGAAAGTTTTGTATAAGTGGCTTGGGTGATGTAAGACTAATGTATTTTTGACGCCACATTTGTATATATATATATATATAAGTTGTTTTGAAAATTTCCTGTCCCATGTATGTTTGCACAGTTTTATGGACTATGTATGTTTAGTATATTTGATTCCACAGCCCCTGTTACATATTATTCTGTTCAGAGGCCTTTGGTAATCCCGGGGATTACTGGACGGTTACGATGCTAAACCTATAGGGGCGAGTTTGGGTTGTGATAGTGGCCCAGCTATCCACATTTGAAACAAGTGAAATCCCTCTGCTTACTCTTCCTCGAACCCAAACTCGGCACTAAAAAGGTAGAGCTAGATTGAGCTCTCTAAAACTGTTGTGGGGTAAAACCCCTCTACCTCTTAAAAGGCCTACCAACACCCCGAGTTACAGGAGTTGCAGAAATGGCCTCTTCCCTACTCTGTCCCATGGCTAGTACCGCTGCGTCCACATGAGTTGCCGCCTTAACAAGCACACTATAACTCCTATGCCAAGACCCAACAATCCTTTCTTGGATGTCGTCACACAACCTACTCTCAAACTCTGAACAACGAAGTTCCTCAGTCTCTACTAACTCCGGGGCAAATCTTAACAGGTTAGTGAACCATGGTTCAAATTGTACCAAAGGTATAGTACCTTGGCATAACTCCACAAACTCTTTCTGTAACTCTTCCTGTGTGGAAGGAGGGAAATTATCACTTCCTCATCTAGGCATCCTAATGAGGGTAACAAAGATATTAGCACATTTACAAATGCGCCGAGGTTATCTCACTTTCAGGCCCTAATACATTGGACCATAGTAAATCACTCCACATAAGCATATAATCACATAAGCACATACGTATTTCATTTTTGGATAATGACCATCTCGCGGCGTTGCTAGAGTTCTGGTTAGAAACGGCAGTGATCAAATGCCTTTCCAACAAGACTCCTAGAAACCCATGGACTCGATCAGCATCTTAAAAATTAAATCCCATACCCATATAATCATACAAGCATGTTATCAAATAAGCATACAATGCATACTAATGCCTCAACTAAGTAAGACAAACCCATTATGGTAATAACAACTTCCCATGTACCCAAAGTATTCAAACCTGGTATACTCTGATACCAAGTTGTAACACCTCCAAAATAATACCATAGATATAACCCAAGCATAAACAAGAATTACAAAAATCAGAGTGTAAGTGATCCTTTCATTACAAGAAGTTGATAATACAAGAGGGTTTAACATAAACAAATGCCCTTCGGGCTTATATCTTTCCAAGACATTACTTGGTTACGACAAAAGAGAGTTACAAGCTCATTACATATAAAGCCTTAGGCTTAAACAATAATTTAAGCATCTAAACAACAAACAAAAAAATAGAGCTTTCAGCTCCTAAATCCTCCCAAGCTACCTCCTTGGAGGTGGCACGTCACCGGTACCTAAAAATGGTTTTCCAAGTAGGGTGAGCCAAAGTCCAGTAGAGATATACTAACACAATATATGAAGTTCAACTAAGATATAAGCGCTAGATAAATGCTCCACATTCATAACCAACTTACTTTCTTTCCATGATCTTTCAATACTGATACCCATATCTCGATCCATTTCCAATTATTTATTTCATTATAATTCAATTAATTCTAAGTCAATTCATGAGACAAGTATAGACCGCCCGAAACTCTCTCCGCGCGTCCCCTTTTCGGAGAGGATGCGAATTGGGTTCTAGTTACTACAGTTCAGACTCCTGTCATGGTTCTAAATCTAATCTCACAAAGTGCAATGTAAGACCGATAAATCACCAAAGAGTTCAAATCCCGCAAATCGTTTTGGAAAATCGATTTTAATCAAAAAGTGCCAAACATGGACTGCTTTGCCAGATTACAGAGTCGTCACCTAAATATTTTGTTTTTGAAAAATTTAGGAAACCTTGACTCGTGCCAAAAGCCATGTATCCGTCATCACCAAAGTTGCCTCGGCTCGGGAACTTGGGTACGAGAGGGGAAGGTCCTGAAATGAGCACCCCCGCTCGCCTAATCAAAGATCGGCCTTTGCTAAATATGATATGTTGTTTTTTTAATATCATGTGTTCTTGTTCCGGTTATTTAGCTAACTTACTACATGATGAGCACATCATACAAGTATAGACTAGATCGCCTAAATTGGAACAAAACAATTCAATGTTTGTTTTCGAAAATGGTTTGAATTTGCCACCCTCAAGTGAGCTTAGAAATGCGGATTTGCCACCAAACAAGGTGGGCTTAAAACATGATGATTTGCCACTCCAAGTGGGCTTAAAACTCACATTTTGATGAATTGTTCCAATTCAAGTAATGAAGCCTTCATCCACAGGCATTCATGCAGTTTATCAATTAAGCAAATAGCCTCATGGCAAGCATGCTATCATGGCAGTCACTTACACACATGCAAGGATGCTAAAGCATAAACACTT
The DNA here is from genome assembly GCA_025200525.1 of Camellia lanceoleosa. Lineage (NCBI taxonomy): Eukaryota > Viridiplantae > Streptophyta > Magnoliopsida > Ericales > Theaceae > Camellia > Camellia lanceoleosa. Next base: position 166,355,511 of record CM045758.1, on the reverse strand, counting down.
ACAACGTACTCCAAGCCAAAACAGAAAACTAGTTAGAAATCATGCATGATCCTAACTATAAAAGATGCCTAATGCAACACATGCAATAGTGCAACTAATTGGCTCGGCTATCTACTATGGCATATGAATGCAACACTTGATAACATGTATTCAAATAGGTATTGAAATACAATGCAGTTTGAATAGTGCGCCGAGCCTGGTGCATGCAAGACAAATGAATGATGCAAACATGCAAAACATAAGGTATGCTAATCAAAACGTGCCCTAAAACTAACCATCGAAAGCGGTAAGTAAAAGGAGAAAGAAATGGGGTTGGAAGACATGCGTACACACATGCACCCTTATTACAACATTGTGCCCTTGCGACGGAGGGTCCGAATAAACAAGCTAAGCTAATCTAAGCTGAGCTAAATTAACTAATCTAATTAAACTAATTAGACTAATTATTACACAACAAATTGAATAATCAGCAAACTACTTACTAATTATTACAACACTTTAACTAATTAACAAATAAATTAATTAAATTACAAAACCAAATAAACATGCATGATATTTAAACCTAGGCTACCTCAGCTCTGCCTTGGACAATGAAGGATGCATGCTCTCGGTTGCCGCCTCGAAACGTCTTCCGGTTTGCTCTCTTGAGGCTCTGTTTGCAGGGTGTCTTCAAGAACCCTCTGCTGAAACTTACCAAATCCATGTTGGGGAGTGCACCAGTGGCCTGCCGGCCATGAGGAGTTGCTGCCGGCCACCTGCCAGCCAAAGATGGGCCTCTGCCGGGCAACAATGCAATAGTGCCGGCCATCTATGTGGCACTACCGACCACTGGTGTGCTATGACACCAAACTACAACAAAGCACAAAACAAAGGAAATGGAGGGTCTCCTAAGGGTATGTGTGTCCCATACCCCTCCTTATCACCTCAAAACATCAAAGAAGTTGCATAATTGAATCCAAGACCATAAACCAAGCATTTTGAATGCATGATGGTCTAAGACCCAACTTGTACACATTCAATAAATGCAAAACAAACGAGACATTAAGACCACTGCCTTATCATGAGTGATCAAAGGCAATAGAGACAAAGAGAATTGGCTCATTTTCATCACTTCAAGTATGAGATAAACCAAGCCAATTCATCTTGTGTTCAATATAACGTCCGATTGAACACCATGCAATGCAAACAACATGCTTATCTTGGCATGTTTTACTTGATTGATTTTGTTTACACATTTTAGATTACCAATCAATTCCTTAACCGGTTGGTCCAATTGTGAAAGTCCTCTAATGGGAAAGATGACAGACATTTCAATGTTAAAGTGGCATGTACAAGACTCTATCATGTAAGTAATGCATGCAAGACATGTTAAGAGCCCAAACACTAAGGCTAGTGAAGAGCATCATACAAGAGACATGCAATGCATAGCCTAAACAACCACACCAGCTCTGGACAAAGCTCAATCATGTCAAATTAGAGGCCAAGACATGCTGAAATTGAAGCTTAAAGGACTAGACAAACATGCATACATGTTAGGCCACAAATAAGGCACAATACACAACCCTCAAAAGCAATGAAGGAGTGAGGTGTGTGAGATTATGACTACACTATATACACTAAAATTACATGCTAAATGGTGCCATACCATGCAAACATCGCATGCATAACATGTTAAAAGCCTTAAAACTCAAAGCTAGTCAAGGCCCTTTACACTACAACCATACTAAGCAATGCTCAAATGACTTTGACCATTCAAAACAGACCTAAGGTAGGTCAAAACAGTAATAAAAACATGCTAAACTTGCAACATAGATGGCAAGAAAGATATGCTCATATATTGGCTCACAAACAAGGCATGAGGCTTAACTTCTCAAAAGTATTGAAAGAGTGATACTTATGAGAATATGACAGTGATATATGCTCTAAAATCACATATTAAATGATGCCAAATCATGCAAACAACTCAAGCAAAGCGTGCTAGAGGACTCATAACGCAAAGCTATTAAAGCCTATCATGCTATAGCTATACAAAGCAAGCCTCATAAGACCAAGACCACCCAAAACAGAGTTCAATCATGCCAAAACATGAGCAAAAACATGCTAGAGTGTAGCCAAAATAAGCTAGAATAATAGGCCAAAATAACAAGCATATTAAGCTAGTAAGCAAGATTTACAATACAAGTGTAAGGAGCACGCAAGAGGTGGCCAAGCCAACCACAAACAGAGCCAAAACATGTTAAAAAAGTCACAAAAACATGCTTAGATCAAGTCAAGAGATGGTAGAAAAACATGCTCAAGTATGAGGCCATCAACACAAACTAGCAAGACAAGAGGAGAGGAGACCACCCCCTCCTATTTTGGACCTCAAAACCACCTTTCCACCACTGAAATTCCTCTGGAATTCAGTGGTTAAAAGGCCAAAAAGAGATAGCTTGAAAAGCCTAAAGAGGTGGTACAAAAGCTTAGCAAATAAGCAATAAAAGGAGGGTGGACCACCCCTAACTCCAACATGGACTCAAACCAACATTTTTAACACTAAAAAATAGAACTTTTAATAGTTGACAACTAGGCCAAAAATAGCATGCAAAGGTGGTCAATCAAACAAAGGAAACAAAGCCTTGAAAGGGTTAGGGCCTTACCCTTGAAGAACAGCAAAAACCAGCAACTTTTCTGAGCCAAAACCAGTTTTAGAATGCCCAAACAAGCCTTAGAGAATCTCAGCTCCAAGGTCAAGATGTTTGGCTAAGGGGTTGTAGCCAAAATGTGTGAAGAACACTCACTTTCAAGCAATATAGAGGACAATATAGAGAGAGAGTGTGAGAATTCTAGAGAGAGAGAGAGAGATTTTTGTCTTTGAAAAATCTGAACTTTGAATAGGGGAAGAGGTCTCTCCTTATATAGGCAATGCAAGCAAAAGCTTTCTTGACAAGTTTAAAGCTTGCCTTCCATCCCTCCATACGTGTATGGAGGAGGGCTCAGTGAGCTACAGCTGGCTCAAAAATATCTGAGAAAATATCTGTTAAAACAAGGGTGGCTGGCCGGCCATCAGTGGTGGCTGGCAGTGCCTCATTGATGGTCAGCATGGCCTAATGAGGGTCGGCAGGGCCTAGTCTATGGCCGACAGCCCTCTATGATGGCCGGCAGCCCATCAAGGACTCCATAAAGCAAAGACCAACACATGGTCCAAAAATGAGATAGAATGGAAATAGGGTTTAGAAGGATCAAACCTGGAGCATTCCGTCACGAAAGTCGGACACTTAATGAGCAATCAAACTTGTTGCTATACCTACAAGAACATCCAAGTCTTGAGGACGGTCAAAAATGGGTTGTCTACAACAAGTTCATGTTATCTAAACAACCCAAATGAGACTACAACTCAATGATTCACAATTCAATACAACTATTATTCAAACACTTCAATTTTACCATTTTACGGAATTTTCGTCCGAGGGAACCGGCATCCATATGTATATAAGGTTTCGGGACTTTCACCCTGGACACTCCGGCCAACTTAATTTTAAATTGAGTTCATCCCCTATCTCCTCTCAAACAATGATACACATACAATGTATTTAACAGCATCGTCATATACAATGACTATCTACGGCACATATTCAATATCTCAATCATACCATCACATTCAATGAGGTAACTTAAATGATAGGTTTCAATTCACCTAATCTATATGCAGTTTCTACAACAATCATAGCTATCCTCCACCGATAGCCCAAAACAGATATTTTCCAAACAAATATCCAATCTTTTAAACAGATAATTTATCAGATTTCCATAGGTGAGTGATTTAATAAATCCAACTACACCATTCATTCATGCACCCTCCTAATTTCATATTTCCCATATCAATTTCATTATTTATACAAAATAATTTATTTAACTCAAATTAGGGCAATCCCCCAACTTTTCTCAAATTCTACCAAATAGCTAGATTCCACCATTTTAATAGCAAACAACCTCATAACCTAGCCCCATGATCAAATATGCCACAACACATGAAAACCCCTCTTTATAAATTTGAATCTTAATCCTAGATTTCCTCCAAACATCCCAAATCTCACCATATATTCATAATAAGAAATAACTAGGTTAAAATTCATAACAAAGTGTAGAATATCCCTATCTCAACGTTAGGAGACCAAAGGAGGAGATGGAGACACTTCAAATAAGTCGAAACCACGATCTATTTGGATCAACACGGAGCCCTCAAGGTGCTCTACCTTTTTAACAAAGAAAGTAGGGTAGAGAAATGCTTAGATCAATGAGTATTTGTAGAAAGAGAGAGAGAGTTTTAGAGAGAGAAGTGCCGGATTAGGGTTTTGAGTGAAAAGTGATACAAAATCCTTTGCTGTGAACTGATATACGTGGTCTTCGCTCGAGCGAAGAAGTTATCGCTCGAGCGACCAGACACAACAAGTGACCTCGCTCGAGTGCACAATGCAAAGCTTCAGGTTTGCTACAGACGCACACGCTCGCTCGAGCGCAAGAAACCTCACTCGAGCGAAGGAACAAATAACACAAGGCTTGCTCGAGCGCAAGAAGCCTCGCTCAAGCGAAGAACTTCATCTTCCCCAAAAATGTTGTGTCTAGAAGGAAACCTGAGAAATCCTAATTCTCGCTTGAGTGCAAGAAACTTCGCTTGAGTGAAGAAGCAAATTACAAAAAGCTCGCTCGAGCAAAGAGGCCAAAACCTAGGCAACAACAATGTAACCCAACTGCAACCAACCTGTTCCAAACTCACCCAACAAGTTCTAAAACTCAAACATCAAGGGTCAAAGGAGAAAAACAAGACATGGATATAATATTCAATCACGAAACCCAAGTCCGGAACACAATGAAGGCTTGGGCAAAATCGAGATCGCTATAAAATGAGAATTAATTGTTTGATAAGCGTGTGTGTCACTCAGGGGAGTGACAAGTCGTGTAAATTGCTTGGTAATTGTTTTTAGTTGATTGTGTGTGACCCCCAAAATGGAGTTAATTATGAAAATTGTGATACAAACATAATATAAATAATGAGTAGTTGGTGGATTATCGTAGTAGTCGTGAATGAGATGTGACTTACCAAACTTGTGATGTTTAGTCTCTTCGTGTTGTTATGAGTGGTTATTGCTTGAATAACTATAAAGGGAGATTGGCAATCACTATAGTGATAGGATCATTGGTGGGGTGATGTTTGAGAGTCACCGGTTGGAAAATGTTTGAGAAAAGAGATGAGAACGGAGTTCTCCTGTTGAGCGTGACCTTGTTTTTACTAAAATTGGGAATGTAATGTTATGGATAGACCCGTTAGTAAATGAGAAGTAATTATGAAAGAGGCATATTGAGTCTTATGATGTGCATGATTCTTAACAATTTCAAAATAAATAAATAAATAAATAAATAAATAAATAAATAAATATATCTTTTCTTAAAACCCACTACTTTTACAAATCATTTTTGTACATCTAAAACATTTTCATATAAAGACTTCTACCAAGAATGATCTCTTTTAAAATTCAAAAAGTAAAAAAATATATTATCGGATGTTTTTTTTTTTTGGTTCTTAAGTATTTTAAAATCACAATTGAGTAATATGAAGGCATGGAATACTAGTTGTGTTGGAAAAACGACGTTTGTGGTGCTTGGTTTCGTTGAGTTACGTTTTGTTAAAGGCCATGATTGGCGGATGAAACTTTTATTAGAAACTTTTCTTCTCATGAGAAGGGATTGAGGACTTGTGTAGTAATGTGAGGTAATTGTGTAGAAATTTGGTTGCTGAGAGACTGACAGTTGTTTCTTGGGGTGCGAATGTGAATTGGAAGCTTATTTCCTTGAGGTGCGTCGTTTAATGAATTAAATCTTGGATTTGCCTCTTGATTCCCGCTTCATAGAATGATGTGTTGATGAATAAATCAATTAACCTCTAATGAGCGATTGAAAAAGCCCCGTACCGCCGCACCCGCGTCGACGATTCAAACTTTGAATTACGCATCGATTTACCTACCTAACCGAGCGATAATGGATATAATAAATTTTGAAACCTTTAATGAACTGAGTTGAAATCGGCTGAAATTGAATAAGTTTATCTATTGAATTGCATATTGCATCTGTTTGATTGATTGATTATACTTTGAATTTATATGTTTAAATATATGTTAATTAAGCTTATTATTATGGGCCTTAGGAGGAACTTTTAGTGTTTTTGTATTAGGAGAATATTTGCGATTTAATGATATATTTCTCTGCAAATTGATTAGGAATGATTAAATTAGATTTAATGAGTTAAATTGAAGAGTTGGGCTTAATGCAAGCGCCCATGGGTGGGCACTTGTTTAATCTTATGACTTGAGCCTTTACACTTTGTTATACAAAAACAAAAAAAAACATATCATTTTTTTTTTTTTTTTTTAGTTAGAGAGAGAGAGTAGAGAGATTGGAGGATTTCATCTTCATCTTTTGGAATTTGAGAGAATTGAAGTATAATTGGCATAATCTAGCTTCCTTACCTTGAAATTGAGACTTAGGTAAGTGACTTCACCTCCATCTTGTTGTCTTTGAGCCTCATTTTGCATGGTTCATGCCCAATTAGAGAGCTAGGCCATGATTTAGTGCAAGAATGTTGAATTGAAGCTTGATTGTTGCATGTATGACCATCTTGGTGCATTTTGAAGTTGATTTCATGGTAAATTGCACATGCATGTCCATGTTTTTATCATAGTCCATGTTTCCACATTGTCTTCAAAGATTGGAGCTCATTAGAGCAAGATTTGAGGCTTGATTTTGGTTTAAAGCTCATGCATTGCATGTTTGAAATTGTTCTTGAAATTGGGTTTGAAAAATGGTTTTAATTGACTCACATTTGGGGCTTGAATTCATAAATTGGCTTTTGAAACTTGTTATACAATGTTTTGGGATGTATTTTCCGTCGGAGGAGAATTTTTGGAATTTGAAGCCAAGAGATTGAGAAGTTGAAGTTTGAGCTGGGTTGATTTATGATTTAATATCTTAATTCGTTTTGCTTCTGCTGCTTTCTCGCGACCTCGCCTCGAGCGAAGCTTCGATTCGAAAAAAGCTCTCGGTAAAAAGATTTTATTTCTTTTTTTCATCGGGCATCGCATCGGATCAAAAAGTTCGCCGGTCGTTTCTTTTTTTTTTTGCAAACCCGAGCGAAGGAAGGCTCGCTGAAGAGAGGACCCCCGACTAAAGAACTTTTGAAAAATGCCTTCCAAAAATTATTTTTTGCATTGCATCCCATCCCCAGGCCTCTAGGCCTAGTTTAAGGCATCTTAACGAGGGTTTAGACATAGAACCACACCGAGGAAATTTAGGGATTTAATTATCATCCTTCATGTGTGAACTTAGTGTGTGTTTCTATTTGTTTGTCGTTAGGGTTGGTCTCGGGGGGGACGCTCTCTAGCGCTTATAGCCCAATCTCTGTGAGTAACAATTGTGTAAAGATATGTTCAAAATGGTTATCTTTTGAGGCGTTGATTATTTATTGAGGTGATATTATTTCTTGAATGAATGTATATCTTTGTATGTCTTGTGGCATCTTGTTGCATCATAGCATTCTTTAGCTTTTCTTTATATATTATCTCTCGGTTCGGTTCGTGGAACCATACTATTCTATTTGATGGCCATCATTGTTTGTTGACCTGTTAAGACCGGACTCCTTGGACCAGACTAATGGATGTACTAATGGATGTGATTGGTATGGTGATTGGGTAAAAAATGAAATGAATGTAATTTTCATGGTGATTTTTTTCTTGTTCAGACATTCATTCTCGCTTCATTTTATTATTATGTTTTGGGCTTTATTTTTCTTTGTTTATATATATATATCTCAATTACTGGGGGCTAGGGAAGGAAGTGGGGCGTGGGTCCGGTTCCTGTCAAAACGGTCCTATGTGTATGCGCTGTCTCCTTTGAGTTGCCATGCTATTATGGCAGGGTGTTGGTGTTTTATTCTCGGTCTCCTTCTTCCTTCTTTTGTCACATTGTGTCTCTCTCTTGTTTTTCGTCTTGTTGTCTAGGATTTTTTGATCTACTTGGTATTGTTGTAAATTGTATAAAACTGTCTGTGTCTAAATTTGTTTGAATACATGAAAAATTTTTTGTTTTTTAATTTTTTTCATTTTTCCAATGGACACTAGTTACTGTATTGGCTTAGCCCGGGCCATCACACGTTTAAGTTTTATTTATTCTTGTTGTGAGCCGAGCGCCTTCTTCTTTCTTGGCGATTCTCCTGCTAAACCCATAGGGCCGGGTTTGGGATGTGACAGGTGGAGTCTGGTTGAGACACGAGCATGGTTGGATATATTAGTGAGATATTTTGTTCGATTTTTGTTTCTTGTGGCTCATAGAGGTAATTCTTGTGAATGGGCTGAAAATGAGGTTCACCACTTTGGAATTATTGTCATAACATTTGGGTGCTATCAAAATATTAGTGTGGGGCTGAAAGATGAAAGTTTCCTTTAGAATTCGAATTAGATTTGGTGTGGCGATTGTAAATCAATTGCGAATTGTTTCTTATCCAACTCGTGAAATTAGTTACGTTGGGAGGCCTTTCTAGAAACTTATGATTGAGTAGAGATTGTTCATGAGTCGTCGGAGTAAGTGTTAATTCCAATATCCGTTCCATTTTGGTTGTTCAAAACTTTGATTCTTGAACTGTCTAATTTCGAGTGTGAAATTTCCTAAGGTGGAGAGATTGTGACAAGCCATACTTCTTGGATTAATGGGATTGCTCTGACCACCTTTATTATTATACTTGGAACCTCTTAGATTCATTTTGGAATATTGATTGAGGTGGTATCATGTTTGGGAAGTAGGATTGAACCAAAAACTTTGATTTGGATAATTGTCCTATGAACAGTCATCACTCTTTTGCCCTTTTATTTTTCCACACTTTGAATTTGGATGTGAGGCTAGAGCCATTGGAAATCTTATTTCCGGGGCTTCGATTTGGACACAAGAACAGCATAAAATAGAGTTCAGACGAGAGAGTTATGCTCGTTTGAATTTTGAGTATCTGTGCAGGAAACAAGTCTGCTCAAGCGCAAGAAGTTGCACTCGAGCGGTCTGTGCAAATTTTAGAGATTCTGGGAGCTCTTTTTCTGCGCTCGAGCCTAGTTTTCTTCACTCGAGCAAACTAGTCGATATTAATCTCTTTAAAGTGACTTTTTGGCCCAAAAACTTTATTTTTTCTTCCTCTCTTCTCCCCCTTTCCTCCATACCCGAAACCCTAGCCCTAAAAAAAAAAAGACCCTGATTTCATCCATATTTAACCTATAATCCACCTTGGATCTTGCATTAAAGATGAAGAACAAGTGAAGATGAGCATTTTTAACCGATTGGATCTTGGTTTTGTGATGGATTCTCCTAGAAGTCTTGCTCTCTTGCTCTTTTCTTGAGATAGGATTATTTTTAGCTTTGTATCTCTTTATTTTGAGGATGATTATTTGGTATTATTGTAACATTGATGCTATAATTAAAATTTTGAGTTTACAAAATTGGGTTTTGTTTCAAAAATGAGATTTCCTTTATTTTCTCTTGAGATTTTTATTAATGGCCATAGATTATGGAGATTTTAGTTTGAAGATAGCATTTTACATGGTTTATGGGCAAAAGTCCCAAATTTATGAAAACCCTAGCTGCCAAATTTGGAGAAAAGATGAAATTGATTTCAAATCTTTAAATTGATGAATGGATTATGATATTTTGAATATGTATTGCTTGAGATTTATGAATTTGAAAGCCTTTGAAATTTTTCCTTAGAAATATGATGATTATGTATCTATAATAATGCAATTATTTGCATGGTGATATTTACCTTTGTTTTCATGGATGTATAAATGCTTGGAATTTGTGAAAACATTGGAAATGTTGTTTTAAGGGGGTGATAAATAGCATATGAGTCTGGGTAGAGAGTCGATTTTAAAAAGAGTTATGTGTTATGTTGGTACCTGCGCGGGGAGTCTAGGTGCCCAATTGCCCTTTCTTGAGCTTATCGTCGGATGAATGTAGGAAAATGTTTTTGGGTGTCCACTGGTCCTGCCATATTGTAGTCCGTAAATGTGGAGGTATTTTGGATATAAAACTATATATATGTATGTATGTACTGGGGCTCTCTTTAGGGACTTCATGGCTTATTTACTCCCTGTTTTGAAATGTGATTTCTCATGGAAATGATAATATTTGATTTTTGATGGCTAAACATTTATCATGTGTTTAAAAAAGAAAATGTTTTGGTTGTGATAATGCCACATGGATTTTCAGATAATTAGATACATTGTTAAAAGTAATTCTACTGGGCATCTAGCTCATTCCTATCTAACGTTTCAGGAATTGTTGGTGTGATTCTGCCCAAGTGACAAGGCGATGAAGATTTTTGAACATAGCACGTGGGCTCATTGATTGTTAATTGGTGAAGCTTCGGGGCTAATGTGTATTGGGACCATGTGTCCATTTTGTTGTACCAAGGCTATGCCTTGTTGTTTGTATGCCATTAAGGCATTATTATTTTTATTTTCTAGTTTCTCGAATTATGTAAATGTTATTATTACAAGGACAAGAACATGAAAATTGTAATATTTGATATGTAGATCAATTGAAAAGAGGATTTTTGAGATTATTGTTATTATTGGTTTGGAAAGATATCAGATTAAGCAAATTAAGAGTGATGTTTTAGTTTAATAAATTTGGGGGCGTTACAAGTGGTGTTGGGTGCCTATATCCTACCATCAACATATCCAATCTTCCCTATGCTTTTCCAAAAAAATATTCAAACTTTGTAACCACGCTAGATAGTTCTTACCATTAAATGGAAATGTGGTGATTTTAAGAGTAGGGTTGGGGTTATCAGTCATAGTAGTAGGTAGAATGGAACTCTCACTCCTAGGTGTCTGAGAAGTAGTGGACACACTGGGGGAATCTGCCATGGATACTGTACAATCAAACCCTCAACAAAACTAGGGCCAAATCATAAACCTGGAAGGTAGTGGTGGAAGGAAAAACACAATGACCACTATGAAAGCATAAAGAAAATATTAAGAACTCATAGAGGTTTTCTTTTTCTTTCTTTTCTTTTAATTTTTTTTTAGAGAATGTTTTTAGAACAGAGAATGAGGTCAACTATGAAGAAATAAAATGACGACAGGTCAAACAAAGACTATCAAGAAACAGAGAGAGATGATCATTAGCTGAGGTAGAGAGACCATCCATGGCAGTTAGCCAGGCGAGACAAGCCGTCACCAGTGGTCGACTAAGCCAGGAGGCCTATTGGCAAAGACCAACGAGGGACTAGAAGGCCTGTGGTGAGGATTTCGACCAACCTAGGTAAGGTTCAAACCCTAGAGATCTTCGGTGCTGATTTTGATCAACCAAGGTGAGTTTCGAACCTTAGACAGGCATCAACCCACCCAGAAACAACCTGGGTCTTTCTCGGCTTAAGCCGAAACCCCTCAGGGTGGAGTCAACTTGAGTCGACAGAGAGAGAGCCCGTCGGCTACTGAAAGGTAGTCGCTGGCTGCGTGGGATGTCTTAGACTGATGACTGGAGGCTCTTGTGGATAACAAGAACTGTATGGGTAGACGGGTTTAGGTTTTCTGGTTAGGCTCTAATACCATGATAATTTAGAGAATACAAAGATTAAGGAATGATTGTGATATCATCCCCCTTTTATATTAATGAAGATTAATAATTACAAGAGAGCCTTAAGGCATAGAATAATTACAATCTAAGAATAACCCAACTAATAATATGCTATTCTAACAAAAGGTGGTATGGCGGTCTTTGTAAGTAAAGGGTATGCTCTAAACTCCTAACAACCTCAAGGCCTTTCGATAGTTTTTTTCAACCCTAGATTATGAAGGGAGTGGGTCTACTTATAGAATTTGAGATTTTTTAGTCGAAAATATCTTCAAAAAAGGACATCTAGCGAAATCCCGCCAAATACACTATCTATCGCTAATTAGACTCAGCCAGGTCCAAATACCTACGATTGAGTCTAAAAGTTGTCTTCTGCCGTACTGTTGTATGGTTAGTGCAGGTTGGTGAAATGCTTTACAAATAAGGTTTTGAGGCCTAAAACATTTTTGGTCAAAATGGGGTGTAAGGTTGGGGTTTAGAGCTTGAACTCGGATTTCTTTGTTGAGAGTTCAAAAGATCGCACAGTATACCCTTTCATCATTAGGTGTTCGAAATGAAGCGCCCAAGTCTTAAGGGTAGTCAAAATAGGGTGTCTACATTAGTCACCGTCCAACAAAGCCTTTCTATTCAAATGAGACGCACTCTCATTGTCTCAATAAGATCAACAATAGGGCATACAACAGGGATTGAGTAGTCTTGAGAGGCGGACTTCTAGTCCCCGGTTACTAGTTGATGACGTTGTTAACTACTAAAATTGAAAAAGTCTTTTAAGGGCGGAAGATCTTTCTTTCGCTTAAAATCCCAGTTTAGATGAGCAGAGTTTACGCTCGATTTCGATTCATACTGAAAAAAAGGTAAATAGTTGATAGCAGATGAGGAAAGCTAAAGGTAGAGCTTGGATTAGATTTTCTAGTTAGAAATTCGTCAAAAAAAAAATTTGTACCTTTGTAGCAATTTTTCTGTATATACATAAATCAATTATTACCAACAGAGGTTGGTTTAGTGGTAAGGCCTTTGAATACCTCGCTCAAAGCCTGGGTTCAAGTCTTCATAGCTCCTTATTGCGGTTAAACATACTCTTTAGCACTTGGAACATGCGGGGGGCCTAAGTGTAGGCCTCCGATGTAGGTGCGGTGAGATTCTCTACAGATATGTTGTGGGTGCTAAGGGCAATACTTCCTGGTAAGTTTGTAGAGTAACTTATCTGCATATTCATTTTATGAATCAAAAAAATAATTAAATAAATAAATCAACTACTAAAATAAATTATATAATATAAACGAAAAAGCTGCAGAAGGCTCTGTTTGGTTGTGAATTCAAATCATGATTCCACACGTTAATTCAAGTATGGCGTTTGGTTAGTGTTCTCAAACGATGATTCGAACCCGATTAATTACTTTCTTTTTTTGCTTTTTTTTTTTTTTTTTTTTTTTTTTTTTTGCTCGACGACGCGTCGGATATTTTGACGAATAGTGAAATTTTTTTTTCAATTGATTTATATAATCGAAAAAAACATTTTTTGAAATTTTTAAAATTTTTTATGTACTTTAAAATAATTTTGAGTTGCATGTTTAGTTATGAGTTGTAAATTTTTGTATCACATATTAAATGTCACATCAATAATTCCTCACTCAAATCAAAACTCTTTACCAAACAAATTTTCTACACTCAAATCATAATTCCACAACACACAAACTCAAAATACAACTCATACTCTCAAATCACATTTACAAAACTCTACCAAACGCTACCTTAAAGTCTCAATGTAATTTTCTCAAATTATTGAATTAAAAAATTATTAAAAATACACATGACACATTATCATTGGTCCTTCTAGTTTAATATTTTAATTAAATCCTTTATTAATATGCAAAATCTTTTAAATTTATTAACATTGAACTATTTATTTATGGTATCTGTTGTCATTACTATCTATATCTGTATTCTATTTCTATAATTTTAAATTTCAAAATTACTTCTATAGAAAGTCAAAAAATGAATTTTAGTCATATTTTTTATCAAGATCTAAGTCATATCTAATTTGAAATTAAAAAAATAAATTAAAATAATATTTTAAATTTAATTTTATCCTTATAAAATTTGAATATATTTGTATTTTTTTTAAAACGAAATATAAATGTGGCATGAAACACGTGTGGCATAAAAGTATTGGCTTATCTAGCCATATCTAAGTTTAATTTTTTTTTTAATTGTAATTTAAAACAAAAATGTAACCATACTTAACCCTACAACTAATTTAAAATTTAGAAGAAAAAAATGAAATGAAATTTTAATAATAATTTATAAAAAGTTATAAAATTCAAGAATATACATGCCCTAATCCTATTAAAAAAATATGAAATTAAAACTTAAAATTTTAAATATAAAGTTTAAACCAATAATTAACAATTCACTTCTCTTAAGCAAGTCCTAGGCCAAAAAGCACATTACATGCTCGGACTAATATTTAAATATACCTTAATATTAATAAAATAGACATTGGTTATGTTTTAAGAATAAATATATATATTTCATAATTAAAATTTTAAAATATTAATCAATATGCAAATAGAATTTACATACATGTTTCTTATTTTGATTTTATATATAACAATTTGATATAAATAAATAAATAAGTAGACAAGTAACTGATGGATTGACCATCGAGTAATAATTTTTTAATAACTAAATTTAGGACAATAATGGTATAAAAGTCCACCCAAAATTGATTTTTAGGCTTTGTTTAGTATCCAATCCAGTTGTAACACTCCTAAGCTAACACATGCTTATTACAACCTACAAAATTATTACAGTAAATTATTCTCACCTCCCCTGAGGTTTCTGACAAATACAGGAACTTTTTCTGTGATTTCAATAATTACAGTAACCTTCTCCACTTTACTTGACATTCTCCAGATTCTTCTATTTTTTTACTTTTGTTTACTTGATTCACAGACACTACAGGAAAATTGAGATTTACCGGCGTTTGTAAAACGCAGTGATAAAAACGCCGCAAAAAAAATAAAGTAGCGTTTACAAAATTAAATCGCAGATGTGACCGCCGTCATATCTTTGTGGCATCTTAAAAACGCCACTAAAGGTTTTTGACGATGTTTTTTTAACGCGCCACTGATTCTTAACCTCTGTTAACGATTAATAAGATTAGCGAGGGTTAACTATGACGTAATCATGACGATAGTTTGCGACGTTTTTACGAAAACGCCACCTTTTCTCTTTTTTTTTTAAAAAAAAATTCATAATTAATTATGCTTTTACTTTTGTTCAAAGCAAACCTATTATCCATCACCATTTTCAAAATATATACCACATATCCTCAAAAAAATATATATATACCACAATGTGAGTCAATATCCATTTTTCAATTTTCCACAACTTATAAATAAATAAATAAATAACCCTTAAAACACAATATGTTAAATCAATACAAAAAAATAAAAATAAAAATTACTAATACTTTTACATTTTAATGAAAAAAAAATATGGAGTGTGCCCTCCAAATTTTGAAAATAACTTCATCTTCTAGTCATCCAATCCTCTTCAGCAAAATGATGATATATACCTGAATCATCCTTCCATTCTGTCATTCTCAAGATCATAAAAGATTTTTTACTGTAATCAAAAAGAAAAAATGACAAACTCAATCTGATTAGAAAGAAGTTTGAGGCAGATAAAAAATAGACTTGATAGTTAGATTCTTATAGCAACCATTGACTATCAACCCAAAAATATCAGCCATTGAGCATGCCATTATCAATTGAAGACTAAAAAATGATGATCTTAAAAGTGCTATTGCACAAAAATGAATCGTCATGCAACCTAGTAAGTAAATTTGCAAAATCTATCACTAACCCATTTGCAACCTAGCAATTAATATATATATATATATATATATGCATTATCCATCATTAACCCATTTCCCTCAACGTCAAGCACAACAAAGCATTCACTACACATCTAACATAAATAAATTTATAACTGCAAAAATACACAATCTCATTGTATGCATAAGTAATCAGACAATATAGTTCTAAAATAAGGGCTCAATGCGTGATAACCTAAGAGAAAGAATTCAATAATAGTTTAAAACTGGCAAATGTACACTATTCTACCACAATGCAGCAAAGGATCTCATTGATTGATTGTAGATAATATTTGGTGAACAAAAATGTAACATGGAGAACTAAGTGATGAGCATAGTAGAGAACTCACTGCAAGCACTCTGCTGCATCATATATGTCCATGGTTTCTTTACTTGTGTCATCAATTTTCAGATAACATCTCCAGACAAAATGCCAGCCTTGTGTGAACATTGAGTCCTATGGCCACAACACTGCCATATCTGAAAATGGTAAGGACTGTGATTGTGTTGCTCTAAGATTCTTGATTCTTGATTCTTTGAAATGTGCAAAGATGTTTTAGTATTTTGCGTAAGTAAATAACAGAAGATTAGGCAAATGGCGAACACAAAAGTGACTAAAACAAAACATGTCGATAAATACAATAAATGCATTTGATCGTGCATGTTGGGTCGAGAAGATTGAAGAAGTTGACGATCAAAACAATGTGATTACGAGGTTGGTGACAATTTTAGGACATAACTAACCGGTTGCATCATTCAAATCTAAAACATATGTCTTTTTTTTTTTTTTTTGTTCTGATAAATTTAAATTTTGTGATCGAGTTAGCAAAGATTCATCAAATTGCATTTGTTTTGTTGATTACAACAGAGATCGAAATTTGTGTCTAGCACTAATCTTTAATAAGAATTCATAACAAATCGTTAAAAGTTTTTAAAAAATTGCATTAAAGATGAGCATCTTACACATTTGTTAAGATGGTCGCTTCCATCACTATGTCCTGTGATTGAAAAGTAAGTTTCATGAATACATAAAGGCTGGCATCTATGAGGACTTAATGCTTACATTTACTACAGTAGTGGGCTATTAGAGGAGATCCGTAGTTGTAACAAAAAGAATGTCCGCATCTGTGATCATCCACAAAAACAAAATATACACATAAGTAAGCAAATGATTGGGAGTAAAAAATAAATAAACTAAAGAGACATGCTTGCTAAAAAAGATCAATCAAACACTACAAAAACAAAATATACACATAAGTAAGCAAATGATTGGGAGTAAAAAATAAATAAACTAAAGAGACATGCTTGCTAAAAAAGATCAATCAAACACTACAAATGATTTTTATGTTCTCAACTTGAAGACCTGAAAAACTTGTTGTGGAATGTCAAGTACAGACGGTGCTGTTTGATATAATTAATCACGTCATCAGTTGTTAGATATTTTACTAACAACCCTCTCGAAATGCAGTCCCTGGTATACATGATAAAATAAAATAAAAAATGAATAAATAAAACGAAGTGAGCCCTTGCCAGAAACCCCACAACACCAAATCTGTTTACCTTACTCGTGTTGAACTGATCTAGTTTGGTACAAGTTCATCGACAACTTTGATGTTAGTCTGCAGTAATATAAACGGTAAAGGCAATATGTAAGCCAATGATTATGAAATTTTTATGTACTGAATCTTCTGATAATGGAAAATCACTAGGGAATGTTCCTTCCCATTTGGTGCAACAGTCCGAATTTCGATAAATTGAATTTTTTTCCGAAATTCATTACCTGAAAATTAGACGACTACCAACCTTCTTTAATTACATGGTGAATTAATATCTCATCCTAGTTTCAAAGCCTTGATTTGATCAGTGCATTGGTCCAGTAAAAAGAATAATAGAAACAGAGAAACAACTTATCTATCAAGAAGAAGAATAACAACCCAAGGAACTTGAATTACCTTGTACTCATTTAAAATATCATCATTAGAGATAACTTTCTCAATATCCTGACGTTCTCTATGAATGCAAACCACACCAAAGTCTCTACATATAGTCCTCATCTGAAAATACAAAATATGCGCATTTGGATCAATTATAATATGCAGCTACTCAATATCAAAATATGAAGCACACATCCAGAATTCGGACAAACTTTTGTTGAACATGCTCCAAACACATAGGAGGAAGCTACTCAATATCAAAATATCAAAAGGTTCAAACATTCCACTATCACCTGATCTTTTCATATGAAGGAAATAGTGTGCTCTCCTCTGTGGGTTATATGTTTATTACTTGTGTGTTCATATTTCCATTGATTACTTTCTCGAAAGCAAATTATCCAAACCTCATATGTAATATGATCGTGGTGGTTTATAGATACATTGTAGAGCATTACTTCAATATCTAATTGCTCACATTGGCATAGCATGGGGTTTAGTTTTATGGCATTACTGTCCCTCACTGGAAAGTGTAGTAGCACAGTAAAAGGGCATGCCATCTAAATGGTAGCAAAGTAGTAGCTATCTTAACATCAAATTTTATGCAACAAGAACTTACCTACTCAGGAATCCAAGCTCCGGGAATGCTAAAAGATTCTAGCAGATCAGAACCACAAACAAGCATGACCTTTAGGGATTCTATGAGCAGGAAAAGAGCAAGTTATAGAATTGCCATCAATTAGACCCAAAAAACATAAAATTAAAAATAAAAATAAACAACTTAAAGATACTAATATACGAATAAAGAGGTGGGACTTGAATTGCCTAATCTGAGTCCAAAGTGTCATGCGGACAAGAGGACTGCCAAAATAATAAAAATAAATAAATATGGGTTGATGTACAAGAGACAACATGATGGCTTTGGACTTAACCCAGGAAACACCTTTACATAGAGCCCACTGCACTAGACAGATCCATGTTGTAAAACCCAGGTCATTGGGATTAATGCTCTGTAGTTCAAACATTTTATTTTTCAATTATTATATAATACTTTATTTAAATGTCACAATTTAACAGTTAATCATTACTATATTTTGCGATCTTTAATCAAATGTTGAATGATGAGAAAGAGGAATTTTTTTCCACAACAATAATGGTAACAACCGTGAGAAATGCGTTTGATTGTGTGGTCGAAAGGGGTTTCCACGACAATAATGACTTACAGACTTGACTACCAATGGGGACGTTTGGTAATGACTATCCCATATAGATCCAAATCTTCTTTAACACTTTTTTCTTTCAATTATTGTCCAACACTTCATCTAAAGATCACAATTTAATAATTAGTCATTGTTATCAAATACGGAATGGTGACTGAAAAACAGAGTGTAGGAGAATGGTAACAACCGCGAGAAACGGGTTGCTTGCTTGTGTTGTCAAAATCGAAAGGAATCTTTTAAGGAAAGTGTGTCCATTGTTCATGGAATTCCACAAGAATCCATTGACAGTGTTGGCACTTTGGGAGGCAGACAAAAAATAAATTTGTAATTTCATAGAAAGTATTCAAATTGACTCATCAAACACTCAAACATCATCCAATCACAAAACAAACAAACAAACAAAAAAATAAAATAAAATAAAATATAAAAAATAATGATTCAATTGACAAAGATGGCCATCTAACACTCAACTATGGATGAAATATATCAATTTTTTTTTTAATGACATATCGTATCGTATTATATATTGTAAAATATTTTAATACTGTAAAAAATAAGTATAAATAAATGTGTAGTTATAGAAAATATAAATATCTTTAAATTACAAAAATAAGATTTCTTGAAAGACATAAATACATATAAAATGTATAATTTTCAATCTTTAACGCATATAAAATGTAGAGTTGAATTAAATTAATCGTAGTGCTGCCTTCACTTTTTGGTTAGCAAAAATACTTCTTTAACTAATCATTTAGGCATTTGGGAAGTGATTATTTAGTTGCCTTTATGACTTTTCAACAAAATAAATTACACTCACATATCGGGAAATTTGAAATCCATAAATTACAACACTCATTGTCATATATATTCACAACACATAAGGTATTGTTAAGCAACAAAGTCCCTTTTTCCAAATTCAAACTTCAGTTTGCTAGATGATAAAGCATTCCTTAGAGACAATCAAATAACTGACCATAAAGACCAATTTCTCAAATGCCAAAGAAGAAAAAGACGAAGAAAGCTAATTTCTAGTGGACCTCACCTCCAGAGATCCTTCCACTGTCGCACAAAGAACTTTTGATTCTACACAAAACAGTCAACGTGCGTTGGAAGATATCTTGACTGGCCTAGAACAAGGATTCAATACTTCCAAATCAATTTGTAGAGCCAATAAATACATGGAAATAGAGGTTTAGATGCATGAAAAACATAATGAACAAAAGAAAAACGTAATTGCAAAACTGCATAATTTTTAGGAGGTATACATCAAATTCACAGAGAGAAAAAGATACCTCCCACGGATCCACCATTATAAACTCTAAACTTCTGCAAGCCAGATGACACATTTCAATACGATGTTTAGCAGATATGAGGCTCTGTAAAAAAGATAACCACTTTGAGCAACCACTTTATTTGAGAGATGAAGTCGTATTTAATGGAGGGACATCTAATTAGTATAATTGCTGTCTACTGGCAGATTGATAACTGCATAAGCACGAATGGTATATTTTACCCTACCAAATAAATTATGAATTTCACTTTGATTTCATATATTTTACCCTACCAAAAAGGGAAACAAATAAATGAAGCAACACTAGTATAACAAGGGTCAATAGAGTAAATAGGGGATCAAAGGTCGAATAGAGGAATTTGAATTCATTCCATGCCCTTTGCCCACTACATTCTGAGTAACATATTTTGAGATCTACTTAATGGCTTCCAACGATTTCCAAGATCAGTGTTGTGCAACATAAGTTCGAATGCCATGTCGACCAAATTCTCACAAAATTTGAAAACCTCATTTTGCCTTAGCCGTGAGAAGCTCACACATGTCCAAAACTCCACCTTGCCACCATTAACCATTTTCTGCACAACCAAACTAACGAAGGGTCATCCTAAAGTACAAAAGGCATTAGCATCTTCTAGTTCATAAATTCTTTAAGAGAGAATAATGCCAGAAGATTTGACTATCAATTGACTTTAAGATTCATAATAGCTTGCAGCAGAGATAAATATCAAATCAACAACCAAATACTAAACCTTATCAATCATGTTCCAACACCCCACTCGTGGGACCTCTTGTGTACCCTGGTACTTAAGCTGCAACAATTGAAGAACTGGTTAAAGTAAATAAAATAAAATAAATAAATAAAACATATGAAAGTGAAATATTTATTCATAATGAAATTAATAGATAAAAACTACCATTGGATTTGGAAGGACACGAGCATCAATAGATGTAAGTTCAGTCTTTACTCGAAGCCCAAATTCATTCACAAACTTATCATTGTTGTAATTGTTACGCAACCATACGCAATGGAGCGCATCATCTAGTAAAATAATGGTGAACAAAGTAGGAGAAAACAATTTCCTATATTTTTGGACATAAACTAAAAGATGTATACTATGAGATTTATGAAATGATTGAGAACTCTAATAATCAAAACTAACGATGATCTTAACATATTCATACCGCTAATACTTTGTACTCTCTCAAAAGGCGTTGACAGTCGCCCTTAGCAGAGCGATCACTTGCTTTTCATTCAACTTTTGAATACCTTTGTCCTTCTACAATCTTACAAAGTCAGTAGTGGAAGACAAAACAATGCAAGCTAAGATCCTCTTTGTATAACTTAAAACAAAAATTACGTTTTAAAAATGAGAAACCTCCATTGGTAGGTAAGCAGGCTTTAAGTCCTTTGCCCGACTTGAAGTGCGAGCAAGCACGCAAACTTTAGATTGATGTGGTATCTCTCACGAAAGTATTGAATAAGCGATATCTTAGCATCCATGTCATCGGGCAAACCTATTAAAAAATGGTCATAAGCAGAAAGTGGAATAGAAAGACAACAAATACATGATAAAAACCAAACCAAAGTCAAATGGTGCACTATATATTTGTAACATCATATTTTCATCCGGTTTGTCATCCAAGCCAACAGACATAAAGTAATAAACAATAAAGCAATTTCAATAACAGTGTATCTGTGTTCAAGCTTACAATTTAAAGAGAAATAACATATACTAATTTTAAGCGGTACATAAATATTATCTTGACTTTAAATTTTTGAATCATCTAATTTTGAGTTGCTTCAAAAATCCTGAAAAAACAGTTTACGCCAATGGAAAATTTGATATAATCCATCTATAAGCATAGCAACTTCTGTTTTGCACCGGTAATAAATAAAGCAATTTGCGAGAAGGGAAAGAAGTCTAAAAATAGCTAGCTCACGTCAATTGGCTTGTTGGTTGAGCCGATACACCAGATATTTTGTTGATCAGACATGCCTGTTACAGTTTACATTTAAAATTTAAAATGAAAAGTTAGTGTTTCACACACACTGAGTAATCTGTGTACCACCATGCCAGTTTAAGGATTAAGGCATGAGGGTCAAAATTTGCTTTAATTTATTATTAGAGTGTTGTGTTGACAACACCTGCTCCAGAACCATCAAACTTTGAGGATGAATTTGCAAATTAAAAAACTCATAATTTTTTCTATTACAAAATGCAATGTCGGCACGGCAGCAATGCATTTATCATGAATGGAGCCCACACTCTACCATGATGAATGTAATGCTACTTGACACATTGCATTTTATAAAACATCAAAAAACTTACCCTGCACAATCGACCAATCTCCTTTCTCACAAGTAATGGGGAAAGAGTAAATAAGGCCAGGTTGGATTCCATAAGATCCATCAGAATACACTCCCATTGAAACCCATGTTCCCTAAATTGTTGTAGAAAAAAATAACAAAAAAAAGAAGCAAAAGAAGTAAATAAGTAGATGCAACTAATGTAGTATAGAAAGAAGAACAAGAAACAGATTATTGCAACATAAAATTCAACCTTTGGAGTTCCAAGAACCCAATCACAGTATGTGATCACAAGCAAAGCTTGCGGCAGATAATGCACTGGATAGCTTCCGAGCTTGGATGATGGTGCACCTCATTGCTTGCAGTGGTGATGAACTCTGTTTTAGCTGAGACATTGAAATGGAGGGTCATTAGTAAAACAAATCAACAGTTACATAGAATACTAGGTTGGGAGGGAATACAGGGATGCCTTTTAAACAAGCTTGCCTAATTGTCTTTCTTTAGTTACAAAATGAAAGTTTAAAGGGGTCTATCAAGCCCGAGCCTAACCTCTGCCCAAACTTGTTTGCCCAAGTCTGAGCTCGAGTTTAAATCAAAGAATTTGAGCTAGGCGATAACCAGCCACTTAGCAATACAAAAGAAGCCTTATATAAAGTTGAAGTTGAAGTACCAAAAGAGACTATTGTGGACCAACTTTAGATGCTTTGAAAAGCATTCATGCATCTGAAACACAAAGAGACATTTTTACTCATGCTAGTAATTGCATCAAATAATGAACTGTAAAGGCAGATTAAAGCTTATGGAAATCCAAATAATTTTTTCTTGATCTAAGCAAACTTTTATGTTAGAAATCCAAATAATTTTTCCTTGATCTAAGAAAACTTTTATGTTAGAACTACTCGTATACTAGCAAGTAAGCCAAGTATTACATGAGAAGCAGAAAATTACAACAATACAATTGCAATGCAGAGTGAGAGTGGGGAGATGGGATAATAAGACAACATTGATAACAAAACGCATAAACACGACAAAATTGGGTTTCCAATTGCATATATGCACAACTACTTCCCAGAAAATGGTCCAATTGCATATATATCAAACAATGGACATGTAAGGCCTAAATGGAGAAAATGCGATCTTGAGGAGCATCATCACATCTGTAACGATAGACACTGTTGATTTGCTCACTGTTGACATAAAGGAGGATACCTGACTTAGTCTGGTGATATTTGCTATCTCTTCTCCTCTGAACTGTCCTCACCACCATCTTCTCTATTACTCCCGTAAATCAACTTATCTCCTCTCCTCTTGCTCCGACTCGACCAATCTCGGTTCTGGACCCTATCTCGATCCCGATGACTTTGATCCTTCTTCACTCAACAGGTCCATCTTCCTCTGCAAAATTATTAGAATCAGAATCAAGAAAAACAAAATACCGTCAAGAAATTTCAACCAAATCGATTCAAGAATCGATGGATTTAGAATTAGATCTGAACAAGTAATCGAAATCGAACCTGGTGAATCTCTCAAGGAGAATGAGCAGAGAGACACAGAAAACCCTAGATCTAGAGCAGTGAGAGAAAACGATAAGAGACAGACACAAAAAAACCCTAGATCTAGGACAGAGAAACGGAGATAGAAAACAAATTGATTGAAGAGAAATGGATACTGAGGAGACGGAGCACCGTTAAAAAAGTGAACGCATGTTTATAAGAGAAGATAACGCGTGTTTTTTAATTTTACTTTAAGTGTACCACAGCGTTTTTCAAAAAACGTTGTCTAACCAACGTGGTTGTTGCTACTTTTTGTTGTAGTGAGAACCTACCGATGTCATTAATGTCACACACTAAAATGTTCATAATGCCCTCAAGTGTCCTCAACCAATCTGTAACGCCCCACTACTTGCTGGCCCAAATAACTTGTGGGTCGACCACCAATACCCAAAAGCTTAAGTCCAAGTTATTTAGTAGCAAGATAGTGGTGCTTTATATACCCAAGATCACCCATGCAAACTTCCGATGTGGGACAGGGTGTTACAAACTCCCCCACTTATAAATCCTCGCGTCCTCGCGAGGGTCTATAATCAATCAGAATACCACGACAAGCTCGTAGCCAGCCCAGAATAAGTGGCCCACATGGTTGTGTGCATGGGTCGGCTCTGATATCATTTGTAACGCCCCACTACTTGCTGGCCCAAATAACTTGTGGGTCGACCACCAATACCCAAAAGCTTAAGTCCAAATTATTTAGTAGCAAGATAGTGGTGCTTTATATACCCAAGATCACCCATACAAACTTCCGATGTGGGACAGGGTGTTACACAATCCATATATACCAATACCAAATGCCGGCCAGTCGTTTGGAACAATGTTTTTTTTTTTTTTTTTGGCAATTGCAACCTTTTATTTAAAAATACAACAACAGGTAAGTTATCCATAGCTATTAAAATTTATCTTAAAATTTATTCTTATTTATTTATTTTATAGTATTACTCCAATCAAAATTTCAGTTTACAATGAGGTGGAATAAACAATTAATTAGCTAAACAATAACAAAGAAACATGTTTGGTTCTTTTTTAAAATCACAATTTCAATTAGAAATTTTCAATTTTTTTTTTTTAAAATTCATAACTAAATACATAATTCAAAATTCAATTCAAAAGTCTTTTCATAACTCAAAATCAATTTTTTTTTTTCAAAACTCTATTTTAAAAGAATTTTATTTTATTGTATTTTTTAAAATTATTTTTAGAATCATAATTTGAGTGTAAAGTCGTATTTTGAGTTATGAGTTTTGAAAAAAGAAAATTTGTTTGATTATAAGTTTCGAAAAGAATTTTGAGTTGTATTTTGAAATTTTTTAGATTTATTCTTTTAGGGTAAGTATTTTAAATTTTTTAGATTTATTTTTTAGGGTAAATATTTTATATTTAATAATTTATTTATTTATTTTAATTTGCACTATGTTTCATACATTTATGTGTTGTATTTTTTTTATATATATTTTAAATATTAAAAATTTAAAAAAATTATTTTTTTATTTTAAATATATAGTTTTTATTTTAAATATTTTTTATTTTATATTCTAAATACATTTTTAAATATTTTAATTTTTTTATTATGTATTTGATTACGATTTAAGTGTAGAGTTTTGAAAGTAGTGTGAAATTTTGAGTTATGTGTTTGGTTACAAGGTTTGAAAATAATTTTTGAATTTAATTTTGAGTTATGTGTTTGATTACGATTTAAGTGTGGAGTTGTGTTTTGAGTTTAAAATATTAAAATTAAAAAAAAATCTAAATATTTACAAAATAAAATAAAATATTTTAAAAAATTATATATTTAAAATAAAAAATAAAATTTACTTTAACATTTTTTAATATTTTTAAAAAATAAATCCAAAAAAAAAAAAAAAAAACCATATGTTGTGTTTGATCAGCTAGTAGGTCGTGTCTGAGTTGATTACTGTATGACGTCAACAGAGGGGACAAGGGTAATATTGTCTTTTTGTGCTCAAAAGGAAGGGTAATAAGGTCATTTATTATATGCAAGTAACACCGTTTGTTCCAATTTGACGGAATGAGGGAATTTGGAAAATGTCAATTAAAATAGAAGAAATTACTGTGATTATTGAAACCATATGGGACGTCCTTGTATTTGTCAGAAATCTCAGGAAGGTGAGTGTAATTTACCCAAACTATTATATAATTTTAATTAATCATCTACCAAATATTACACAAATTGGTGTGTATGACTTTATTTAATTTTCTTAGCTAGATCGGGTATGAGTCTTGGATTATTTTTTTTTCATACATAATTATATCTAAATATTAATTTAATAAATTTGGATATTATTAAATAAAATTTTACCCAAATTTAGATTTTTTAACAAACATGCATAAATATGTACATATTTGTTATTTTTATTATGAAAAAAATATTAAAGGTATTTATTTACCAATTTTAAATATATTCACATAAATAAGATGATCGAGTAGGGCTTTAATTTGCATTGGTTGATTTGTAACGCCCCCCAAATTATTAACATAAGAAAAATTCAAATTTACTCCATCAGTATGATCTTGTTCCAAACTTAATAACTCCCATTACATATATGTATACAAAATATAATGTCTGATCATTTAAATCATCATCAAATCTCTAAATTTCATATTCATTATACTCTAGAGATTAACAAAAATATTCCACATGCAATTATACATTCAACATTTTCTAAAATATGAATTTATAGTATGTGTCACTGCGAGTCGAATATAATTTAATGCCCTCATGGGGTACAAGTTTTAAGGTTTATATTCAATTACACAAAATGGTTATCGAAACCCATATCATATATATTTGTGAAAATTTATACAAATATATATAGTATATATTTGCACACTTAAAAATGGGTTCCGATTCGTAGCTCGAAAGTTGTGGCTCGACTGTGGCTCGAGGGTCAAAACGACGTCGTTTTGACCCCCTTTTTTTTTTTTTCTTTTCTTTTTCTTATTTGCAGAAGAAGAATGAAGACCAAGAAGAAGAAGGAAGAAAGGAGGAGGAGGACTGGAGGGGGCATAATATTCGGGGTGAGGAGGAGGCGGAGGCGGAGGCGGGGCGACGGCGGTCGAAGGCGGAGGCGGGGCTGGGCTGGGCGACGATCGGCGGATCTGCGGCTGGGCGGGGCGACGATCGTCTTCTCTCTCTCTCTCTCTTCCCCTCTGCTTCTCTCTTTCTCTCCCTCTCCCTCTCCCTCTCTTCCTCTTTTCTCCTTCTCTCTCTCTTTTCATTTTCGAGCCAAATTCGGGCTCCAAATTTCGAGCTACCGCTCATTTTCGCTTAAAAATTACCCTTAACAAACCTATTCCATTGATAATGCACCTAAATAATTCAATTTTATTTTTATATTTTTTTGAAGCCATTTGTTGTTACTGGAACTATGTGATATGATTTTACAACTCGGATTGAATTATTTTGGTGCATTATCAATGGGATCAGGGTACAAGAAGTGAAAAACAAAATTCTTTTGTTATATTGACTTTGAGTAATTTGAGTATATTATGAAAAATTAAATTGGAGGCAGTTTTTTTTAAAAAAAATTATTTTAATTAATTTGTCATATTACAATAAAGTCTAATAAATTAGAATCATAATAGAGATTAAATACAACATGTAATTAATACAAAGAAAATCTTAAAATAAAAAATTAAATTTATTGCAGAAAATTCAAATACCTATCCTTTCGCAAAAGTACTCGGGTTTGAATCATTCCAAAAGACCACCAAAAGTTTGTTTGGTAGTTTAGATTAAGTTTGGCATCTATTAAATAATACAAAAAGTTAAAAAATTACTATCCTATTTAAGTCACATCATCTTATTTAAATTACATTACCTCTCTAATACATCACATCAAATCCAACCCATATAAACTAAGGGCTGGTTTGGGGTAGACTAATTCAGCCAAAAAACCAAAAAGTTACTTCAAAATCCAAAAAGATATCACTATTCACCAAAAAAAAAATAATAATAATAATATTTTATTACCCAAAGTACACACGGAAGTGACCAACAGCCGGCTGCTGTGCAGCGGCAGTGCAAGCATACGAAATGATTGGGAATGATTGGGTGTGCTTGGCACACACCGTTGTTTGGCTTGTGGGGCTATTACGGGTCCCGTTTTGATAATCTAAACCGTTAAATGTGTAGAACTCGTCGAGTACTATATGTCTGCAAAAAATCACATTGATCGGATATCGATAACTATATGATCAGATCAGTTATGTACGACAAATGGATGGTGTTATAATTAATGATTAAAAATAAATATATCTGATCAGATAGCTATCGATATCCGATTAACGTGATTTTTTTTGGGTATATAGTGTTCGACGAGTTATACACATTGAACGGTTCAGATTATTAAAATGGGACCCGTGATGACCTCCACGGACCAAACAAAACCGTGCAGTGCTTTGTAAAAAAAATAGCCAATAATTTCCAACTCCTCTCACACCTGCCGAATTGTACAGCTGGGGCCCACCTGTCACTATTCATCTCTTATACACTCTTTTTATACAATTTTTTAATACACATTTTTTCAAAAAAATTCAAAAAGTTAACCCAAACCTTCATATTTTTTTCTCAACTTTTTTAGTCCAAAAAGACAAAAAGTGCATTTTTTTAAATACACCCCAAACCAGCCCTAATAAGTCAAAAAGTGCACTTTTTTAGAACATCCCAAACCAACCCTTAGTTTCAAGATTCTGAGATTAATTAGAAAAAAAATTTACTAAAATTTTAGTGACTAACTGTAAGAAAGTATTTTCAAAAAATTAATTTAACGCAAATAAGTCTCCGTTTGGGAAGTGTGTTGACTTTTTAACTTTTTAACTTTTTTGGCTATTTTAACTTGGCTAAAAAACTTGATTTGGGAAGAATTTTTTGAATTTTTGATTTTTTTGACTTTTTTTGTGAGAGAATAGTGTAATAATTATGGATTAAATGTAATGTTTTATTTATTGTGACTAAAAAAAATTTATTTTAACTTTTATAGCTAAAATAACCACAAAAATCCTTGCCAAACGGAGCCTAAATATAAAATTGATCGGAGAGTGTTTTGTAACCCTAGTAGTTATCGGCCTATTTTGGCAAGTTGGTTATAATCCGCTTTTTGGATTATAACCAACCTCCTCTCTCACAAAAAAGCTGCTTATAAGCAGCTTTTTACCAAAAAGCTGATTATAATCATCTTCCCAAGTTGAGTGCACTAACTTCCAAGTCAAACCTAATTTGTTAGTCCACTATTGCAATTCATTCATGTTATTGTGTTATTGGTCAAGCCACATTTTTGTTAAAGTCTTCATAGATTATTATTAATTTTAATTTATTCTATTTTGAGTGGTCATTGAGAATAATAATAAGGAGTTTTCTTAGGTGTGCAACTCACAAAAAGTGTAAGTGGGTTGCACACCATGTGCC
This sequence comes from Camellia lanceoleosa, assembly GCA_025200525.1. Classification (NCBI taxonomy): domain Eukaryota; kingdom Viridiplantae; phylum Streptophyta; class Magnoliopsida; order Ericales; family Theaceae; genus Camellia; species Camellia lanceoleosa. The sequence continues at coordinate 166,326,257 of CM045758.1, read as the reverse complement.
ACTCACACAAAAGGTGTAAGTGTAAGGCGTAAGTGTAAGGTATAAGTGTAAGTAGAAGGTATAAATGAAATGTATAAGTTGCACACCATGTGCCACTTACACAAAAGGTGTAAGTGCAAGGTAAAATAGGTGTAAGTGTAAGGTGTAAGTGAACACAAAAAGGTGTAAGGTGTAAGTTGCACACTATAGCATTACCCTAATAATAAATAATTGCATAAAATACTTTTCCTTTTTCACTATTCTTAATTTATTATGGATAAATAAGTGTATTTTTTAATTTTTTATAAAAAAATATGTAAAAAAAAAAATATATATGTAATTTAAATAAATATACTTATCTAAATAAATGAATATACTTATTTAAAAAATGTCAAATAAATTCTGAATACAAAATCAAATATAACCCATAAAACACAATTTATTTGAAACAGTTATATCTAATTGAAAGATGAATTTATGTGTTCCTAAACATTTTTCTCAACTTGATCCAAAAAAAAAAAAGAGTAGTGATTGGTAGCTCGAAACCAGTCCCCCCGAATCTCCCTAAAGGCAAAATGACGTCATTTTTGCCTTCTCTTTTTTTTTTTTTTGGTTGAATCAAAAACGAAGCAGACGAAGAAGAAGAAGGAAAGAAGAAGAAGAAGAATAAGAGGAAGGAGAGAAGGAAGGAGAAGAAGGGAGGGAAGAAGATGAACATGAGGGGGCATAAACCAGGGGAGACGGAAGAAGAAGAACTAGAGAACCAGGGGCGGAGGCGCGATCAGTGTTGAGGCGGAGGCCGAGTGCGACGATCAGGCGGAGGCCATGACGCGGCGACGGCTCCGAGCTCCTCTGCGACGAGCGACGAGCTCCTCCCCTCTCTTCTCTTTCTCTATTGCAAATTTCGGGAGATTCGGAGGGGCGAATTCGCGCTCCCAATCTTTATCCAAAAAAAAAAACATTTTTCCCAACAAAATAGTTCTAGTAAAATTTCTCCACAATTATTTTTAAAAGTTAGTTAAAAATTAATTTTTTAATTTTTTAATTTTTATTAAAAAAAAATATATATAAAATAAAAAAATAATATAACTCAAAATAAATTAAAAATTAAAATTTGACTTTTAATTATATTCTCAAATTGAATTAATAAGATTGAGCAATCAAGAACGCGAAGACAAACTCATTCACAAACGACTTTTGTTTATAGATCCCATGGCTTTGGCAAGGTCTCTGAGCACGAACTTCTGAATCTTCCCAGTCGATGTCTTCGGAAGCTCTTCCTTGAACACCACCGTCTTTGGCACCATATAGTGCGGCATCTTCGCTCTACAATACTCTATTATGTCCTTCTCCGTCGGCTTCTTTCTAGGGATTTCCGGCTTCAGACTCACAAATGCACATGGGGTTTCTCCCCAAAACTCGTCCGGCCGAGCCACCACCGCCGCCTCGTTCACCGCCGGGTGAGAGTATAGCACCGACTCTACCTCCACGCTGCTCACGTTCTCACCGCCGGTGATGATGATGTCTTTGGATCGGTCTTTGATCTCCAAATACCCATCTGGGTGCATAACCCCTACATCTCCGGTGTAGAACCACCCGTTCTCTGTCATGCATTTCGATGTTCCTTCCGGGTCTTTCAGGTAACCCAACATGACCGCCCCACCTCTTAGAACCACTTCACCCAGTGTCGACCCGTCTCGCTTCACGCTCAACCCGGTATCCGGATCAATTACATCGATCTCCGTCATCCCAATAGTCCTCACCCCTTGTCTCGCCTTCAGCCTCGCTCTCTCCGTCGCCGGTAGCCGATTCCACTTGGGTTTCCAGGCGCACGACACCACCAACCCGGCCGTTTCCGTCAACCCGTACCCGTGACTCACTAAAAAACCCATGGATTCGGTCCGAAACAGCACCGCCGCTGGCGGCGGTGCTCCGGCGGTCAGAATCTGAACCGGCTTCTCCAGTGGCTTACCGTCGGGGGAGTTGGATAGCATGTTGAGAACCACGGGAGCGCCGCATAAATGGGTGACGCCGTGTTTACGTATAGCGGCGTAGATCACCGCCGCGTCGAATTTCCGGACGCAGACGTTGATACCGCCGACAGCCGCCATCCCCCAGGTGAAGCTCCAGCCGTTGGCGTGGAACATGGGTAGGGTCCACAGGTAGACGGCCTGTTTGGGTACTGACCAGTCCATCAGTGAATCGACGGTGATGATGAAAAGCCCACGGTGGCTGTGAACCACCCCCTTGGGAGATGAAGTGGTGCCGGAGGTATAATTCAAGATCATCGGGTCCCACTCGCTCTTCGGCCGGACCCACTTGAACTCAGGATCACCTCTCTCCACCAAGCTCTCATACGTGTTGATGAAGTCAACGGCGGATTGCGGCGGAGCTCCGTCGTCGGCGGCGATGAGGATGAGAGGTGGGCGGGGAGAGGTTGGGGGGAAGAGAGAGAGGGCTTGGAGGACGACAGAGGTGGATTGGTAATCGACGAAGACGAGCTTTGATTCGCTGTGACGGAGGAGGACGGAGACGGTGCGGGCGTCGAGGCGGGTGTTGATGGAGTTGAGGATGGCGCCGGACATGGGGACGGCGAATTGGAGCTCATACATGGCGGGGATGTTGGGGGCCACCACGGACACCACGTGGCCTTGTTTGATGCCCATGAACGCGATTGAGGAGGCGACTCGGAGGCATCGACGGTGGGTGTCTGACCACGTGTAAGTGGTGTTGTTGTACACCACAGAAGGACAGTCCCCATACACTGTAGCAGCTCTTTCTAGTAAGCCCAAAGGAGTTAGAGGACTAGAGTTTGCTGGCCTTGGCTTCAACTCATCCATATCTCCCCCTCTCTCTCTCTCTCTCTCTCTCTCGGAGAAGTGTGCGCATTAAGTTTGTTGCGTTTTGCAATTATAAATAGGGAACATAAGCTTTGGCAAATGTGATAAGGTTAAAGGTTGGTCTGGAAAAAGATTGTTTATACTTTATTTTTTTAATTTTTTTTTTAATGCGTGGAAACTCAATTTGAGGGTATCCGTCTTGTTCGGGTTGCAAGACTAATCACTATTCTGACGTGTTGAGCTGAAATGGTTTGTTTTGTAATTTTCTGTTTATATTATTCATAAAAGAAAGTTACAAAAACACCCTACGTTTAATTAAAATATGAATTACTTAATATGATTTAAAAAATTATAAATATCTTATTATCAAAAAAAATTATTTAATAAAATTAACTGAAAAAAAAATCTTAATTATTTTTCTATACAATGATAAAATTATATGAATTATTAATTCAAATAAATTCTTATCATTAAAAATTGTTAATTAACTTAATAATTTATTAATAAAATAAGATATTTATTATGAAATTAAAAATTTCAAGAGATAATTCGTATTATAAATAAATTTTAAGTATATTTGTAATTTATTTAAAAAAAAAAAGATTGATTCAATAATCATAACATATAAGAGTTTTAGAGGTTAATTTTTTTTTTCTTCTTAAAAGTGAAAATTTTGTTGTAAAAAACATTTACGGAATAATTTTTATTGTCGTAAGGATAGTCGCTAAAAGGTCGTCTTAAAAAATCAAGATTTTTAGCGACAAAATTTTGAAAATGTCACTAATAAATATATTTTAGTGACAAAATAATTTAGTTTCAAAAAAGTTTATTTTTTGAGACAAAAAATTTGGTCTAAAAAAGATAATAATTTATCACTAATTTTCAATTTTTGTTGCTAAAATTATAATGACACTTTTCGCAATAAAAAAATTTGATCTCTAAAAAATAATTTTGTCCTTAAATTTTGATCTCTAAAACTTTTTTTTTTTGTGAATTATAATATTTTTACGTCATTCATTTATATTTAAAGTTATAGATGTGTGATTTTGAAAATAGATTATAAAATGTTTCTAATTTTTTTCATAGATATATGTGGAAAGTTTTATAAAATAAACTGTTCGAATTATCGAAATAATATCTGTGATAAAACTTAAAAATTAAAGCATGACAATTAAATTTAAATTTAAATTTAAAGGGGAGAGAAACTCATCCTGACGTGAATACTATATTAGTGTAAGAGGATAAAGTTCACATGATTGTAATTTTCTTCATCTCGGTCCACCCCATTTCACACACAGATTTTTCTTGTTTCAACAAGAACGTAGAGTGGGAACAAGTTTTGCTAATAGTCGTATGTATAAAATATTTATTATTTAATTTTTTGTAATAATATAAAACATTAAAATATTAGATTTAATATTTATTTTTATTAATTTATTTATCATCTCACATCATTTAATTTTTACTAACTAAAAATTATTATTTATAATATACTGTATTATTTATATGTGACGTTAAATGTAATAATAATTACAAAATTTGATATGTAATTCAATTTTAGATATACATAACACGTATCGTCAATGGCTGGCAAAGTCTATTAGCTTTAGATATACACAACACGTATCATCAATGGCTATCAAAGTCAGTTAGTTAAGAACAAATAGGGTAAATCACAAATATACTTTTTGAAATTTATTTAAAATATAGATTATTTTTTATAGTTTAAAAAATTAGAAATATTCTCTTGTTAAAATTTTTTATTTAACAAAATTAATTAAGAAAATAAAATTCTTAACTGTTTTTATATACAATAATAAAATTACTTGAATTATTTATTAAAATAAATTTATGATATCATTAATAATTATTAATTAACTTGATGATTTATTAATAAAATGATTATTTGTTATGAAATTAAAAATTTCATTAGGCAAGATGTAATTTTTTATAACTACATGGAGTAATTTATATTTTAAGTAAATATTAAGAAGTATATTTGTAATTTATCTAAATAAATAAATTTTGTGTCAAATGTTTTGATCATGTGTAACATGATTTTATAGTAAGGAATTTTATTTAAGAAAATTATTTGGAGTTAAAAATATAATAACTTACATGAGATTATTGAATTCTTATAAAAAATGACTCATTTATCAAATTTAAATTTGTTCAAATCATTTGAATTTATGCATATCAATTGACCACCCGAATGATCATCTAAATGATCAATGCAATTCTTATCAGTCGCGACTATCACCTCTATTACCGAATGAACAATCAAATGACCGGCATTGAAGCTATTCAAACAAGCTAAAATTTGGTAGGTGTAGTGTATTAAAGGGTAGTTTGAGATGATCTAAATAAATATATTTTTTGATTTTTTATAAAATATGGACTGAGTATAGATTGGGTTTGAAATGATATGGTAAAAAATTGATGTGAATTAAATAAGATGATATGACTTAAATAAGATGGTAATTTTTTGACTTTTTAACTTTTTAAAATTAGGACAAATAAAGCCTAAAATTTGGTAGACGTAGGCGTTGCTCAATTCTTATTTCCGTGACGTTGACATGTTCGTAGCTGTTTTGCACTGTGGTTTTCTAGCTCGGATTTCTTTGTTGTCCTATTAATTTTATTATTATTATTATTATTATTATTATTTTAAGCCCTCTCAAATGTTATAGAATTTTCCACTAAAATGATAAGATGTAAAAATTCTTCTAATTAAAAGATTTTAATGAATTCATTACAGTACGAGGTATTGACAAAGGATTTTTTGTATTTAATTTCTCCCTTTCTTTTAAAAATACTTGTAACTATTAAATTATGTATCAATTTTTGAAATATTGAATTTTTTAGACATAATTATAATATTATTTTAAAAATACTTGTAATTATTAAATTACATTTCATTTGTAAAATATTGAAATTTTCAAACATAATCATAGGATTGTGGTTATTTTGAGAGATGAAGATATAACAATTTATGACAGATAATCCCTTATTAGGCCAACCACTAAGCTAGATTATTTTACATAAATTTTGTGATTTTTTTATAGCATTGCTCTTTCACATGAATTTTTTTTTAAAAAAAATTCAAGTGTTGTTGGAAACAAAAAAAAAAATCAATAAATAAATAAGTTAAATTAAATTAATTAATTTTTATTAAGTTCAAAATAATTTTTTATTGATTGCAAAAAAAAAAAAAAAATTAAAACTATTTTCATAATTTTGTAAATATACTTGTTAGCATCTGTCTTTCAATAATATAGTACTAGTCATAACCAAGACACTTGTTATCACAATTGCATCTTGTTACATATTTTTTGATGTATATTATGTATTTTTATAATAAATGTTATACATATTTTTCATAAAAGTTATGATAATTTGTGATTCGTAAATGAAATTATGTAATTTTTTTAGCATTGTTACGTATTTTATCGTTAGAAAATGTTTGGACCACAAAAAATGCATAATATTATTACAAAATACGTAACTTTATTTCAAAATTACAAATTGTCGTAACTCTTGCAAAAAAAAAAAAATTATCTCAAAAATATATAACAAAATACATTCCCCCCCCCCCCGCGCGCGCGCTGGGGCATGCTTTTATGTGTTCCTACTTGTTTTCTTTTTGTCAATTTTCAATTTTCTCTCTTTTTTTTGTACTTCTGTACACCTTTAACACTGAATAAATTTTGTATGCAAGTATAATATATATTATGTAATACTTTTTATTATTGTGATTGAATTTTTGATAATAAAATCCCCTACACTTATATAAAACATTTAAAAAATAATAAAATATAAATATATACGATTAGTAAAAAATAATATCGCCTAATATCCAATTAATATACAAAACCGGTTCCTCAACACCACCTTTTCTAATTATTGAAAAAGTAACAAATTAAAGCTAGCATTCATGGCCACGTTGGTCTCGTGTGAAAATGGTGTTTGGCAAGCATTGTGGTTCGCGTGGCCAACTGGCCCACTCTCCCCAAAGAAAACAACAAAACAAAAATAAGGCTATGTTTGGTGGCGCTCCGTTCCAGAACTTAATTTGTACATGGTATTTATTTATGATTTTTAAAAATTAATTTTACATTTACTTTTAAAAACGTGGTTGAAGGAGGAAAAATTTAGACTAACCGGTCGTCCCACCAAACGTTCTACAGGACGTCCCACCGGTCTTCTAGTCGGTTGACCGGAATAGTATAATTTTTTTTTTTTTTTTTTTTTTTTTTTTTTTTTACAATTGACATATGTTAATTTTTATATATTCAATAAAAAATATTTTCTGAATTTTTTAAAATTTTTTATGAACTTTAATAGAATTTGAGTTGTGTGTTTGGTTATGAGCTATAAATTTTTGTATCAAATATCATATGTCACGTTCTCACTCAATTCAAAACTCTTTTCAAAACTTATTTACCAAATAAATTTTTTACACTCAAATCATAATTTCTAAACTCACAAACTCAAAATATAACTCTATTTTCAAATCATATTTAAAAAACTCTATTAAACTCAACTTAAATTTGTTTGGTACAATTTCAAGCAAGGTGAAAGTTTAAAATCAACAGAAATCAAAAACACATTTACCTTTGTTTTTGCAATAATTAGCGAGTAAAAAAGCATGTTCAATTTATCTAATATTTTTTTAAAAATTATTTAGGTTATTTTTACCTATTTATATTGTACATACAAATTGTATCAAACACTCTTGCATAGCTTTCAAGGCTTTAAAAAGCTACAAACAGACTTAAGGCTCAATTTGGGAAGAAAGATATAAGTGACGTTTTGACTTTTTGCGAAAACGCAAAAAATGATTTTTTTTGGCCATAAATTGATTTGAGATGTTGGTTATAAGCCAAAAGAAAAATTGCGAAATTACCCTTCATAGGTGGAAAATGAAAGGGTGAAAATGTGTAATTTTTCAATTGGTTAGGGATATTTTGGTCATTTCGTTATGATTTGACATTATAAACAAATATTAATCAAAAAAGTCAAAAGTCAATTTTTATCAATTTTCCAAATTATTTGTCTAAAAAAATCAAAAACTTAATTAAAAATTAAAAAATTACTTTTTACCATCTTTTCAAAATAACTCTTATAAAGTGGACCAAACAACATCACTGTTTCCAAGGAATGAGAGGATGCAAGCATTGTTTGATAAGCTTGGTAAAGGCATTAATGAAGAGGGTGAGACGGTAGCATTGTAAGAGCATCTACAGTGAAATTATTAGAGCATGTGTTAGTGTCAATTGTTATTTTTTAACTAGTTATTTTTTGTTTTTGCTCTCACAGTAGAGCTGTTAGTATATGTGTTAAACTTGTCAGTTGTTAACTTGTGTTAACTTATTTGTTATCTACAATGATGGTTTTAGCTAGTGGCACTACAAGAAAAGGGCATATAAACACGGAATCTTTTGCGACGGTGCGCGTTCCCGTCGCAAAAAATGAGCTTTTGCGACGGTAGATTAACCCGTCGCAAATAATCCCTTTAGCGACGGCATTTTACCGTCGCAAATAAAACTACGCGAATAGTGGGAAAAAAGGAAGTATTAGCGACGGCGTTTTTTTTACCGTCGCTAAAAGTTTTTTTTTTGAGACGGCGTTAGTGGCCGTCGCAAACAACTTATCAGAACGGCGTCGTTTATATAAATAATAAATCATTTGCGACGGTGTATAATTACCGTCGCAAAAACTAAAAAAAATTTCCCCCTCTCTTTTCATCTTCGCGCTGCAACGTTTCCCTAAATCTTGAAATCCCTAATTTGTTCGAGTGCGAAGAACGGCGAACTTGGCATCTCTCTCGACGAGCGACGTGCAGGCTAGCTGTGGTGCGGTGGTGCGGCGACGGTGACCGGCGACGAGTTTCTCACTCACCGTATGCTCTCTCTGTCTCTCTCTCTCTCTGTATATATATATATATATATATATGTATGTATTAGCTGTGGTGCTTGTGGTGGCTAGTGGAAGGAGGGTTATTGAGAAAGAGGGGAATGGAAATTTGGTGGAATGGGTTTGGGGTTTGCATAGAGATGGGTTTGGGATGATGTTTATTTCTGTATGCACCCTATCATTTCTGTTATAACACTGAACAATTATTTGTTTTGTGTTTGATTATAAGATCAATTTGAAGTGTGTTTGTTTTTAGAATTTTACAAGATTTATTGATAGAACCTACTTCTGAAAAACATCCATGTCCCAATGTATATGTATTTTTCTGTATCTATCTGTATTCCTATATATTTGAAATAACACACGAGGGTAAAATGTTTGGATTGTAGTTGGTGCACCTTGACTTTTTTTTTTTTTTTTTTTCTTTTTTCAATCTATGTTCACTTTTTCTTTTTCTTTTTTTCCATTGAAGATGAAAGATTTTGTATGCTCATTCAATGCCGAGTTTAAGAAAAAAATTGTTAGAATTCATACCTCATATATGTCAAATTTAAAGAGTGTTATTAAATTTTCATATATAATAAATGTATATGAAATAGCACTTATGACTTTGTTTATTCATTTACAAGAAAAAAAATTAGATATGTTAAAAATATAAATTAAAATGAAACCTTTTATTCTTTGGGCTTTAGATTTGTGGTTCTTATGTCAAATAATCTATGATCTTATGTCTCTGCTTAAATCAAGAGGCATTTTGTTTTTAAGGCCATGATGGTTTCATTTTTTGTTCAAGGTTGAACTTTACGGTGATTTGTGGAAAATTATAGGGGGTAAAAATTATATAATGATGCTTTAAATATCTTGGATTATTGGAATATATTTGAATTTTAACATGATACTCAATCACCATTAGTATTTACAGACCAATGAGTTTAAAACACAAAATCAATCACAGGTAGAGTAATATGACTCTTTCATGACACATGCTCACCATTTTTTTCCATGGAGATAATTGCCTTTTCATATGCTTTCTTCAAATATTTCCTAAACCTAACCAAATCCAATTTCACATTTTGCTGCTCTAAGTAAATGTCCATAATTTCTGTGGACCAACCCTTCTTTTGTAAGGACATTGGATCCTTTATCAGCACATCATCCTTCCCATACTTCTCTCCTAGGCTACTTTCCTCCACTCCAATCTTATACTCCATGTATTCCTTATGCACGTTCATGCTCTATGCTTATGAATTGTCAGTCTTATATTATCTCCTTATGCACGTTCATGCTCTATGCTTAATGATAGGAAATGGGCACCATTATAACAGATAATTGAAACAACCTTGATTTGTGTATGTATCAAAAGCTTTGCTATGCTTAAATGTCATCATGCAACAAATAAAAACATGACAGTTGGCAATAGGCGAAGAATTTCTTAGTCAAACTTAAATAGATGAGTTTTGAGTATTTTTTCGAATAGGTTTGAGTTAAAGGTATTATATTTAGAGTTACTTTGATGAGATATTTTTGTGGATGTGTACAGATGATGGATAAGAGTTGGATTGATTTGCCAAATAGGATGTCGAGCGAATACATTAATGGAATTGATGAATTCCTTGTGTTTGCCTACACCAATAGGGTTGAAGGTTCGATGATCAGTTGTCCGTGTAGGAAGTGTGAGAATCGATACTATTTTGTACGAGAGGGTGTACGGGAGCATCTGATTTTGAATGGTTTTTTTAAAAAATACAAACATTGGATTAATCATGGGGAATCTTACGTATCTCTGCATGGTAATAGAGAGAATGAAACATTAGCTAATTCAGACATTGGGGATGATATGATTGGAATGATACAAGGGGCTATGGGAAATCCACATGCCGGTACAAGTGCTGAGGGTGATGAACCACGAGGCTCGATCCCCATGCATCCGAACCCGGCTCGGTCCAAATGCAGAGACTGCAAAGTATTTCAAACTTCTTCAAGATGCACAAAGTGAATTGTATCCGGGTTGTCAGAAGTTCACATCTTTGTCATTCATTGTTCGACTTCTACATTTGAAGGTGCTTAATCAGTGGACGGACAAGTCTGTTGACATGTTGCTTGAGTTATTGAATGAGGCGTTTTCGTTGGGTGTGAAACTTCCGGACTCATATTATAAAGCTCAAAAGGTCACAACAGATTTGGGCTTCACATATGAGACGTGGGATGCATGTCCCAACAGTTGCATGTTGTTTCGAAACGAGGACGCCAATCTTGATAAATGTGTCATATGCAACAGTTCTAGATGGAAATCAAATGGTGATGGTGGTTCAAATGGTCCTAACACAGGTGGCAAACAAATAGTCGCAAAAGCAGATGAGGTATTTTCCTTTAAAGCCAAGGTTGCAGAGGTTGTTTATGTCATCCAAGACGGCCAAGTTAATGAGATGGCATGCAGAGGAACGAACTGATGATGGTGTCTTCAGGCATCCTGCTGACTCCCTTGCATGGAAAGATTTTGACCGTCGGAATATTGACTTTAGTAATGATTGCCGAAGTGTAAGGCTTGGCTTAGCATCTGATGGTTTTAACCCATTCAGGACGATGAACATAGTTCATAGCACTTGGCCTGTTGTGCTCATTCCATACAACTTGCCGCCATGGATGTGCATGAAGCAACCATTTCTAATTTTATCCGTGCTTATTGACGGCCCGAAAGGACCTGGTGACAAGATTGATGTTTATATGCAACCGTTGATTGAGGAGTTGAAAGAACTATGGAATGAGGGTGTGTCAACATTTGATGCATCAACAAATCAAATGTTTCAAATGCATGCAGCTTTACTGTGGACAATTAGTGATTTTCCTGCATACGCAAACTTGTCAGGATGGAGCACTAAAGGCGAATATGCATGTCCTTGTTGCAATAAGGAAACTACATCGTGTTGGTTGAAGCATAGTAGGAAACAATCATACTTGGGTCATCGCAGATTTTTACCTACTGGCCATAAATTTCGGAAGGATAAAGTATCATTTGATGGTAGTCGAAGTCGACTCAAACCAAAATTGTTGTGCAGGCCGAGATGTTGCTACAATTAGAATCGAGGGTATTTTAACCCAATACAATAGGGATGACCTTAAGGAGAGGCATAGGAGATGTAGAGAAGGAGAAAGTTGGACATCGCACCCATAGTTGGAAGAAAAGAGTATCTTTTATGAATTGCCATATTGGGAGCACAATCTAATAAGACACAACCTCGATGTGATGCATATAGAGAAGAATGTTTGTGACAATGTGTTGTGGACAATATTAGGGGTTGCAGGAAAATCGAAGGATGGTGTTAATGCTCGGCGTGATTTACAAGATATGAATATTAGAAAACCCCTACATTTGCAGTTGAGAGGGTCGAATAAAGCCTATTTACCACCAGCACAATTCACGATGACCAAGGATGAGAAAGATTTGTTCTTGAAAGTGTTGAAGGAAGTAAGAGTTCCCGACGGGTATTCATCCAATATATCACGTCGTGTGCGCTTACATGATAGAAGCGTTGGGGGTCTTAAGAGCCACGATAGTCATATTTTGATGCAACAACTTATTCCATTGGCTATTCGCAGATCGTTACCGAAGAATGTAATTGAACCCTTGATTGAATTGAGCAATTTCTTTAGACAATTGTGTTCGAAAGTGAATCGTGCGACGGATTTGCAATATATTAAAGATCGTATCGCTGTAACACTTTGTCATCTAGAGAAAATATTTCCTCCGAGTTTTTTTGATATAATGGAGCACTTGCCTATACATCTAGCTGATGAAGCCTTATTGGGTGGAGCGATTCAGTTTCGATGGATGTATCCAATTGAGAGGTATCTTCTTACTTTGAAGCAATACGTGCGGAATAGAGCTCGTCCTGAAGGATCAATTGCTAAAGGATATCTTATGGAAGAATGCATGAATTTTTGTGCACAATATCTCAGTGATGTGGAAACCAAATCTAGTCGACCCGTGAGGAACTATAGTGGTGCTGATAATTTGGGTCATGCTACTGGTGAAAACACAAGCTTTTATCTTGATAATACTTCTTGGGTACAAGCTCATCGGTACATCTTATGCAATACAAGCGCGGTTCAACCATTCATAAAGTAGGTTAAGTCACTCACTCAATATTTTATTATGCTTTATTGAATTTTCAACTAAATTTTTGGTATGGCTAAAATTTCAATCTACACAGCAAACACCTTGAAGTACTTAAGCTCAAAATGCCTCGTGTCGACGATCATCAACTTCGGCGTGAACATTTTGAAACTTTTCACATTTGGTTCAAGGAACATGTATGTATTTAACTCTATAGATTCTAGTTACTTAAGTCGATCTACATTTTAAATTTTACATTTTCGTGTTAAATAGGTCCAAACTTTGCGAAGGACTACTGATGTCATACTTTCTGAAGAGATTATTCTATTGGCAAATGGTCCTCATAACCTGGCAAGGAGGTTCAACGGGTATATACTGAATGGGTTTCGTTATCGAGTAAAGGCCATGGATGATCGTCGAGCCACACAAAATTGTGGTGTAGCTTTGAAGGCAGATACCATAAGTTATGCTAGTCGAAAAGACAAGAATCCTCGTCTGGGGTCTGTGTACTATTATGGACAATTGACAGATATTGTTGAGATTCGATATTCCAATGAGAAGAAACATGTGTTGTTTAAGTGTGATTGGATTGACAACATTCACGGAAAGAAAGAAGATGTCTTCAATTTCACGTTGGTGAACTTCAATTATTTGTTGTACCGAGATGATCGAATTACCAATGAACCTTTCATCTTGGTGTCCCAAGCAGAGCAAGTTTGGTATGTTGCAGACCCGTTACAACCAGACTGGCAAGTCGTAGTGAAGATGTCTCAAAGAGGTTTATTTGATATGAGTTCGACTGATCCACAAATCGAGCCATACATGAGCCAACAATTGGAAGAAAATATAATGCTTCGTGATGAAGAAGTTGGTTGGGTGAGGGAAGCCGCTTTAGGGGAAACAGTTGATGTTCAAATAGGCTGATATGTAATCAATTAGTAATTCAATTAAGGCCAAGGTTGTAGTTAATCATCAATTTCTTAATTTACTTTGTCTTTGTAATTGTATTAGTTCAATTCATGTCATATTATAGTTGATGACAAACCATTGTCTATGTTTCTAATGTCAATTAATGTTATATTGCTTGCAGATTATTATGGGAAGGAAGAGGAAGACTGATCATCCCCGGCGCATGATGTCTGATGTGCTACATAACAGGACATCAGTAGCACCACCATCAGAGGAGGCATCACATCGGCCAGCATCGGAGGGGCCATTAGTGCCACCACCATCTGAGGGGCCATTACCACCGTATCGACCTCCATCAGTGGCACCACAGCAGCTACCATGTACTCAGCCTCCACGCCTACCATCGGTGCGTCCACCATCAGTGGCACCACAGCAGCTATCATCATCAGCTTATGAGCCATCCGCAGGTATATAAATTTGCTTTGATTTGCATGAAAATTATTTACACATACATTTATTTATGCTCATTATATATAACTTGTTTATTGTCATTGTATTTTGCAGACCCTTCGACTTCTTCACAGCCCACATCAGGTTTATTTGATATGATTTGTATTCACATTATTTAAATTTGTATTTGGTTGTTACCATTGATATTGTTTATTATTATTGTATATCGCAGGTCATGTTTGTTCTTCATCAACCTCGAGTAGGCGTGGTAGAGGATGTGCCAAGGGTATTAAAGAGTGGGGTACTGGTAAAAAGCTGGACATACAATTTGATGGAAATTACTGCCCAATAGGGGATAACGCGGCCAAGTTAACTACTCAACTTGGCATTATTGTCCGGAATGGTAACATTGTTCCTCTTACTTTTGTTGACTGGAACAGTGTGCCTGATGATATTATTGATGCTATCTGGAAGGATGTGAAGGTAAAAGTATATTTTTGTCCACAATTCGAAATCCAAATTTGTGTTATACTTAGCCTTAAACTTTGTGTTTTATAGGACAATTTGAATCTATGTCCAGAGGAGTACAAGCCACTCTGCATGAAAAACTGCAACAGCATATGGAAGGATCACAAGAACAAGCTTAAGGCTAAGTATTTCAAGCCTAGAAGCTCTGATCCTAATCTGAAGGATGATGTTCCTATGAACGTTGTGCCAAGCCGATTGGGAACAACTTGTGGAGTATTGGCGCATTCGATCCGAGGTATACAATTACGTTATATTTATGATATGTAAACATACAAATCATATTTACATACTTACATTTGTTGAACTTGTTATAGAAAATTGCAAGTAGGAACGCTAAAATCGGCGAGCTCACGGCATAGCTCATACCACAGTATGCATTACTTTCTCTCAGATACGGCATGAGGTTTACATTTTATTGTTTTATTTTTGTATATAAATAAACATTGTATATTTGCAAATTATTTGGATTCTAATTTTCATATTTCTAAAAAAAATTTAGATGACCAAAGAAGGGCGTCTCTTCGATAAGATGAATGTTTGGCTTATGACACGTAGAGTAGATGACCCAGAGGTTATCCAGACCTTGGTAGTTTCCAAACACCTGTGATTGTATTTAAAGTTTATTTTTTGTGTGTCAACCATCTTAATTTGGCGTATACTTGTGTGTCTTATTCAATACAGGATGAGTTTAATCGTCAACTCTCTATGCTACCTGAGGATGGTCAGACTTTGGAGGCTAGGAATGCCATTTTCCATGAGTTGATAGGTCATGACACACATGGATATTGTCGCACATACGGGAGAATCGTGCCTCGGAGAGTGGTGTATAAAGATGGTGTTGGGCCATCACAGTCAACACCCCAGCCATCGACTATTGATCAGATTCGTGCTGAGCTAAGGGATGAGTTGAGGGAGGAGATTCGAGCAGAGTTCTCTACACAGTTGCAGCAGATGAGAGCTGAGATGATGGCCCTTGTGTCACAGGAGGCGAGTGTGGATCCCAACAGACAGGTTCCATATAAACATCACAATTGTTTGATAGTTCAATTTTCACTGAAGCTTATGTATGAAATTCGAATATGATTAACACATTATGCACTGACTAACATAGGTTCCTGATGCATCGAGTGGCCACCGGGCATTTAGGGAATCTGCAGAAGACGAGAATCCATATACACCACCACCAGAAGATCAGGTATAAAATGTATCTTTGCATGCTAAGCTAAAATGTATCTTTGCATTCTTTACATTCTAAGTTAAGAGACTTGTGGGAGAAGACGGGGCTCGAATCGGGTTCCCGGTTTGGGAGTTAGAGCCGGATTTCACTTTAGGCAAACTAGTTCTTTAAGAAACTTGAATTCGGGGAGTTAACGCGCCAAAATCACCAAACGGCGTCGGTTTAGCACGAAACTTGGCACACACGACCGCCTAGGCACGAGAGACTTGTGGGAGAAGACGGGGCTCGAATCGGGTTCCCGGTTTGGGAGTTAGAGCCGGATTTCACTTTAGGCAAACTAGTTTTTTAAGAAACTTGAATTCGAGGTGTTGACGCTCCAAAATCACCAAATGGTGTCGGATAGGCACGAAACTTGGCACACACGACCGCCTAGGCACGAGAGACTTGTGGGAGAAGACGGGGCTCGAATCGGGTTCCCGGTTTCGGAGTTAGAGCCATATTTCGGTTTAGGCAAACTAGTTCCTTAAGAAACTTAAATTCGAGGTGTTGACGCTCCAAAATCACCAAATGGTGTCGGATAGGCACGAAACTTGGCACACACGACCGCCTAGGCACGAGAGACTTGTGGGAGAAGACGGGGCTCGAATCGGGTTCCCGGTTTGGGAGTTAGAGTCGGATTTCACTTTAGGCAAACTACTTCCTTAAGAAACTTGAATTGGAGGAGTTAACGCGCCAAAATCACCAAACGGCGTCGGTTTAGCACGAAACTTGGCACACACGACCGCCTAGGCACGAGAGACTTGTGGGAGAAGACGGGGCTCGAATCGGGCTCCCGGTTTCGGAGTTAGAGCCATATTTCGGTTTAGGCAAACTAGTTCCTTAAGAAACTTAAATTCGAGGTGTTGACGCTCCAAAATCACCAAATGGTGTCGGATAGGCACGAAACTTGGCACACACGACCGCCTAGGCACGAGAGACTTGTGGGAGAAGACGGGGCTCGAATCGGGTTCCCGGTTTGGGAGTTAGAGTCGGATTTCACTTTAGGCAAACTACTTCCTTAAGAAACTTGAATTGGAGGAGTTAACGCGCCAAAATCACCAAACGGCGTCGGTTTAGCACGAAACTTGGCACACACGACCGCCTAGGCACGAGAGACTTGTGGGAGAAGACGGGGCTCGAATCGGGTTCCCGGTTTGGGAGTTAGAGCCGGATTTCACTTTAGGCAAACTAGTTCTTTAAGAAACTTGAATTCGAGGTGTTGACGCTCCAAAATCACCAAATGGTGTCGGATAGGCACGAAACTTGGCACACACGACCGCCTAGGCACGAGAGACTTGTGGGAGAAGACGGGGCTCGAATCGGGTTCCCGGTTTGGGAGTTAGAGCCGGATTTCACTTTAGGCAAACTACTTCCTTAAGAAACTTTAATTCGGGGAGTTAACGCGCCAAAATCACCAAATGGGGTCGGATTGGCACGAAACTTGGCACACACGACCGCCTAGGCACGAGAGACTTGTGGGAGAAGACGGGGCTCGAATCGGGTTCCCGGTTTGGGAGTTAGAGCCGGATTTCACTTTAGGCAAACTAGTTCTTTAAGAAACTTGAATTCGAGGTGTTGACGCTCCAAAATCACCAAATGGTGTCGGATAGGCACGAAACTTGGCACACACGACCGCCTAGGCACGAGAGACTTGTGGGAGAAGACGAGACTCGAATCGGGTTCCCGGTTTCGGAGTTAGAGCCATATTTCGGTTTAGGCAAACTAGTTCTTTAAGAAACTTAAATTCGAAGTGTTGACGCCCCAAAATCACCAAATGGGGTCGGATTGGCACGAAACTTGGCACACACGACCGCCTAGGCACGAGAGACTTGTGGGAGAAGACGGGGCTCGAATCGGGTTCCCGGTTTGGGAGTTAGAGCCGGATTTGACTTTAGGCAAACTACTTCTTTAAGAAACTTGAATTCAAGGAGTTAACGCCCCAAAATCACCAAACGGCGTCGGTTTAGCACGAAACTTGGCACACACGACCGCCTAGGCACGAGAGACTTGTGGGAGAAGACGGGGCTCGAATCGGGTTCCCGGTTTGGGAGTTAGAGTCGGATTTCACTTTAGGCAAACTACTTCCTTAAGAAACTTGAATTGGAGGAGTTAACGCCCCAAAATCACCAAACGGCGTCGGTTTAGCACGAAACTTGGCACACACGACCGCCTAGGCACGAGAGACTTGTGGGAGAAGACGGGCTCGAATCGGGTTCCCGGTTTGGGAGTTAGAGCCGGATTTCACTTTAGGCAAACTACTTTTTTAAGAAACTTTAATTCGAGGCGTTAACGCCCCAAAATCCTGCGGCGTCGGTTTAGCACGTAAACTTGGCACACACGACCGCCTAGGCATGAGAGACTTGTGGGAGAAGACGGGGCTCGAATCGGATTTCCGGTTTGGGAGTTAGAGCCGGATTTTTGTCCAGTCAAAATTATTTACTAAACAATCTTTCTAATTATATATTAGTCAATTTTTTTTTTATATTTTTCTATAATTAAAATATTAACACCATTATATGGTTTTTAATTATGTTTATCTTGTTTTTTTCAGATATTTCCTGAGTAGCAGTTGGCTTTTTCTGGAATGCAGGCGTATCAAGATTATGACAAATTTTTGTTTTTGTAACCCACGAACGAATGAAGACGAAAACTTTTAGTTTTGATTTTGATTTATGTTATTTAAATTTGTGAGCAACATTATGTATGTATTATGGGATGTTATGTAGTGGCATAATTTTTATTGTTATGAATTTTTATTTATGTATTGTTATGAATGGAACAATATTATTAATCTTCATTATTTGTCAACTTTTGTTTATGTATGTATTTATATTATTCTATAATTTTTGGATTTTTTTATAGTTATTTTTTTATTTAATACAGGTTATTTTAATTTTTTTAATAATTTTTCAGCAGGTTTTTTTTTTTTTTTTTTTTTTTGAGACGGGATAAGAACCCGTCGCAAAAACCAAATATAGGCTTTTGCGACGGCAACAAATATAGTCGCAAAAGCTGTGCCTATTGAATGTAGAAGACACCTTTAGCGACGGTAACCTTTGCTGTCGCCAATACTTATATGATCTGAGAGTTTTAGCGACGGGGTGGTTGCCGTCTCAAAACCTCACTTTTAGCGACGGTAAATACGTACCGTCGCGAAAACTGATTTTTTTGCCATTATTGGCGACGGGAAAAATACCGTCGCAAAAAATAGACGACCCCGTCGCAGAAACTAATGGCGACGGTACGTACCGTCGCTAAAGCTCTTTTGCAACCCCCTTTGTCGCGACCCCTCATTACCGTCGCAAAAAGGTATCTTACCGTCGCAAAAAGCATTAGCGACGGGGTCCGGGAACATTTGCGACGGCTCGTCACCGTCGCAAAAAAAGCCTTTTTTTGTAGTGGAGGGGAGTGGATTGTGATCTTACCGGTTGATCGGCTGGATGTCCGACCTATTGATCGGTCAACGGCAAATTTTTCTTCTTTTTTTATTTATTTTTATTTGTTGGGATTTTTTTTTTGACTTGAAATTTAATTTTGGACTTGAAATTTTTGATAAAACAAAATTATTTATTTATTTTATTTATTATGTATATATATTTAACACACATCTTAACACACCCCTTAACATATCCATTGCACCACCACTCACTCTCTAAAATTAACAAATTCTTAACATATCTTAACAAATATTTTTGAGCTCCACTTCTATTATTTTTTGTCATATAATACATACATTAATACACTTTTTTAGTCATCCCATTGTAAATGCCCTAATTCCCTTGGTAGAGGAGGGTTGTAGTTGGTAGGGGAGTGGCACTGGCAGCGCATTGCTCATGAGGAAGAGTAGGTTGGGAGATTTAGATGGAAAGGGCTCTAATTGCCTGCTTGTTTGATCGTTGATAGGGTGGAGAAGGGGAGAGTTAGAGGTTGGTTAAAGTTTTATAATTTTCTAAATAAGAAGGGAGCAATTATATTTTAGGTAAACTATCCTAAGAGCATCTCCAATGCTGACTCAAAATTTTCACTAAATTTGAGTAAAAAATGATCTATTTCACCAAAATTTTTAACAAATGCTCCAACGGTTCACCTTTCACCAAATGTGTCCCGGGACAACCGGGTGGTCGACCGATTGACGATTAGGGCCAAAAAATTTTTTTTTTGAATTTTTGAACTTTTTTGAACTTTTGAACTTTTTTCTAGATTTATCGGTGGTAACGGCCGGTCGACCGCTTAGGCAATTTTTTTTTTTTTTTTTTTTTTTTACGGTTTGAACTTCTTTTCCTTGAACTGTTTAAACCTTTTACTGGTTGACCGGTTGGTCAACCGGCCGGGCAACCGGTTGGTCAACCGGCTCCTCTTTCCAACGGGTGTTTTGATGAATTCATTACTTCGTCGTCGATCTGATGAAAGTTTTAATGAAATCTCATTTTGGTATCAGGTTTGGTGAACGGTTGGAGCCATGAATAGTACCGTTTTCATCAAAATTTGAATTTGATATCAAATTTGCTAAAGCGTTGGAGATGGTCTAATTACCCGTGTTGTGCACGGGTATAAATAAATAATTAAAAATTAAATTTTAAAATTAAATAATAATTTAAAAAATTTACCTAGAATATTTAGTAAAAATAATTTAAAATTAATTAAATTTTATTTATTTTTATCACAGTTATATATAAGAGATTTTTTTTATTCTTATGTCATTAATTGTGTATTCTAAATTTCTAATAAAAAATGCATATCATAATTTAATTGATAAAAATTAAAAAATAAGTCACAAAAATTATATTTATGATAAAATATAAATATATTTCGTCTTATGAGTTTCGTAAATTTAATTTATCATATAATAGTAATAAATTACATTTGTCAATATATTAATTTTTTCATATTTTATAAAGTCTAAAAATTTGTCTAGTATCAAAATTATAATTTTTCTTATGTTATAAGATTTAAGTAAAAATAGATTAGAATTCACTTGTGATATTAAATTTAGGCTTAACATTAGATTTACGCCAACTTATTCTTTATCATTAAAAATTATCTTGATCTATTCTCAACTTATATGAATAATTTGACCTATCTATTTATTAAATTAGTAAATAGATATTTGTAAGTATTTTTTATAATAATTAAAAAATTTGAACTTAGTTTTAAAAAACTACATATTTTTGTTTAAAACAATTAAATGAATAATTATATATATTTATGGATGAAAAAATTATCTCAGATAGAGACACCCTAAATTGTTAGTCATATTCTAGTATTAATAAATTTAAATTTTATCATAGTTTATCAATTCGTGACTGATAGGAACTAATTTGGGGGGTTTTAATATTGGATTCAATACTAAAAAGTAGCTAAGAAAATTTAGTTCAAGTCAATTTTTTTGCCAATAATTCTTAATTTAAGCCTAGTCCATAGATGATCGTCTAATTCATGTCCAATCCATGAGTTAGTAAACCCATCTATTTATTTAATTTTTAATTAATAAATATATATATATATATATATATTAAAAATTATAACAAAAATAGGAAATATGTACATATTTGTTTGATATATTTATTAGCAATTTTAAAATTAATTAAGAAATTATGTACTTATTCTTAAAAGGATAAATTACATTGGTAGTCCTTATATTTTAATTTTTGTGTTATTTTTGTCCTTACAATTTTAATTTACTCGATTTTAACCCTAAATTTATAATTTTGTCTCAATTTAGTCCAATTGTTATAATTGCTAGTATTTTTTTATTTAAAATACATACATGAGTAGCATCTGTTATATTTTTATAGACAAAATTATAAATTTATTCAACTTAGTAAGTTAATCTTAACCAATTCAATAACTATTTTCTTTCAAAAACCTTAACTGTCATTATTAATTGGACTAAATTAATACAAAATCTAAAATTAAAGGTCAAAATCAAATTAATTGAAATTACAGAGTTCAAATTGACACAAGAGACAAAATGTGGGGACTATTGATATAATTTACCCTTCTTAAAATATGTCTAATATTAATTGTATCATAATTAAGATATATTTATATTTGAAAAACTATTTAAGATCAGATCAAACTAGAACTTGAATTGAAAATTGATGGCTTATTAAAAATATTTAATAATTATAAATTTAAATTTGATCAATTTTTCATTTAAATCTTTCCATAATAGAATTAGGTTGTTTGATAATTATAATTTGTAATTCCAATTTTTCTTTGTATTTTTTTTAAATATTTTAAAATTATATATAATTATAATTTTTTTTTGAACTTTCATTTTCAATATCAAATTAGTTATAACTTGAATCATATATAATTTATTTTTGACTTTTCATCTACAAAAACTAACAATGAACATAAATTGTTTTTTAAGCATTGTAAAAAATAAATAAAGAAAAATTTATTTCAACAATAATACAAAAATATATTTTTATTATCATGTGACATCTCATCACTGCATTGATAATAGGTATTAATAATAAAACTCGTTACAATAATACAGTAATAATATATCAGATGATAAATAACAAATGATCACAATAATTTTTTTATAGTTATACAGAAGTAGCCAAAATAATATATGATTCATATTCAATTTTTATATAACAAAATTCATACTTAATCTCAACCACATATTAGTTTTCTAAATCAATTCATCACCCAAACTATCTACTATTCTTTTAAGTAATATTCACCTTTTCAAAACTTATCCAAACAATAACCGAGCTTATCATTGTCCTTGTTGTTGCCATGCTCACCATCTCCACTAGCCACTATCTAACTCCGGTATAGTTTTTTTATCTTTGAAAATTTAAAAAGACAATGTTGGGGAAATAAAAAAGTACCGTTAGAGTTTTAAAGAGTTAAAAATAAAAAATGAAAAAAATTTTGTTTTAGTTTTTCTTATTCCATATATGGGTGATAATTTTTTTTAAAATCCATAAATTATGGAATAGTGTTCATTATTTAAAATTTATTTATAAATTGGCAAGTCAATTAAATGTTTTTAATTTTTTACAAATAAAAAATTTGAAAATTTTGTTTAAGAAATTAAAAAAAAAAATGGTCAAATTATAAAGAACAATATAAGATGCCCTATTCTATTAAAAAACTCACAACAGTATTATCAATTTACATATATCAAAAATAATAATAACAACAATATAAAAAATACACAAACATCTATCAAAAAAAAAAAAAAAAACTTTAAATTAACTCCCAAAACAAAGATAGTTAAACACACACACACACATATATATTATCAATTTAGTTGGAAAAATATTCATACAGAGAAAAAAAAATTCACAAGAAAATAGAAATTTACAAAAAAAAAAAAAAAAAAAAAAATCATAAACAAACAAACTTAAAATAAGTTTGGACTATTGACAAAAAGAGAAACTAATTTTTGCATCATTACATTTGAAGAGTAGTTGGTTGGGCTGAAAAAAAAAATCAAATATTGGCTATTTTAAAGAGAGAATTGTATTCAATTTTTAATTTGATTGTGTTTTTAAAATTTTTGGATTTATATTATTTTCAGAAAGGATGAGGGTGGCTTATCATATTATTTTGAATTTTGAAATTCAAAATCAGAGATAATTAGTGCCTTTATTATTTCTTTATTTGAATTGTTTTGATCAACATTATTTTTGAAAAGAGTGAGAATGACTTATCATATTGTTTTGAATTTTAAAATTCAAAATCATAGATAATTAGAGCATTTTTTTGTTTTTGATTTTTTGACTTAAGGAACTAACCAATAGAGTTTTTTTTTTTTTTTCTTCATTTCTTTAAAATTAACAAGTTAACAAAATTAGTTTGAGAGTTTGGAATCTCCACAATTAATGTTCTTAAAAACTCCATTTTTTTTATATAATATATAGATTTTAAGAGTATATTTAATTTATCCAAAATAAAATGAGTGTAGGAACTTATTTTATTGTTTTCGACAAAATAATAGCAAATATGTAAACAATATTTAAAAAATAAAAATAAAAATCTGTGTAGTGGGACAATTGACACACTCATCCCAACATCGATCCCCCCTTGATAGAAGAGAAATGAATATATATATATATATCTATCTATCTATATATATATATATATATATATAACTAATAGGGTGAAAATGGTGAGCCGAGAAGGTTGGTGGGAGATGCATCTATTTTCATATAAAAATTGGATCATTCAGAGTTGTGTTGAGCTTATTATTATTATTATTATTATTATTATTATTATTGTAACGCCCACAAAATAATATGATAAATCAATCAAGACAATGTGTGAATGACAACAAGAACCAGAGTATAAAGTCCTTCTATCATATGAGATCTCATTATACAAGAAAGTGACAAATACAATTATACATTCATAAGCTTGTTTCTGAATCTACAACGTATATCACAGCATGAGATAGAACTGAAAGCAAAACAAAGAATAAATGTCCTAAAGACTTACATCTTTCTAAGATAGTTCTTGGTTACAACAAAAGTGAACTTTTAGTCCAATACATTTAAAGCCCTTTGACTGTACAAATGATAAGTACAAAAATAATAAGATTGAGTTTTCAGCTTCACAGTCCTCCTAAACTAAGTCCTTGGTGGAGACATATCACTAGTACCTGAAAATAGTTTTCCCAAGTAAGGTGAGCCAAAATCCAGTAAAAAGAATCTATCACAATATATGAATCTTAATAAAAATATAAGTGATATGCACATGTTCAATGTCCAATGACAAAATCTTTTACAGCTCTTTTCCAAAACCATGTTATGTCAAACTTACATCTCAAATCATTTTATCTCGGTTCATTGGTCATACCCACTTCATTTAATCAATCAAACAGGAGATACACCTCACAGGTCTCCAACCAATATAATTATCATACAAATACAATCACTTCTCATTTTACGAAAATTTCGTCTACGGGAATCGACACCCATGTATACCCGCGGTTTTCTAGACTTTCACCCTAAACACACAAGCCAACTTAGTTTGATAGAGTCCATTTCCTTTCTTCTCCCAAACATAGAGTACAACCCCTTTCTTATCTCAAATATCATACATATACAATGTATACTCATTATAATCATACTCAATGATAACGGCTAAGAGATTAATTTTAATTCACGTAATTCTCATGTAATTTTTGCAACAATTATAGTTATCCTTCACCGATAGTCTAAAACAGATATTTCTAAACATATATACAATTTTTATAACAGATAAATTATCCAAATTTTCATAGGTACAAGGTAATACATATCTAACTCCACCATTTATATAAACATGCACTACAGGAAAAATGAGTTTTGGCGACGTTTATTTAATAGCGTTTTATGAAACGTCACATTTTATAATATTTAACACGTTTCTTAAACATCACTGTTTTAAAAAATAAAAACGGCACCGTTTCAAGCGTTTAAAAAGCACCTTCGAATGTCCTCTCTGTCCCTTAAATGGGCAATCCTCTGAATCCCTAATCGCTCTCACTCGCTCGTTTTGTAGCCCTAATCTCTTACTCACTCTCTCGTTCGCTTTCTCTATTTCTCTAAACTCTCTCAATGGATCGATTCATCTCTCGCTGATTCATCTCAGAATGATACAATCTCGGTGATTCATCTTGGCGATTTCGATTTTGATTTTGATTTCGAAGTTCTCTCTCGATTTCGATTTCAAAATTTATGTTTCGGTGATTCTCTCTCTCTCAATTTCAAAGTCTATTTTGAATCTGAGAATAATTGTTAAAGCCCTTTGTAAACCCTTATTTGGAATCCCCATGCCTTCAAATCTCGTCTCTCTCAACCTTCTCTAAACTGTTATCATTCTCACAGATTCATCTTTGAGATTCAGAGCGATTTCGATTTTGAAACTCTACCGCCACCACCGTCTGCACTGGCTCAATTTCTCTGATTTCGATTTCATCTGAATCTCTGATTTCGATTTTGATTTCGAAGCTCCACCGACACCACCATCTGCACCAACGAGGTATCGATTTCTCTATCTCTCTCAAGCTCTTTCTTCCTATCTCTCTCAATTTGGTTATTGAAATTGAAATTCTAAGCAAGAAACTACAAGTTGATTTGTGGCTAAACACATCATTTTCTTCTTTTCTTCACTCTCTGCTTCATTGAACTAGATTTAAGTCTTTGCTTCAAGTCCAGATGTGAGTGAGAGAGAGAGAGAGAGAGAGAGAGAGAGAGAGGAGGAGGAGTTGATTTGTGTCTGAAGGCATCCTTTTCTGATCTGTTATGTTGAAAAAGTTGAAAGATCTCTGAATATATACAGTTACTTTCCTTTTTCCAGATTCTCTTTAGCTTGAGGTACAAATCTCCAATCTCTTCACTTTCTCTACCTTCAAATCTTGTGTGTATGTATATTTGGATTTATTTGTGTATATTACTTGTTTGTTAATATGCTAAGCTCAAGTTGAAGTTCTCTCTTTATTGTTCTTTGTTAGATTTCTATTTTTCTATTATTTTTCACTGCACCCAAAATACAAAAAGAGACACAAAAATGCACTTGTTAGTTTGTCTCTGGCTCTAAAAGTAGTCCACTATTATGACTCGTAAGACCCACCAACCATCTATATATATGTGTGTATGTATATATGCTAAAAGGGTTTATTATTGTTGAATTTGTAAATTTGAATTGAAGGGCAGTTTGGAAGAAGGCCATGGGAGAGAGGAGAGAGAGATGAAGGTAAAGATCATCGACCTCTTTGGTTGATTCTTCCATCAATGAATCTGGTTTGTCTTTCTTTCATTTTCTTTCTTCCCTTGTTTTTTTTGTCCCTTTTCTAACAGTAACCATGAATTATTTAATGTTTTATGTGTGTGTATATCATGTATTCAATTGTGTGTATGTATGTATATATTTGTGAAATTGGCGGATAGATAAATAAATCAGACCAAACCAAACTAAGCCCTTGTGTCTCAATCAGGTCGGTTCGGATAGATAAAGTCACATCTCATAATATGACACATTTGTCTTCACATATATCCAGTATCCTTCATCTAAACCTTACCTCAGTTTGTAATGGGCCTTTTTATGCCCTTAAAGTTTGAGTGGTCAAGTCCATCGAGAACTAACTAGTTTCCCATGCACCACAAGCTTAGGCTTAATAATTTGCATCCGAGTGCATTTGCTATCACTAGAGAAATTATTTGTTTATGTATTCTGGCGCTTTTAGAGCTTTGATGATAATATCTATTGTTCTGAATCTTAATGCCGTGGGGCATGCGTAAGAACTCCTTGACATCTATCGAATGTATTGGCCGAGGAGAGATTCAAACGAATTATTGATACATTATCAAATTCGATTCCACATACAACCATCTTTTGAGGTTTCGTAAGTTTTTCCGTCCTAGAAGCATAGAATTCTAGTTTGAAGGTGTCTTTGTAATTAATTTCATCATAAACCTTATTTATGAGTATTGGTGGTCCATGACACTAGGTTCTCTACTGTTAGTCATATGGATTTGGATTCTGGGTTCCTATCACTAGAGAACTTCAAAGCTACCCTTTCAAGTATCCAAAGGCAGCCAAAGGTGGAATGTTTAAAAGGTATGGGTATTTTATTAGATTTTTTTTTTGACCTTTCACATGCATTTTTTTGCTTTTACGATTCTCATTATTCTAAATTCTAGTCCTCCCAAAATCTTCTTGGTGTGTTGTTTGGTTATCTGGTTTATGCTGTATTAGTTTAAAAATATTATCCTCTCTATGCTTTGGGAGAAAACATGGTCCACAATGTCTTCTTTTTCCCTCGATTATTTTTTTCAAAGATATCTATCTTGTGATAAGGGTATAGTGCGAATGCATGCATCAACTTGTCACTTCCAACTTGGTTAAACTGCATATGTGGTTGTCTTGAAAAGGCTAGCAAATGTTCTCCAATTGACTGATATTTTGCATGTATGTTTGTTTGTCTATTCGTTGTATTGTTCCTGCTTTCTTGAGTGATTTATTGGCGAATTAGAAGGAACAAAACACAATGGCAATATCCAAATGAAATTAAGGATCATAAAAGCAAATGCTATCAGGCTCCATGTCGAATTGTGTTCCTTGGGATGTTGTTTGTAGTATTATGTGGGATTTGATAGATATTTCCAGTTTAATATCTTATAATTTTTCTATGCATCTTGTGTTTAAAGCATAAATGTATTCTAGTCTCTAAAGAAAGTGTGTGTAAATTTCATTTGGGAATAAGCTTGGGAACAAATGAAAATCTTTATAAAAAAAACTAAGTCAACAAAGATTAAAAGGGTTAGGAAGATTAATATACAACAGGATCTAATTTCATATTTTAGTGAAAATTTGGCATCAAACCCTTGACATTTTTGGACTTCTGTAAGTTTTGGAAGTGGGAAATGTGGGAATTATAATTCTATTTATGGAGGAAAGTTTTGACTTTTCAGTTTTCATAAATATGGCTTTAAAGCCACTTAAAGAATGCTCTAAGCTGAGCCATGGGACGAGAGGGGATGAGAGGAAACATTGATAATATTCTTGAGCATGTTCTCCTTACATTCTGTAGCTAACTACTGTTTATGTCCTTTAATTCTTCGAGGATCTTTCCTTCTTGTGAACACTTGTTTGTAGACTTTCTTTTGCCTTACCTTTATGAGGCCTTTAACACTGTTAGTGCAAATTTTTTTCTTTTTTTTTTTTTTTTTTCTTCAAGCAGATTGCTCCGTTCTTGAACTCTACATACTGGTTTGCATGAGGAGGTTAGAAGTAAAAGAGCAAGAATCATACAACTTCAATTCTGTAATGAAAGGTCTGCTCAGATGCTATTTCTACATTTAATTTTTAATTTTTATGTTGTTTACCAAGTACCACTATAACAATGTTTTGTTACTTATTATGTTTATCTTATATGTCAGAGTACAAAAGAATGCATGATTCATTCCAGACAACTGGTTACTATGCACGGAATGTATGCTTACGGGTGCGTATGGAACTTTGCATGATGATGCTTTTTTCTAATCTATCCCAAGCATATTTTGGTAATCTGTTGCTCTGACTTCTGCAGGCATTTGAGCACCTTTTAGAACGTGAATTAATCTCTCTTACGGACAACAAAGGGCACAATCAATCTGTTGAATTTCGCCCGGTGAAGCTCCTAATTTCATACCATGAACTATATCAAGGGTTGAAATCATATCGGTCTTGTCCGTAAGTTTCTAGAATGAAATGCATATCATGTTAAATGATCATGATCTTTGGATGCACTATAAAAGTATAGCACTCATATTCTTGATGAATCTGTAAACATAAGACTATATTATATGAGAAATCTATATAGCTTTTTGGGAAATTTTCATGCTAGTTTGCAGGTTTATCATCTTATGATGTTTCAAAAGCTAGTTTCCTAGCAACATCTAGACATTAAAATTTCAAAGACTTTCAACTTACAATATCTATGAAAAGTTGGTGATTAGTGTATTATTTTACTCATGTTGATAGGCAATTCTTCAGAAATTAATTGATCGCGAAGGTTGAAACAGCTAAAGGGATTCATTGATGGTGTTACTGGACCCGACCGGGCATTGGCTCCTGTCTCAAATTTGTCAAATTTGTTTGGGAGACTTCAAGATCAGAGATAGTCTAACCAAGATGGCTTCTGGTGCTGACCTAAATGCCATCCTAAATGAGGGAGATTCTCTTAACTGCTAACATTTGTAATGTTTTTCATTTCATTCTTTTTGTCTATTTATTTTTTCCGCAACGCACTACAAGAATTCACACTTTTAGCAACAAAAAAATTGGTCGCTAAAAGTCAATTTTTGGTCGGCAAAAATTATCCGCGACCAATTTTTTTGGTCACTAGTTTGGTCGCCAATTGAGGGTCGCGGAAAGTAATTCGCGACCAAAATTTTCGTTGGTCGGCAAAAGTTAGATTTGCCGACTAAATTTTTGATCGCTAAATATTTAATTACCGCGACTAATTCATTTTGTCGCTAAAACACTTTGGTCGCGAAAAGTCACCTTTTGCCGACCAAATTTCTTAGTCGCCAATTGACACATTTCGCGACCAAAAAATTTGGTCGCCAATTGTGACATTTCGCGACCAAAAATTTTGGTCGCCAATTGTGACATTCTGCGACCAAAAATAATTTGGTCGCCAATTGTTACTTTTCGCGACCAAAACTGTTGGTCGGCAAAAGTGAGTTTCAAACAAAATTTTTGGTCTCAATACATGTATTTTTTGCGACCAAAACTCTTGGTCGGCAATTGTCATTTTTTGCCAAAAAAAATAATATATTTGTCACGACTAATAAATTAGTCCCCAAAGCAGAAAAACAATACACCTGTAATTCCTAATAATTCATTCAATCCATAATAAACCTATAATTTTAAAGCATCATTCAAATTCACTGAATCATTAACATTCGACACAACACAACTCTAAATTGAAGCAGTAACATTCATTAACAACACAACACAATACAACGTCAGATTCTACATTTGAGCCATCAACAACGTCATCATTTTCACAGAAGTTGATACTCAGAGAATTGCTGATATCAGATGATTCTCCCACCATTTGATGTGATTCTTCATTGGCATAAAACTGTGAGGAGATGGAGTTGGGTTTATCAGAGGATGTTACATTGTTTGTGTTACTGAAATCTGCAGTGTGAGATTCCAAGTTTGATGGTTGAAGGTCTGAATGATCAACTGCAAGCCCATGCACTTCATCTTCTTGCGTTCCTTCTTCATTAAGATTGGAAGATTTCTTCACTTCTCGTTTCGTTTGGCAATCTAAATCAGTTTCGGATTCTGATTCAATAGTGTTAAGTGCGTCCACATAATTGTCTATTTCACTTTCAATATCATCAAGCTGGTTCCAACCAGAGATTGGTGTTGGTGTATCTTCATTGTCAAACTGAAAATCCATTTGATCAATACTTCTGAAGTTAGCAACCTCCTCCTCTTGAAGATCTTGGTTAAAGTTCATTGTCAGCATCTCTGCGGACTCATCATGATCATACTGGTGACCCATAGTCTTGACTATTTCTGTCTTTTCACCAGAGCTAGCTGATGCTCTCCTAAAGATGGTTGGATCTGTGTATCTCTTTAAACAAGATCCCGAGCCGCCAGTTGTCAACTGAAAGACAAAGCTGATGGCTTTGGTCACCTAGCAGAGTGTGAGTGTTGAATCTTTTTATTAAGCCCAATTATCAGGTAAGCTTCCTATAATTTTACACAAAGACTGGCTCAAAATTTATTCTAATAGGAAAAAAGTTAGATATTGATGTTCTTATTATAACAATAACAAAAGAACAAAGAAGAGAGGAACATTAAAAGAGCAGCTAGATTCAATTACCCCCGCTCTACGGGAAATGCAACTGAGGAAAGAAGAGAGTATGAAGCAATTCCAAGCCGTGCAAAGGCAAATTCAGGGGGGAGGTATATACATAATGTTATGTTAGATGTAAGTAAGAGAGGGCATATTTCAAAAACACAAGGAAATGGCTGGAAACCTCAAGGAGGTCAATGTAATTTACTTCACTAATAATGATTAGTAGTCATAGTAGACGTGGTAGTGGTACCAACCTGATTGATTAAAAGCCTTGCACGCAGTGCATCTGGAAATACTTCAGGATCTTTCTGAGCATCTTTCCTCATTATATCTAGAACTCTGCGTGGCAAATATGGCATTTTTTAACATGCAATTGTCAACTGAGGTGATTTAACTCTGTTAATATCTATAAAACCTGAACGAAAAGATATAAGCTTCTTGCATATTGAAAAAGCTACTTACCTAGCAGCTATTCCTGAGTAAACATCAGCAGGTTTTTCTCCAGCAACCAAATTGACAGCAGTTGCTCCCAACTGAATGAAAAAAATCCATCAGAGAAGCCAGAGATAGGCAACAAAACAGGAAACAAATTTTTTTTTTTTGGGTCATGAATGGATAAAAAGTTTATATTTTTTCTTAGCTCCAATGAAATGAAAGATGACATTTCTCTGGCTATATTTCTCCATGTACTTTGATGCTAACTGTTGCTAAATTTCGTAAAAGCAATGAATATTTAACGAATCATAACTACTGGTCTCAGCTTCTTATACAGTTATTAAAAGCTTATGGGATTGTTGATTGATTGGTGAAGTGAACAAAACAACCTATCAAGCATAAGAGAGTGGGTTCAAGTCCTATCATAGCAGAGTGAACATGTTCGCAACACCCCAAATTTAAAGTGCCAACATAGCATATGAGCCTTCTTTTCCTAAGTTTTCAAGTACTTAATATCTCTGGACTGTCACTTCAGGTAGTCAGGGAACAGGTGGTACTAATAAATGAATCAAGTTTGGTTACTCAGGAAGTTATGATGGAGTAGTACCAAATAAGTGGATTGAAATAATAGGCAAATGACATGGAAACCCACAAACTCATACACAAGTAGCTTATTAGCAATCAGGCTTCTTTAGAATGCAGATCTTAAAGAAGAAGAAAATAAACTCATGGATTTACTTACAGTTCTTTCGAGGCCCTTGCGAACTAGTGGGTCACATTCAATGACACCATATCTTACGATGTTCTGTTGAATAAAAAACACAAAAACCACAATATGAAGTGTTGAAGACTAGCGAAGTTTGTCTATCAATAAAACAATGAAAAATGGATATTTACTTTTCTTTCACTACGCTTTTTAATGAGTGTACAAACGCAGTCGAATATCGTGGACAATCCTAATCGATCACTCGAGGTCAGTATATAGCCGATTTACAGATAATTCAATTAGACGACTCCCAACCCGAAAAGTAGATGAAGGATTGAACCTCTATATAATTCAGTTGTCACAATTATGGTTGGTGCCTAATTGTCCAGTATGTAATGATAACATCTTAATAACATCTTACACCTAATCGGTGGCTCACCTTCTCCAAGTAATCGGTAATAGATTATAGGACCAAAGCATGACACTAATAGGCCCAAGTGAGACAATGATAGGTCACAAAAACATAGAAGAGATGGGAGAGGAAGTTGACATAGAGTTTTATTCTTAATAATCATCGAGGTCTCACCAATAATCCTTTGTGAATTTACAAAGGTATATTCTTGACAATCTTGAAATATCTGAACTAGAATTAATTTATAATTGCACCCTACCCTCATTAACATGTACACACTTTTACAAGAGAACATGTGATAAAGCATATGTCAAAAGAAAAACAAGACAATTTACAAAAGTTTCATAGTCCATACCTGCAAGGCATTTTCATGAAATTCATTGTGCCTCCGAGATGTGATCTTGGCAACTGGGGAAAATAAAAAGCATAAATCACTTGCATACCAAACAGGAAAAAGGACCTCAAATACTAGAAGAAGGCTGGCAGTATAAGAGTGTTTGCAACCTTATCACTACCCTTTTGTGACAACATTACCAAATACAAAAAAAAAATTAGCACAGAGGTTGAAAACATGAAAGTTAATAATGGTGTTTCATGTTGTCCCAAGGAGAATGCATCAATTTTATAAAGTTAATAATCACTTATTGAATAAACATGTATAGATGGATAGATGGATGCACACATGCATATAAACATGTATATAAACATCACATTATGCTTCTTTTTATCAGGCCTTTTCTTTCTGGTATATATATCTACCAATTCACAAAAATCCTTCTCATAAGAAGATGGGGATGATGTTCTACTATGCTTTACCTGTACTATGCTTTGGTAATCCCAGTTATCCTCTGTCTCTTTGTCCCATCAGTTTTCTTAAGATCCTTGCTCTGCTTAAAATCTACCCATGACAAGAGACTTTCCACTATTCCAGACTTGGACACTGCAGGAGAATTGACCACAAAAGCATCAAAATTACGCTCACAAAAGGAGTAAACAGCTTTTCTTTTTTAAAATTACAGTTTCATATAGAAGAGTACTATTTTGCATGATAAAATTACAGTGTGGTTTCTCAACGTTCTTTAATTTATGTATAACTCACTATTAATAATTTTAAAAAATATGCCTCCGTTTGGCAGAGCTTTCAAAATCTAGTTCAACACTCACTTTTGAGTGTTGTGTTTGTTTAGGGTTTTCAAATCACAATTCTACACTCATTTCTCAAAACTCATTTCAAAACATAATCATTACTTTTCAAAACTCATAACCAAACACATAATTCAAAACTCTTTTCAAAACTCCATTCAAATCAATATTCTAAAAATATTTTAATTTTGTTAAGATTTACGATTTTTTTAATTTTTAAATTTTTTTAATTTTTTGAATATTTTTAAATATTACAATTTTAATTTTTTAAATTTTAAAATATTTTATAAAAATAAATTCAAACTCTATTTTATAAAAATATTTTTAAATATTTTAATTTTGTTAAGATTCTGATTTTTTTATATTTTTAATTTTTTGAATATTTTTAAATATTTTAATTTTTAAATATTACAATTTTAATTTTTTAAATTTTAAAATATTTTATAAAAATAAATTCAAACTCTATTTTATAAAAATATTTTTAAATATTTTAATTTTTTTAAGATTTATGATTTTTTTAATTTTTTAATTTTTTAATTTTTTTAATTTTTTGAATATTTTTAAATATTTTAATTTTTAAATATTACAATTTTAATTTTTTAAATTTTAAAATATTTTATAAAAATAAATTCAAACTCTATTTTATAAAAATATTTTTAAATATTTTAATTTTTTGTTATGTATTTGGTTACGATTTGAGTGTAGAGTTGTGAAAGTAGTATGGAATTTCGAATTATGTGTTTGGTTATGAGTTTTAAAAATAATTTTTTAATTGAGTTTTGTTTTATGTGTTTTGTTAGGATTTGAGTGTACAGTTGTTTTTAAATTTAAAATATTAAAATTTTAAATTATTTTAATTTTTTGAATATTTAAATTAATTTTTTACTTATTAAATTTTTTAGATTATTTAAATTATTTAAATATTTATGATTTAAATTTTTTGAATATTTATTTTGAAAAAAAATTATTACCTTTGTAGTATTTTCAATTAAAAAATTAATTAATGTTATTTTTTGTTAATAATAAATTTTTTTAATTGAATTTTAAAAAGAGTTTGGTTATGAGTGTTGATCAAAATTTTCAATAATGTGAAAGTAATGTGTTTTGTTATGAGTTATAACAATTTGAATTAAGTTTTGAAAACTCTTTTCAAAACTCATATCCAAACAAATTTTCTTACTTCACATGTCAAATCAAACTTTCAAAACTCAATTCTACACTCAATTCAAAACTCAATTCCACACTCAATTCAACACTTTATTCAAAAACCATAACCAAACAAATTTTCTACACTCAAATCATAATTCTAAAACACACAAACTCAAAATACAACTCATATTCTCAAATCATAATTACAAAGCTCTACCAAACGGAGCCTATATTTTTCACAAACATATCCTCGCCGTACCGATATCCTATTTTTTTAGGTTTTGTCGTATCGCCGTATCCGTATCTCGTACCCCTATCTATGCTTTCTAGATGAACTAGAAGTCTGATTGATTTAACTAGAAAACAAATCCGTATATAAAATATATATATATATATAGAGAGAGAGAGAGAGTGAAAGAACTTTCAACTTAACCTATGTAAATATTCTCCAGATTTTCATTTCTGCATTCTGATGCAGAACGTCGATTTTTCTTCAAAATATCTTCTATTTAGTCATTGGCCTTCTCCATTCTTTTACTCAACTCATCTTCTAAAGTCTCATAAATGTTGCAAAGTGATGCAAACAGGTCTACACCTTTGCTACCTTTCATAATTGTAAATGAATCAGTAGATTAACTTGAGATAACTCCCATGAGAGAGAGAGAGAGAATGGGGAGGGGAATGATCCAAGGATTGAAGAAGATGTTTACCAAACCGTGGAGAATCATGAAGATTGAAATTTCTTACACGAACAGGAATGTGAATAATTAAGATAGCCTGTCAAAGATTTCATTCATTAGCAAAGCATAATCTCTTTTTCATTACAACTTAGTCTCATGAAAAGACAAGGACATGACTAACATGATGAAATAAAAGTCTATGCGACAATTCTTTCATGCATTTTGTGGGGATCTTTGATGATTTCCTCTTATTATCATAACAATCTTTCTATTTTTTACATTAAAAATATATTATGCTTATTGAATACCAGAACAACCATAATAGAATTGATAACTATTAGAGTTGAATAATATAGGAAGGATTGTGACAGACCAAGATAGCAACCAAACCATTAGTGTAAGTCACAAGGTCCTTAAAATTGCTGAATTCGTGGGTACGAAGTGCTAGAAACAGCAACCATACGAAGTGATGGTAGTCTGACACATGACCTCAATGGCAACAGTTGACTGCTCACCAACTTTTGCATCATTTGTCAAGAAAAATTCGCAGAATGCACGTTTGTAATACCTTGTGTCATCGTAAAATTCAAGACTATTAATGTAAAATTTTAAGCAATTAGAAAAAGGAAGGGATTGTACTAAATACATATTTTGTTTTTCTGTTTTTGATAAACAACAACACATAGACAAAAGTGTGTCCAAGTCAAGACTACAGCCATGAACATTCCTCTTGTGGGGTGACACGTGATTCAATTCAATCCAACATA
This sequence comes from Camellia lanceoleosa, assembly GCA_025200525.1. Lineage (NCBI taxonomy): Eukaryota > Viridiplantae > Streptophyta > Magnoliopsida > Ericales > Theaceae > Camellia > Camellia lanceoleosa. Next base: position 166,289,703 of record CM045758.1, on the reverse strand, counting down.
CTGCTAAATGCTGCTCTAAAATGCAATACAACACATTTCATTATGTATGCAATGAAAACAACATGGAACAAGTCAATTTCTAATGATCCAAGACATAAATATTTCTAGAATCCATCTAAACGGACTCTTAAACAAATATTCCCATCTTTTAATATAAGAATCGTGATTATACAATTGAACTGGAAAAGCTAAATGAACCAAAATAGACAGACTTTGGCACTAGAATGTCTAGTACCTCTTGGATGTAAATTGTAATGAGAGGGGAAAAACTCATCCTTTAGTTTTTCACTTGTCGAACTTGTAAACAAAACTTAAAACCAACTTTTTTTTTTTTTGAAAAATTAAAAACCAACTTTTTAAACCCATAAATCCTACTTTAATTACCCCAATCCCTGCATCGAAGAAATAATCTTAGCGACGCAAACCATATAACAGGCACAATTAGTGTTCTTGAGTTAAAATCCACGAACTTAAAAAATCCTTACCAAGCCATAATGTACTCTTAACTCTTTCCCTTACCTTTTGGCCTTTAATTTAACATACACACATACCCACACACACAAAATACTGCTCTCCAGCATAGCAAGACAAGTTATGGGCATTCAATAACCTGTCAGTTTGAAAACATAGTCAGTTCGCTCCTTATCAATGCATATTTCCCATAACCTTTTTTTCAATCTGTTAAATTTTGTAAAAGACAAGCTATTCATAGGCATCATTACTAATGGAATGAGCATTCCATTCCATCTCATTCCAATGAACCAAACATTGCATAGGTTCAATCCCTTTTCTTTTAACATCATGCAAAAATCAGGAGCAGAGGCCAGTTCAAAGAATTGCCTCTATTGCAAACTTGTCATTGAGATAAATTTCCTTCTATTGATGTATGATGGAAATTCTATGTTCTTATGACTTAACAAACAAATTTTATTTTAGTTAACTCTTCTGTTGCATTTCAATTTGTTATTTGAGTAGTTGCAGTATAGGGAATGAGGGAAACCTTTTGGGATGAAGGTTGTTTGGACATCCTTTAGTAGGAAAAACTCTTTTTCTCCTAAGTTCTCTAGCATGTTTGCTCTTCAACTTAGGATTGTTTAAAAACTGCTCTATTTTACCTCTCATATATATTCTTTTTAAAAAAACCAAAGATTTTGTTAACTGTTTCCCCATATGCCCTGTTACTCTTGAACATATAAGGAGAGTAATATACTAGAGTCTTGCCATGGAGGAATTTTATGCTTGGTGGTCCAGGTTCATTTTATGTTATGTAATGGCTGATGAGAAAAGTCTCAAGGTTTTGGCTTGTTTACTTAAGTGAAGTTTAGTAATTTGTTTGTTTGCATTTTCTAGATTAAGTTCTAAATGTTTAATGCAGTCATGACAATTGTTCAGATCGATTATCGACTTTAATGACTTACAAATGATGACTATATTCATTTTAAAAACAAAAAAAATTATGCTTGGTGTACTGAAATTTCAGTTGTTTTTTTCAATATAGTTAAATGCTAAATTAGCTTCCTTTTCTGTGTGACAGTTTTGATGCATTTTCCTGTGTATTTGTAACCATTCTTTCAGGATGTAAGGGCCTAAGGAGGGTGCTCCAATCTGTAACTTTGGATTTGGTGGCACCTTCATTTCCTTAGTTCAATACTTATTCAAGTTGTATAGTGGAGCAACTATTTTCCAAACATATGTTAAGACATAATCGCCAGGGGCGAACCCTATACAGCACTCAAATTGATTTTCATTATGGTTGGGTTTGTAAACTGTTTTGTTATTATTGTCAATCTTTATTTCATATCTTGACCCTTCCTCTCTTTAGCCTATTTTCAGCCGGCAATACAAAATTTGTTTTGCAGCTAACAATTTTCCCCTTTTGGTTCTTAAATTCTACTCCTATAGTGGTAATTTTTTTTTGACAAATTCAATTTAGTTGATTTTTTCCTTCCATGGCTTTACGAATGACATTAGGGTACTTTTGTTTCTATTTTTCAAAATTTTTGAAAACAAAAAGTAAGATAAAATTAGCCTTCAAAAGATGAATAAAATTCAGGTTTTATTCATAGAACTTGCTCTCTCTCTCTCTCTCTCTCTCTCATTTCTATTTTCTCTACTATTTCTTGTTTGATTTTTTTCCTTCTTTATTATTGTCATCTATCTATTTTCTCTTTCTACTTGTATCTTCTTGTTTCTTTCTCTCTCTCATTTCTGTTTACTCTTTCCTGTCTGATTTTTTTAATGAGCAAGTAATTTAAATTTTATTACATATATTAGTGTTTTTAAAATAGTACTATTGATTTTGACGGTTTGTGAATGCTTCTAGGATTTGCTTCAATTTCTCAACTCATAGATCTGATCTATGAATGTCGTGTTGGTTTCCATTGATAGAATGGTCTAATATTGATTTGTTTGGTTTCATAACTTCAGTTAGTGATCTAGATTTAGCCACTACATCAATAGCAGCCCTGTTTGGTAGAGAGCTTATAAGCTGCTTATTTTAGTTTCTAACTTAATTTAAGCTAAAATGTTGTGTTTGGTGCAGTTTAAGTTAACCAGCTTATAAGCAATGTATGAAGCTCCCACTAAAGCAGCTGGGTATGATGAGGGCAATACATACACAACCTTATCCCTATTTCTACAGTGGTAGTTTTCGTCAATCAAATCCGCACCATCAAGAACCACTGGGCAAAGCAGACCCTTTAATACTAAAAAATATAAGATTAATAAAATTTCATTTGCAATCATGCAATATTCGCAACAGTACAAATCCTTGATTGACCCTATAAAATTGTTTCTTAAGGTCAAGATTTACCCTTTGAACTAGAACTAAGAGTATCACAATGCAAGGGTCAATGTAGTTACATTATTAGTTCTCTGCTCTAATGAATTTAGATAATGAAAGGATGGAAAAAACTTGGGTGTTAATTTGGAGACATGAACACATGAATAGAGGCAACATAATTGAAGAGGAGTTAAGGTGAAGCATTCACTTGTAAAAGAATAGTTTGTCTCAATTTCTAACTTTGTAGCAGATATATTCATGTTTGGAATATTGCTTACTTCTGTTAAAACAGAGGGTAATTGCAGCATCTTTGAGAGATAAAAATAACAACAATAGAAGAGCTCAGTAAGTTGGCTTTTCTTTCTGTGGAATATGTATCTCTAATTTTTTTAATATTAAACAATAGAAGAGCTCAACAAGACCTCAGTAAGTTGGCTTTTCTTTCTAATTTTTTTTTGTTGTTCACAGACCCATTAATTCCTTTTCTTTTCACAAAGCCAAAATCCAAACGCATCTAAAGTTCCAAAACATAGCAAAAATGAGAAGGGAAAGGAGAAATCTATCCTAATTTATACAGTAAAGGTTGCTGGTGTTACTGGCACTTATATATAAATTATTAGAGCATATATATATATATATATAATATATTAACTTCTGTTTAATGCAAATCGATCGATCGTCGTTCGATTAACTTCTATTTAATCGATCGATCGTCTAGAGAGAGAGAGAGAAAGAGACCTCACTGTAGATCGATCGTCATTCAATGCAAATCGATCGGCTCGTAAGTGTAGATTGTCCGAGGTTCAAGTGTAGATCGACGCTCACCTCTGTGTAGATAGGCGGATGGTAGGGTAGAGAGAGAGAGAGAGAGAGAGAGAGAGAGAGTCTCTGCGTGTGTGTTGTTGGGTTTGTTTGTTGGGTCTGTCAAGAAATTAGGGCAAAACCTAAAGAAAAGGGGCCTGAGGCAGTGAGGCGTAAGGAAAAAAAAAAAATAAATAAATAAATAAAAAATAAATTTTCCCCCTCCATCTTTCAAATTTCCCCCCAAACTTTTGGCAACCAAACTCTCAAATTAGTCGCAAAAATAGGTTATTTCGCCGACAAATTTTTTAGTCGCCAAATCTCAATCAACGGCAACTAAAATATTAGTCGCTAAAAGTAGTAATTTGGCGACTACTTTTTTTTGGTTGCTGAAAATAAATTTTTCGCGACCAAATTTTTGGTCGCCAAAAAATATGTGACATTCCGCAACCAAATTTGTAGTTGGTCGGCAAAAGTATATCACTTTCTGCGACCAACATATTTTTTGGTCGCCAAAATATAACTTTCTGCGACCAATAATATTTGGTCGCCAAAAATAATGATCATTCGCGACTAATTAATATTTGGTCGCCAAATGTCATTTTTTTGCGACTAAAATTTTTTTGGTGGGCAAAAGTGGTCGCAAAATGTGTAAATTCTTGTAGTGACGGTAGTGCTAATATTTTTCCTATTTATACTGCACATTATTATTATTTTATTTTATTTTGATAAGTTATACTGCACATTGTTTTAGTACCTAGGTGATGTGAGACTTCGTTTCACAAGGAAGGATGTAAGCTCATGTATACAACTTAGGAATGTGGGATGTCAGGGTATTACATTCAACCCCAATAGGAATACACGTCCTCACGTAGTCTATGGTTCCCACCATGCAGCTGCCATTGTCCATAGGAAAATTGTGCTAAGGATGCATAGTATGTTTGAGCATGGCCCATACCAATTTTTCTTGGTATACCTATTTAACTTGTTACTCTGGAGTCTTAGGGGTCACAGAAGTATTTAATCAATAAAAGAGTTTCACTGTTATTTCCTACATTAAATTTTCTTACATTCCTTGATGAATTGAAGGTTTTAACACATGTTCATCATCTAAACTTGGTAATATTCTAACTTTCCCATTGACCATGTGTGTCAAGTGGTGTTATCTTTTCTCTATGTAGGCATGTATAGAATTTTATCTGGCTTGTTGCCTTATTGTTTTAACAAAGTCATGCATTGTCATTTCATGAAATTCAAACTACATAAGCTGATTAAACTGACTGATCCTATTTAGATTTACTAGCGGTATGCAATTTAAACAAATAAGAATAAAAGAAGATGATAATAAAATTAATATTATAATATATATTTAATTTAATATGGTGATATTTTTTAGTTTGGTTCATAATTGTCGCATCTACAGGCGGTTGATGCATGGGGAACAGTTGATATATTGATAAACAATGCAGGTTCTTGAATGTTCCACCTCCTCTTCCATCATTAACAGTTTCAGATATAGTCCATTAAGGGTGTGTTTGTTTGGACGGACTAGATAAGAGGGGATTGTAATCCATTGGACTATTAGTCTTGGGATACATTGTCCCTGGACTATTTGGTTAGATTAGATTTGTATCCTATGTTTGTTTAGTCATGTGATTAGATGTCTGGATTAGACTATTTTTAGTGAATCCAATGTTTGATTAGACGGACTGGATAAGGATAAATGTTCAAAAGACAATTTTACCCTTGTAATTTATAATTTTTATTTAATATATAATTTTAAATTTGTAACCTATAATTTATAATTTATAATTTAACAACATTAAAAAAAATTAATTTATAAGGCCATAATTTTTAATTTATTATTTTCAATTAAATTAAATTTATAATTTATAATTTATATTTTTTATTTAATATATAATTTTAAATTAACGACAATAAAAAATAATTTTATTTAATATATAAATTAAATTTTCAACAACACTAAAAAAATTTAATTTATAAGGCCATAATTTATAATTTATTATTTTTAAATAAATTTAATTTATAATTTATATTTTTTATTTAATTTATAATTTTAAATTAACAACACTAAAAAAATAATTTTATTTAATATGTAAATTTAATTTTTTAACAACACTAAAAAAATTTAATTTATAAGGCCATAATTTTTAATTGATTATTTTTAATTAAATTTAATTTATAATTTATAATTTAAATTTTTTATTTAATATATAATTTTAAATTAACAATACTAAAAAAATAATTTATAAATGTTCAAAAGACTATTTTACCCTTTTCTAATTGTTTGTTAAGTAATAGTATGGAGGTAAAATGGACATTTCACACATTAATTTCATGGGATACCAATCCCATGGAAATAATCTCACCCCCCCTAGGATACAATTATCCCTCGTATGAGGGACTAATAGTTCAGAGGGACTATTAGTCCGGAGCAAAGAAATTGAACCAAACAATGGACTATTAGTCCGGTGGGACTAATAGTCTAATCCCATGGCCTAATCCTTCAAAACAAACGCACCCCAACTGATCAACAATGGTTTCAGGTATTACTAGAGATGGCTTATTGATGAGAATAAAGACTGCTCAACGGAAGGAGGTTATTGATCTAAATCTCACTGGTGTATACCTATGCACATAGGCGTGTAGATTTTAAGCTCAGTTTTGGCAGTCATAGCTTTCCTCTTAGTTGGATCTAAGCAGCTTTTTTACTACTCTTTGCAGGCTGCAGCCAAAATTATGATGAAAAAGAAAAAGGTATTCCTTTCTCAGAGGCTCAATTTTATTTATATTAAAACTGGATTTGCCAGACAATCACACTTTTTTTCCCACTTACAGTGGGGGTGGGTAGGGATTTTAGTTTCAACCTATTTTTGATGCATTTCCACTTGAAAGTTTGTTTCTCAAATTTGCATCAGAAATAGTTTTTGGAAAAAAAATTTCAATTCTCTCCTCATTTCATGCTCTTTCATAATGCATCACAAGTTGTTTACAATTGAGAAAGAAATTTGATATTTTGAGAAACAATTGAGAAAAAAAATTTCAATTATTTGGTAGCTATTTATTATCTTTTTGCTTTTCAATCTCCCATTTATCTTAATTGCTGATGTGGCAGGGAAGGATAATCAACATAGCATCAATTGTTGGTCTTGTTGGTAACGTTGGCAAGCCAATTATAGTGCTGCAAAGGCAGGGGTACTACTAGAAATATGATTTTTTGCGTCTCTTTTTTTGCGACCGATTATATAACCGTCGCAAAAAATCCCTTTTTACACCAAAATCCATTACAAGAAAATTGGCCTATAACGACGTTTTTGTTATGGCGTTTTTTCAAGAACCTCGTTTTAAAAGTTTTTAAAAAACACGCGTCCTGCTTACTAACATATATCCCCGGTTTTAAGGCCCACACTTTTTTCGTCTTGTTCATTTCGTCTCTTCATCACTCTTCATCACTCCTCTCTTTCTTATGGTGAAACTAGATCGAGCATCGTAGGCTCCGATTTCTTATGGTGAAACAAGCGACATTCATGGAATAGTAAATCAAGCCCTTTCGATTTGCTGATCTAGGGTTCTGTCTCTTCATCACTCTTCTCTTTCTTATGGTGAAACTAGATCGAGCATCGTAGGCTCCGATTTACGATCTCTCTGTCCAGCTCTCTCCATCTTGGCTCAAAGCTCTCAATCAGTCCGATTTGAAGATTAATTTTGTGAGTCATTCTCTGATTTTTTTGATTTTGTTTATATACGAACACAGATCTGTATCTACGATCTTTGATCTGTGATATATATATATATACACTAATTTATGTTAAAGAGAACACAGATCGATCCATTGATTTTTAGTCTATTGGTCGATATTGAACACTCTCTCTCTGGATTTGATCGATTGATTGCTTTCGTTCAGATCTGTAAGTTTTCGTTTAGATCTCTCTGTAAGTTTCTGTTCAGATCTGTAATTTTTTAGGATTTTTTTTTCTTTTTATGCTTTTGATTAGTAGTGTATGTTAATGTTTATGAATTATTTTTTTGTTATTTGTAATCTGAATGTGGTAGCAGAGTTTTATCTGTTTTCATCAATTTTTGTCATTTCTTCTGTTATTTTTGAATTATTTTAATTTTTGTTTTTTTTTTCTTTTTTTGGCGTCTTTGGCTATTGCTGTATTTATTCTTTTTGTTTTCTCCTTTCATCAAGTCATCTCTCTTTTTTAGAATTTTGTTTGTGAATTGGCAGACTGGGAAAAGCTCTTTTGTTGAGCATTGGACATTTCTTCACTTGTATTGAAGTTTTCATTGTATGTGGATTTTTTTGGTTGTAATGTTCCAGGTAAATATTGGTTGTCCATCTGCTATTACTGCATTGTCTTATATGCAGTTTCTTTATGGCTGAAATCAAAAATCAAATGTGTGTTTTAATCTTCTTCAGGTGTTGACAATCATAGCCTTCCACGGCAGGAAAATTAATCTTGATACTTTTAAAGCTGTACTTAGTTCCTTTTTTTGTTGTTGTTGTTGTTGTTGAATGCTTATAACTTAATGTTTGATGAAATGAATATGACCTTGTTCAAGCTTGGTTCAGTGATATGCATGGGAGTAACGGCAGGTGCTTGCATCCTCACTCTATTTGCTGTACGTTTCTTTTGTGATAGTGTCATTTATGTGTTTTAGAATGGTATTTAGATTGCTTAATTCAAGGTTATGTATTACAGATCAAATATAGAGAGCGTGTACTTGGTTTGATAATTGTATCCCGTTTATGCAAGTCTGCCTGATGGACTGAATGGTTGTACAATAAGGTGTTTTAGCATTCTTTGATTTCATTTCTACATGATGAATGAAATTAATCTCTGTACTAAATCCATTTTACATCTTGTGGTAGCCGAATAATCAGTAGAGGAAGAGGAGTAACAACTCGGCCTCTAGGTGCCAAACGGATAAAAATCTCGAGAAGGAGATCGGCGAATCTGACGACTAGGCGAATAGGATGAAGCCCTGCAATGAAAGTGCAAGAAAAGGTAATGATTGGAAAAGTAGACCCGGGTCCCGAGGATGAAAAATGACTATAAATACAAGAGCTTCAGACTAATAAAGGTATGTAAGAAACACTTCTGTAAACCTGGTGAGCAAGTTTTCTGGAGAGGAACTGACTTGTCCGTCGGAGTGCTAATTCCGGCACCCCCGACCGGAGTTTGTATTTTTGCAGGTGACTAACAGAGGATCATTGGCGTCTTCCAGGATTTGAAGGGTATTTCCAGATCCCATTCACCACAATTGGCGCCGTCTGTGGGAATACTCAAACATATCCATGGAAGGCGTGACCGAAGATCCTCCGATAGCCACCGACGCCATCGCGCAGGAAGACGACCTCACCCCAGCGAACATGCTCGGAAAAGAAACCATTGCGGCACGACGCACCTTGCGCTTCGACTCGCCAACGACTTCAGCACAAGAAACAATGCAGGCTGTCATCGAACAAGCGAAGCAGAACGAACAAAGGCTCGAGAACATGATCGCTGAGAACGAACGACTCCGTCAAGACTTGGCCCTGGAGGTAGCAAAATCTAAGGAAGCCATGCGCCAGAAGCCGGAGCCATTCCCAAGGATGGGCGGACAGAGACCACGGGCCCGACCAAAGGTTACCAACAGCGACTCCAACTCATCCACGGAGCTCGACGCGAAGGAACGATCCGAAACCTCCAGCTCCTCTGACAAAGATTCGCGATCAAGAAACAAGCGAAGAAGAAGCAGCTCGAACGAGGAAGATCGTCATGACCCTTTCGTTCGGAGAATCACGAGGGCGTCCTTGCCCAAGAAATTCAAAGCTCCGTCATTCACTCTTTACGACGGAAAATCAGACCCCACTGATCATATCCGTCACTACAAACAGGCCATGACCTTACATGCAGACAACGAGGCCCTCATGTGCCGAATATTCCCCAGTAGTCTAGGACCGCTAGCCGTCAGGTGGTATTACAAGTTGGAGCGGCGTCGATCAAGAACTTCCTGGCGCAAAAGTCTTTGGGGCGGGTTCCTTACCAACGAGCTACAACCAAACCAGGCCGACTCCCTCTGGGCGTCTGAGATCGGTCGGAGAGCGCTCGAGGCGTATTATTTCGATATTGGGAGTGCTTCAACACGGTTGACGACGCTTTAGCGACTCCATGGCCATAACCGCCTTCAAAATGGGCTTACACCACAAAGGTGCTCTGCGCGGCTCCTTGACCAGAGGCCCCCAAAAGCGATGCGGGCCTTGATGAAGAAAGTCGAAGAATATTGCAAAGTCGAAGATGATGCCACGAGAACAAAGGCGGGACAAAGCTCGAAAAGCGGAACTCCCGAAATTGCTCGGCCAATAAACTCCGTGCCACCAAGCCACGAACCACGACAACGAACCAAGCGAGACAAAAGGCGTGATTCCGCCGAACAAGCGATCAATGCCCCTACCGAGCAAATGAGCGGTTACAAGTCGGCAGACGCTCAAGGCGAAACGACAAGAAATATCACAGCTACTTGAGCCGTCGCGGCAATAATGACCAAGGTCGGCATCTCCGTTTTTAAGTGGCGCCAAAGATGATAGGACCCCGACACGGAGGCGGAGACGGGGCGACGATCGAATACCACAAAGATCACGGCCACGAAAACCGAGAATTGCTATGCGAAGGATCATCTGGAAGAATTGGTGCGGGATGGTGTTTTGCGACAATATGTTAGCAAGGGAACGCCGATTAAAGCATTATACGAGGATTCACCTCGCTTGGCGTGATCCATATGATCTACTGATCGACCGCCCGGTCATCCACGATCCAATCGCACCCGTCTCCCCAAAAACATAACAGCCAAACCGGCAGCCCCAGTGAAGCCCCGACGATTGGGTTCGACGACTCCGATCTCCTCGGAATGAAGGCCAGCCACGTCGACCCTTTGGTCGTCACTCTACGGGTACGTCAGTTTAGCGTTGAACGCATCCTCATAGACCCAGGGAGTGCTGCTGGAATCCTGTACTACAAAGCTTTTGGAGAACTTCGTTAACGAGTCGAATCTGTCACCATCGTCCCGGTATTGTTAAGCTTCAACGAATCGAGTATCCATGGGAAAGGTCGTCTTCCGGGTTCGGCGGGCTCAAAAGCAGTCGACCGCAATTCTTGGTTGTAAAGCTTCCATCGCGAAGATAATGCCATCATAGGCCGCCCAGTTTGCACGCCATGAAGGCCGTCCCAAGCACCTACCATCGGCTTATCGCTTCCCAACGGTCGCGGATTGAAGAGATCCGTGGCTCGCATGAATCCACACGAATGTAGATTTTATGCGAGTTCATCTGGAACCCAACTTGGGACGATGCTTATCTTTGGAACTTCATTTTAATGAAAACGGATTTTTGTTTGCCTGACCTTCAACCCAATTGGGGCCAAAACAAGTCTCCGGATTCGGAGCGCCCTGTCGATGTACGTCATCTGGGGCCGAATAAAGCCTCCGGATTCGGAGCGCCCTGTCGATGCACGTCATCTGGGGCCGAATAAAGCCTCCGGATTCGGAGCGCCTTTCGTGGATGTCACGATTGGCCAAAACAAGTCTCCGGATTCGGAGCGCCCTGTCGATGTACGTCATCTGGGGCCGAATAAGCCTCCGGATTCGGAGCGCCTTTCGTGGATATCACGATTGGCCAAAACAAGTCTCCGGATTCGGAGCGCCCTGTCGATGCACGTCATCTGGGGCCGAATAAAGCCTCCGGATTCGGAGCGCCTTTCGTGGATGTCACGATTGGCCAAAACAAGTCTCCGGATACGGAGCGTCGATGCGGGGCGAATAAAGCCTCCGGATTGGGCGCCTTCGTGGATGTCACGATTGGCCAAAACAAGTCTCGGGATTCGGAGCGCCCTGTCGATGCACGTCATCTGGGGCCGAATAAAGCCTCCGGATTCGGAGCGCCTTTCGTGGATGTCACGATTGGCCAAAACAAGTCTCCGGATTCGGGCGCCTGCCGATACGCGTCATCCGGGGCGAATAAAGCCTCCGGATTGGGCGCCTTTCGTGGATGTCACGATTGGCCAAAACAAGCCTCGGATTGGGCGCCTGTCGACCATCGTCATCGGGGCGAATAAAGCCTCCGGATTCGGGCGCCTTTCGTGGATGTCACGATTGGCCAAAAAACAAGTCTCCGGATTGGGCGCCTGCCGATGTCGTCATCGGGGCGAATAAGCCTCCGGATTCGGAGCGCCTTTCGTGGATATCACGATTGGCCAAAACAAGTCTCCGGATTCGGAGCGCCCTGTCGATGCACGTCATCTGGGGCCGAATAAAGCCTCCGGATTCGGAGCGCCTTTCGTGGATGTCACGATTGGCCAAAACAAGTCTCCGGATTGGGCGCCTGCCGATGCGTCATCACGGGGCGAATAAAGCCTCCGGATTCGGGCGCCTTTCGTGGATGTCACGATTGGCCAAAACAAGTCTCCGGATTGGGCGCCTGTCGATGCCGTCATACGGGGCGAATAAAGCCTCCGGATTCGGGCGCCTTTTCGTGGATGTCACGATTGGCCAAAACAAGTCTCCGGATTCGGAGCGCCCTGTCGATGCACGTCATCTGGGGCCGAATAAAGCCTCCGGATTCGGAGCGCCTTTCGTGGATGTCACGATTGGCCAAAACAAGTCTCCGGATTCGGGCGCCTGCGATACCGTCATACGGGGCGAATAAAGCCTCCGGATTCGGGCGCCTTCGTGGATGTCACGATTGGCCAAAACAAGTCTCCGGATTCGGGCGCCACATCGATACCGTCATCTGGGGCCGAATAAAGCCTCCGGATTCGGAGCGCCTTTCGTAGATGTCACGATTGGCCAAAACAAGTCTCCGGATTCGGTGCGCCCTGTCGATGCACGTCATCTGGGGCCGGATAAGGCCTCCGGATTGGGCGCCTTCGTAGATGTCACGATTGGCCAAAACAAGTCTCCGGATTCGGGCGCCTGCCGATACGCGTCATCCGGGGCGAATAAAGCCTCCGGATTCGGGCGCCTTCGTGGATGTCACGATTGGCCAAAACAAGTCTCCGGATTCGGGCGCCTGCCGATACCGTCATCTGGGGCCGAATAAAGCCTCCGGATTCGGAGCGCCTTTCGTGGATGTCACGATTGGCCAAAACAAGTCTCCGGATTCGGAGCGCCCTGTCGATGCACGTCATCTGGGGCCGAATAAAGCCTCCGGATTCGGAGCGCCTTTCGTGGATGTCACGATTGGCCAAAACAAGCCTCCGGATTCGGAGCGCCCTGTCGATGCACGTCATCTGGGGCCGAATAAAGCCTCCGGATTCGGAGCGCCTTTCGTGGATGTCACGATTGGCCAAAACAAGTCTCCGGATTCGGAGCGCCCTGTCGATGTACGTCATCTGGGGCCGAATAAGCCTCCGGATTCGGAGCGCCTTTCGTGGATATCACGATTGGCCAAAACAAGTCTCCGGATTCGGAGCGCCCTGTCGATGCACGTCATCTGGGGCCGAATAAAGCCTCCGGATTCGGAGCGCCTTTCGTGGATGTCACGATTGGCCAAAACAAGTCTCCGGATTCGGAGCGCCGCCGATACGCGTCATACGGGGCGAATAAAGCCTCCGGATCCGGAGCGCCTTTCGTGGATGTCACGATTGGCCAAAACAAGTCTCCGGATTCGGAGCGCCCTGTCGATGCACGTCATCTGGGGCCGAATAAAGCCTCCGGATTCGGAGCGCCTTTCGTGGATGTCACGATTGGCCAAAACAAGTCTCCGGATTCGGAGCGCCCTGTCGATGCACGTCATCTGGGGCCGAATAAAGCCTCCGGATTCGGAGCGCCTTTCGTGGATGTCACGATTGGCCAAAACAAGTCTCCGGATTCGGGCGCCTGCCGATACGTCATCCGGGGCGAATAAAGCCTCCGGATTCGGGCGCCTTCGTGGATGTCACGATTGGCCAAAACAAGTCTCCGGATTCGAGCGCCTGTCGATACGTCATCGGGGCGAATAAAGCCTCCGGATTCGGGCGCCTTCGTAGATGTCGCGATTGGCCTAAACAAGTCTCCGGATTCGAGCGCCTCGATACCGTCATCCGGGGCGAATAAAGCCTCCGGATTCGGGCGCCTTCGTGGATGTCACGATTGGCCAAAACAAGTCTCCGGATTCGGAGCGCCCTGTCGATGCACGTCATCTGGGGCCGAATAAAGCCTCCGGATTCGGAGCGCCTTTCGTGGATGTCACGATTGGCCAAAACAAGTCTCCGGATTCGGGGCGCCCTGTCGATACCGCATCATCGGGCGAATAAAGCCTCCGGATTCGGAGCGCCTTTCGTGGATGTCACGATTGGCCAAAACAAGTCTCCGGATTCGGAGCGCCCTGTCGATGCACGTCATCTGGGGCCGAATAAAGCCTCCGGATTCGGAGCGCCTTTCGTGGATGTCACGATTGGCCAAAACAAGTCTCCGGATTCGGAGCGCCCTGTCGATGCACGTCATCTGGGACCGAATAAGCCTCCGGATTCGGAGCGCCTTTCGTGGATGTCACGATTCGGAGCGCCCTTTCGTGGATGTCACGATTGGCCACAAGTCTCCGGACTCGGAGCGCCCTTTCGATGCACGTCATTTAGGGCCGAATAAGTCTCCGTGTTCGTAGCGCCTTTTAGATGTTCGTCATCTGGGCCGAATAAGCCTCCGCCTTCGGAACCTCTTTTGGTACACGACACCTCCCGGCCTAAATGAGGGCCGAATGCCCCGTTTTAATCAGGCAGAATCACTAACGCGCATCCCGGACAACATGCCTTAGCCGGCCCGGAATACAACAATTTGGCCAATCCGCCTAAGGCAGGGGCCGACCCCTGCTTACAAAACGTTTAAACCACAACAGTTTCAATGGCAAGCTAACAGCAAACTATTAAAGCATATGAAGTAAAATACATGAAATAACACTCTTTATTTAATGACACTTTTTATTCGATTAAAAAGTTGTTACATCGATGCAACTGCGTTCGAACATTACAATATCTATTTCTAACTTCTAAGACAAACGAATCCATCGATTCAAGGGCACATCCGTGCCCGAATCGCCATCCCCCCGGGCCTCTGACGCCATCGACAACGTCAAGGCCAAGATCCAAGACAAGGAAGGTCTCGGGGAACGGTCGCTGTATCTCCTTTCGGGCGATGCGCTTGACAACAGGCGAGCGAGTTCCCAGTCCCTCCTTCCACGGGTCCACCGCCCACACCGGAGAATCCTCCGCCGCAAACCAACGGAACGCCAAGTTCGGCCGGAAGTTGAGCCCCTGCAGCTATCATCACGTCTTGATGACGAGAACTCTCGATCTGCATTATCCCATACAATAGCCGCTACGGAACTAAACAGGTTTGATCGCATAAGGGCCTTGTCGTATTTATTCTCAATAATGGCCCCGATCTCGAGGCCCAAATCTTGAAATAATTCTTATCAGCATTAAAACTCCACGAGACAGGCGTCGATCAACGTTCTCCATGACTTGGTTAAACCAACGGGTGACTAAAACCCAAAAGGGCTAGAACCGTCTATCCCAATCGGCTAGACATGCGGCATTTTGCGCCGTCTTGCAAACAAAAACAAGAATGCCGACACCCCTTCGTTCCCTGGCTCATGGCTTACCCAAATCCTAAACACACAATGGTTTAATTCTAAATTAAACGGCCATTACATAGAGGCCAACCAATCGGCGCATCGAATTAAAACGCCGAGTCCGACTGGTGTATTCTCGTCTAACCAAACATTTATGCAATAAAATTAAACACGCGTACGCCGAATGCGGGAGAGAATTTGATATTTCCCATAAAGCATCTTTTATTAAACATCAAGAAATTACATAATTACGAACGCGACTAGCATCCGAACCATACAACAAATACATATTATACGGCATCATCCTCATCCTCACTCTTTTCAACCTCAAAAGCAGAAAACGGAAAGTCCTTCTCGCGGTAGCGAGCGGCGCGCATCAATTCTGCCCGCGAAGAGATTCGCAACTTGAGTTGCCACGATCAACCATGCCTAAACCCACGATTTTCACATCGGCAAACCTCTTCGGCGAGCTTTTCCTTGGTCTTTTGAATTCCAACGGCCTTCCGTGAAAACCTTTTTCATAGGACCTCCCCTGCGGACTCCAAAGGCGAACATACTCGCCAGTATCCCGATCGGCAATGGCAGCGCTTACAAGCCGCCTGGTAACCCTCTCTTCAACGATTGGGTTTACCTGCCCTGCTGGCTGTGCCTGAGCTGCCTTGTTGGTCCCCAACTCACGTTCAGCCGCCTCTGCTCGAGCCTCCAAACTCGGATCGCGCTTCCTTCTCCGCCATTTCTCGTGCGGCGGAACCGCATATGCCACTTCGACCGTAAGCCGTATAGAGCCCTTTCACCGCCCCATGTATACCCTCGCGAAACACCCGTAGTCCCGACCGACCATCGGCTGGCGAACGGGAGGAAATATTTGTCGGCGAACTTCGACCGCCACGCGTCTGGATCTCGCACGATCGAATCCGCTTCCGTCATGGGCTTATTCTTCACAAACACCGCAAAACTCAGCAGACGCGAGTCGCGTCGATCTCCTTTCGACACGCGTCGTGTGGCAACCTCCCTTGAGGCTGTCTCGTCTGGCGACTTCGCCGGCGTCGAGGAGATCGACGCCCTTCTCTACTCATAGAGCTCTTGCTCCCCGCACACATGGGCGCGCCTCGATGTTCACTCCGACTCATATCGACACCCAGCTCAGCCAATGTCTTCGCTTCCCCTTTGCTGCTACAAAAACGTTTGTTCGACATTCGCTGTCGACTTCCCTTCGGAGTTCGAATCTGACACCTACGGTTTCTTTAAATGTCGCCGAACACAGTACCTACCAGACTCTTTAAACACATGAAAGGCAGCGATCGGCGAGTTCATTAATTACAAACCCAATCGCCCAACGCCGAATGGGAAGACGGCAAGGCTGGTGGTTGGTTCAACCTGCTCACAGGTTGCCTGGAGCTAGGACAGATTCATCAGTCTATTCGGCTCAAATGCCCAGTCGGCCCAAGATCGATCGGTGGCGGTGAAATTGCAAATGCCGATTCGATAGAATACCTATTGAATCCAAAAAATTGTTCGGCGAGGTATCCTCACTTGGTGAATCTGGCGCCCTATCATGAGCCCACTGGGGCAAGGGCAGATTCATCAATCTATTCGGCTCAAATGCCCAGTCGGCCCAAGATCGGTAGGCAGTGAAATTGCAAATGCCGAATCTGATTGAATACCTATTTAATCCTACCAAATTGTTCGGCCAGGGTATCTGCATTTGGCGAATTGAATCCGGCGCCCTATCATGAGCCCACGGGCAAGGGCAGATTCATCAATCTATTCGGCTCAAATGCCCAGTCGGCCCAAGATCGGTGGCGGTGAAATTGCAAATCTTGATTTTGATAGGATATTTATTGAAGCGCAAGAGCCGGTTCTTGCGGATATATATTAAACAAGCGATATTGCACGTCACGGCATGTTAGGAAGAGTTCTAGATAAAATCACCAAATACTGCGACAAAACATAGAACTCTTTCATTAAAATTAAGCATAGGACCGTCTCATACAAAGTGTGGTGGCACAAAAATTATCGTATTGAAATTACAAGGAAATTTTCATTAATAAATTAGCAGAATACTAACCAATTTATACATGAAAACTACCAACGCACTATCCAAAAGAAGAAAAACAACAAAGACAAAAAAACAGCGCCCGCTTCGATGGCGGCTCCCAGATCACTCGTCGGCGCCAGTTCAAGCGGCTCAACGTCCACGCTTTCGTAAGGAATTGGCAAATCAATGTAACCTCGGCGGCAAGAGCTTTGAGCCACCCATGCTTGAACCCGCGATTCTCAAATTGGCCACTTCTTCAACATACTCGACAAAAGCGCCTCCCGCCTCAAAGGCCTCCGATTGGCTTTCATGGTCGCCTTAAGTTCGTCTAATTGAGCCTCGCTTGACAAGTGCTACGGGAAAGCTTGGCGATTCTCGCTCGTAATTGCCGCCGCCGGCATCAACACGGTTGTTCGTGACTCGAGCCCTCTCTTTCTCCGCTTACATGGCGCTCTCATTTCAACCCTCATAATTTCGAATTCGCCCTACTTCTCGACCTCGGCTCTGTTTGCAAATGATCGATTCTCCGAGAGCATCACGCGGCGACGCCCAAGTCGGCGACCCTTCCGATCGTCGCAAAACAATTCGGTGTAAATAGGCGCCTTAAACAAACAAACAAGGAAGCGAAGGCGACCTACGAAGTGCCGATTGAGCGATCAAGGCAACGGCCATGACATCAGGCGCGGCACCGAAGGCTTTGTTGTCGTGGCGAGAAATTGAAGCCGCCATTTGAGCGCGGCAATGGATCGTCACGACCGAGGCATCGGATAAAATCGGCGTGCCCACGATCTTAATTTGAATAACGGAGCCGCCAGCCGGTTCCTCAAGTCGAGGCCGTTTACTACGAGGCGGCTTCAAGTCGCTTCTTCTTGATCGCGTTTTGGCCTTGCTCAAATCACCGTCACTGATCGGCTGTTCTCCACCTCCTTTTCGCCAGCGAACCAGCGGCCTCAACCGTGCCCTCGAAGCGGCTATGAGCGGCTTAATCAAGCTAGGAATAGATTCGGCACATTGACCTTGGCGGCCAAGCGCTTCGGCATTTCTTTTTGGCGCCATCTGCGTTAAGCTCTCCTTCGCCATATCCTCGGAAAAATCGGGTAGATCCCCAAGTTCGCAAAAATATCCCGAGAAATCTGCCGTCTGAGGTGGATGGTTGAGGGCCTCGGATGCCGGCGTCGGCCTCGCCGCCTCGAGCCCTTTACTAGATCCTCGGTCGGATCGGCAATCACTTCTCTGGCCGCTCGGCGTCGTCCTCCGAATCGAAGCTTGAGACCGACGGTCGAAGATTTGCCAGGAAAGATAAGGGCGAGGCGTTGATCGCCAGTGGAATCGGAATGTTATCTGCGGTAGAAAGTGGTGTAAGTGGGTTCGCAGAAGGAGAATATGGGCGGCCCTCCTGTTTTTATGCGTTGAGGCGGCAAATGCGTCGTGCAATCTCAATTTCCTAAGAACTGCGTCATCAACCGAGTTCAAAATTTTCTTCAACCTATTACTGCAGAAGATAAAAGCGATCTAAGAGAAAAGCGAATAAGGAAAAGGCCAGCGAACATAAGACATTGCGTGTCGACTGGTTCACTACGCCTAGGAATAGGGTTGAGCGATCTTCCCATCGGCGAACTCCCAATTACCTCGGCGTTGACCATCACGTCGTCAACTCGCTTACGGTGGCAAGCATAGTCACTAAATGATGGTCGATATCTTTGGCCCTAAGAAAATATCGCCCCACTGGAGGATTTGGCCAAGGCGTAACAATGCCGAATGGCGGAATCCCAAGGTTAATACTAAAGGCGTTTGTTCAACTCCACAACCCCATGATGATTCGGAAGAAATTTACATTGGGTTGAGAAGGATCAAACCCCAATAGTGGAGAAACGGCCCTAAGAAGTGGGTGTAAGAGGCGAACTCCGCCTCCGCAATGGACGAAGAGGGAATACAACCGTGTTTTGATCTTCCCTCTCCATGTCGAGGCGTTGTCCGTGACGAGGACAAATGAGCGTCGTCGAAGCGGAAAAATGCTTCCGAAAGCAGGAATCGATCCACGGAGAGGTGGTCTTTCAAGTGTTTCCCCATTATAGCGGAACCAAGTATTCGCAGAGGCTGAAAATAACAAATAGAAAATAGGGTTACAATGGAGGGAGAAGAGGACTTACGAAAAACAGGTGAGACAAAGGAAGGCAGGAAGAGGTTGCAGGAAACGCGAGCCACAGAGGGATATGCACTGGCGGTTCAAAAGCTCGGGATCTGAAGCGAAGTGTGAATTTGAAAGGACTAAAGTTTCAAATCACAATAAATCTTTGGATATACAAATAGGCGGAAAGTGTAATAATGAGCAAAAAGGCGTCGCCACTGACGTATTGGGACATGCGAGGCTTAGATGATAAACTTTTGAATTCGAGCCAAACACGCCGATTTAGCGCCGGTTAAATAGGGGTTCGGGAACAATTGTGGTAGCGAATAATCAGTAGAGGAAGAGGAGTAACAACTCGGCCTCTAGGTGCCAAACGGATAAAAATCTCGAAGGGGAGATCGGCCGAATACGACGACTAGGCCGAATAGGATGAAGCCCCTGCAGCCGAGTGCAAGAAAAGGTAATGATTGGAAAAGTAGACCCGGGTCCCGAGGATGAAAAATGACTATAAATACAAGAGCTTCAGACTAATAAAGGTATGGAAGAAACATACGTAAACACGGTGAGCAAGTTGTCCGTCGGAGTGCTAATTCGGCACCCGAATAGGAGTTTGTATTTTTGCAGGTGACTAACAGAGGATCATTGGCGTCTTCCAGGATTTGAAGGGTATTTCCAGATCCCATTCACCACACATCTAATCTCTAGGTGATGTCAAGTTTATTATGCCTCGTCAGAATTTGAATTATTGGCAGAGGAGCTCTTAATGAGTGAATCTGCAATTAAGGTAAGTTGTTGCGTTCTAGATTTTCCTGTTCAGTTCCTGGATTCATTCATGGGTAACCATATTTATGATGATTTGAAGTATCCATTGAAGTGTTTATATTGTTTTTAAGGTTTCTTTCTGCATGCCCTTCCCTTCTAAATTTTATAATTTGGTAATCATGATAATTTGATGCGAGTCTTTGGGCGGTCGCTTTGAGTAAATAAGGCGTAAACTTGGGTTTAACCTGCAATTAATGAGAACCAGCATTGGGGAATGCCTTGCACATAAATGGAAGAAGGACCTTGTTTACTTGATTGTTTAAACTTCGATTGTTGCCTTAAGTTAAGAGGACTCATGAATTAACCCAAAGCATTTTCTAGTAGTGTGTTTGTTTTGCTTCAAGAAATGGATCCATGTTTTTGTAAATTCTACTAGCTGGTCACAGAGTTGCAACTTTGGTAACTTCTAAACTTCAAGAAAAATTTAAACTCATCTTTGCATCAACAACACAGCAAGTTCCTTTCATAACTGAAAAATCAACTTGCAGAATTTTTTGGCGAAGAAGCAGAAATACTTTAGTTTTGAAACATGCTTTTGGGTCTGGAAGATAAAAGAGTGATTTGGCAACTTGTGCAAATTACAAGTTTTTTGGTTAAAGAAATAAAATTCATGTTTTTCTCTTAATTTTTCGATTTCGGTGACTTTAGTGGCCTGCGATTAGGCTATGTTGGCAAGGTTTAATAATGACAGTCTAAATATAATTAACCATATATAGTTCAAAATTTTAAGTTTTGTCAGACTTGGTAATGTGATTATTTAGTTCTCATTTTTTTTTTTTGGGGTTTCAACGAGCTGATGTTTACATTGATAGATCTGATCCATTAAAAATTGTTTCATCTTGTTGTTTGTTTTGGGAGGTTCTTCTTTGGGGACATTCTTATACGAGAAGGTCGATTTTCTCATTTGTCGACCAAAAACATGCTTAAAATATAGTAGTTTTGTGAATTCTGCAAGTGCATCTCTTTAGTGCTGTGGGAAGAGAACTTAAAC
Organism: Camellia lanceoleosa; assembly: GCA_025200525.1. Classification (NCBI taxonomy): domain Eukaryota; kingdom Viridiplantae; phylum Streptophyta; class Magnoliopsida; order Ericales; family Theaceae; genus Camellia; species Camellia lanceoleosa. Next base: position 166,268,533 of record CM045758.1, on the reverse strand, counting down.
ATTTGCACAACGTTTAACGAGTCATTTGAACCAGGAAATGTCCGTAAATGTGAATGTGGTACGCCCCAATTTATTGGCTTTCATCAAGAAGATGTCTGAAAATGGAAATTGTTCAGTGTGAAAGAGAATCAAGAAGCAACAACTAGCCTCCTGGTGCTATCTTGGTGACATGTCCAAAATTTTTAGAACTGAGTTTGTGACTGTTTGCAAGAACATAACTAGGTATGCTCCGTGGTTTTTGGCTTGTGCTGTTCTTTATACTATAGTTTGCTTAACCAATTTAATATCAATACCTCATTCATCATTATATTTTAATATCTTGATTCTTGTTGGATTTTTTGAACTACTTTTTTCAATATCAACTCATGCCCCTCATGATAATTTTTGAACCTTTTTGTACAATCTTAAGTTCACTTTTTGTGTGCATTGAAATTGTAATTTTGTCCACATTGTACAATGAAGTAGCTTTCTTAGCGGTTTTTTTCATGTGTTATTATGGGTAGTGATCATCTCAAGGAATTTTATAATTGATTATTATCTAAACTAAATTTGTTATTACAAAATGATCACGAATAATATTTTCACTTTCTCACAAACAAACAAAAAAGAAGAAAAAAGCACGATAATGTGAATCATGTGATGTAGAATATGATAATAATGTGCTACAAACCTCTCATTCCTTATTTCTTTTGGTTTGGATGCCAATTGTGGTTGACTCTCTCTTGTCTTTTGATTCGGATCTTAGACTCGGTGGAGTGTACCTTGTGGGCCTAACGATTGTGATTACTTTCACTGGCGCACCGTGGTTGAAACCATGGTCTTGGTGGTCATGGCTAATCTGCGCCTTTGGGTCTCCAATGGCATGAACAACGTCGTCAAACACTCGGGTAAAACCAAAATCCATTCAAATATCTTAGCTGTATATTAACTAAATAGCCACAGACTGAATAAATTATAGTTGACCATGTTACTTTTCATCAAACCCTAAACGCACGCTTTATGAGAGATGCAGTGAAAAGTCAGCTAAAAAATATATTTCTTTCTGTCTTTGATTATCATCAAATTGTTGATTTCAATTTGGAACACATTGTACATTCCATAGTTCCATTTCCCTACAGTTATTGAGTTTTTCCTTCTCAAATGTTACTTCAGAAAATTCAAGTGGTGTAATTATATCATCACAAATTTTATATTATGGAAAATGGAGGCCATTGAGAAATGTGATGTGATGGTGTACACGAAGATCTTAAAGTTTCCATATAAGTTCTAGCCTTGTGGACCCAAAAAAGAATTCTTTATATATGCCTACGAGCGGAGAGGTTACTACGTTCGACGAGTTCGTATAATTTATTGAATTATAGTACTTGAATCCTAAAAGTCATCGTGTTTTTTTATTTTATTTTATTTTATTTTGTACTGGGTGTGTTATGTTATTTCATGGATCATGAATCATTCTACTGAATTATCTGTGTGTGGACGGCATTTCCCTTCACCTATCTATCAATTTTATTCTAATTGTTCTATCACTTGTTCCACACGACAAATAGCAGTTTTAAGACCCATGCCTAATTGTTCTAATTGTTCTATGTTTTAATTTAAATGATCACTGTTCCCTTTTAAAGGATGAGAAACTTCAAGATGTTTTGGGACATTTTCAAAAAGATTTTGAAGGTGGAGTTTCAGCTTAGAACTTGGGTAAGTCAAACACAAAAACTACAAAAAGTTTTCGTATTCAAAGACCCACATTTATGTGGAGCTATGCTATGAAGTGATGCGTTGACGATTTATTCATTTTAATAGGGACGAAATTTGGCGGTTATGGTTCATTTCTACCCACCTATCAGCGCTCTCCTGTTTGGTCTCGTCCAAGATCTCCACCAAAAAATCATAACTACAGCATGCCCAAATCCCCAAACAATTTGCACCTGGAGGTAGAAAATTAATGAATTTGAGGCTTCTTTTGTTTTTGTGAACTGTTCAATTGAATGGAATCTTTTCTGTTGGTAGATTCGAGGCATAGCATGGCCTGCAATGCTTGTTGGATGGGTTGCTCAACGTGCAAGGTGCAAATATACTATACTCTTCCAATGATTTGTACATGAAAGGTAGTGGTAAAGCTTCTTGAAAACAAAGAAGAATCACTTGTGATTCTATGGTTAATGGTAACTATGTAACACAGTAACATCATTTCAACAAATCTGGCACTGCACCTTTTCCTTGAATAGAAAAAGCTCTTCTATAGGGCTCTATTTGTTGATTTGTACCCTTGTGTGGGTTGGAGTCTTTGCCTTAGTCTTTGGAAGATATTTAGCTACTTATAATGGTGTCGCAAGTAAGGAGCATTTCACTATCTTATTGACATGGTTTCATAATTCTTATCATATTTTCTTGTGGATGCACTCTCCATTGTTCCAAATTGGCTTCTTTTTCTAATGTTACCACCTACTACCTACTATGTATGTTTTAGATTATTGCAGGTTATATGATGATTGAAGCTCTGAATAAGAAAGGATATAACGCTTTTACCATCTCTGTGCCATCACCCACTGAACTTCTGCAAATATTTATGATTGCTGCTCCAGTGTTTGTGACAATGATGTCAAAGGTTTGTGACATCTTGATTTTCTAACTATATTATATCCACACACACAAGATTATACAACCATCCAACCTGTTTGATGTTTAGGTTGCATTTTACTCTCTCATTGTATATTTTGCTACATCAATGGGCACGCACACTCTTGCTGCTCATCAGGTTTGTATCACATACTTTAAAAATCCCTTTATTTTCTTTCTTTATCTGCATTAAATTCTTATCTGTAAGGAACTGATGGACATTTACACTGCCAAATTGTCATTCTAGGTCATGATGCAACTTTGTGGTATGTGTACCGTGTTTGGTGAGCCTCTCTCTCAAACTGCTCAGTCATTTATGCCTGAGTTGATGTATGGAGTTAATCAAAATCTGGCAGAGGTTAGTTAAACTTATCCTTCTTCCATCTTGTTAACCCTAAATCCTACAACGTTTCAACCATAAGTAAAAAATCCAATTGCAGGCAGTTTATCACAAGGTTCCTAATGTGTCCTACATCAATGTACTGTTTATGGATTTATGTCATGATATGATGTAACATTCTATTTATGCATAGGAGAATCCTACTTTCTTTCATGAAAAGTTTATTGTCGATTGCTACAAATGACTACAAACAGGAATTGTTTTCGAACAAGGTTATCGCCATCTTGGACATCTTTGGAGTTATCTTTGGATCTGTGGTATGCTCTCTCCTTTAATGGGACTATAAACTACTTTGTCATTCTTTTGTGTTATTAGGGATCTCATTTTTTACCGCTTGGTCATAACAAACTTTTCTTAAACTTTATTAGTGGATGGTGACACCTTGCATCTTTGTAGTCATTTATTAGTTTAGTTATCCATCATTGGAAACTAACTTTAGAGAGAGAAAGACATGATTCGACTTTTAAAGCGCCTGAGTTGAGGAACATTTTCAGTTTTGTATGCACAATATATTTCTTATGTTTTAGGACTTGGGTACTTGCGTGGAGTATGGGTTTGTTTCTAGATTGGTCTCTTCTCCAAACCCAATGAGATTGACATGTATATAAATATTGGTACATATTTTTGTATTCTTGTGTAATATAGAGGATTTATTATGGGCACGTCACTCATTCTCAACCATCTATCTAAGGAACACAATAAATTATATAGTACACATAGCTAATTGGACATGCTTGCTGGGTGCATCACCTAGTAGGCATGCCTGATGCCGCATTATATTGTGCACTTGTTGGGAGAATGAGTTGTATAACAGTGCACATGGGAAGCAACAATATGGGGAGCACAAACCGAGCAATATGGGGAACACCTAAGAAGTATAGACGCTTCTAAGAAGATTGTGTGTTTATGTCAGACACCAAAACACCTGCTGGACACTTCCCAACACACATTGGACACTTGGCCAAACGTGTCCTGTTATTTTTTTAGACTCGGACATGCTTTGGACATTTGAGAGGCACACATGTTCATTGCTTAGACTTTTATGAAACATGATTTAAGTTTGAACAAAATAACTTGGAATACAATTATAAAAGAAAACAATTTAGATTTAAAATTTATGCATATTGATCCCTCATGTAAACTTTAGGAATTAGTATTATGGTGCATTTTTTAATATCTTTAGGTGAAATATTCATATATATGACATGTACTAAATATATGAAATTATATATTTTGCTTGTCCTCCATATTGTCATGTTCTACACATTACTCATTTGATTTACTCCTTTTTTTAACCATTCCCCGTATGTAATTTTCTGTCTTAATACTATGGCGGATCTAAACTCTACTGCAAATCCTTAAACAAGTTTTTTTCAGAGTACAAAGTTGGATAAGTAACGACTAACGACATAGGCATTTGTGCCACTTGTGCTTCCTCTGCAAAAGTTTGCGAGGACAGGCATTGTTGGCTTGTGTAGTAATGTTTTTGCTACATTATTATATGGATGTGCAGATTCATTTTTTTCCAAAAGCATACATCCTCATGTTAGAAGTTGTTGTCTTCTTGTGTTTGTAATTGGTGGTTTACTCTCATGGACTGATCGTATAATCACCCAAAAGATTACAAATTTCGATTGACTCCATTCGTCTTCTCTCGATTTGATCTTTGAGCTGCATCTGTTCAACCAATGGTACATCTTGAGCAAGACAAACCGACGAAGGAATTAATGGAAACTTAGAGGTGTTGCTAACTCTTGGCGAGTAAATCGGTTAATTTTCAGTTCTAAGATCAAGTAATAGCTGATGATTTTTTTTTTATTATTATTTTCCATATTTTGTGGTTTTGCTCCCTAAAACTTTTGGTCAATTTTGTCCCATTTCAGGTAGAAGTGAGTCTAGCGTCTTGTCATGGTATTTTTAAGTAGCCACCTTGGTTTAATGACTTTGTTTTCCTTTGTGAGCAGCTGGAAGGTCTTCCGAATATCTTGATTTCATTGAGTATGCTCAGGCCCCATGTACTCCTGGATTGATGGAAGAGCCAAATTTGTCTAAAGTTCAAGAGGCTTCAGCATGTGATGATCACCTGGAATTAGGGGAAGAGTCAAATTTGTCCAATATTCTTTTATGATATCTTTGTATGATCAGATCAGTATTGATTTCTCACAAGCCTGAGGTTATATGCTTGGTGAAGTCTGTGTAGCATTAATTTTGGCATTTGAAGTTGGGTTAGTCAGTTTTGTCCTGATTTTCAAATTTGAAGAATAAATTGGCATTGGGATTTTTAGCTTGTTAGTGTAGCTATTTAATTTGTATTTTATTTGATTGGTGAAAGGTGGAAATTGGGCACAGCACAGCGGTCATGGATTTGTTAATTTGTTTGAAATTTGGTGATGTTACCGATTTATTTTTTTATTTTTCTTCAATTTTTTTGCGACGGTAACAAGATGGTCGCTAATACATTGTAGGCATTTTTTAAACTTTTTTGCGACTGCAAAATATCAGTCGCTATAAGTAAGTTAGTGGTCGCAAATAGTTTGCGACTGTTATTTCTTGATGCATAAAAGTATTTGCCACCCACATTCGCGTCCCCATTTGCGTCGCATAGGCGGTCATAAGGTCTTTTCTTGTTGTATTTTTTATTATTCTTGACGGTTTATAGCGGTCGCAAAAAGTACTTTTTTTAGTAGTGTGTTGAGCTTATTATTATTATTATTATTATTATTATTATTATTATTATTATTATTATTATTATTATTATTGTAACGCCCACAAAATAATATGATAAATCAATCAAGACAATGTGTGAATGACAACAAGAACCAGAGTATAAAGTCCTTCTATCATATGAGATCTCATTATACAAGAAAGTGACAAATACAATTATACAGTCATAAGCTTGGTTCTGAATCTACAACGTAAATCACAGCATGTGATAGAACTGAAAGCACAACAAAGAATAAATGTCCTAAACACGTACATCTTTCTATGATAGTTCTTGGTTACAACAAAAGTGTACTTTTAGTCCCATTCATTTAAAGGCCTTTGACTGTACAAATGATAAGTACAAAAATAATAAGATTGAGTTTTCAGCTTCCCAGTCCTCCTAAACTAAGTCCTTGGTGGAGACATATCACTAGTACCTGAAAATAGTTTTCCCAAGTAAGGTGAGCCAAAATCCAGTAAAAAGAATCTATCACAATATATGAATCTTAATAAAAATATAAGTGATATGCACATGTTCAATGTCCAATGACAAAATCTTTTACAGCTCTTTTCCAAAACCATGTTATGTCAAACTTACATCTCAAATCATTTTATCTCGGTTCATTGGTCATACCCACTTCATTTAATCAATCAAACAGGAGATACACCTCACAGGTCTCCAACCAATATAATTATCATACAAATACAATCACTTCTCATTTTACGAAAATTTCGTCTACGGGAATCGACACCCATGTATACCCGCGGTTTTCTAGACTTTCACCCTAAACACACAAGCCAACTTAGTTTGATAGAGTCCATTTCCTTTCTTCTCCCAAACATAGAGTACAACCCCTTTCTTATCTCAAATATCATACATATACAATGTATACTCATTATAATCATACTCAATGATAACGGCTAAGAGATTAATTTTAATTCACGTAATTCTCATGTAATTTTTGCAACAATTATAGTTATCCTTCAGATAGTCTAAAACAGATATTTCTAAACATATATACAATTTTTATAACAGATAAATTATCCAAATTTTCATAGGTACAAGGTAATACATATCTAACTCCACCATTTATATAAACATGCACTACAGGAAAAATGAGTTTTGGCGACGTTTATTTAATAGCGTTTTATGAAACGTCACATTTTATAATATTTAACACGTTTCTTAAACATCACTGTTTTAAAAAATAAAAACGGCACCGTTTCAAGCGTTTAAAAAGCACCTTCGAATGTCCTCTCTGTCCCTTAAATGGGCAATCCTCTGAATCCTAATCGCTCTCACTCGCTCGTTTTGTAGCCCTAATCTCTTACTCATTCTCTCGTTCGTTTTCTCTATTTCACTAAACACTCACAATGGATCGATCCATCTCTCGCTGATTCATCTCAGAATGATACAATCTCGGTGATTCATCTTGGCGATTTCGATTTTGATTTTGATTTAAGTTCTCTCGATTTCGATTTCAAAATTTATGTTTGATGATTCTCTCTCTCTCAATTTCAAAGTCTATTTTGAATCTGAGAATAATTGTTAAAGCCCTTTGTAAACCCTTATTTGGAATCCCCATGCCTTCAAATCTCGTCTCTCTCAACCTTCTCTAAACTGTTATCATTCTCACAGATTCATCTTTGAGATTCAGAGCGATTTCGATTTTGAAACTCTACCGCCACCACCGTCTGCACTGGCTCAATTTCTCTGATTTCGATTTCATCTGAATCTCTGATTTCGATTTTGATTTCGAAGCTCCACCGACACCACCATCTACACCAACGAGGTATCGATTTCTCTATCTCTCTCAAGCTCTTTCTTCCTATCTCTCTCAATTTGGTTATTGAAATTGAAATTCTAAGCAAGAAACTACAAGTTGATTTGTGGCTAAACACATCATTTTCTTCTTTTCTTCACTCTCTGCTTCATTGAACTAGATTTAAGTCTTTGCTTCAAGTCCAGATGTGAGTGAGAGAGAGAGAGAGAGAAAGAGAGAGAGAGAGAGAGAGAGAGAGGAGGAGGAGGAGTTGATTTGTGTCTGAAGGCATCCTTTTCTGATCTGTTATGTTGAAAAAGTTGAAAGATCTCTGAATATATACAGTTACTTTCCTTTTTCCAGATTCTCTTTAGCTTGAGGTACAAATCTCCAATCTCTTCACTTTCTCTACCTTCAAATCTTGTGTGTATGTATATTTGGATTTATTTGTGTATATTACTTGTTTGTTAATATGCTAAGCTCAAGTTGAAGTTCTCTCTTTATTGTTCTTTGTTAGATTTCTATTTTTCTATTATTTTTCACTGCACCCAAAATACAAAAAGAGACACAAAAATGCACTTGTTAGTTTGTCTCTGGCTCTAAAAGTAGTCCACTATTATGACTCGTAAGACCCACCAACCATCTATATATATGTGTGTATGTATATATGCTAAAAGGGTTTATTATTGTTGAATTTGTAAATTTGAATTGAAGGGCAGTTTGGAAGAAGGCCATGGGAGAGGGAGAGGAAGAGAGAGATGAAGGTAAAGATCATCAGACCTCTTTGGTTGATTCTTCCATCAACAGAACTGGTTTGTCTTTCTTTCATTTTCTTTCTCTTCCCTTGTTTTTTTTGTTTTTTCCCTTTTCTAACAGTAACCATGAATTATTTAATGTTTTATGTGTGTGTATATCATGTATTCAATTGTGTGTATGTATGTATATATTTGTGAAATTGGCGGATAGATAAATAAATCAGACCAAACCAAACTAAGCCCTTGTGTCTCAATCAGGTCGGTTCGGATAGATAAAGTCACATCTCATAATATGACACATTTGTCTTCACATATATCCAGTATCCTTCATCTAAACCTTACCTCAGTTTGTAATGGGCCTTTTTATGCCCTTAAAGTTTGAGTGGTGAAGTCGATCGAGAACTAACTAGTTTCCCATGCACCACAAGCTTAGGCTTAATAATTTGCATCTTTGAGTGCATTTGCTATCACTAGAGAAATTATTTGTTTATGTATTCGAGGCTTTTAGAGCTTTGATGATAATATCTATTGTTCTGAATCTTAATGCCGTGGGGCATGCGGTAAGAACTCCTTGACATCTATCGAATGTATTGGCGAGGAGATTCAAGCAATTATTGATACATTATCAAATTCGATTCCACATACAACCATCTTTTGAGGTTTACGTAAGTTTTTACGTCCTAGAAGCATAGAATTCTAGTTTGAAGGTGTCTTCTTGTAATTAATTTCATCATAAACCTTATTTATGAGTATTGGTGGTCCATGACACTAGGTTCTCTCTTGTTAGTCATATGGATTTGGATTACGGGTTCCTATCACTAGAGAACTTCAAAGCTACCCTTTCAAGTATCCAAAGGCGACCAAAGGTGGAATGTTTAAAAGGTATGGGTATTTTATTAGATTTTTTTTTTGACCTTTCACATGCATTTTTTTGCTTTTACGATTCTCATTATTCTAAATTCTAGTCCTCCCAAAATCTTCTTGGTGTGTTGTTTGGTTATCTGGTTTATGCTGTATTAGTTTAAAAATATTATCCTCTCTATGCTTTGGGAGAAAACATGGTCCACAATGTCTTCTTTGTTTTTCCACGATTATTTTTTCAAAGATATCTATCTTGTGATAAGGGTATAGTGCGAATGCATGCATCAACTTGTCACTTCCAACTTGGTTAAACTGCATATGTGGTTGTCTTGAAAAGGCTAGCAAATGTTCTCCAATTGGTGATATTTTGCATGTATGTTTGTTTGTCTATTCGTTGTATTGTTCTGCTTTCTTGAGTGATTTATTGGCGAATTAGAAGGAACAAAACACAATGGCAATATCCAAATGAAATTAAGGATCATAAAAGCAAATGCTATCGGGCTCCATGTCGAATTGTGTTCCTTGGGATGTTGTTTGTAGTATTATGTGGGATTTGATAGATATTTCGGTTTAATATCTTATAATTTTTCTATGCATCTTGTGTTTAAAGCATAAATGTATTCTAGTCTCTAAAGAAAGTGTGTGTAAATTTCATTTGGGAATAAGCTTGGGAACAAATGAAAATCTTTATAAAAAACTAAGTCAACAAAGATTAAAAGGGTTAGGAAGATTAATATACAACAGGATCTAATTTCATATTTTAGTGAAAATTTGGCATCAAACCCTTGACATTTTGGACTTCGTAAGTTTTGGAAGTGGGAAATGTGGGAATTATAATTCTATTTATGGAGGAAAGTTTTGACTTTTAGGTTTTCATAAATATGGCTTTAAAGCCACTTAAAGAATGCTCTAAGTGAGCCATGGGGCGAGAGGGATGAGAGGAAACATTGATAATATTCTTGAGCATGTTCTCCTTACATTCTGTAGCTAACTCTGTTTATGTCCTTTAATTCTTGAGGATCTTTCCTTCTTGTGAACACTTGTTTGTAGACTTTCTTTTGCCTTACCTTTATGAGGCCTTTAACACTTTGTTAGTGCAAATTCAACTCTTTTTTTTTTTTTTTCTTCAAGCAGATTGCTCCGTTCTTGAACTCTACATCTTGGTTTGCATGAGGAGGTTAGAAGTAAAAGAGCAAGAATCATACAACTTCAATTACAGAATGAAAGGTGCGCTTTCGGATGCTATTTCTAAATTTAATTTATAATTTTTATGTTATTTACCAAGTAACACTATAACAATGTTTTGTTACTTATTATGTTTATCTTATATGTCGAGTACAAAAGAATACATGATTCATTCCGGACATCGATTACTATGCACGGAATGTATGCTTACGGGTGCGTATGGAACTTTGCATGATGATGCTTTTTCTAATCTATCCCAAGCATATTTTGGTGTCTGTTGCTCGACCTGCAGGCATTTGAGCACCTTTTAGAACGTGAATTAATCTCTCTTACGGACAACAAAGGGCACAATCAATCTGTTGAATTTCGCGGGTGAAGCTCTAATTTCATACCATGAACTATATCAAGGGTTGAAATCATATCGGTCTTGTCCGTAAGTTTCTAGAATGAAATCATATCATGTTAAATGATCATGATCTTTGGATGCACTATAAAAGTATAGCACTCATATTCTTGATGAATCTGTAAACATAAGACTATATTATATGAGAAATCTATATAGCTTTTTGGGAAATTTTCATGCTAGTTTGCGTTTATCATCTTATGATGTTTCAAAAGCTAGTTTCCTAGCAACATCTAGACATTAAAATTTCAAAGACTTTCAACTTACAATATCTATGAAAAGTTGGTGATTAGTGTATTATTTTACTCATGTTGATAGGCAATTCTTGAAATTAATTGATCGCGAAGGTTGAAACAGACTAAAGGGATTCATTGATGGTGTTCTTGGACCGACGGGCATTGGCTCTGTCTCAAATTTGTCAAATTTGTTTGGGAGACTTCAAGATCGAGATAGTCTAACCAAGATGGCTTCGGTTGACCTAAATGCCATCCTAAATGAGGAGATTCTCTTAGCGCTAACATTTGTAATGTTTTTCATTTCATTCTTTTTGTCTATTTATTTTTTCCATAGCACTACAAGAATTCACACTTTTAGCAACAAAAAATTGGTCGCTAAAAGTCAATTTTGGTCGGCAAAAATTATCATGACCAATTTTTTGGTCACTAGTTTGATCGCCAATTGAGGGTCAGCGAAAGTAATTGCGACCAAAATTTTCGTTGGTCGGCAAAAGTTAGATTTGCCGACTAAATTTTTGATCGCTAAATATTTAATTACATGACTAATTCATTTTGTCGCTAAAACACTTTGGTCGCGAAAAGTCACCTTTTGCCGACCAAATTTCTTAGTCGCCAATTGACACATTTCGCGACCAAAAAATTTGGTCGCCAATTGTGACATTTCGCGACCAAAAATTTTGGTCGCCAATTGTGACATTCTGCGACCAAAAATAATTTGGTCGCCAATTGTTACTTTTCGCGACCAAAACTGTTGGTCGGCAAAAGTGAGTTTCCACGACCAACAAAATTTTTGGTCGGCAATACATGTATTTTTTGCGACCAAAACTCTTGGTCGGCAATTGTCATTTTTTGCCAAAAAAAATAATATATTTGTCACGACTAATAAATTAGTCCCCAAAGCAGAAAAACAATACACCTGTAATTCCTAATAATTCATTCAATCCATAATAAACCTATAATTTTAAAGCATCATTCAAATTCACTGAATCATTAACATTCGACACAACACAACTCTAAATTGAAGCAGTAACATTCATTAACAACACAACACAATACAACGTCAGATTCTACATTTGAGCCATCAACAACGTCATCATTTTCACAGAAGTTGATACTCAGAGAATTGCTGATATCAGATGATTCTCCCACCATTTGATGTGATTCTTCATTGGCATAAAAGCGTGAGGAGATGGAGTTGGGTTTATCGAGAGGATGTTACATTGTTTGTATTCTTGAAATCTGCGATGTGAGATTCCAAGTTTGATGGTTGAAGGTGCGAATGATCAGCGCAAGCCCATGCACTTCATCTTCTTGCGTTCCTTCTTCATTAAGATTGGAAGATTTCTTCACTTCTCGTTTAGTTTGGCAATCTAAATCGGTTTGGATTACGATTCAATAGTGTTAAGTCGTCCACATAATTGTCTATTTCACTTTCAATATCATCAAAATTTGGTTCCAACGAGATTGGTGTTGGTGTATCTTCATTGTCAAGCGAAAATCCATTTGATCAATACTTACGAAGTTAGCAACCTCCTCCTCTTGAAGATCTTGGTTAAAGTTCATTGTCGGCATCTCTGCGGACTCATCATGATCATCTTGGTGACCTATAGTCTTGACTATTTACGTCTTTTCACGAGCTAGGCGATGCTCTCCTAAAGATGGTTGGATCGTGTATCTCTTTAAACAAGATCTCGAGCCGCCATGTCAATCTGAAAGACAAAGTGATGGCTTTGGTCACCTAGCGAGTGTGAGTGTTGAATCTTTTATTAAGCCCAATTATCGGGTAAGCTTCCTATAATTTTACACAAAGGCGGCTCAAAATTTATTCTAATAGGAAAAAGTTAGATATTGATGTTCTTATTATAACAATAACAAAAGAACAAAGAAGAGAGGAACATTAAAAGACTAGATTCAATTACCCCGCTCTACGGAAATGCAAGCGAGGAAAGAAGAGAGTATGAAGCAATTCCAAGCCGTGCAAAAGGCAAATTCGGGAGGTATATACATAATGTTATGTTAGATGTAAGTAAGAGGGCATATTTCAAAAACACAAGGAAATGGTGGAAACCTCAAGGAGGTCAATGTAATTTACTTCACTAATAATGATTAGTAGTCATAGTAGGCGTGGTAGTGGTACCAACTTTGATTGATTAAAAGCCTTGCCTTGATGCACTCTGGAAATACTTGAGGATCTTTACGAGCATCTTTCCTCATTATATCTAGAACTCTGCGTGGCAAATATGGCATTTTTAACATGCAATTGTCAAGCGAGGTGATTTAACTCTGTTAATATCTATAAAACACGAGCGAAAAGATATAAGCTTCTTGCATAGTGAAAAAGCTACTTACCTAGCAGCTATTCTGAGTAAACATCGGCGGGTTTTTCTCCGACAACCAAATTGACGATTGCTCTGGCCGAATGAAAAAAATCCATCGAGAAGCGAGAGATAGGCAACAAAAGCGAAACAAATTTTTTTTTTGGGTCATGAATGGATATAAAGTTTATATTTTTTCTTAGCTCCAATGAAATGAAAGATGACATTTCTCTGGCTATATTTCTCCATGTACTTTGATGCTAACTGTTGCTAAATTTCGTAAAAGCAATGAATATTTAACGAATCATAACTCTTGGTCTCGACTTCTTATACTGATTATTAAAAGCTTATGGGATTGTTGATTGATTGGTGAAGTGAACAAAACAACCTATCAAGCATAAGAGAGTGGGTTCAAGTCCTATCATAGCGAGTGAACATGTTCGCAACACCCCAAATTTAAAGTGCCAACATAGCATATGAGCCTTCTTTTCCTAAGTTTTCAAGTACTTAATATCTCTGGACTGTCACTTCAGGTAGTCAGGGAACAGGTGGTACTAATAAATGAATCAAGTTTGGTTACTCAGGAAGTTATGATGGAGTAGTACCAAATAAGTGGATTGAAATAATAGGCAAATGACATGGAAACCCACAAACTCATACACAAGTAGCTTATTAGCAATCAGGCTTCTTTAGAATGCAGATCTTAAAGAAGAAGAAAATAAACTCATGGATTTACTTACAGTTCTTTCGAGGCCCTTGCGAACTAGTGGGTCACATTCAATGACACCATATCTTCTGCCGATGTTCCTGTTGAATAAAAAACACAAAAACCACAATATGAAGTGTTGAAGACTAGCAGGAAGTTTGTCTATCAATAAAACAATGAAAAATGGATATTTACTTTTCTTTCACTACAGTTTTTAATGAGTGTACAAACGCAGGTCGAATATCAGGTGGACAATCAGCTAAGCGATCGGCCAGAAATATATAGCGGTTACAGCTTGATAATTCAATTAGGCGACTCCCAACTTGAAAAGTAGATGAAGGATTGAACCTCTATATAATTCAGTTGTCACAATTATGGTTGGTGCCTAATTGTCCGGTAATGATAACATCTTAATAACATCTTACACCTAATCGGTGGCTCACCTTCTCCAAATGCGGTAATAGATTATAGGACCAAAGCATGACACTAATAGGCCCAAGTGAGACAATGATAGTTTGTCAAAAACATAGAAGAGATGGGAGAGGAAGTTGACATAGAGTTTTATTCTTAATAATCGAGGTCTCGGCCAATAATCCTTTGTGAATTTACAAAGGTATATTCTTGACAACTTCGAAATATCGAACTAGAATTAATTTATAATTGGACTCTACCCTCATTAACATGTACACACTTTTTCAAGAGAACATGTGATAAAGCATATGTCAAAAGAAAAACAAGACAATTTACAAAAGTTTCATAGTCCATACCTGCAAGGCATTTTCATGAAATTCATTGTGCACCTGCCTCAGATGTGATCTTGGCAACTGGGGAAAATAAAAAGCATAAATCACTTGCATACCAAACAGGAAAAAGGACCTCAAATACTAGAAGAAGGCTGGCAGTATAAGAGTGTTTGCAACCTTATCACTACCCTTTTGTGACAACATTACCAGTCACAAAAAAAAAAAATTAGCACAGAGGTTGAAAACATGAAAGTTAATAATGGTGTTTCTGTTGTCCCAAGGAGAATGCATCAATTTTATAAAGTTAATAATCACTTATTGAATAAACATGTATAGATGGATAGATGGATGCACACATGCATATAAACATGTATATAAACATCACATTATGCTTCTTTTTATCAGGCCTTTTCTTTCTGGTATATATATCTACCAATTCACAAAAATCCTTCTCATAAGAAGATGGGGATGATGTTCTACTATGCTTTACCTGTACTATGCTTTGGTAATCCCAGTTATCCTCTGTCTCTTTGTCCCATCAGTTTTCTTAAGATCCTTGCTCTGCTTAAAATCTACCCATGACAAGAGACTTTCCACTATTCCAGACTTGACACCTTTGAGGAGAATTGACCACAAAAGCATCAAAATTACGCTCACAAAAGGAGTAAACAGCTTTTCTTTTTTAAAATTACAGTGTCATATAGAAGAGTACTATTTTGCATGATAAAATTACAGTGTGGTTTCTCAACGTTCTTTAATTTATGTATAACTCACTATTAATAATTTTAAAAAATATGCCTCCGTTTGGCAGAGCTTTCAAAATCTAGTTCAACACTCACTTTTGAGTGTTGTGTTTGTTTAGGGTTTTCAAATCACAATTCTACACTCATTTCTCAAAACTCATTTCAAAACATAATCATTACTTTTCAAAACTCATAACCAAACACATAATTCAAAACTCTTTTCAAAACTCCATTCAAATCAATATTCTACAAATATTTTAATTTTGTTAAGATTCTGATTTTTTAATTTTTAAATTTTTTAATTTTTTGAATATTTTTAAATATTACAATTTTAATTTTTAAATTTTAAAATATTTTATAAAAATAAATTCAAACTCTATTTTATAAAAATATTTTTAAATATTTTAATTTTGTTAAGATTCTGATTTTTTAATTTTTTAATTTTTTGAATATTTTTAAATATTTTAATTTTTAAATATTACAATTTTAATT
The DNA here is from genome assembly GCA_025200525.1 of Camellia lanceoleosa. Taxonomy (NCBI): domain Eukaryota; kingdom Viridiplantae; phylum Streptophyta; class Magnoliopsida; order Ericales; family Theaceae; genus Camellia; species Camellia lanceoleosa. The sequence continues at coordinate 166,252,612 of CM045758.1, read as the reverse complement.
TTTAAATTTTAAAATATTTTATAAAAATAAATTCAAACTCTATTTTATAAAAATATTTTTAAATATTTTAATTTTTTAAGATTTATGATTTTTTAATTTTTTAATTTTTTAATTTTTTTAATTTTTTGAATATTTTTAAATATTTTAATTTTTAAATATTACAATTTTAATTTTTTAAATTTTAAAATATTTTATAAAAATAAATTCAAACTCTATTTTATAAAAATATTTTTAAATATTTTAATTTTTTGTTATGTATTTGGTTACGATTTGAGTGTAGAGTTGTGAAAGTAGTATGGAATTTCGAATTATGTGTTTGGTTATGAGTTTTAAAAATAATTTTTTAATTGAGTTTTGTTTTATGTGTTTTGTTAGGATTTGAGCGCAGAGTTATTTTTAAATTTAAAATATTAAAATTTTGAATTATTTAAATTTTTTGAATATTTAAATTAATTTTTACTTATTAAATTTTTTAGATTATTTAAATTATTTAAATATTTATGATTTAAATTTTTGAATATTTATTTTGAAAAAAAAATTATTACCTTTGTAGTATTTTCAATTAAAAATTAATTAATGTTATTTTTTTAATAATAAATTTTTTAATTGAATTTTAAAAAGAGTTTGGTTATGAGTGTTGATCAAAATTTTCAATAATGTGAAAGTAATGTGTTTTGTTATGAGTTATAACAATTTGAATTAAGTTTTGAAAACTCTTTTCAAAACTCATATCCAAACAAATTTTCTTACTTCACATGTCAAATCAAACTTTCAAAACTCAATTCTACACTCAATTCAAAACTCAATTCCACACTCAATTCAACACTTTATTCAAAAACCATAACCAAACAAATTTTCTACACTCAAATCATAATTCTAAAACACACAAACTCAAAATACAACTCATATTCTCAAATCATAATTACAAAGCTCTACCAAACGGAGCCTATATTTTTCACAAACATATCCTCGCCGTACCGATATCCTATTTTTTTAGGTTTTGTCGTATCGCCGTATCCGTATCTCGTACCCCTATCTATGCTTTCTAGATGAACTAGAAGTCTGATTGATTTAACTAGAAAACAAATCCGTATATAAAATATATATATATATATAGAGAGAGAGAGAGAGTGAAAGAACTTTCAACTTAACCTATGTAAATATTCTCCAGATTTTCATTTCTGCATTCTGATGCAGAACGTCGATTTTCTTCAAACTACCTTCTATTTAGTCATTGGCCTTCTCCATTCTTTTACTCAACTCAGCTTCTAAAGTCTCATAAATGTTGCAAAGTGATGCAAACAGGTCTTCACCTTTGCTACCTTTCATAATTGCAAATGAATCAGTAGATTAACTTGAGATAACTCCCATGAGAGAGAGAGAGAGAATGGGGAGGAATGATCCAAGGATTGAACAACATGTTTACCAAACCGTGGAGAATCATGAAGATTGAAATTTCTTACACGAACAGGAATGTGAATAATTAAGATAGCCTGTCAAAGATTTCATTCATTAGCAAAGCATAATCTCTTTTTCATTACAACTTAGTCTCATGAAAAGACAAGGACATGACTAACATGATGAAATAAAAGTCTATGCGACAATTCTTTCATGCATTTTGTGGGGATCTTTGATGATTTCCTCTTATTATCATAACAATCTTTCTATATTTTACATTAAAAATATATTATGCTTATTGAATACCAGAACAACCATAATAGAATTGATAACTATTAGAGTTGAATAATATAGGAAGGATTGTGACAGACCAAGATAGCAACCAAACCATTAGTGTAAGTCACAAGGTCCTTAAAATTGCTGAATTCGTGGGTACGAAGTGCTAGAAACAGCAACCATACGAAGTGATGGTAGTCTGACACATGACCTCAATGGCAACAGTTGACTGCTCACCAACTTTTGCATCATTTGTCAAGAAAAATTCGCAGAATGCACGTTTGTAATACCTTGTGTCATCGTAAAATTCAAGACTATTAATGTAAAATTTTAAGCAATTAGAAAAAGGAAGGGATTGTACTAAATACATATTTTGTTTTTCTGTTTTGATAAACAACAACACATAGACAAAAGTGTGTCCAAGTCAAGACTACAGCCATGAACATTCCTCTTGTGGGGTGACACGTGATTCAATTCAATCCAACATACTGCTAAATGCTGCTCTAAAATGCAATACAACACATTTCATTATGTATGCAATGAAAACAACATGGAACAAGTCAATTTCTAATGATCCAAGACATAAATATTTCTAGAATCCATCTAAACGGACTCTTAAACAAATATTCCCATCTTTTAATATAAGAATCGTGATTATACAATTGAACTGGAAAAGCTAAATGAACCAAAATAGACAGACTTTGGCACTAGAATGTCTAGTACCTCTTGGATGTAAATTGTAATGAGAGGGGAAAAACTCATCCTTTAGTTTTTCACTTGTCGAACTTGTAAACAAAACTTAAAACCAACTTTTTTTTTTTTTGAAAAATTAAAAACCAACTTTTTAAACCCATAAATCCTACTTTAATTACCCCAATCCCTGCATCGAAGAAATAATCTTAGCGACGCAAACCATGTAACAGGCACAATTAGTGTTCTTGAGTTAAAATCCACGAACTTAAAAAATCCTTACCAAGCCATAATGTACTCTTAACTCTTTCCCTTACCTTTTGGCCTTTAATTTAACATACACACATACCCACACACACAAAATACTGCTCTCCAGCATAGCAAGACAAGTTATGGGCATTCAATAACCTGTCAGTTTGAAAACATAGTCAGTTCGCTCCTTATCAATGCATATTTCCCATAACCTTTTTTTCGATCTGTTAAATTTTGTAAAAGACAAGCTATTCATAGGCATCATTACTAATGGAATGAGCATTCCATTCCATCTCATTCCAATGAACCAAACATTGCATAGGTTCAATCCCTTTTCTTTTAACATCATGTAAAAATCAGGAGCAGAGGCCAGTTCAAAGAATTGCCTCTATTGCAAACTTGTCATTGAGATAAATTTCCTTCTATTCATGTATGATGGAAATTCTATGTTCTTATGACTTAACAAACAAATTTTATTTTAGTTAACTCTTCTGTTGCATTTCAATTTGTTATTTGAGTAGTTGCAGTATAGGGAATGAGGGAAACCTTTTGGGATGAAGGTTGTTTGGACATCCTTTAGTAGGAAAAACTCTTTTTCTCCTAAGTTCTCTAGCATGTTTGCTCTTCAACTTAGGATTGTTTAAAAACTGCTCTATTTTACCTCTCATATATATTCTTTTTAAAAAAACCAAAGATTTTGTTAACTGTTTCCCCATATGCCCTGTTACTCTTGAACATATAAGGAGAGTAATATACTAGAGTCTTGCCATGGAGGAATTTTATGCTTGGTGGTCCAGGTTCATTTTATGTTATGTAATGGCTGATGAGAAAAGTCTCAAGGTTTTGGCTTGTTTACTTAAGTGAAGTTTAGTAATTTGTTTGTTTGCATTTTCTAGATTAAGTTCTAAATGTTTAATGCAGTCATGACAATTGTTCAGATCGATTATCGACTTTAATGACTTACAAATGATGACTATATTCATTTTAAAAACAGAAAAAAATTATGCTTGGTGTACTGAAATTTCAGTTGTTTTTTCCAATATAGTTAAATGCTAAATTAGCTTCCTTTTCTGTGTGACAGTTTTGATGCATTTTCCTGTGTATTTGTAACCATTCTTTCAGGATGTAAGGGCCTAAGGGGGGTGCTCCAATCTGTAACTTTTGATTTGGTGGCACCTTCATTTCCTTAGTTCAATACTTATTCAAGTTGTATAGTGGAGCAACGATTTTCCAAACATATGTTAAGACATAATCGCCAGGGGCGAACCCTATACAGCACTCAAATTGATTTTCATTATGGTTGGGTTTGTAAACTGTTTTGTTATTATTGTCAATCTTTATTTCATATCTTGACCCTTCCTCTCTTTAGCCTATTTTCAGCCGGCAATACAAAATTTGTTTTGCAGCTAACAATTTTCCCCTTTTGGTTCTTAAATTCTACTCCTATAGTGGTAATTTTTTTTTGACAAATTCAATTTAGTTGATTTTTTCCTTCCATGGCTTTACGAATGACATTAGGGTACTTTTGTTTCTATTTTTCAAAATTTTTGAAAACAAAAAGTAAGATAAAATTAGCCTTCAAAAGATGAATAAAATTCAGGTTTTATTCATAGAACTTGCTCTCTCTCTCTCTCTCTCTCTCTCTCTCTCTCTCTCTCTCTCATTTCTATTTTCTCTACTATTTCTTGTTTGATTTTTTTCCTTCTTTATTATTGTCATCTATCTATTTTCTCTTTCTACTTGTATCTTCTTGTTTCTTTCTCTCTCTCATTTCTGTTTACTCTTTCCTGTCTGATTTTTTTAATGAGCAAGTAATTTAAATTTTATTACATATATTAGTGTTTTTAAAATAGTACTATTGATTTTGACGGTTTGTGAATGCTTCTAGGATTTGCTTCAATTTCTCAACTCATAGATCTGATCTATGAATGTCGTGTTGGTTTCCATTGATAGAATGGTCTAATATTGATTTGTTTGGTTTCATAACTTCAGTTAGTGATCTAGATTCAGCCACTACATCAATAGCAGCCCTGTTTGGTATAGAGCTTATAAGCTGCTTATTTTAGCTTTTAACTTAATTTAAGCTAAAATGTTGTGTTTGGTGCAGTTTAAGTTAACCAGCTTATAAGCAATGTACGAAGCTCCCACTAAAGCAGCTGGGTATGATGAGGGCAATACATACACAACCTTATCCCTATTTCTACAATGGTAGTTTTCGTCAATCAAATCCGCACCATCAAGAACCACTGGGCAAAGCAGACCCTTTAATACTAAAAAATATAAGATTAATAAAATTTCATTTGCAATCATACAATATTCGCAACAGTACAAATCCTTGATTGACCCTATAAAATTGTTTCTTAAGGTCAGGATTTACCCTTTGAACTAGAACTAAGAGTATCACAATGCAAGGGTCAATGTAGTTACATTATTAGTTCTCTGCTCTAATGAATTTAGATAATGAAAGGATGGAAAAAACTTGGGTGTTAATTTGGAGACATGAACACATGAATAGAGGCAACATAATTGAAGAGGAGTTAAGGTGAAGCATTCACTTGTAAAAGAATAGTTTGTCTCAATTTCTAACTTTGTAGCAGATATATTCATGTTTGGAATATTGCTTACTTCTGTTAAAACAGAGGGTAATTGCAGCATCTTTGAGAGATAAAAATAACAACAATAGAAGAGCTCAGTAAGTTGGCTTTTCTTTCTGTGGAATATGTATCTCTAATTTTTTTAATATTAAACAATAGAAGAGCTCAACAAGACCTCAGTAAGTTGGCTTTTCTTTCTAATTTTTTTTTTGTTGTTCACAGACCCATTAATTCCTTTTCTTTTCACAAAGCCAAAATCCAAACGCATCTAAAGTTCCAAAACATAGCAAAAATGAGAAGGGAAAGGAGAAATCTATCCTAATTTATACGATAAGGTTCTTTGGTGTTCTTGGCACTTATATATAAATTATTAGAGCATATATATATATATATATAATATATTAACTTCTGTTTAATGCAAATCGATCGATCGTCGTTCGATTAACTTCTATTTAATCGATCGATCGTCTAGAGAGAGAGAGAGAAAGAGACCTCACTGTAGATCGATCGTCATTCAATGCAAATCGATCGCCGTTCAGAAGTGTAGATTGTCGGTCAGAGGTTCAGTGTGTATATCGTCGCTCATCACTGTGTAGATCGTCGGATGGTAGGGTAGAGAGAGAGAGAGAGAGAGAGAGAGAGAGAGTCTCTGCGTGTGTGTTGTTGGGTTTGTTTGTTGGGTCTGTCAAGAAATTAGGGCAAAACCTAAAGAAAAGGGGCCTGAGGCAGTGAGGCGTAAGGAAAAAAAAAAAATAAATAAATAAATAAAAAATAAATTTTCCCCCTCCATCTTTCAAATTTCCCCCCAAACTTTTGGCAACCAAACTCTCAAATTAGTCGCAAAAATAGGTTATTTCGCCGACAAATTTTTTAGTCGCCAAATCTCAATCAACGGCAACTAAAATATTAGTCGCTAAAAGTAGTAATTTGGCGACTACTTTTTTTTGGTTGCTGAAAATAAATTTTTCGCGACCAAATTTTTGGTCGCCAAAAAATATGTGACATTCATAACCAAATTTGTAGTTGGTCGGCAAAAGTATATCACTTTCAGCGACCAACATATTTTTAATTCGCCAAAATATAACTTCTGCGACCAATAATATTTGGTCGCCAAAATAATGATCATTCGCGACTAATTAATATTTGGTCGCCAAATGTCATTTTTTTGCGACTAAAATTTTTTTGGTGGGCAAAAGTGGTCGCAAAATGTGTAAATTCTTGTAGTGACGGTAGTGCTAATATTTTTCCTATTTATACTGCACATTATTATTATTTTATTTTATTTTGATAAGTTATACTGCACATTGTTTTAGTACCTAGGTGATGTGAGACTTCGTTTCACAAGGGAAGGATGTAAGCTCATGTATACAACTTAGGAATGTGGGATGTCAGGGTATTACATTCAACCCCAATAGGAATACACGTCCTCACGTAGTCTATGGTTCCCACCATGCAGCTGCCATTGTCCATAGGAAAATTGTGCTAAGGATGCATAGTATGTTTGAGCATGGCCCATACCAATTTTTCTTGGTATACCTATTTAACTTGTTACTCTGGAGTCTTAGGGGTCACAGAAGTATTTAATCAATAAAAGAGTTTCACTGTTATTTCCTACATTAAATTTTCTTACATTCCTTGATGAATTGAAGGTTTTAACACATGTTCATCATCTAAACTTGGTAATATTCTAACTTTCCCATTGACCATGTGTGTCAAGTGGTGTTATCTTTTCTCTATGTAGGCATGTATAGAATTTTATCTGGCTTGTTGCCTTATTGTTTTAACAAAGTCCTGCATTGTCATTTCATGAAATTCAAACTACATAAGCTGATTAAACTGACTGATCCTATTTAGATTTACTAGCGGTATGCAATTTAAACAAATAAGAATAAAAGAAGATGATAATAAAATTAATATTATAATATATATTTAATTTAATATGGTGATATTTTTTAGTTTGGTTCATAATTGTCGCATCTACAGGCGGTTGATGCATGGGGAACAGTTGATATATTGATAAACAATGCAGGTTCTTGAATGTTCCACCTCCTCTTCCATCATTAACAGTTTCAGATATAGTCCATTAAGGGTGTGTTTGTTTGGACGGACTAGATAAGAGGGGATTGTAATCCATTGGACTATTAGTCTTGGGATACATTGTCCCCGGACTATTTGGTTAGATTAGATTTGTATCCTATGTTTGTTTAGTCATGTGATTAGGTGTCTGGATTAGACTATTTTTAGTGAATCCAATGTTTGATTAGGCAATTTGGATAAGGATAAATGTTCAAAAGACAATTTTACCCTTGTAATTTATAATTTTTATTTAATATATAATTTTAAATTTGTAACCTATAATTTATAATTTATAATTTAACAACATTAAAAAAAATTAATTTATAAGGCCATAATTTTTAATTTATTATTTTCAATTAAATTAAATTTATAATTTATAATTTATATTTTTATTTAATATATAATTTTAAATTAACGACAATAAAAAATAATTTTATTTAATATATAAATTAAATTTTCAACAACACTAAAAAAATTTAATTTATAAGGCCATAATTTATAATTTATTATTTTTAAATAAATTTAATTTATAATTTATATTTTTTATTTAATTTATAATTTTAAATTAACAACACTAAAAAAATAATTTTATTTAATATGTAAATTTAATTTTTTAACAACACTAAAAAAATTTAATTTATAAGGCCATAATTTTTAATTGATTATTTTTAATTAAATTTAATTTATAATTTATAATTTAAATTTTTTATTTAATATATAATTTTAAATTAACAACACTAAAAAAATAATTTATAAATGTTCAAAAGATTATTTTATCATTTTCTAATTGTTTGCTAAGTAATAGAATGGGGGTAAAATGGACATTTCACACATTAATCTTATGGAATACCAATCTCATGAAAATAATCCCACCTCCCCTCCTAGGATACAATTATCCCTCATATGAGGGACTAATAATCCGGAGGGACTATTAGTCTGTAGCAAAAAAATTGAACCAAACAATGGACTATTAGTCCGGTGAGACTAATAGTCCAATCCCATGGCCTAATCCTTCAAAACAAACGCACCCCAACTGATCAACAATGGTTTCAGGTATTACTAGAGATGGCTTATTGATGAGAATAAAGACTGCTCAACGGAAGGAGGTTATTGATCTAAATCTCACTGGTGTATACCTATGCACATAGGCGTGTAGATTTTAAGCTCAGTTTTGGCAGTCATAGCTTTCCTCTTAGTTGGATCTAAGCAGCTTTTTTACTACTCTTTGCAGGCTGCAGCCAAAATTATGATGAAAAAGAAAAAGGTATTCCTTTCTCAGAGGCTCAATTTTATTTATATTAAAACTGTATTTGCCAGACAATTACACTTTTTTTTCCCACCTACAGTGGGGGTGGGTAGGGATTTTAGTTTCAACCTATTTTTGATGCATTTCCACTTGAAAGTTTGTTTCTCAAATTTGCATCAGAAATAGTTTTTGGAAAAAAAATTTCAATTCTCTCCTCATTTCATGCTCTTTCATAATGCATCACAAGTTGTTTACAATTGAGAAAGAAATTTGATATTTTGAGAAACAATTGAGAAAAAAAATTTCAATTATTTGGTAGCTATTTATTATCTTTTTGCTTTTCAATCTCCCATTTATCTTAATTGCTGATGTGGCAGGGAAGGATAATCAACATAGCATCAATTGTTGGTCTTGTTGGTAACGTTGGCAAGCCAATTATAGTGCTGCAAAGGCAGGGGTACTTGGCCTCACAAAAACCGTGGCAAGGGAATATGTGAGTAGGAATATTAATGTGAGTTTTCCAGATATGTTTCATTTCATTCTTGTAATTAGACACAAGCCAAGATGCAGCTGATACTAGTGAGTAAGAGAATATGCGAGTATTATCTTAATTGCTGATGTGGCAGGGAAGGATAATCAACATAGCATCAATTGTTGGTCTTGTTGGTAACGTTGGGCAAGCCAATTATAGTGCTGCAAAAGCAGGGGTACTTGGCCTCACAAAAAACCGTGGCAAGGGAATATGCGAGTAGGAATATTAATGTGAGTTTTCCAGATATGTTTCATTTCATTCTTGTAATTAGACACAAGCCAAGATGCAGCTGATACTAGTGAGTAGGTGAGTAGTTAATAGAAACCAATTTTAATGAAGTTTTTTTTTTTTTTTTTTTTGGTTCAACAGGTTAATGCTGTTGCCCCAGGGTTCATTGCGTCTGATATGACTGTGAGGCTTGGGAGAGACATTGGGAAGAAAATTTTGGAAACCATCCCCTTGGGTAAGATGAAGCTTTTTTGCTTTTTAAAATTAAAAAAAGCTAATGCGTTTAGGAATTGCTAAAGAAGTTGTTTTTTGGTGAGAAATCACCATATTACCTTTATATTATTGTGGAGCCCTTGTAGGGACACGGTGAAATTTCAGAAAGTATTGAGAGTAAAATTGTCTTCACAATTTTGCTTAAAAAATCTTAACGGTTAGTTTTTTAAAATTTAAAAAAAGGCTATGACGATGGTTTTGAAACGTCGCTAAAAGTTGTCGGGACGTCATTTTGCAATTATGTATAACATTTAGAGGCGTTTTTTAAAAAACGTTTCCTATAACAAATTAACGACGTTTCTAAAGTGCCGCTAAAAATTGTCGTGACGTCACTTTGCCTTTATGTATCACATTTAAAAACACTGCCTATAACAAATTAACGACGTTTTTAAAGTGCCACAATGCTATAGCGACGGCTGCGTCCTTGACGTTTGGTGCTAAGCGTCACAAAAAGAATTAGTGGCGTCTTTGGCACTTATCGCGGTGTTTTTTGAACGCCGCTAAAAGCTGAATTTCCTGCAGTGATACATTCAATTTCATATTCTTAATACTAATTCCATATTTATACAAAATAATTATTCGAGACATTTTAGGGCAAAACCTCATTTTTTCCCAATTCATCCCAAACACCAAAATAAACCATTTTAACACAACACAAGCTTATATTTACTCCTATAACCATTTCCAATACATTTATTCGAAAACCCCTCTTTTGATTTTAAACAAAAATCCTAGGTTTATTCGAAATCATCTCAAATATTTCTTACATATCAACAAATAACGAAGCTAAAACTCATAGAAGAGTGTAGAAAGTCCCTATCTCAAGTTTAGAAGTCCAGAGAGAGAATGGATACACTTCAAACACACCGAAATCCAACTCTATTCGGATGAGAATGTAGCCCTTCAGATGTTCTATCTTTTTATCAAAGAGTAGGGTGGAGAAACCACCAAATCTAGTTGAAAAAGTAGAGAGAGAGAGTGTGTGAGTTTTAGAGAGAGAAACTCTAGATCTATGGTTTTGAGGGAGAAAGTTATGAAAAAGGGTGCTGCTGCGAATTGATATACGCACAGTCTGCTTGAGTGCAAGAAGTGACGCTCGAACGTTAGACACAATAAGTCATTTCGCTCGAGCACAAGAAGTGACGCTCGAGCACAGAATGCACACTTCCAATAGTTTTGTAGATAACAAACTAACGCTCGAGCGCAATAAAGGCCACTCGAGCGTAGGAAACACTGCTCGAGCATAGAATACACTCTTCTAGTAGTTTTGTAGATCTGCAAAAGTACTGAAAGTTTACAAAACCTGCTGAGCAGAGGATCAAAAATCTAGACAACAAAATGTTTAAAAAGCAAGCGAACGCAACCACAACAACCCAATTGCCAAATTTGAGGAAAATATAAGGGAAGCAAGATATAATTGACAATATGAAACCATGAAACTCGTATCCAGAATACAAGGGTCGGGTCATGACCAGAATCACTATAATAATTATTATTATTGGTGTATTTTGGCTACGAGTGAAGTATCAATCAGTGTGTTCGGTTTCAGTCTTTTGAAAATTGAGTTTTTTATTTTTTTATATTTTTTATTTTTAGTGAATATTTTTAAAATTTTCACTATTTTTTTGTTTTTGTTTTTTAAGATGCACATAACTTAGATGTATCTAAAAAGTAAAATATTTGTGAAAAAAATATTTTAACAATTTAATAAATACACAAAAATACAATATATATATATATATATATATTGAATTTTTGTATTTAGTGAATTTTTTAAAGATTATTTTCACGAAAATTATACTTTTTAAGTGTATTTATGTTAGGTGTGTCTAAAATTTTTTTAAAAAAATACTTAAAATATTTTTAAAAAATTCAGTAAAAACAAAAAAAATACAAAAAATAAGAAAGTAGAATTTTCTGAAGAGTGTTTTCAAAAAATTGGAAACAAACATGGTGAATAAATCTCAAATAGTAATCTTATAAACTGTTTGATCCTCTCTTTTTTCTTATGGATCCAAAGGTTCTATTTTAATGTGAATTATATAAATGGTCAAAGTGTAAGTTTTTTTTTATAATGTTGAAATTATTAAACGTAACACTTCAGAAAAATTTCTTAAAGTACTTTTTCCAAACGTAACATTCCAATGTAGCACTCTAATATAACACATTAAAAAATTATTTACTGTACTTTTTTCCAAACGTAACACTCAAATCAATATAACACATAAAAACTCCTTATCCAAATGCAACACTACAATGTAATACTAAAAAACTCCTTAGTTCATTTTTTTGCTAAACATAACACTCCAATGAATGTAACACTAAAAAACTCCTTAATATATTTTTCTTAAATGTAATAATGTAACATTTCAAAAAAATTCTTTAGTGTATTTTTTTTCCAAACGTAACATTTCAATCAATATAACACACAAAAACTAATTAGTGTATTTTTTTTTTCCATACGTAATACTTTAATGTAACACACTAAATAATTGGTTAGTGTACTTTTTCCAAACGTAACAACGTAACATTTCAAAAAAACTCCTTGCGCTGTTTTTGGTTGGGAGATTTGGGAAGAAATTTGAAAAGAGAAAGGGAAAAAGTGTGTGAAACTAAGGCTTGGTTTGGCATCATCTAAATAAGTCAAAAAGTCACTATCTTATTTAAGTCACATCATCCTATTTAAATCGCATCACCTCTCTAACACATCATATCAAACCCAACCCAAACTCACCAATAAGTCAAAAAGTACACTTTTTTAGTACATGTCAAACCAACCCTAAGTGAAATGTAGGTATATTTTATTCACATTTCACTTATATTTTTCTTTTCCCTTTCTAAATCATTTTTCAAATCCCCTAACCAAACACAACATTAGTGTATTCTTTTTTTTCAAAAATAACACTCCAATCAATATAACACACAAAAACTCCCTAATGTAATTTTTTTTTCTAAACGTACTCTAATGTAACACCAGAAAACCACATTACAGAAATGTAGATTTTTACACTCGACAACTAATACTTCAGCCAACAATTCCTCTAAAAAAAATATTCCACACCTTACCTTTTCATTTTCATCCCAAAAATAAATTAAAAAATTAGAAAAAATAAATTAAAAAAGCATTCACTTACAGTCAAATGGTACCAAATCAAATAAATATAACTTTTCAAAATAAAATAAAATAACTAATTAATTCATTAAAAAAATTAAAACTAAATGGATTACCATTCACCCATATGAGATTTATGAATAAATTTTTTATTCAGTAGTGTTATAGGCCTCCAGAAATTGATGCTCGAATGCCTCGAATTGTTTGTTTGTTTGTTTTTGTTTTTTTGGAACGATGGTTATGTGTAGAGGTATGCCAAAAAATTAGTCATCCCGTACCAACTCAGCCTATATGGTTTGATAAGGTGAGTGAGTTGGGATGAACTAATTGGGTGATAAAATTGACTAATCAATTAGGCTGCTGGTTAAAATTTGTTAATTTCATATAAACTGCTGGGTTGGACTCGTACAAAACTATATAGAATTAACAAATTTTAACTAGTAGCTTAACTGATCAATCAATTTTATCACCCAACTAGTAAAACCTTTGAAATAAAAATATAGTAGGGACTCATACAAAACTATATAAAATTAACAAATTTTAACCAGTAGTCTAACTAATCAGTCAATTTTATCACCAAACCAGTCCAACTCAACTCATTTACCTTATCAAATCACACAGACTGAGTTGGTACGAGATGTCTAGTTTTTTTGCACATCCCTACACATAGCCACCCATCCAAAAAAAAAAAAAAATCAAATCAACATAGCCCAACAAATAAATAATAACAAAATACAAAAAAATAACAACTAAACTAACACAGCCCAACAAATAAAAAAAATAAAAAAATAAATTTGAGGTATTCGAGCCTCGATTTGTCAAAGCCTCAATCGTTTTCTTGTTTTATTTGGGAGAAATGGCTGGTAGCTCGACTTTGTTGGCTCGAAATTGGTCCGAATAGCCAAAACGACGTCGTTTTGGCTTTTTTTTTTTTTTTTTTTTTTTCTCTGTGTTCAAATACAGAGGGAGAGAAGAGACGAAGGGAGAGAGAGAGAAAAGAGAAGAGGAAGAGGAGAAGAGGAGAAGGAAGGGAATAATTTGTTCATCTTCATTGGTTCGGTGATCGACAGGGTGGAGGCCTCCATCTTCATTGATATTTGTTGTCGATTTGTTCATTAATTTGTTCATCTTCATGGATCTGAAGATGCCCAGCTCTTCCATCTTCATTGATTTTTTTTTTTTTTCTTCTAGTTGGCTGATGATGATGTTGATGATGTTGATGAAGGTGGTGTTGTTGATGATGATGATGATGATGATGATGATGCGTTAATGAACATGTTGTTGTTGTCGATTTTTTTTCCCCCCCTCTTCTGTGGATCTGGATCTGAACAAGGCCTTTTCTATACTCCAAAATGATGATGATGATGATGATGAAGGAAAAGGTGTGGAAATTTTGATGAAGGTGTGGATCTGGATCTTCTTCTTTGGAGAAATTTTGGGTTTCTTCTGGTTCTGGTTCTGCTTGATGATCAAAGGTAATTTTTTTTTTTTTTTGTTGATGAAGATGGTGGTGATGTTGAAGATGATGATGATGTTGTTGCTGATTTGAATCTGTGGATGAAGGGAACAAAAAAAAAAAATCGAGCTAGATCTGATGATGTTGATGAACAAAAAAAAATTTGAGGATGAAGGAAAAAAAATTTGGGCAGATTTAAAAAAAAAAATAGATACCAACAAAGCTTCATTTGGGTAGATTTAGATCAACAAATCTGAGGATCAACAATTTTTTTTTTTTTTTTTGTTGATGATGAAACCCAGCAGCGCCAGCTCCTTCCTCTTCTTCTTCTTCTTCTTCTTCTTCTTTTTCTTCTTTCTTCTTCATCTTCAGAAAAACGCGATAAAGAAGAAGAGAGGAAAAAAAAAAAAAACACTAAAATGGCATCGTTTTACTGTTGAGCCAAACTCGGGCCACACTCTCTCGAGCTACCAATCGGGATTGTTTATTTGGCCACTGTTATTACTGTTTCTTTTGCTACTCTATCCCCCGCCATCATTTCTTGGGTGTGATGAAGTCATGAGAAAAACATTTCCAATTTGTAATGCTAAAATTTGATTAGTCAACGTGGATTACCTTAAATTTTACATATACTGTTTCGGACTGTGTGATGAAGAAGAGCAAAAAAAAAATAATGGTATTGTTACATGTATCAATTAGTGTAATAATTAGTATCCTAACACTAGCTATGGTATTATTATTGATTATAAAATTACAAATATTAAAAATCTCTTAATTTATATAACATCATCAATTGATACATTAATTAACGCATATAATATTATTCAAAAAATAAACTCGAATAACATTTCACCATTTATGTTGAAATTAGTTCCATGTGCCTTTGTTTTAGATTGAAATTAGGGTTTTGTTGTTGCAAACCACCCCTTCATTGAAATGAGCGAGTGTTAAAATGTAGAGGGGCAAGGGTTCATTCGGATATACTGTTGGATTTAAGGAGAGAGAGAAATGAAGATGGTTCATTAAGGATAAAATGAGTACGTAAAAAATGTATTTTTTTTTAATATCAACAAAATTAGTTAGTTGATCTAATGATTGTCACAAAAACTAGAAACATTGTAAGGCGCGGGGTGAATTTTTTTAAATATGTGAGAGTCAAATTTATTGTTCATAAATCTCATTGGGGTGTTTGTAATTTGTCCTCTTGTTTTTCACCCCTATAGAATTTTATTTTATTTTATTATTATTATTTTTTTTGTGGTTGGCTATAGACTCGGTCTTAGACTATCCAGAATTTATATAAATAATACAGGTCTTTACTAAGACAGCACAAAAAATAATAATAATAATAATAATAACAATAATAATAATAATGATTCATCTTCATTCATTTTAGAAAAATTATACGTCAGTGGTATTTCATAAAATATTTATAAAAAAGATATAATTTTAATTATTAAAATTTATAAAATTTCTCACTAATTTAAAATTATTTTTAAAAATATACACTGACTTGCAATTTTTCCTTCATTTTATAGTAGAGTGCATCTCTTTATACACTTATAAATTACACTCCAATTAGTTGATGATTTCGTGTTTATAATAAAATAATATATAGATATTATCCTTCAGGAAAAATACATGGATTAATTAGTTAACAGTCTGGATCTTCTGTGGGATCTGCCCCCCAAAATATAGGCCGCAGGATCTGCCTCCAAAGTAGGATGGCCAGTCTGTTGTTGTGCCTCAATTTTAGGTATACTATGGATTTATTTTTATAATCCGAACCGTTAATTTTGTAAGGTTTGTTGAGTACTTCGTGCTTACCAAAAATCATATTAATCAGATGTCAATAACTATATGATCGATAATCAAAACAAAACAAAATTCTTTTGAGAAATAACATAAAAATATATGCAATTTGATTATATAGTTATTGATATCCGATTAATATGATTTTTGATAAGTATGAAATACTCAACAAATTCTACAAAATGGACGATTCAGATCATAAAAATAAGCCCATAATATACCTCAAATTAAGACACAACAGTCATTGCTGTGCCTTTAGCACAACAGTGACCCCATGTCTCATATAGTTATTAATATCCGATTAATATGATTTTTGGTAAGTATGAAATACTCAACAAATCTTACAAAATAAAGGGTTCGGATCATAAAAATAAGCCATAATACATCTTAAATTGAAATTCAACAGTCACTACTGTGCCTTTAGCACCCCTACTGTTTTAATCCTATAATCAACCCCTGCTTTTCTCTGCAATCATGTCTTTTCTCTGCAACCATGTCTTGTGGATAGTAGTGGAAAGTGTAATGATAAAAATCTAACGGGATTGGTTTCTTTTCCGTTCATGATTAGATCGGAGGGTATTATTAGATTTGTAGGGGTTCATCATAGATCTTGTTTTGATAATTTGAACTGTTCAATGTGTAGAACTTATTGAGTACTATATACCTATAAATATCACATTGATCAAATATCAATAACTATTTCATCGGATCAGATTTATGTTAACCGTTATTTTTTCACCTTCTATTTTTTTTTAACACAAAACTAATTTGATCACATAGTTATTGATATCTGATTAACATGATTTTTATAAATATATAGTACTCGACGAGTTCTACATATTGAACGGTTCAGATTATAAAAAAGAGACCCATGGTGGGCCCTCACGAATCTAACAGCACCCTCCAATCCGATCACAGACTGGAGGGAAACCAAATCCTAAAATTTCACTTATTATGGTTTATAATTTTCATTATTGTAAAAAAAAATTAAATTGGTTGATAATAAAAAGGAAAAATTACTATTCAGGTGAGGGTTCCAAAAATTATTATATATTAGTGAAAATAATTTATAATTTTAATTATTAATATTTATAATTTTTATCATTTTCTTACAAATAATTTTTGTGATTACTACTGAGAGATAATTCCCCCTAATAAAAATATGGAAAATGCATTCTACCCCAGCTGGGGGTGACACCCAGTGAGGTGTCGTGTGGGGGTTGGACCAAAAAAACAGTTTTTCTTTTTTTCTTTTTTTTTATATTTATTTTCGGCCAGTGGGGGCGCGTCACGTCACTGGAGGCGCAACCCCCACTGGAGGTATGAAGCAAAGTTGTAAAAATATTACATTAGTCTTATAACCACCAACGTTTTGATTTGTAACAAAATAGCACAGAACTTTATTTAAAAAAATGGACCACTTCAACTTATAACAAAAAAATCACCTACTTACCCAAAAAAAAAAACAAAACAAAAAAATCACCTTACTCCATGATCAAAACCAAATTTTAATTAAATCAATGGAACTAGTTTAATTAGTCAAAATTTTTGCATTTCATTAAGAAGTCAGTAATCCGAGTCTCCCCATATGTATATTAGTCTTATTTATTGGGACTTTTCTCTATCAATTTAAATATTTGATATTCATCATTACAATTGTAATTGATTGGGTTTTATTATAATATCATCTATGAATCAAATGAAAAAACAAAAATTTAATTCCTTGTAAAAAAAGTACAACAAAATCTCAATGTTTTATAGCTAATCGGTATGGAAAAACTTTTTAAGGGGTGTGTAACATAAAAATTTTCTTTTAATTATTTTGTGAAGATTAGAAATCATGCATTTTAATTATTTTCTGAAGATTAGAAATCATGCATACAAAATCTTCGTTCGGAATGTGAGTTGACTTTTTGACTTGTTGACTTTTTTGTTTATTTTTACATGGGACTAAAAAGTCTTATTTGTGATAGGCTTTTTGACTTTTTTGACTTTTGTGAGAGAAAAAATGAAATAATTATGATTTGGATATTAAATTTTGTCTGACTTTTTAACCTATTTTATCTTTTTGTGACTATTTTTGTGACACCCTAAATATTTAATTAATACCATAACTAACCACGATTATTAATAAAAATAATAATAATCTATAATAATAAAATAAAATAATTAATTTTGTGATTGTATGCCATAAAGTAAAATTTAATAATAATAACAAGAATAATAATAATAATGGAAGTAATAAAATAAATAAGCTATACGTGTTATGTAAATTAATTTGTCATTGTAGTTATCAAATATATGATGAGGAGATTTATTTAGGGGCTAAGTTAATCACCGATTAATGTGAGAAAATTAGCATGTATAGATATAATCAAACAATGGATTAATTACCAAAAAGTCCTGTTTACATATTTGGTGGTAGCTTAGGTCCTGTCAAAAAGTTTTTGAACCAATAAGTCCCATTTATAGGTAAAAAAATGTTTTGCCCTTTAATCCCCAAACTGGAGAATGTTCTTAATTTTCAAAATTGAGAATGATTTCAGTATATAATTATCAAAACTAAGAAATTTCTTAATTTTTTTCCTAGTATGAACTGAGAATATTATCAGTTTTGAGAAATCTCTCAATTTTTTTGGTGCTTTTGGTGCTGTGCTTCTAGTATTAATTGAGAATATTATCAGTTTTGAGAAATTTCTCAATTTCTTTCATGATTAATTGGAAGCCGACAAATCAGAATTAAAATGAAGAAGTTTACATATATTTAGGGATGGTTTGGGATATTCTAAATAAGTGTACTTTTTGACTTTTTATGAAATATGGGTTGGATATGGGTTGGGTTTAAAGTGATATAGTAGAGAGGTGATGTGACTTAAAGAAGATGATGTGACTTAAATAAGATACTCCCTCCGTCTCAAAATATTAGTCTCTTATTCCATTTTTCATTGTCCCAAAATATTAGTCCCTCTTCAAAAATCAAGTACAAAAATAATATAAATTTCCTATTTTGCCATTCTTTTAAATTAATAAATAATATAAAAAGTACAATTATGACATTGATATTCTCAAAAAATGTACTATCAAAAGGGTAATTTTGAAAAATTTACTTTTTTAAAGTGTAATAATTGTATTACCAAAAAAAGTTGGATTCTCCAAAAGGGACTATTATTTTGGGACAGAGGGAGTAGTAATTTTTTGACTTTTTAACTTTTTTAGTATATATCAAACAAGGCCTTGTAATATTATCAAGTATCAATGGACCAGATCATCTTCCAAATTTAAAAAAATAAATCAAAGTTCATGAGCGTGTTTCATTCGATAAACAATAACGAAACGCAGTGAAATGGATGAAGATTTGTACAGTCCGATTCGTCGGAGGAAGCAACAGAGAGACTCCGACGGTTCCGAGAAAAGAGATTATAGACACCCCACTTTGACCGACCTTAAGACTCAGACGTCATCGATTGAGCGCTCGGTGATAGTGCATATTGTGCTCGTTCTGAGGTTTCAGAGTCTCAGCTGCGAGCCTTGCCTCCAGACTTCAAGGCTTTTTTGTGCTTTGTCTCGGTTTGCGAACCAGGTTCTGTTTTCTTTGTTTTCTCTTCCCGAAGGAAGAGAGAGGTCTCGTAGACCATCTCTCAATGGCCGTAGGCTACGTTTCGTGGTCGTAGGCACTATTCCCGTTTGGAGACCAGTTTCCGGTTTTCGGAGCCATCGGCCGTGCGCCTCGGTTCGGGACTGCTTAACTACCTCCGTTTGCTCCGGTTTTTGGCACACACCTTGTTTCCTCTCCTTAGAGGGACACTGTGGCCCGGGAGACCACCTTCGTGGTTGTGCGCCACCTCTGGTGCCTAATAGCCTGTTTTCGGGGCCCTAGACTGCGCGTTTTGGCCCTCGAACCTTCGTTTTGCATCGGTTAGGGTTCATTTTTGGTATGAACCCTATTTTCATTGTTTGGAAGGTGTTATTATAGTAGCAGACCAGCAATTCTTTTGGAGACCATTTTCTCTCTCCTCCAGCCGGTTTTCTTGACAAAAAGCTGATTTTCCTCATTTTTGAGCCACAATTTCGGGTCTCCCATACCACTATTGTGTTGTACTCATTTGGGAGGCCACCAATATGGGTAGGCCGACCAGTATTTCTTCTTCACCCTTTTGAACCTTGTTAGAAAGCTGGTTTTCCTCTCTCCTGGGTCACATTTTCTGGTCTCCCACCATACAACTGTATTATACTCATCTGGGAGGCCACCTTTCTAGTATGGGCGACCAGCTTTGCACCTTGACCCTTTTGAACCCTGGTCGGCCGACCAGGGCAAGTGGTTAGCCGACCACTTGAACTGGTCGGCCAACCATCTCCTTTTTGGCCCTCCTGAGTGTAACACAGCTGTGCCAGCTGTGAAGCACTTTACCCTCTCTCCGAGATTTCACCCTCTTGTTTGTCTTCTTAAGGAGGTCTTGACCCTTTTGCTTAGCTTCTAAGAAAATCTTGACTCTTTTGTCAAGTTTCTTGAGGAAGCTTGACCCTTTTGGTCTAGCTTCCTCAAGAAGCTTGACCCTTTTGCTTAGCTTCTTTTAGAAGCTTGGCCTTTTTACTTGAGGCTTCTCCAAGAAGCCTTGGCCCTTTGTCTTCTATAAGAGAGGCTTTCCTCTCCTTTTGCAAGGGTTGAAGAATTTGGTTAAGACACTTTGCATACAACTCTCCATATCTCTCCATCCCAAGCTCTAAACTCTATCATTCTTGGCCATTTGCACACCAACCCTTAGCACAACACCTCCACCATCCATCCAAGCATCTTGGAACTGATTTGCAGAGGTTGAAGGCTCACCATCTTGGTCCAGAAGTTGCTGGAGGTCTTCTCTACAAGGGTAAGTCTCTATTTCCCCCATTTTGAAATTGTTTTGTTTCATTCTTTAGCCTTATTTGCAAGAATTTTTGGGTTTTGTCTTAAACTGAAAAGTGTCTTATTTTGAGCCCCTCTTGAAGTTTGATTAAGGACACTTTTCTGTTTGAGGTCATCTACCTCCTTGTATGCTCCATCCCTCTTTATAGGCTTATTTTGCTTCCTATCTTAGCGTTGCTTGCAAGCATTTTCGAGATTTGTCATAAAATGAAAAGAGTCTTATTTTGAGCCCCTCTTGAAGTTTGATTAAGGGTATTTTTCTGTTGGGGTCCTTCTACTCCCTTGTATGCTTGTTTGCATCTTGTTTTGAGCCTTGCATCTAGGCCTTTGTTTCATGCTTTGTTTGGCCTTCTAGCCACTGAAATCCAGCGGATTTTCAGTGGCTAGCACACTGTTTTGAAAGCCAAAATCAGAGGTAGGTGACCCCCTCTCTCCTTGTCTTGTGTGTTGGCCCTTTTGGCCTTCCAAAGGGGCTCCTACTTGCATGTTGTAAAGTCACATTTCAGGCTCTATTTGGTGAGTTTTGAGGTCTGCCTTGACTTTGTCCAGAGCCCTTTTGGCCATATTTTATGTCCCTCATGCATGTGTAGAGCAATTCTCTTTAAGGCCTTTTAAAAATACCTTTCATTGCATGCTTCCTAGACTGATTTCAAGGCCTTTTTGGTGGGTTTTAGGGCTGTCATAAGTCATTTCCAGCTGGTTTTGCCATGTTAATTGTCCTTGTTGCATGTGTAGAGTAACCTCTCTTGTAGCTTATCAAAGGAGCACCCCATTCTAGCATGTGTGGACTTTGTTTCAGTGGGTTTTTGGGGTTTATTTGACATACCTTGCTTCTATTTTTGGCTGGTTTGGTGAGCTCTCATATGCTTCATATAGTTGTAGTACAACTCATGGTTCATTAGCTTTCTTTGCATGCTTTGTTGACCCTTGATGTTAGCACTTTTTAGCCATGCCTTAAACTGATATTGTGCTTATTTTGGACTACCCTAGCTCTGTTTTTGGGTCTCATGGTTGAATGATGTTGGTTTTGCATGCTTGTAGTTCAATACCCATGCTTAACTTTGAGTTTTGAGGTTCATTCCATGCATATACTGAGGTGTGTTCATGTTTTGGGCTCATTATACATCATATTTCAGAGCTTGCTTGAATGCCATGTTGCCATGTTTTATACTCCCTAAGTGTGCTTGAGAGTTGTCCATGAATGCCTTATTTTCGGGCCATTGAATGAGCTCCATTTTCTTGCATGTTGAGCCATCATTTAGGCCATTTCCTTACTGTTTCAGACCTATCTAGGGTCTGTTTGGGGTTGGTTCTTCCATTTGTGCATTGCTTTGGGTACCTCTAGTGTAACGCACTTCACTAGTTTCGGTACTCGGGCCCCCTAGCTTGCATTGTGTGCCATATTTGCATGTTTCGGAACCATATTTTATGCCATTTCAGAGCTGTATCATGCGCCATCCTATGTCATATTTCATTCCTTGCCATGCCTTGTTAGAGTTACATGTTGTGCCTTAGGATCGGTCCATTGCATTCATGCATGTTTGCATGTATTTCGGTTATTTCATTTTCATCATATGGCCACTGATGCGAGTGTGGCTGAGGTCCACTTATGTTGGTGTAAGTCCATCGTGCATTGTGTATGCCATTTTAGTCCATAGCATTGCGTATGCTAGGTTGCATGTTAGTCGCATTGTGTATGCCATCTCATTGCATTGTGTTTGGGATAGGAGTTAGCCCAAACGCGGGAAACGAGGAACGTTTCATACTCCAAGTGACGGAAACGAGGGACGTTTCGTACTCCAAGTGACGGAATGTGTTTTAATTTCGGGTCGCCGACACTCCGGATTACCCACGATGGAGTCTAGACCTTGTTGTGTTTATATGTGCATTTATTTCACATCGAGTCGTGCAATTTGACTCCTCGGCCATCATGCATCGAGACGCGTGATTGGTAACACGAGGATCGAGGTGTGCATACATATCTGAAAATACTTTGTCATGCCCTTTTCTTGCTCTCTGTTGCAGCAAATCAGAAATCAGTAGCCTTCTAGAGCTTTGCACGGCATTCCGGGATTAATTGCAAACAGAGGCAAATCGGGGCATCGCGAGGAATTTTCCGACGAAGCGACTCGAGCATGCATCTTTCATCATTCGGAACAGAGTTGAGGCGGTCCATTTAGCTTGCATGCTAATTTACTTGCTTACCTAGTTAATTTGTTAATTAATTAGGGTTTTGTAATATTTAATTATTTATTCGGACTGTAATTATTTATTCGGACCCTCTGCGAGAGGGTAATGTTGTAATAAGTGTGCGTGTGTGTGATGTATGTCTTCCAACCTCACGTCTTTCTCCCTTTTATTTACCAGCTTATGATGGTTAGATTCGGGCGTGTTTCAATTAGCATACTTATGCTCGCATGTTTTGCATCCATTCATCCGTCTTGCAGCACCGGGCTCGGCGCATCATACTAACTACATTGTATTTCAATTCCAAGTTGAATACATGTTATCTGTTGCATTTCATATGCCATGTTTAGAATAGCCGAGCCTATCTTAATTGCATACTTGTATGTGTTGCATTAGATATCTCAGCATAGTTAGGATCATGCATGAATTTCTAACATAGTTTCTGTTTTGGCTTGGAGTACTCGGTAAGTGCTTATGCTTTAGCATCCTTGCATGTGTGTGAGTGACTGCCATGATAGCATGCTTACCATGAGGCTATGTGCTTATGTGATATACCTGCCTGAATGCCTGTGGGTGAAGATTGGATTATCTGAATTGGAATAGTGCGTTGACTGTGAGTTTTAAGCCCACTTGAGAGTGGCAAAATCTTGTTTTCTAAGCCCACCTGAGGGTGGCAAATCTATATTTTAGCCTACTTGTGAGTAGCAAACTGTTTTTAAAACAAACATGAGATGTTTCGTTCCAATTCAGGCGATCCAGTCTATACTTGTATGCTGTGCGCATCACATAGTAAATCTAGGCTAATAACCGGAATAAGAACGCATAATGTTTTCAAAACTAGATATCATGGTTAGTAGAGGCCGATCT
Organism: Camellia lanceoleosa; assembly: GCA_025200525.1. Taxonomy (NCBI): domain Eukaryota; kingdom Viridiplantae; phylum Streptophyta; class Magnoliopsida; order Ericales; family Theaceae; genus Camellia; species Camellia lanceoleosa. The sequence goes on along the minus strand of CM045758.1, from coordinate 166,228,713 downwards.
TTGATCGGGCGAGCGCTCACGAAGTGACCTTCCCCAATTGTACCCAAGTTCCCGAGCCGAGGCAACTTTGGTGATGACGGATACGTGGCCTTAGGCAACGAGTCAGGATTTCCTAAATTCCCCCAAAATAAATATTTAGGTGGCGACTCTGTATCTGGGAAAGTAGTCCATGTTTGGGACTTCTTTCAAAAAAATCTGTTTTCAAAAACGATTTGCCGGATTTGGACTCTTTGATGATTCATCAGTCTTGCATTGCACTCTACGAGATTAGATACAGGACCGTGACATTGAGTCTTGAACTGTAGTGAGCCTAATGAACAAAACGGGGATTCCCTCCCGGGACGTTCGGGGACGTCTACAGAGATCTAAGTTCTCGTCACCGGTGAGGCTGAGACCACGTCGATGCTGCGTTCTCGTCGAAATATTCCTTTTGGCGGCCTGAGATTCCTTCAAAGTCTGATTCATTTCTAGGAATGAAGGACCAAAACCATCTCCAAAGCAAAATACGTAAAGAAGAGTATGAGAAAGAATCAATTATTAGAGTGAGAGAGAGATACAGTAGATGCAAAGGCACACACGGAACTTGTTGGTGTGTGCATTCGGGTACGGGCATTTAATGGCATCGGGTCAGTTAGTGTGACACACACTTTCCAGATCTGGAAATCTCCTAATCTAGCTCTAGATCTGGTTCGAGATGTTCTCGGCTAAGAGAGAGAGAGAGAGAGAGAGAGAGAGGGAATGAAGTACAACAATGGATGTTTGGCAGCTATAGAGGAGGTCTTGAAAGGGTAATTAGTCTATTAAAAATTAATGGGACTTGAAGGAGCAAATAATTTTATCTAGGACTTAATGGATTATAAGTTCACAAAATGGGACTTGTATGTAAATGCCTCTTAAACAAATTAAGTACCATTAATTACAAAGATTGCGAATTTGCTAAGATGAAGGAGTGGGGGGCCATCTGGACGCCTAGGATTAGGGAGGGGAGGTGAGTCATTACCTTAGGGCCATTAGATAAGGATGAGTCATCACTTGAAGTTATGTGTATAAATAGGGAGAGGAGGTGCCGTAAAGTGAACGGAAAAAACAAAGGAAAAAAAGAAAAAGAAAAAGAAGGAATCAACGGAAAAAAAATAATATTGAGAGCAAGGGAGAGGCCGCAAATCAATGGAAATAGAAAGGAATTAGTAACACTCAATCTTAAGGTGAGTTATATTATACCTTGAGTCACCATAATATATTTTACGTATGTTTTGATTTATCATAATTTATTTTATACAAATTATGTTTTATAAATTATATTAATATTTCAATTGCATGGATTAATTTCTGAATTCTATTTATTTAAAATGAAACCCATAGATGTGTTTGTTTAAATTTTAGTATATATCTGACTACGACCTTATAAACAATTATGTTTTGTAAGTACCACCACGGGAGTGCCACGCCTTGGGAGACTTAAATAACTCTTGGCCTCTGTTTGGCTACTTTGTGGTTATCTATTTGTCATGGATTTATTAACGTCTGTTCTGACTGTCACTTTTGTGACCACTGTTCTGTTCTATTATGTACCGTTGTTATGGTTATTTATTTATATAATTTTTGTAATTCAGTTTCTGTCACTTAAATGATTTATTTACAAAATTAAGTTATGTAAATATTTTGGCTTAACTAACTATCCATGATTATTTTGTATTCCTTATACTCTTGGCATAATAATTCTCACTCTGCTGTGTGCTTATAGCTGTTACCATAACCTCGTGTAATGGAACTTGTGAAAGAAATTGATGCAGATCCATTAATTTGTTTTTCTTTTCTTTTTTTTTTTTTTTTTTTTTTCTGATGGCCAATCGCTGCATAATAAAATAATAATAGCCTATAGATGTACTCTTTTTTTTTTTTTTTTTTAGTAACATGAAGTAATTTTCTGTTTAATTATTTTTATTTCTGTTTGCCTCCGCTTGCGCAGTTTAATTTACTATAATTAGAATAAATTAGTAAGTTGCGATTCTAACTCTAAGCCTCTGGGGTTGGGTCATGACAATTTTAGTCCAAATAACCTACGCCAAACATAAATTATATGCAAACTTTAGTCTTGTACAATTTTATTTATTTTAATTTTTTTTTTTTGGGGCTTTGAGGTTTGACCATGATTATTCATGAATCTAAAAAAATAAAATAAAATTATCTTTTATGATATTCTACTTATCTGAAAATATAAACAATCACAATATATATATATGATGAATCATTCACATGTGTCGATTGATAATGAGTTTTTATTTATTTGTTTATTTATTAATGCAAGAGGCAAGTTTTAAATGACAATATGAGATTGCTACCCAAGTTGTTGCACCTAGCTTTGAATTTTCTGAAATATTTATTAATTATTGATATGATTTATAAATTACAATCATTAACTTGGAAATTTAAAAAATTAAATAAAATCATATGTATATTAGCGCCGAATGCAAGTCGTCTAACCCGGTCCTTTAATGGAAAAGATTTTTCCCCCGAATCCCTCCTCCCTCAAATCCCCCGAGAGAGAGAGAGAGAGAGAGAGAGAGAGAGAGAGAGAAGAGAGAGGAGATCGCTCGTCGCCGCCGTTCTTTGTCGCTGTCATTGCCTTGATCGTCGCCTCCGCCCTTCGTCGGCCTCCACCGCCTCCGCCCCCTCCTCTTCCATTTTTTAGGCCCCCTCCTCTCCCTCCCCTCCTCTCCCCTCCTCTCCTCCTCCTCCTCCTCCCCCTCCTCCTCCTCCCCTTCTCCTCCTTCGTCTTCTTCCTTCGTCTACAGAAAAAAAAAAAAAAAAATTCAGACGACGAAACGATGTCGTTTCGTCGATTAGGGGCATTCGGGAGAAAGGGATTCGAGGTCCCAATCAAAACTCGTCCTTTAAATAAAGCAATCAGTATGTGAAGCACAAGATTCCACAACTCTTTAAATAGAACATCTCTATTGCTGTAAATGTAAACTAGCCTATCACCCGTGCTATGCACGGGATAATTATAGATATTTATATTTATTTTAGATTTTTTTAATATAAAATTATGTTTTTTAAGATTTTTATAAAAATAATTTAATAATCTTATCACTAACCATAGTCTATGGGAAAAGTTGAAAGAGTACTGTAGTAACTATACACGGATTGTATCTATAATTATTCGTATGAGGGGATTTTAAATGCTGATCAGGGAATTTGACCAAATCAATAAATGTAGGCATGTGGAAAGAAATGTGGATTGAAAAAAGTTAATAAATGCTGATCAGGAGATTTTGACCAAATCAATAAATGCTGAGTTTTTTTTTTAATAAGAAATTTAGAAAATTCAGATTGGGATATTGAAACTCCCACAGCCCTTGGGCTTAAAAATCCCATTTTGCTTAATATATAGTATAGATCGGTGGGATTATTATTTATTGTATCAATACTAGTTATGATATTATCAATACTAGTTATAATATTATTATTGATCCAATTCATTACATAAATTATAAATACAAAAAATCTCTTAAATTATGTCACTTTATTAATTGATACATTAATTAATATACTAATTGATACATATAATATTATTCAATGGGCCCAGCTTCTCTCCAGCCCGCCATCGGACTGGACGGTGCTGTTGGGCCCGTGGGGGCCCACCACGGGTCCCGTTTTAAAAATCTAAACCGTTCAATGTGTAAAAATCGTCGAGTACTATATTGTAACAAGCCCGCGAGGGATCTCGCTACAGTTCGGACTCGATTTTGTTGCGGTTCCAAATCTCGAACCAAAGAGTCCAACTCTGGCAAATCGTTTTGAAGGAAAAACAGATTTTTTGAAAGAAGTGCCAAACATGGACTGCTTTGCCAGATAACAGAGTCGCCACCTAAATATTTTAAAATGGGAAATTTAGGAAACCCTGACTTGGTGCCAAAAGGCCACGTGTCCGTCATCACCAAAGTTGGCTCGGGAACTTGGGTACGATTAGGGAAGGTCACATCGTGAGCACCCCCTCTCGCCCGGTCAAAGACCGGCCTCTACTAACCATGATATCTGTTTTTGAAAACATTGTATGCTCTTATTCTGATTATTAGCCTAGGTTACTATGTGATGCTCGCAGCAAACAAGTATAGACTGAATCGCCTGAATTGGAACTAAACATCTCATGTTTGTTTGTGAAAGATGGTTTGCTACCCGCAGGTAGGCTTAAAATACAGATTTTGCCACAATCTAGTGGGCTTAACACAAACAGTCGATGAATTGCTCCAATTCAGATAACTCAACCTCCACCCACAGGCATTCAAGGCAGTTATATCAGATAAGCAAATAGCCTCATGGCAAGTATGCTATCATGGCAACACTCACACACATGCGAGGATGCTAAAGCATAAAACTCACCTAGTACTCCCAGCCAAAACAAAACAAACGATTAGAAATCAATGCGTGATCCTAAATATGCTGAATGCCTAATGCAACACATGCAAAATGCAACTATAGCAGGCTCGGCTATTCTAAACATGGTATATGAAATGCTACAGCTAACATGTATTCAATTTGGAATTGAAATACAAATGCAGTTTGTATGATGCGCCGAGCCCGATGCATGCAATACAGATGAATGATGCAAACATGCTGTCATACTGTATGCTAATTGAAATATGCCCTATATCTAACCATCCAAAGCGGGTAAATAAAAGGGAGAAAGAAATGGGGGTTGGAAGACATACATCGCACTCACGCACCCTTATTACATTTATGCCCCCGCGCGGAGGGTCCGAATAAGTATACAGTCCGAATAAAAGAATATACAGTCCGGAAATAAATATACAAATTAAACTAGAAAACAGTAAAAACTGGCATGCAAGCCAGGGACTGCCTTGCTTCTGATGTATGTTGCATATCGGACTGCTTTGGCGCGGAAATCCACCAGGATGCCCTAATTAGCCTCTGTTTACACTTTTCCTCGAATTGCGTGCCAGATTAGGAAAAGTCGATAATTCAATTTTCCGCAGCAGAGAAGCAGGAAAAGAACAAAGAAGTGTATTTCACAAATATATGCATGCCTCGATCCTCGTGCCACCAATCACGCATATCGATGCATGATGGCCGAGGAACCGAATTGCACAACTCAATATAGGATGAATGCATATGAATGCTACAATGAAAACCTAACTCCATCATGGGTAATCCGGAGTGTCGGTGACTTTGGGAATTGAGACCCGTTAGTCACTTTCGGTCTGAAAGCGTGCCTCGTTCCGTGCAATATGCATGATATGCATGAAATGCAACTAACATACAATCCTAGCATGCGCAATGCTATGAAAATGAGATGCCTCGAAATGCGTGCACACGCATAAGCGAAAGCGATGACATAAAGGTACGAAATGCAATGATGGGCTTACACCAACATGAGAGGGCCTCAGCCACACTCACATGGGATGCCGGAATGACATGCGAAATGTAACGATGGGCTTATACCAACATGAAGGGGGCCTCAGCCACACTCACATAGGATGCCGGGATGATAAGAATGAGGTGCCTCGAAATGCGTGCCCGCTGGCACGCAAACCGAGGCAATGATGAAATGCAAATCAGATAAAACTGAAGTGCCTCGAAATACGTGCACACGGGCACGCAAACCGAGGCGATGATGTGAAATGCAAATCGGATAAAACTGAAGTGCCTCGAAATACGTACACACGGGCACGCAAACCGAGGCGATGATATGAAGTGCAAATCGGATAAAATCGAAGTGCCTCGAAATGCGTGCCCACAGGCGCGCAAACCGAGGCGATGATGAAAGATGAAAATCAGATAAAACCGAAGTGCCTCGAAGTGCGTGCCTGGTAGCATAAGCCAAAGGCGATGATGAAAGATGAAAATCGGATAAAAGCGAAGTGCCTCGAAGTGCGTGCCACAGCGTAGCAAACCGAGGCGATAATGAAATCGGATAAAAAGTGCCTCGAGCTGCGTGCCTGGTACAGCGCGCAAACCGAGGCGATGATGGAATACAATGAAATGGCACACGGAATGCCGCGATGGGCTTACACCAACATGGGAGAGCCTCAGCTCACTCACATAGGAGGCCGTCGGATAAAAACGAAGCCGTCGAAAGCAGCGTGCGCGGACACGCCGTCGAGAATGCACAAAATGGCATACAGAATGCAGTGATGGGCTTATGCCAACATGAGAGAGCCTCAGCCGCACTCACATAGGCTGCCGTCGGGTAAAACGGAGGTGCCTCGAAGCGCGTGCCCACAGGCACGCAAACCGAGGCGATGCATTAAGGCATAAAATGATATGGGAAATGATATGCAAGCATGCAAACCATATTTCAGCAACTAAATGAGGGGAAAACAGCCCCAAAAAAGATGCGAAATGACAAACGAAGTACGAAATCATCCCGAAAGTGCAAGATTAAGCCCCGGAATGGCCTATAGCCATGCTATGCATGCAAAATATGATCATGAAAGCAAGAACAGTAGCAAGACAGTCCCAAAAACGGCCTATTTCAATAACAAACTTGGCCAAAATGCAAGCATAGATAGATCAACAATATCATACAAAGTTAGTGGCCAAAAGAGCATTATAATGGGAAGTGGTATATGCAAACACCAAATGGACAAACTTTCTTCTACAACATTGAAGATGAGCTAAAAATAAGCACATATGCAGTTTATAGAAGCCTCTAAATCATAAGACAAACATGCTAGAAATGGAAGGCAAAAATGGAGCCACAAAAGGGTATAACATAAGACATGCAATCTATACATCAAATGACCAAACCTTCTTCATGAAACATGTAAAGGGGGTCAAAAGAAGACTAAAACCAGTAGGGATCGAAGTCCCAAAAACAAACACAAGTAGGTCAAAAGTTGCATGCAAAAATGGACACACTTGGTGAATATTGAAGGAACTGGTAGATACAATGGCCAAATGAAGTCGAGCTCCTCTACAATGTTGTAGAGGGGCTCAAAATAAGCAAGAAATCAGTAGGGGTCAGACCCCTAAAAATCAACACAAATAGGTTAATTTTAGCATGCAAAAATGTGACAAACTTGGTGGATATTGAAGGAACTAATAGATAGAAACACCAAATGAAGTTGAGCCCTTCTACAATGTTGTAGAGGGGCTCAATATGAGCACAAAAGCAGTAGGGGTCGGAGCCCCAATTCTCAACCAATTAGAGTATATAAGAAGATCAAGAAAAAGCCCTAAAAGTTGGTTTTGAATACTTACCCTTGAAGACTTGTCTTTCTTTGCTTCTTGGCTTTGATTTGTAGCTTCTCAACCTCTGAAATTCACTTCCTAGCTGCTGGAATCAAGGTTGGAATGGTGAGGCTAGGTGTTGGTGAAGGAATCAAGCAACACTTGAAGCTTTTTTGAAGGTTTTGGCTATGGAGATTAGGGTTTTTGCCTAGGGTTTCTTGAAGACAATTTTTGTAACCTTGAGGAAGGAGATGATGGTTCCTTTAAGTAGGCAAAACAAGGTGTAAAAGGGGAGGGAAAAGCACCCAAGCTTTCCCTCCCAAAACATCCCCCGGATAGGGGAGATATTTCAAGAAAATATCCGGACATTGTAATGAGTTTGGAGAGGGAGCAGCCGACTGTAACTTTCGGGAGGTGGCGGCCGGGCCACCCACTGTCGGCCAGCCACCCAGCCTAGCCGACCGGCCACCCAAAAAAAATCAACTCCAAAATTTCTGGCCGACCACCATACAAGAGTGTCCTCCCAAGTGTGTAGAATAAGGCCCCAGGGTCGGAATCTGGCAACACTGAACCAGAAGTCACAACATAGAGCTTGAAAGAGAGGCTCAAAACTGAAATGCACCATTTCTGGCCGACCACTATGCCAAAGTGTCCTCCCAGATGTGTAGAACAAGGATCCAAGGTTGAAATTTGGCAACACTGAAGCAGGAGCCACAACATAGAGCTTGAAGGAGAGGCCCAAAAATGAACTCCATAATTGCTGGCCGACCAGTATACCAAAGGGTCCTCCCAGATGTCCTAATCACAGATATGTATCTTTGGTCTGAAGAAAATACCCCTAGGGTGTTCAACATTGGCCCGGAAGTGAGCAAAAGCAGGCGAGGAAGAGCAAACGAGTTTGGGATAATTGGCCTCCCACCCCAAAGTGATCTTCCCGATATTGAAACAGAGGTACCGCCAAGTTTGAACAAAACTAATGAGAAATGAATGCTCGGGGCCAAAACCGAGCAATTGGGATCAAAAATGAAGTGCTTGGTGCCGGAAGTGGTGTTCGGCAGCGAAGTGGGTATCTGCGACCCCAGTGTCCTTCGGAAGGACAAAACAGAGGTTCCTGCCAAAAATCAGAGAAATCAGATACAAAATGAATGCTCGGGGCCAAAACCGCGAGGTTGGCAGCAAACTCTGAGCAGGAAGTGGCATACGGCCACGAAGTGGGCATCAGAGGCCCCAGTGTTCCTCGGAACTATAAAACAGAGGTGCAAGCCAAAAACCGGAGATATCGGAGATGGTTGGATGGTCTCGAGCCGAGGCACACCCGCTAACTCCAGCAAAACCAAGAACCGCTCAAAATGGGCAGAATGGCCTACGGCCACGAAAAGTAGCTCACGGCCACCGGGAGATAGCCTACAGGACCACTCCCTTCCCACAGGAAAGAAAACAGAGAAAACCGAGTCTGGTTCGCAAACCGAGACGAGGCACGAAAGAGAATTCGGAAGTCCAGAGGCAGGGCGCACGGCCGCGACTCTGAGACTTCTGAACAAGCACAGTATGCAACATCACCAAGCGCTCAATCGGTGACGTCTGAGTCTTGAGGACGGTCAAAAATGGGGTGTCTACATATATACTTGTGAAAAATCACGTTGATCGGATATCGATAGCTATGTGATCAAATCAGTTTTGTATAAAAAAAAATGGACGGTGAATTAATTAACGGTTAATAAAAAACTGTTTTGATCACATAGCTATCGTTATCCGATCAACGTGATTTTTCACAGGCATATAGTACTCGACGAGTTCTACACATTGAACGGTTCATATTTTCAAAACGGGACCCGTGGTGAGCTCTCACGAGCCCAACAGCACCGTCCAGTCCAATGACGGACTGGACCAAAGCCATGGCCTTATTCAATATATATACCCACTTTACACAAAACAATACCTACAAGTGGTGAAGATATAAATCTAATTGTTAAATTGAAATTTGTCCACTAATATACAAATTATTATGTTGTAGTCGAAGAGGTTTTTTAGGTTTCGTTTAGAAAGTAGATTGACTTTTTGATTTTTTACTTTTTTAATTATTTTAGCCTTGGGCTAAAAAGTTTCATTTGGGAAGGACTTTTAGGTTTTTTTTACTTTTTGTGAGAGAAATAAAGTAATGATTATGGGTTGAATGTGATATTTTGTCTTATTAAGCTAAAAGCCTATTTTATTTATTTTTTGATTATTTTAACCAAAAAAAGCCCAAATTCTAACTTCCCAAACAAGCTCTTATTGGCCACCAATTTTGCAATTTTTACTCGAATTTGAAAACTTTCTATTTAAAAATAGAGATTTTTTTTTCCCCCTGAAATAGTGAACTTTCTAAATTAGTGGTAATTCGTGGAAGTTGGGTCTTGGCGCTAAAATGTTGAGTTTTAGGTGGCGGTGGTCGAAAGTGGAGGTGTTTTTTGGCCCTGGATTTTTGTAATATTTAGGCTTTGTTTGAGAATATATTTTTTTAATAATTTTTTAATTTTTTGACTAAAATATAATGTAAAAAAAATTAATATGTTTGGGATGACTTATTAACTTGTTACGAAAAGATGTACAAAAAGTAGAGAGAAAAGTAAATCTTTGACTTTTTAATATGAGTTGTTAACTTTTTGATTTTTTTAGTGATTTTTTAACTTTTTGACTAAAATAACTACTTGTCAAACAAGGCCTTAGTTCAAAATTTCTGAAATGTCCATGTTTGATATCAGAGAAAATTTTCTACTTTCAAAAAAGGGAAATTTCTCTGTTTTGAGTTTTATTATTAATTGAATGAATTTGTCCATAATTTTGAAATGCTTAGTCCTGAAGTTGAAATAAGGTACATATTTTCTGCAATTGGCTTTCAATTTTGCAATCTTTTAACTTTTATTCAAAATTTTATTTTTGGAAAATAGAAAATTGGGTAACTTACACTAACGCCCCCGAGATTTCTATTTAATACAGATCTCTCCCTCACATTTAAAAAATTACTTTCTCCTCCCTAAAATTCGTAATTCATTACAAATTATCTCCTGAATTACTGATGTCATATCCTAAAATTTTCTAAATGATCATCTTGCCCTTTTTCTTACCATTTTTTCTTCTTATCATTATGACTATATTCTACAACTTTTCATTATTAAATTCAACTTGAATATATCATTATTGAGTGATGATATACAAACATACATTTTATATAGAATTTTCAAACATAATGATATAGTTTAATGGTGACATTTCACTTTAAAACAAAACACTCATAAATATGATTTATATTTACAATGATATACTATTACAACATTTTTATGATATTTTTTGTATAAATTTTTATATAAATTTTTTATTTTTATTTCCATCATTATACCTAGATTAGATCAATTTAATCTAGATATATTTAAAAAGTATAAAATTTGGACAAAAAAATTTAAAAAAAATCCATTGAATACGAAATAAGATAATGTATTGAATTTTTTTTTTTTTTGGTGAATTTAAAAAAAATACAAAATATTATACTTTTTAAGTATATCTAGATTAGGCGTATCTAAAAAATAAAATAAAATTGCTTAAAATATTAAAACATTTAGTAAAAATAAAGAAACACGAAAAATAAAAAAGAACTTAATTTTTTTGTGTGAGTTAAACCAAAGAAGATGATTGTTATTTCCCTTAAAATGACATAAACAAAATATCTTTATTATTTTGTTATTTTATATGTATAAAGCCTAAAGGGAAAATATGTCATTTTAATCTGACAGAGGGATAAGTGTAATTTTTCAAATGTGAAGGGAGAATCTGTATTAAACAGAAATCTCAAGGGGTGTCAGTGTAATTCACCCTAGAAAATTTTCACATTTTTTATTTATTCTATTCTACCTATCTATCTTCTATCTATATTATCTATACTATTATTAAAAGCCAACACCTATTTTGGTGTCTTGAAGCCTTTGGTTTATTGAAGCCTCTACCATATGATGCCACGTGGAATTTACATAACTTGAAAAGAAAAGAAAAAAAAAAGCATCCCACGTCTTCCACTTTCTTCCTTAATTAATTAACTACCCAATACTCCATTGGTGAGAAACGATTTTCATTTCCTTCTCTCTCTCACACACAAAAACACAAACACATCAACGATCTCTCTCTCCGTTTCTTCTTCATTTGTTTTCATCTGCACTTTCTGTTTGTTTCTCTGTAAAATTTGTCGGTCGTTTCCTTCTCTCTGGGTATTCTTTGACGGTAGTTGTTCTACATATTTGACTCTCTTCCATTACTCTCATTTGTGGGTATACGAAGGGAGTTTTAGAGAGAGATCGGTGTCTTCTACGACGACTCACCCTTTTCTCTCAAACCTATCGAATCTGTAAATCTCTCTCTCTCTTTCTCTCTCTCTCTCTCTCTCTCTCTCTCTCTCTCTCTGTTCTGTTTTTCCCTCTTCTCTAATTTTTCTGCGTTTGGGATATGGGTATATATATATATGTGTGTGTGTGCGTGTGTTTTATTTTTCTCAATTCTTTGATTTTTGAGGGTTTTAGGAATTGGGTCTTTGTGGCCTTTAAGAAAATGGATGTCTTCTACGGCGACTCATCTTTTACCTGATTCAGAAAATGGCAGTGTCAACAATAGATTCAGAAAATGGGTGAAAGTAGAAGAAAATAGGTAAAATGAAAATACAGTATATCTATAAGTGTTAAAAGAATCGAGTTTGTATTTTCCTATTTTATGTGTTTTTTTGTTTATATATATATATACAAGAATGTTTGCAAAAACAGGTTAACCCGCGCAACGCACATGACGGGATAAAATGTGAAGTGTTGATAGCAAACTAGGAACCTAGACACGGGATCAAATGTGAGTTCTCTACCATAAAATCGCGAAGTAATGGAATGGAATAGCTTGGAAGAGACGACGAAGAAGGGTAAATGTTGAAGATCAGGATCATAATCAAGACTATTACAATCAATGTGGTGGGCATTATGGGTCCATTTCCACCAAGCAATGTTGATCCCAGTGAGACAATTCCCAGATAAAATTTGACTATTATTTTACTTTGTTCATATTAAAAAAAAATAAAATTCAATGTAATTGTTTATATTTCTGTGTATACCAAATCCATTTCACTATAAATATTCTAAGAATCTTGGATTTATAATTTTTAGAAAGAGTACTTTTTTAAAGAATTATTATTTTATTTTGTTTATATCATGTCATGTGGCAATTTTTTCTAGCCTAAAATAAAAAAGTGGTGTTACACATACCAATTGATATACTAATTAGTGTATCAACATATGTTATGACATTATCATTTCAAAACTATGAACTCCCCTCATTATACAAATTATAAAGACTTAAAACCTTTAAATTTTTGTTACATCATCCGTTATTATACTTACCATAGATAGAAGTAGGGAAGGTTTGAACCAAGACTTTTAGTTTCATTAAAAACACTTTTACCACTTGAGCAACATATATATTGAAATATTAATTAATTAATTAATTATTTTTATTCTTACTTATTTGAATTCATCTGCCACCTGCTAGTTTTTAATAAAAATGAAAAGATATTGTTTGATAGACTTTAATGGGAGTATTATGAAAATATAAATTTTATAATAAACATATATTTAGGTAAGAAATTATTGAAAATAATTTAAACAGTAAAGGATGTTTCATGGCAAAGCATTCAGCAAAGGGTATTTTAGTCAAAAACTTGGCTTATATTTGGTTGAGTTTTTTTAAATTTTTTTTAGAGAATTTAAAATTTTAGTTTAGGGAAAAATATATATTTTTGGTGTTTATTTTGTCAAACTAGTTTGTGGTTTTAAGAAAAAAATTCTAAAACTCAACCGAATATGCTTGTATTTTTAGAAATTATTTTTAATTAGAAATTAATTTGATAAAAATAAACACTGAAAATATATTTTTAAATTTTTATAAATTATTTTTTCTTCCCCCCAAAAAATATATGAAACTAATGATTACTTTTTTTTTTTTTTTTTTTTCATTTTTCACCAAATTAATTTTTTTTAAAAAATAAGTTTTTGCAAATTACAAATTAAACATAATAACCTGCTACTAGTAGACTACTAATAGTGGGGCTAATATGAATTGAGAAATACTAATAGCTTAAAGGCAAATTATATTAACAGTTACTTTAATTTGAGACTCTATTATTTTAGTTTCTGATTTTTCCATTGTGATACATTTATTTTAAATTTTGAATTTCATTTTAAATAAAGATAATTAAAGACATTGTTATTTCATTTTAAGGGCTAAGTTGTCAATTTAATAAAATATAAATTAATTTGACAAAAAAAAATGTCCAAAAATTATTTTTGAATTTTTAAAAATTATTTCTACACACCAAAGATAAAATTATATAAAAATGATAAATATTTTATATTTTTATTTTTTTACCAAATTAATTTTTAGTATGTATTTAAATGATGATCAAGTAATGAGGTTGTTTTTGTTGATGATTTTGGATGGGTATCATGTAATATATAATTGTATTTGTTGTTAACAGATATTTTTGAATAGTTATCATGTAATAAATTGTTATTAGACTCTTAATGTATAATCGATATGTTTAATATATGAAATGTTTAGTTTTGAATTTTTTTGATTTAACTGATTAGTTTAATAATGACATCAAAGTTGTCACCATGTTTGACTTTAAAAAAAATAGAAACTCATTTACCGAAAATAAAAAAAAAATTTAAAAACATTATTTCTATCCTCCCAAAAGATAAAATTATATAAAAATAATGTTTTTTAAATTTTTTTTTCACTAATTTAATTTTTAGTTTCTTAGAAAAAGTTCTGAAAACTAAACCAAAGATAACTTTATAACCAAGAAAATTCTAACATTATTCATTAAAAAAATTATTATATTTCAAATAACATACAAGTTAATTGACACAAAATAAGTTGTATGATGATTTTATACTTAAAATGAACCGTTTGTAAACAAAATATCATTGATTGTCGTTATTTAAAATAAGATTCAAAATTCAAGATCAATTATATCACAATTGAAAAGTTAGAAATTAAAGTGATACAAGCTCAAACTATAGGGACTGTTAGTGTAATTCGTCCATAGCTTAATAGACTATGATTAATATCGGTATATATGCAAAATGTGTATTAAAAAAAAAAGGTATAGAATTTATAAAAGTGTACAAGAATATATCAAACCGAACCAAGCCTTAAGTCCCATCAAATAAAATTTAATTTTTTTAAAAATATTTTTTAATTCTTAATGAAAATAATATGAATTTGAGAAATGTTAACACCAATTAATATTGGTATAAGTGCAAAGGTATAAACTGAAAAAATATCCCATGCCTTAAGTGGTATTGTCTTAGAACAATTAAAGGAATTAATTTATCTGTAGTCCCACACAAATTAATAGCTTGGATTGTTTTGGAGTAAGGGCAGTCAAGGCTCCCTAGCCAATGAATAATCAAAAATGCTAGAACTTTCAAAAATTTTACTAAAAATTTTACCAAATGTCTCACATGAGACTCACGTTGTGTGGATCCCACACCCATATGAGATATTTAGTAAAACTTTTGATAAAATATTTAGAGTTTCTAACATTACTTATATAAATAATTGCTCGTATAAACTAATAAAAGTATACGAAAATAAAATGTGTATTAAAATTTTAAAATTTTTTAAGAACATTTTTTAATTCTTAATTAACCTCTGATATGAATTTTGTTGCGGAAGCAGAAGCAGTACTCCATGTGTTTCGCGTGCGCAAGTTTGATCGCCACCCCCCAACGTTCCGCCACGTGCTCTGCTTTTTTCACTGATTTGTATTTTGTACTAGAAGATCTTCAGCTCAGTACCCGTAATTGTTTTTGGGTAAATTACACTAACCTACTCTAAAATTTATAGTACTCCATGTGTTTCGCGTGCGCAAGTTTGATACCCCCCCCCCCAACACCAACGTTCCGCCACGTGCTCTGCTTTTTTCACTGATTTGTATTTTGTACTAGAAGATCTTCAGCTCAGTACCCGTAATTGTTTTTGGGTAAATTACACTAACCTCCCCTAAAATTTATGACAATTGCAGAAATCTCTCTTTTAATTTTCAAAATGACACTAACCTCCCCTCTCCCCTCTGCTTTGATTTTGCATTTCAGATTGCCCCTCCACACACTTTTGTTGATTGAAAGTAACATAAATAAATGATGTCAAGTACTAATTTTATTAAAATACCAATTTTGCCTTTATTTTAGTGGAAGAACAATTCAATTTTATTTTATTTTTTGTGAATGTACCGAAACAGTTCCAATATGAACCAACTTATTTCATTGGTGATGTTTCTTTTTTTTTTTTTTCCTTCCTTTTCCCAATCCCATTCCACCAATCTCCCACTTATTTTTTTAATTTAAAAGTAATTTTAAAATATACTATCATTTCTATTTGTAATTATCTTTTGATTTAAAAGTGTAAAAAAAATATGTATGTTCCCATGTCGTGAAATTAAAAAAAAGAAATGCAACTACCATTGCATGGAGAAATCTATATTCTGCACCCTTAAAAAGGACATACCGTAAGAAAGTTACAATATTTTTGGTAAATGGTACGAATGTTTGTTGTAGAAAACGCTTGTTTAAAATAAAATAATGAAAACAGATTCAAATTTATTTATATATATATAAAAAATAACAATAGTTAAATTGGAAATTACAATAGAAGAAATGAACTTCAAATAAACTACTAGAAAGAAATAAATAAAAGAAGTAAATCAAAACTTGTGGTAAACATAGTTTCTTTAAAATAAATTCACTGCCTCACCGATGAGTGTTAGAGAGACGTTGGTGTCTATTTCCAAAGATACAACAGTAAAAATCAACTACTATAGGAGCACCTTTTGAATAGTTTTGACGAACTAACAATGGTAATACTCTCTCACACTTGAAAGAATAATTTAGACAAACTAACAAGACAACAAGAGAGCAAGGAAATTCTAGGGAGAAACCTAAGAGGAGGTGGTCTCTATTTACATACATAAGGGGAGAGAGAAGGAGCTTTCTACTATGAACGCTATCATTAACCCTTAGCATCAATGGTCATCAACTCTAGTCATTCGGACTAGAGTTACAAAGGTTACAAACCCTTATGTGCATGTACGGAGAGCAAAGATTTGATACTGCCCGTACTCCTTGCGTCCAAGCTCCGCTTCGATCGGATTAACTTGCGAACACAACGGCGGTGAGCTACCCGGCAGTGCGTTGTCGAAAAACCCCTCTGATGGTCAAATTAGCACACATTCAGAGAGAGAGAGAGAGAGAGGAGCAGATTGAATGCTAAAGTTTCTTTCACTAATTCCTGTTTTTTTCTTAGCATGGAGGGCATAATCATGTTTATATACTTTCTACGCTTACCTCTGCATCCATTTGCCCAATGACATGTGGATCTGCTTTCTTATTACGTTTCCCCACGTGTCAGCGCAAATTCAGCTAAACGCCACCTAATCGAACCGCCTAACAGTATTGGTGCGAATAGGCAGCCCGGCAGCACTAACCCAGCCTCCTGCAACTGTGTTACTTTATGAGACAAACAATGCTGAGCACCGAGCTCTATTATGACCGAGCTCAGTAGCCCTCTGCTATGGCCGAGCTCATGCTCGGTTGAGCCGATCCGTGGAGGACCTTACTCGTCGTGCTGAATGAGTGACTAATGGAAACCGAGCTAGTAGAGGATCATCTCGGCCAGATCGGGTCTGGACTTCAACCGAGCAAACCTCCCATGGAACGGCCCAGCCTAGCTCAGCCCACACACGCCTGGTTCAATCTCAGCCCGGTCACTACCACGACCCAAAGCCATATTATAAAATCTCCCTCTCAATTGCCCCTTAATTTCATCCGCGCTAGCGTGACTGGGATTACATACTTCGACCAGGGTTGATCTTCTGCCCGGCCATACGCCCCAAGACATTAACCGCGTTGAGCCCCATGCTCGGTCCCTTGACTTGCTTGGTTGGTGCCTTGACTTACCAACCCGTCTTTTCAATATTGACGCCACCGTCATTACGGACACGCGTCACTCACTCATTGGCCTCGAACAGCCAACCCAGCCATCCCACGCCATTTTCTCAAATTCAAACTTTTGGCGCCTCTTCTCCTCTTACATATACGTCGCTTGCCCCTTCACATTTCTTTCTTACTGTTCATTTTCCCTTCTAGACGACCCAGCGACCTAGAGCTACAGTGCAACCCCCTCTATCCAACACTATTCTTGCACATACCTTAGCATCCATCTGGTGGATTTGGCTTCACTGTTGTTGCTTAGAAGCGTCTCTGTGCTTGAAGATCTGATTCTCACCTCCAAACCTGTAAGTTCTTCGAATCTCTTTTGCTTCTCTTCTGTTACTCGTGTTTTTACTGTACAACTGGGCTTGAGATTCTCATAATTGAGTCTAGGGCATGGCAATAGTAGTTTTTAGGACTTCGAATGAAGTTTAACTTAGGATGTAACCTCCATAAACCACCTTTGCCCCTTCTTCCTCAATTGTTCATCACCTTCTGTGATGAACACGCGAGGATCTGGGGCAAACCGGGCTCCAAGTCTTTGTTTGATCCCAAAAAATACCAAAACTGAGCAAGTTGCAAGTTTGTGAGACTTGTGTAGGAACCAAGGTAACAGAATGCTAGACCGCTCGACCGGGCTAATATTTGGTCCGCTCGAGCGACCGGGCTTTTGGGTATATCACTATGACCGAGGTGATCTGGCACTCTATATGTCCGAGCTAAAGTCGAGCTCGTTTGAACGACCGTGCTTCCACTTACACTTGACTTTTATTGTAGAGTCCTAGGGGACTCGACACCAACACCAGGGCTCTTAAAGGTCGAACTGCCTTTGCATGAAACTTTGCCAACCCAAAACCGCCGTGCTAAAATAGGCCGGCTTCACATGGGGCGTTACTGCTTCCTTATTAACACGCCGAGTGCGCTAGCCGTGTTCCAGGAGGAGTACGGTGTCCCTGAAGATGTCCACATCGAGCTCGGTGTAGAAGACATCACTCATTGGGGTAGACTGGACCAATGCGCCTTCATCGTGCTGTCTATAATCGAGGAAGGTTTACGCTTCCCGGTTCAGCCTCTAATGTGTGAGTTCTTGAGGCGTACCGGGCTAGCGCCGACACAAGTTTCGACCAATACATACAGAATAATAAACGGGGTAGCTAAGCTGAACAACCAGCTTGGCTTGAACCTAGGGTTAGCCGAGATTTTGGGCCAGTACACCCTCGGGCACACAGCCGACAGGTTTAACTACTATTTGAAGATTAGATCGGGCAAGGAGAAGCTGGTAACCGGTACCCCGGACAAAGATATGCATGATGATGACTTCTTTTGGGTGTCGGGGAATTATGAGACGGCTGATGTGCCCGGCTGGTACATCAGCAAAAATTTCGGTTCGACATGTAAGTCATGCTCATTGTCTGGTCAAATTACTTTTCTTTACTTTTTTGTACGAATTGCTCTTTTCCTTGCAGTTATCGAAGCCTTGCAAGTGAATTACTTTAACCCAGACGAGGCCGCCATCAGAGCCATATTGCGGTACCGTCAACGAGATTGCCACGACCTTCTCGGTTACGTACAGAGCTACCACTACTCGGTTCCCTGCAGAAGTAGAGTCACAGATTTCCTACGAGTACCGTCCCCACCGCCCGATCCGACATTACCGGACGTGCCCCTAATTCGGCTAACCGAGGAAGAGGAGATGGCCAAATGGAGCCGTATCAAGAATCTCATCACTGCCACATTCACCGAGTTGCCAAGCATCCCCCCTGTGCTCCTACTGTCAGTCAAGCATTTGGAATCGTGATCGCATTGGCTTCGACCACTACAACACAAACCAGCAAAAAAAGTTGTCGAGCCAAAAAAAGGCCTCGGTCCGCCGATCTAATAGCCGAGCTCGCTGCAGAGCTGAGCACCAAACAACCAGCGGAGGCTTCTGAGCCAAAGCCCCTATGGTAGCCGCAGTTGAAGCACCGGGGTCAAGAGATCCCGGCCAATGCCTCAGTCAAAGGCGATAAAGAACATCTCCTGGCTTTCGACCTGACGAAAGCACTACTCCTGCAGAGCGACGTAACCGGCAGCGACCACGTGCCTGACACCCGGCTCGTGAAGTCCTCGGTTAAATCTATGACCCGAGTAAGAACTCCGCACGTTTATTCAAAATTGTTCATGTGTTTTCACAGTTATTGTTATCTGAACTCTAACACGTCCTCTTGTAGGCCATCCAGAAACAACATCTCGTGATGGATTGGATTCATAGACTCCGCCAAATGGTGACCGACGCTGCCAGTTAGGTCAAGCATCTGGAAACCGAGCTGGGGCGGTCAAAGGCTTCATTGGAGATTGCCAACGCGAACAACTCCAAATTGCTTGGCCAACTTGGATCGGCCGAGAAGGAAAGAGATGCTCTCTGGGCCGATGGAAGCGTTAAAGCAATCAAGGAAAGATGAAGTGGATGCGGCAAACAATCTCGGTTTCAAGGAGGCCGAAGACAGCTACACCAAGCAGGTCGAGGCTACGAAGGACATATTCTTTAAGTTCAGTTGGAAGGCTGCTTTTGAACTGCTCGGCCTAGGATCTGGAACCGAGGTGTTTACCTCTTCCATTGCTGCCTTTCTTCTGGCCTACATGGTGCCATACGCAAATGAAGTCTTCAATGTTCTACAAGAGGAGGCCGAGGAAGAGGTAGAACATGACGCCGAGGAGAATGCCGAGGAAGTAGGCCGCCCAAAGGAGGCTGGCCAGGTTGATTCCAGCACCCGAGAAATCTTCTCCACAGTTGATCTGGAGGCTGCCGCGGAGGGCACTGGGGACGATTTCGCTGACCATTGTCGCGTATGCTTTACTTACATGTGTTTATGCACCTTCTCGCATTGTTACACACATTGTATACGTTGTCGCGTATGCTTTACTTACATGTGTTTATGCACCTTCTCGCATTGTTACATACATTATATGCGTTGTTGCGTATGCTTTACTTACATGTGTTTATGCACCTTCTCGCATTGTTACACACATTGTATGCGTTGTCGCGTATGCTTTACTTACATGTGTTTATGCACCTTCTCGCATTGTTATATACATTGTATGCGTTGTCGTGTATGCTTTACTTACATGTGTTTATGCACCTTCTCGCATTGTTACACACATTATATGCGATGTTGCGTATGTTTTACTTACATGTGTTTATGCACCTTCTCGCATTGTTACACACATTGTATACGTTGTCGCGTATGATTTACTTACATGTGTTCATGTTTTTCTTGCTTTACACATTGCTATACGTTGTCGCGTAGGCTTTACTTACATGTGTTCATGCTTTTCTTGCTTTACACATTGCTATACGTTGTCGTGTATGCTTTACTTATATGTGTTCAGGCTTTCCTTGCTTCCCGCATTGCATGCGTTGTCGTGTATTGCCTTACTTACATGTATTCATGTTTCAAATTGCATTGTCATACACCCCTCGGCTTGCGTTGTCACGCGTGCCCTCCTTGCATTGTTATGCACTCCTTCCACCCGCATTGTCATGCACTCTTCACATGCGTTGCCATGCACGTTCCTCCGCATTGTTATGTATCTCTTCCACCCGCATTGTCATGCACCCCCTCACTTGTGTTGTCACGCACTTTTCACTTGCATTGCTATGCATGTTTCTAACAATGTTGTATCTGTTAAGTTTCTTTCTTTTTCAGGCACGATATTGTATGTACGGTTCATTTGAGGCTGGCGCGACTAGACAAACCGGACAGTATTGTATTCTCCGCGTCAGACGTAGCGAGAATTGTATAATTCTCTTACATCCTCTCTGCATGTAATGTAGTTAGATTTGTGTTCGCCTGCTTAAAACTGTTGCCTGTTTTGCTTCGTTACAGCTTTCTTTGCATGCTCATAAGTTATGTTCAGCATCGTGCATGTCCTTTGCATTTTGCCCCCGCCTTCGGGCACATATCTTTGCTTCTTGTATGCTTGTCTAAGTCTTCAGCCTTGTTGAAAATGGGTTGTCTCTGGGCTTTGACATTCACTCCCGTCATTGTTATGACTTTCGAGTTCTGTCAAAAAGGGGTAGCTGTAGACACCCCATTTTTTTTACTGTCCTCAAGACTTGGACGTCATCGTTTGAACACTCGATGATCATCCATGCTCGTGTTCGTTTTGAGTTCTCGGAGGTCTCGGTCACGCGCCTTGCCTCAAGATCTCTTAACTTGACTGTTTTGTGCTTGGTTGTGGACCAAACACTTGTGTTTTTTGCTTTTAAGGGAAGATGGTGACTTGTTGGCCATTTCCTCAACCCAACGGCCAAGGCTTGAAGCCATCGACCCTTTTTTCTTGCCATCGGCCAAGAGTGTTGGCCGATCGGCACCTTTTTTGGTCGGTCGGCCACCTTTGTTGGTCGATCGGCCATACTTTCCGGCCGACCCATTTCCATATGCTTTTGGCAGATATTTTGTGCCAGCTGGCACAGCTAGCACGCACAATTCCCCTCCTCCATACACGTGTATGGAGGGATTTGAACCAACACTTAGCTTCTCTTGGAAGCTTTGAATTGGACTTCCTATAAAAGGAGAGCCTCCTCTCCCTTTCCAGGGGTTCAGCCAACTGATATAGAAGATATATATCACTCTCTCTCTATATCTTTTCTCTCTCTATAGTTGTGTGTGTAATAATGTTCCAAATGGTGTTTTTGTTCATATTTTTGCACTAAAGCACCTAGTGGTACATTATCCCTTAGTTACTGAGGTGCTAAGGAGTTGATTTTAGAGTTTTTGAGTTGGTTTTGATCAGAAGGAGGTGCTGGAGTTGGTGTTCTTGAAGTGTTCTTCAAGGGTGAGAAACTACTCTTTTATTCCCCATTTTTGCTTAAGCTTTTAGCACTACTTGCATACTGTTTTAAGCTTAGTGTCCAACTGAAAAAAGTTCTGTTTTTGTATTCTAAATATGTTTGTTTAAGGTTACTTTTGGGTTGGGGGTTGTCTACCCCCTCTTAGGCCTTGTGTGGCCTTATTTTGTGACCTTCTTTTTGAGTTTCGAAACCCTTTTGTTTTGACTTTCTCACCACTGAAATCCAGAGGATTTTTAGTGGTGGAGAAGTGGTTTCTAAGTCTTGAATAGGGGAGGGACACCCCCCATTTGTGTCTCATTTGCTTGCATTGTTGGCTCACCATAGTAGCATGTTTGCTTAGCATGTCTTGGCCCCATTTCAGCAAGTATTTGGTGTTATCTTGGCATGATATACCTTTATTTTAAGTTTGTTTGTTGGTCTCTTGCATGCACCATGTACTTGCCTTGTAATCCCTTCTATTGCCTTAACATGTATTTTGCATTTGGACCATCATGCTTTCATATTTTGGCTTAACTCCAAGGAACTTTTAGTCATGTTTCACCATGTTTAAGCTCTGTTTGGTGTTGATTTGATCACATGTGCATTGCTTTGTATAGCGTTAGTTCATCCTAGCTTGTTAAGCTTTGTGCACCAAGTTGCTAGCATGTATTGTTTTGACTATTCTCATGATTTGGCATAATTTGAAATCACATTTCAGTCCATGTAGTGTAGCCACACACTTATATTGGCCATCTTGTCAATGCTTTGAAGAGTTGCTGTTTTGTGCGTTAACATTGGGCCATTGTGTATGTCTCCATGATTAGGTCTTCGGGATGCCATCTCATTGGGTTTTGGGGTTTGTTTTAACATATTATAGCTCTGATTTTTCTTGGTTGAGTCATGCCATGTTTGGTTGTAATGGGTGTAGTGCAATTCTCCCTCTTTGGCCTTGTATGCGTCTTGTTTTGTGCTCACCTTTCTAGCATGTTTTGACCACATCCCATGCATGTTCTAGCCCTATTTTGACCTACCTTAGGACTGTTTTCAATCACTTTGACCCTTTGGGGCTTGGTTGATATGGCCATGGTGAGAGGCCCTTGACTAGCTTTGGGCATTGAGCCCATTAGCATGCTATGCTTCACTTGAGTATATGATTTGGCATCATTCTTCACATGATTTCAGAGCTCATCACATTGTCATGTTCTCATGTTTATCCCATTTTGCTCATGGTTGAGGATTGTGCATCGTTGCCTAGCTTACGGATCTATGTATGCGCATGCATGACTCCCTTTTTTTGGTACCTTGATTTGGATGTTTTGGCTGCTGTCTTTGGTACGGCTGAGGTCTACCCATCTTTAGTGTAAGTCCATGGATCATGCATTTGTGTATTGTTGTATGCTTATCGCGTTGCATGTTGTTGCATCCTTATGGTTGGTGTCATTGTTGCATGCCTATCACTTCGTGTATTTCCATATCTAGGTTGCATTGTAGTATTGTATATTTGTTGCATTGCCATGCTGGTTGCATGTTAGGTTGCATCACATTACACTTGGCATGATCATCTTACATGGCCTTATATTCCTATGTTGCATTGTACTTGGTTGCATGCATTGCATTGTGTTTGGTTTGGGGTGTCAAACCAAACATGAGGGCCAAGGGACGTTTCGTACTTGAAGTGACAAAACGTGCCTCACCCCTCGGTTGTCGACGCTCTTGATCAAGCATGATAGAGTTCTAGGCATTCATTTGTTTTGTTGCATTCATTCCACATTAATTTGCGCGCTTGGCACCTTTGGCCATTATGCACTAAAATGCGTGATTGGTGGTCCGAGGGTCGAGAGTCATACTCCCTTGAGTTTATAGCATGATAGAGAGGGTGTTTGTGCGCACATTATCTTGTAAATGCCTTGCCATGCACTGTCTATCCTATCTTTTGGCCGGTGACATCACACAATGCTTAGGGGGTGGTTCAAAAGCATCCTTGGAACTTGTGAAGTTTTCAGAGGAGCAAAACAGTGCAAACAGAGGCAACATGTGGCATGGCAACGGGTTTCCGAGCGAGGCGATTGAGCATGCATCATTCAATCATTCCGAGGTGGAGCTGCAATGGCCTCCTTTTGTAATTAATTTGTTAATTAATTAAGGGTTTGTAATAATTAATTAGCTAGGATAGTTGATTAATTATTTGGTTTGTATTATTTATTTGGACCCTCCTTCAAGAGAGCGAATTTTGTAATAAATGTGCGTGCGTGTGTGAATGTCTTCCAACCCCACGTCTTTCTTCCTTTTACTTACCTGCTTTTAATGGTTAGTTTTAGGTCATGTTTCAATTAGCATACTTATGTCAGCATGTTTGCATACATTCATTCATATTGCATGCACCGGGCTCAGCGCATCATACTAAATTGCATAGTATTTCAATTCCAACTTGGATACGTGCATTGAGTTGTCGCATTTCACATGCCATTCTTAGATTAGCCGAGCCTATTCTAGTTGCATCTTGCATGTGTTGCATTAGCCATCTTAACATGAACTAGGATCATGCATGATTTCTAACTAGTTTCTTGTTTTGGTTCGGAGTACACTGTGAGTGTTTATGCTTTAGCATCTTGCATGTGTGTAAATGTTAACATGACAGCATACTTGCCATGAGGCTAATTGATTATGTGATATAACTGCCTGAATGTCTGTGGGTGAAGGTTGGATTGCTTGAATTGGAATAATTCATCGAAATCCGTGTTTTAGCCTACTTGTGAATAGCAAAATTCAAAACTATTTCCAAACAAACGGATATGCGATGCTTTGTTCCAAGTTAGACGATCTAGTCTATACTTGTTTTGTTGTGCGCATCACGTAGTAAAGATTAGCCAATTAACCGGAATAAGAACGCATGTGTTTTCAAAAACTCGATATCATGCTTAGTACAGGCCGATCTTCGGATCGGGCGAGCGGGGGTGCTTATAGATGACCTTTCCCAATCGTACCTAAGTTCCCGAGCTGAGGCAACTTTGGTGATGACGGATATGCGGCCTTAGGCAACGAGTCAGGGTTTCCTAATTTTTCCCAAAATTAAAATATTTAGGTGGCGACTCTATATCTGGCAAAGCAGTCCATGTTTGGCCCTTCTTTCTTAAAAATCAGTTTTCCAAAATGATTTGCCGGATTTAGACTCTTTGGTGATTTATCAATGTTGCATTGCACTTTGCGAGATTAGATTGAGAACTGTGACATTTGAGTCCAAACTATAGTAAGCCCAAATGAACAAAACGGGATTTTTCCCGGGACGTTCGAGGACGTCTACAGAAAGCTGTCTTTAGGGCAAGCTCGGTTGACTGTCTTGTAATCAACGCAAACTCGCCACTTTCCATTCTTCTTGGGTACTACGACTGTGTTCGAAACCCACTGAGGGTAGTGCACTTCCTGGATTGCCCTAGCTTCCAGTAGGTTCTAGACCTCCTATACGACTACCTCGGCGTGGTGAATGGTGGATCTCCTCGTCCTTTGAATGACAGGACGCACATAGAGGAAGACATTGAGTTGGTGGCAAATAAAGATTGGGTCAATGCCAGGCATATCGTACGGCGTCCATGCAAAGACTTCGATATTCGCCACCAAGAACTCCACCATCTCGGTTCTTTCTTGGGCGGTCAGGCTAGATCCCAACAAAAAGAACTTGTCAGAACTTTCTGTGTCGATCCGCAGCTGCACCAACTCTTCAACAGCCTTTTCCTCGGCCTTAGTGCCCACATCATCAAGGACATTTTGGTCTTCCAGACCTTCGATCATTTGCACGAAGCCTTTGGAAGCTCAGCTCCCATTTACTACCACAAAACACTGCTTCAACATGACTTGATCGCCCCAGATCTCCTCAACTTCCCTCGTAGCCGAGGGGAACCTCATGACCTGATGGTAGGTTGACGCTACCGCTTGCATGGCGTGAAACCATCCCCTACCTAGGATCAGATTGTATGTGGACGGCACCTTCAATACCCAGAACTCCACGTGTTTGACAATGGACCCGGCTTTCACCGGTAAGATTATCTTTCCCATCAGCCACTCCGATTGTGAGTTGAAACCAACTAGTGGCGAAGTTGCTGGAGCCAAATCTGTATCCTGGAGTTTGAGCTGCTTGAAGGCATCGTAGTACATGATCTCGACCGAACTTCCTTGGGCGATCAAGATGCGCTTAACATCAAAGTCCTTGATGCGAAGGGTGACCACTAGGGCATCGTTGTGCAGTGTTTGAATGCACTCAAGTCCTTGCTTGAGAAGCTAATCACATTTTTCTCCTCGGTCTTGATCATTTTGATCGCGGGCTGGACTGACAGAACCTCCCTTATATGTTCTGCCATTTTTATCATTCCTTGGAGATCACATACCCGCGCCGGCTCTACTACACCGTGGATCACATTGACTATTCCATGGAGGGGCGTCTCTAGGTCATCTGAATCACTCGGCTTAGCTGGGGTGTAGTGCGCGGCCTTAACGCCCCCATCGATGTAACGGTCCAAGTGACCGGCTGCGACTAACTCCTCCAGGTGTTGCTTCAAGGGCAAACAGTCCTCCATCTGGTGCCCTCGCTTTCTATGAAATGTGTAGCGATACTGCGGATTGAAGCCCTTTTGCGCATCGCCTAACTTAGCGAGAAACCGGACGTAATCCTCATCGCGAATTTTGCTAAGTATGCGATAGATTGGAATCTTAAATACCATGGTGATGCCCGTCCGAGCGTTCAACTTTCTGTTCGCATCTGCTGCGTCATCGCGGAGGTATTCTGCTCGGTCACTGCGGCGACCTTTACCCCGGTTTCTACGATCAGGACAACGGTCTAACTCTCTTGCGCAGTCACTCGGATGGTTTGTCTCCTGTTCGATCGCATGTACTTTCCCAGTCACTTTTTTGTCCGTTGCCACCGGATTTGCCTTCATGGTGGATGCCGCCGCATCATCCTCTACTCGGATGTGCTCATTGATGCGTTGCATCAGTTGCCCCATGGAAGTCGATTGATTCATCGTGAGCGAGTTCCTCAGTTTATGTCTGACCAGGAGACTGCGCTTATACTGGGTGATTGCCAGGTTGGTCGGGCAGTCTAGGATGTCGTTGAAGGTTTCCCAATACCTAGCGTTGTATGCGTTGAGGGTGTCGCTTGACTCCATCTTGATGCTTAAGAGGTGGTCCATTTTTTTTTTGGCATTTTGGTGTTGGTTTTGAATCGAGTCATGAATGCTTCCACCAACTGCTGGCACCTGTCGGTGTTTTCCTCCAGGAGCCTCTCAAACCATTTCAAGCCCAACTTGCCCAAACTCGATGGGAAAATAAGGCACATGAGAGCATCGTTATGCTTGTGTCCAGTCATGACCTACCAGAAGTGGCTTACATGCATGTACGGATCGCTTTTCCCATCATAAAGTGTAAACTTGGGCTGGTGAAAGTTCGCTGGAAGCGGTGTTGTCTTTATCTCGAAGGAGAAGGGGGTGGCGTTCAGCCTCGCCAAATCCTTGTCCAAAGGGACAGGCACGGCTGAACATGGTGGTGGTATCATGACCTCCTCACCGTCGTGACCTTCGTAGGATAACCGTTGGAGCACCAGCATCCTTTGAACCTCCCGTCGGCGAGCTTAGTCCTTCAAGACGTCCCTTAAGTCCTCTGAATGAATGAAGTACGAATATCTCGATGTCGTCGACGGACGTGAGGGATGGTAGGTACTATCTTGCGCGCTAGACTTCTCCTTAGGAGGGTCTGAGTTTCTAACCCCATAGCTTCTGGTAATGGAAAGGGAGGGCGTGTGACGCTGGCTCTGGCTGCCTGAACGGTAGGGCTGGGTGCACTCACTGTGGTCTCCCACTTCAGCAACACCCTTTCCTTTGACTTGCGGTTTAAGCGCTTCCATTTCTGCCGCCATCCTCTAGATGATGGCGTCTTGGTCCCTCAATTTGTGCTCTAGGCGTCAAGCGTGCGACTCTCTTCGCCGCCGGTGTCCGTCTGGACTCCGCGAGTGACCAAAGCTTTTGGCGCGCTTATCTTGTGCATCTCTTGGAAGTCCTCTTGGGGAAGTCTCCAGGTCTGCTATGTTCGGAACGGCGGGAAGTCCGTCTCTCTGTCTGACCGACTCCGGGGTAACACTGTCGATGGTAGACAATGGTATTTTGTCGTTGTTTGCCATGGAAGGTAGTCCGATGAGCTTGGAGGACAAGGTTGTCTCTGTTTCGCTTCCCACATATGGCGCCAATTGTACGGGGAGCAAATATCTAATACCACCGTACTCCTTGCGTCTAAGCTCCGCTTCGATCCGATTAACCTGCAAACACAACGGTAGTGAGCTACCCGGCGGTGCGTTGCTAGAAAACCCCTCCGACGGTCAAATTAGCACACACTCAGATAGAGAGAAAGAGAGAGAGAGAGAGAGAGAGAGAGAGAGAGAGAGAGAGAGAGGAGCAGACTGAATGCTAAAGTTTCTGTCACCAATTCCTATTTTTTTCTCAACACGGGAGGCGCAGTCATGTTTATATACTTTCTGCGCTCACCTCTACATCCATTTGCCCAATGATACACGGACTTGCTCTCTTATCATGTTTCCCCACATGTTAGCGCAAATTCAGCTAAACACCACCTAATCGAACCGCCAAACGGCGTTGGCGCGAATAGGTAGCCCGGCGGCACTAATCCAGCCTCCTGCGACCGTGTTACTTTACGAGACGAACAGTGCTGAGCATCGAGCTCTATTACGACCGAGCTCAGTATCCCTCCGCTATGGCCGAGCTCATGCTCGGTTGAACCGATCTGCGGAGGACCTTACTCGTCATGCTGAACGAGCGACCAATGGAAACCGGGCTAGCAGAGGATCATCTCGGCCAAATCAGGTCTAGACTTCAATCGAGCAAACCTCCCCTGGAACGGCCCAGCCTAGCTCAGCCCACACACGCCTGGTTCAATCTCTGCCCGACCACTACCACGACCCAAAGCCATATTATAAAATCTCCCTCTCAGTGCATAATATATATAAATAAATATGTATATAATGCTTCAATATGAGAATTCAAACCAGATGGGTCGTAAAACGGATACATGTATTGGGTCACAACCCGATCTAAGTCTAATCTCAAGCACATGCATAAGCTAAACCCAACATAACTCATGCTCAAGACTAGATCCCAATATATGTACATGCATAAGCCTAAGCCCAATGTAGTCCAAGTCCAAACTCAACTTTATTTGATGTCCAACTTTATGAGATAATTTTTTATTCAA
The DNA here is from genome assembly GCA_025200525.1 of Camellia lanceoleosa. Classification (NCBI taxonomy): domain Eukaryota; kingdom Viridiplantae; phylum Streptophyta; class Magnoliopsida; order Ericales; family Theaceae; genus Camellia; species Camellia lanceoleosa. The sequence goes on along the minus strand of CM045758.1, from coordinate 166,199,400 downwards.
ATCTTAATAGTTTTTTTATCATTTTTTTTGTGGTGTAAAAATCTCATTGCAAAAATTCTAGATCACTTGGATCCACCACAATCGATGGTTGGGACCTACTATAATTTCGCATTACAATCATAAAAAAAAATCAGCTTGCTTGGTTAGGTTTTTCAAAAAAACATTTCAAAAAATTCAACTTTCTTGTTTTCCGTATTTTTTTGTTTTTACTGAATTTTTTTAATATTTTAATCATTTTTTTTTTTTACTTTTTAGACATAGCTAACATAAATATACCTAAAAAGTAAAAAATTTGTGAAAAAAACCTTTTAAAAATTCACTAAATATCAAAAATACAAAAAAATACGAGAATTCAGTAATTTTTTTAATATTTTTATATGTTTTTTAATTTTTTAAAATATTTTTTCACAATTTTTTTACTTTTTAGATACATCTAAGTAAGGTACATCTAAAAAAATAAAAAATATTCATTAAAAACAAAAAAATACGAAAATAAAAAAACTTAATTTTTAAAAAATTTAATCCAAAAAATTCAAACCAAACACACTAATTATTTTTCAACATGTTTGTGATATGCTATGCCACTTCGTAATAAAAAGTACTTTTTATGAATGGTGAATTTATAGTGTGTTAAAGTTATGAATTATGTTTTGAAAGTTAAGAACCATTTGTGATGAGAAATGTTTTGAATTATTTTAGTGAAAGATATTACTATTTGTTGAGGTGTTTGTTATGAAAGGTCATCATTATGTTATACATGTTGTGTTAAGATGTATAATATATGTATTTTTTTTTAATACTGCATACAAATTGTAGCTCGTGCATTACTATAACCTGTGGTAAAAGAAAAGACTAACCAAGACAAAGGTCTTGTTTGACAAGTTTTTTTCAAGTTTTTTTTTTTTTTTTTGTTAAAATAGTTAATAAAGATAAAATAAGGTAAAATAGTTAATAGGATAAAATGTCACATTTAACTAATAATTATTTCACTTTTTTTCTCACGGTCAAATCAACTACAAAAAAAAGAGACAAATTACCTACACCTCCCTTGAGGTTTAACGAAATTACGAATTCTCCCTTAAGGTTTCAAAAATTACATCTCGTCCCATCACAATTAACGCCGTTAATAGATATCATAAATTGACTAAAAATGTCCTTTTGACAAATAAGGACAAACTACCTACACCTCCTTGAGGTTTAGCTAAATTACAGATTTTTCCCTTTAGCTGAATTACAGATTCCCCTAAGGTTTAGCTAAATTATCATTTTTAAATAAGTTACGAAATGTAAAATTAAAATGGAAAAACATTTATCACACTATTAAAAACTAAAGTTTTAGAAATCAAAATTTAGGGACAAAATTATTTTTAGGGAGCCAAATATTTTTGTTGCGAAAAGTGTCGTTATTATATTTTTAGTAACGAAAATTGAACATTAGTGATTAATTGTTATCTTTTTGGTATCAATTTTTTTGCCTCAAAAAATATATCATTTTGAGATCAAATTATTTTGTCCCTAAAAGTCTATTTATTATTTGACATTTTCAAAATTTTATCGCTAAAACCTTATTTTTGACTTTTCAGACGATCTTTTAGCGATTATCCTCACGACGATAGAAATTAATCTCTAAATGTCTTTTGCAAAATTTTCACTTTTAGAGATTAAAAAAATTGGTCTCTAAAACTCTTCTATGTTGTAGTGTCAGATGGTGAAAATATCATAAAATTAACAAATAATTAAATAAGTTAAAAACACAAGAAATGGCTTGTCAAAAAATTGTTAGAATATGTTGGTTTGATTTTTAGAAATTTATTTTTAATTTATTTTTAAAATTAAAATTTAATTTGGTTAAGAAATAAAAAATAAAAAATTATTATTAATTTTATATAGTTTTATCTTTTGAGTGGTTAGAAACAATTTTTACAAATTAATGATATTTTTTCATATTTATTTTTATTAAATTAGTTTTTATTTTTTATTTTTTTAAAATTTTAAAATTTTTTTTCTAAACAACAAATCAAACATGGTCCAAAACTTAATTTTTTTTTCCATCTTACATAATTCTTTTGTAAATTTTATTGATTTATCAAAGGGATTTCAACAGGGGCAATATCGTCCATCAATTTATATTTTGGTGATGTCAGCTAACCATTCTTAACGGTTAGTTAATAGTAGGGGTTAAATTGTTATGTGAATATAAACCTTGGAGACGAGATGTAATTTCTGAAACTTCATGAGAGAATTTGTAATTTAGCTAAATCTCAAGGGAGGTGTAGGTAATTTGCCAAAAAAAAAAAAAATCAACTATCATTCCAAACATAACTATTTTATTCAGGTTAAAATAATAAAAAAGTTAAATAATCAACTAAAATAGCCAACTTCCCAAATAAAGCCAAATATAGAAACAAAAATATATAAAATAAACGTACGGTTAAATTTGTAAAACAACACCCTCTTCGGGGAGACAAAGCTGATAGATGAGCTAAATCAGGGGAGGTTTTTGAAATTAAGACAAACCTTAGGGGAGTTCACTATAATTTGCGCTCTCTCTCTCTCTCTCTCTCCCTACAAAACATGGAATCAGGATCCTCTCCTTCATCTATCTCCTTAACTCCCTTCTTGTTAGGCTGTTGGGCCCACTTTTAGGTCTAATTTTGATGATCCGAACCGTTCACATTTTAAGATTTGTTGAGTATATCATACTTGTAAAAAATCAAGTTGATCGAATATCAGAAAGTATCTGTTCAGAAAACTATTTATTAATTTTTTTTTTAAAATAGTTGTATTTTGATGATCCGAACACGTAGTTTCTGATATTCGATCACTTTGATTTTTTACAAGTATGATATACTCAACAAATCTTAAAATGTGAACAGTTCGGATCATCGAAATTAGGCTAAAAAGTGGGCCCAATGGCCCGCAAGTAGAGAGTTAAGGAGAGAGATAAAGGAGAGGATCCTAATTCCAAAATTGTGTTGTCAAATGTTTTAAGGTAAATTACACTTTGCTCTTTTTATCTAGGATCATTTTGTCACTTTGACCCTTTAATTTTTTTCTTTCCATTTGGACGTTATGTTTGAAATTTTTTTCAATTTTTTTTCAGAAAGTAACTTATGTTCAAACTTAGATAGAAAATGTCAAGTTAATTGTTACATAACGTACAGGATATGTTATTATATTAGGGTTTAGATTTGTATTAGACGTGTAAGTTATATATAATAAAATATTTTTATGTCACGTAACTATCAATATATCATTTTATGTATAATTTTGTAACTACTTTCAGGAGTAAATTTTTTAAAAAAATCTTGAAAAATGAAGAGTTAAAGTGAAAAATAAATAAATTTTAAGAGTCAGTAAAAAAATAGTCAAACATAAAAGGAGAAAGTATGATTTACCCAATGTTTTATTAGACTAATTATCTAATGTATTGTTTGAGAATAGACTATTTTAATAATTTTTTGAATTTTTATAAAAATATGTGTAAAAAAAAAAAAGAAGTTATATGAAACCCCAAAAAATAAAAAGACAATAAATATACTATTTTAAGTTATTCTCAAGCAACCCTTTGTGAGCGTGACCTATCTTCCACAAACTTTAAGTTTACACCAAGCCAATCATTTTCCTGAAAAATTTCAAGATACATTTTCACAATTCCTAACGATTTTGTGTTATATTTGTGTGGGGATATATTTTCTGAGTACCAGCATGTGGCTAAGGTGACGCTGACGTGTCAGCCGAGGTGCCACGTGTCTTGGTCGTGACGCTGAGATTATCTCGGATAGGCCGAGGTTATCTCTGAAGATATCGGAGTTCAGGATAAGCGGATAAGGGACAAGAGTTCTAAAATGAGGAAGGACCTCAGCCTGGATAAGGATAAAGCTCTTAGGCCCCGTTTGTTTTGGGCTATAGGGAGGGTATTGGGATTAGTAATACCTAATGCCCTTGTTTGTTTGCAGAGAAAGCCTTGGGACTATTAGTCTCTTGGTATTGTTAATACCCTTGGAAGGGGGATTGGTAAGGAGGAGGTAGAGATGGTATTAGAAAATAGTGAGAGGATTAGAAATTTTTTTATTTTTTATATATTGGGAATTTTTTTTAAATATAATGTTTAATTTTTTATATTTTTTTATTTGTTTTATTATTTTATATAAAAATAATTTAACAATTTCTCATTATTAATCCCCTCACTATCAATCACCTCACTATTAATCCCCTCACTAACAATCCCCTCACTATTAATCCCCTCACTATCAATCCCCTCCATTCTATCTCCCAAAACAAACGGGGCCTTAGGGAATTTATCTTTATCTATTGGAGAGTCCAAGATAAGCACTGAGCTGAAGTCCATTGAAGCTAGGCTTCTATTGGGACTAAGATTGAGTTGACCTATCTTTCACAAACTTTAAGTTTACACCAAGCCAATCATTTTCCTGAAAAATTTCAAGATACATTTTCACAATTCCTAACGTTTTTGTGTTATATTTGTGTGGGGATATATTTTCTGAGTACCAGCACGTGACTAAGGTGACGCTGACGTGTCAGCTGAGGTGCCACGTGTCTTGGTCGTGACGCTGAGATTATCTCGGATAGGCCAAGGTTATCTCTGAAGATATCGGAGTCCAGGATAAGCGGATAAGGGACAAGAGTTCTAGAATGAGGAAGGACCTCAGCCTGGATAAGGATAAAGCTCTTAGGGAGTTTATCTTTATCTATTGGAGAGTCCAAGATAAGCACTGAGCTGAAGTCCATTGAAGCTAGGCTTCTATTGGGACTAAGATTGAGTTGACCTATCTTTCACAAACTTTAAGTTTACACCAAGCCAATCATTTTCCTGAAAAATTTCAAGATACATTTTCACAATTCCTAACGTTTTTGTGTTATATTTGTGTAGGGATATATTTTCTGAGTACCAGCACGTGGCTAAGGTGACGCTGACGTGTCAGCTGAGGTGCCACGTGTCTTGGTCGTGACGCTGAGATTATCTCGGATAGGCCGAGGTTATCTCTGAAGATATCGGAGTCCAGGATAAGCGGATAAGGGACAAGAGTTCTAGAATGAGGAAGGATCTCAGCCTGGATAAGGATAAAGGGAGTTTATCTTTATCTATTGGAGAGTCCAAGATAAGCACTGAGCTGAAGTCCATTGAAGCTAGGCTTCTATTGGGACTAAGATTGAGTTGACCTATCTTTCACAAACTTTAAGTTTACACCAAGCCAATCATTTTCCTGAAAAATTTCAAGATACATTTTCACAATTCCTAACGTTTTTGTGTTATATTTGTGTGGGGATATATTTTCTGAGTACCAGCACGTGGCTAAGGTGACGCTGACGTGTCAGCTGAGGTGCCACGTGTCTTGGTCGTGACGCTGAGATTATCTCGGATAGGCCGAGGTTATCTCTGAAGATATCGGAGTCCAGGATAAGCGGATAAGGGACAAGACCTCAGCCTGGATAAGGATAAAGCTCTTAGGGAGTTTATCTTTATCTATTAGAGAGTCCAAGATAAGCACTGAGCTGAAGTCCATTGAAGTTAGGCTTCTATTGGGACTAAGTTTGAGTTGGCTATAAAAGAAAGGCACCCCAATAGGTCTAAGGTACGAAATTTATATTCTGAACAGTGAGTTATGCACTTTATCTATCTTTGAGAGATAACTGACTTGATCATCGGAGTGCTCCCGGGTGGACGAACCACTGCCGGAATCTCTTCTTTCTGTTGCAGGTCACTCAGGCGCCATCTATTCTGCTAGTGCTCTCCAGTTGAATACTGAGTTGGCAGTGTGGTCAGAAATTCACTTACACAATTTGACGCCATCTGTGGAAAAGAAAGGAGAATAGATGGCCAACAACGGACAAAAAGAGAAAGCAAGGGACAACACTCCTACGGGGAGTGGAAGACCTATTGACCTTGACATCAAAGGAGACAACTGCAACGAAGAGACTCGTGATAAGAATCACGAAGGAAAGGACGTCGGCCAGGAGAACGACGTACTGAAGAAATCAGACCAAAATGAGTACTATAACGAGGATAACCTCCAGGTATGGAAAGAAAGTTGCCTACGAAGGGACGAAGAGATGAAAGGGATGGCAAATAAATTGGCAGACTTGCAATCGGTCGTCAATTTCATGATGCAAAACAACGTCATGCAGCCACCATTCCCGCTGCAAGACACGCCGATTCTAGTGGCCAATGCCTAGAAAGGAGGGCAGAAAACAATCCCTGTAGCCCTACAGCACACCAGGAGCGAAAAACACTCTCACCGGCCTTTAAGGGAGGTCGGGCAAGGAGAGTCGAGAAGGGAAGAATCTCGAAGGACACACCGCACCAAGAAAGTAGATCCCAGAGAACATCGGTATGTTCAAAGGCAGGAGTTCTGCTTCGATGCGACCAATGGAGAAAGGTCGAAAATGGCTCACAACGAAGCTGAGAGTAATGCACCTAAAAGATTGAAATCAGGAGATAGCCGAGCTCCTGGGCGTACCAAAGAGGACTTGAGAGATTACCTCAAGAGGAAGCAACAAAATGCCGAGGTAACTTCCCCTCTTAAGCCGAGAACACCATTCTCGGTGGAGTTAGACAAATTTGAGGCCCCGAAAAGATTCAGTATGCCGAGGTTCCAGATATACGATGGTAAATCGGACCCTAACTTTCACGTCGATTTATACCTGAAATCGATGGCACTGTACAATGGGAACGAGCCATTACTTTGCAAGGTGTTCCCCTCATCATTCGGGAAAATTGCATCAGACTGGTTTTACAAATTGCCAAAAAGAAGTGTGAAGACCTAGGAAAGCTTGGCCGAGATATTCGTGGCCAGGTTCGTGACAAACAAATTACAACCATTAAGGGTAGACGCCCTGATGGCTCTGAGGATCAGTGAGGATGAGGGCCTTAGGGCCTACGCAAAACGGTATTATGAGGTGTTCAATCGAATATCTGAGTGCAACCAAGAGGTGGTGGTCGTGTCTTTCAAGAACGGCCTAAAAGATGATTGTGCACTACGAAAGTCATTGGCAAAGACATTGCCAAAAAGCATGGAGGAGCTCATGGCCAGAATTGAGAAATATGCCAGAGCCGAGGAAGGCATGCCAGGGATTAAGGCGACAAAGAAAGAGAAAGGAAACAACTCACCGAAGCGAGGCCGAGGCAACAACGGATCCAACAAACAAGAGATAGATCGAGAACAGACAGCAAATACAATCAGTTGTATTCGAATCCCAATTCACAAAGTCCTGGATAAAATTCGAACCCAACCCTATTTCAGAGCATCAGCTAGGGTACCAGGAGAGTTTATGGGAAGAAGCCTTGGTAAGCATTGTACTTACCATATTTAAGATAGGCATCTGACTCAGGGTTGCAGAGCCCTGAAGTCACACCTAGAAGACCTAGTTAGACAAGGCCATTTAAGAGACCTTGTAGATGAGGCCAGGACAAGGGAAGAGCAGTCAAGATTGCCTCAGGCACTAGCAGCTCCACCTCCAAACACAACAACCACAGGCAGGTGGACCTCAGGTAATTAATGTAATTCACTCGAAGGTCAACGAAAACGAAACACGGGGGGAGACCCAGAAGGTAAAGCACTTGCAGCATATGTACCAGGTCCGATAGAAAAGACCTCAGGCCGAGGAGTGCCAGGGACCAATAGTGTCATTTACTGAAGCCGACTTGGAGATGGTACAACATCCGCACAACGATGCCTTGGTAGTATCCTTCCAGGTTGGGGAGTGCCAAGTGAAGCGCATCCTAATTGACCAAGGCAGCTCTTGTGACATCATGTATGTCAGATGTTACAAGGAGCTTGGCCTTCACCCAGACGATATGGAGTAATCCAATGGACCAATGGTCAGGTTCAATGGAACGCCGACGTGGCCACTGGGAGCAGCAAGCTTGGAAGTGCAGGCTAGCACCAAGAAGATAAAGACATAGTTCACCATAATCGACACACCCTCCCTTTACAATGTTATCTTGGGAAGGCCATGGTTGCATGCAATGGGGGCTGTTCCCTCAACATTGCGTCAGCTATTGTGGTTCCCAACAGAGCATGGGATAGAGGAGGTGAGAGGGGATTAGCTGCAGGTAAAGAACTGCTCCATGGCAGCAATGAAATCCACCTGCAGCATACGAGAACCAAAAAGGGCAGAGATCAAAGACGAGGATGTGGAAGTCCTAGAGGACGTCGACAAGGAGCCAGTCGAGAAGAGTGAAGCCCTAAAGAAAATCCTCGTCCAGCAGGGAGATGAAGAACGCTTCTTCCTTCTCGGCTCGAGCTTAGCCGAAGAAGAAGAAAAAGAACTGGAGGCTTTCTTGAGAGCAAACATTGAAGTGTTTGCCTGGACGCCTTACGAAATGCCAGGCATTGACCCCGAGGTCACTTGTTATAAACTAAACGTAGACAGGTCGGCCAAACCTGTAATCCAGCAGGCAAAAAGACCGATGTTGATGCATGTTGAGGTAGTGGAAGAGGAAGTAGACAGACTTCTGGAGGCCAGAGCCATTTGAGAGGTAAATTACCCAACATGGCTATCGAATACAGTGGTGGTGAAGAAAAAGAATGGTAAATGGAGGGTCTGTGTGGACTTTACCAGCCTAAACAAGGCTTGTCCCAAAGACAGTTTTCCTTTACCTAAGATTGACCAACTGGTGGATGCCACTTCAGGGCATGGAAGGATGAGTTTCTTATATGCCTACAGAGGGTGCCATTAGATAGCCATGTACCCCCCATACGAGGAGAAAACTGCGTTTATTACCCCAAAAGGACTATATTGCTACAGAGTGATGCCTTTTGGGTTAAAAAATACAGGAGCAACTTACCAGAGATTGGTAACCAAGATGTTTAGACACCTAATCAGCTGAACAGTGGAGGTATACATCGATGACATGGTCGTGAAGACCAGGGAACCTAAGGACCATCTGGAAGACTTAAAGGCAGTCTTTGACATCCTAAAAAGATATCGGCTCCGACTCAATGCATCAAAATGCACATTTGGAGTTGGATCTGGTAAGTTCTTAGGATACTTGGTGACTAGAAGGGGCATTGAGGCCAGCCCAGATTAGATCAAGGCCATCCTAGAACTGAAAAGCCCAACATCGGCGAAGCAAGTACAGATGTTGACAGGAAGGGCTACAGCCCTGAATAGGTTCATAAGCAGAAGTTCTGACAAAGTACAAACCCTTCTTCAGCTTAGTGAAGAAGGCCACAGACTTCTTATGGACAGAAGAGTGCGAAGTCGTCTTGGCCGACTTGAAGAAGTATCTGACCACGGCTCTAGTTCTTTCAAATCCGAACACGGAGGAGGCTGTTCTGTATAGCGGTTTGAACATGCGGTAAGCGCAGTGGTAATCCGAGAAGAAAAAGGGGAACAAAGGGCTATTTATTATGTAAACAAAACCCTAGCTGATGCAGAAATCAAGTATTTACCCTTGGAAAAGTTAACGTTGGCCTTAGTAATGGCTTCAAAGAAGCTGAACCATTACTTTCAAGCCCACAAAATTGTGGTTCTAACTGAACATCCATTAAAGTCCCTGTTACAGCAGGGAGATCTGACAGGCAGAATAGTTAGGTGGGCTGTGGCTTTGGGCCAGTATGATCAGGAATATAGACCCGGAATAGCAATCAAAGGCCAATCTTGGTCGACTTTGTGGCCGAGTTCACTCCAGGAGCCATCATACATTGGGCTCCGTTGAGCCGAGGTGAACGATGTCCAAGCGAGCAAAGAGGAGCCCAGCCAAGGGCAACAGAACAAAGGCAAGAAGAAAAACTCAGGCCTTACAGCGTTTACATCGGCGACTCCTTTCGACTGTTTGTTGATGGGAGTTCAAACCGACAAGGAGTGGAGGCAGGAGTAGTACTGGTATCTCCAGATGGATAAATACTAGAACAATCCATTCGTTTGGGGTTCAAGGCCTCAAACAATGAAGCAGAGTATAAGCATTGATTGCAGGACTGAAACTGGCAGTAGTAGTAGAAGCAGATGATGTGATAGTCTTCTGTGACTCTCAGCTTATAATCAACCAGACAACAGGCGAGTTCGCAGCCCGAGACGAGAGGATGTCGGCCTATGTGAATGAGGTTGGCAGATTGATGGCCCTGTTTCAGAATTTCCAGCTACAGCAGATTAGCCAAGATGATAACAGTCACGTCGATGCCCTAGCCAACCTGGCTAGTGCAATACAACCTAGAAAGGCAAGGATGATAATGGTTGACTATTTGTCGGGCCTAAGCATCGAACCACTGACCACAAAGCGTGAAGCAATGTGTGTGGACATGGGACCAAGCTGGATGGATGCAATAGTAGCATTCTTGAAAGAAGGAAAATTGCCATATGATCACAAGGAGGCACACAAGATCAGATTGAAGTCGGCAAGATTCAGTCTGATAGCAGAGGGGCATCTCTACAGAAGATCCTTCACTGGACCCCTTTTGAGGTGTGTACATCCTTTACAAGTTGAAGATTTTTTGTATGAAATACATGAAGGAATATGTGGAAGCCACGTTGGGGGTAGATTACTTGCTTATAGGGCCATTACCCAAGGGTATTGGTGGCTCTATATGCAGAAGAATGCAGAAGCCTATGTCAAGAAGTGTGAAAAATGTCAAAGGGTTTGCACCACTGATACACTAACTAGCAGTAGATCTGAATCCAGTATCCAGTATCCAATAGGGCATGGATCTTGTTGGAAAATTGCCCCAAGCAACTGCGCAAAGGAAGTACCTGCAGGTAGCAACAGATTACTTCACCAAGTGGATAGAAGAGGAACACCTTGCCAAGATTCGAGACGTGGATGTAAAGAACTACATATGGAAAAATATCATCACCAGGTTTGGGATCCCAAGAGCACTAGTTGCAGACAATGGAACATAGTTTGATAGTAAGCTAATCAAAAGCTTCTGTGCAAAGTTCAAAATCAAGAATTATTTTTCCACCCCAAGTTTTTCTCAAAGCAATGGACAAGCGAAAGCATCCAACAAAGTCATCTTGGATGGGATTAAGAAGAGGCTGCAAGCAGCAAAGGGAAAGTGGGTGGATGAACTGCCAAGTGTATTCTAGGCATGTCGGACTACGCCGAGGAGATCAACTGGGGAATCCCCATTTGCCATGGCTTATGGCATAGAAGCAGTCATTCCTCTAGAAGTCAGAATCCCAGGGATCAGAACCCAGGGAGTAGAGAATGGGACTAATGATGTATTATTAGCCCGAGATCTAGATCTGCTAGAAGAAAGAAGGGAGAGAGCTGCAATTCAGCTAGCGGCATATCAGAAACAGCTTGCCAAGGCTTATAATAAGAAGGTCAACCCAAGGGAGTTTCAAGTCAGTGACCTCGTCTTCAGAAAAGTCGTCGGCAACGAGAAGGATCCTAGAGAGGGCAAGCTTGGTTCGAATTGGGAGGGACCCTATAGACTCATCTCGGTATTGGACAATGGGGCATATCGGCTTGAAGATAATGAAGGCAAAGAGTTGCCAAGGCCCTGGAGCACTTGCAATCTGAAATTTTTCTATCATTAAACTTTCTTGTTCTTTGTTATTAGCTGAAGTAATAAATAAAGTTTTAGCTTGATTTTTCTATATACTTATGATTGATAAGATAGTTAACAATGTTTACGAAATACATACATAATGAGAACCAAAGTGGAACTTAAGTTCACATTAGGGGGCAGAGAGTGGGAAAATGGTTCTTGGAAAGGTAGAAATTACAAGCTAAAATCAATTTAACACTTGTTGAAATTTGTGAAAAATTTACAAGTTGAAGTTAAACCGAGGTCATGTTTAACACTTGTTGAAATTTGTGAAAAATTTACAAGTTGAAGTTAAACCGAGGTTGTAATAAAGGAAGTACTTATGTACTTGCCGAGATAAAAACCTTTATTTTTTACCGAGGTACATCACCCCGAGAAGATTGCACAACTAAGATGAATGTTGAAGACATGCAAATGATTCTAAGTATAGAGTCATGCAATTAAGACAAACATACAAGCATTCAAAATAAGAAGTTGTATTTACATTTGAAATAAGGCACGTCGGCCAGACATAAAGCTTACATTTTTTTTTAAAAAAGAAAAGAAAAGAAAAAAGTACAAGGTACAGAAAGAAGGAGAAAAACATCAAATTAAGACTCTTCGGCGCTTCTGGCTGGTTGGGTCTGGAGTTCGAAAGACTGCTGAGAAGACATCTCGACGGCCTTCTCAAACGCGAGCTCAGCATCTATTGCTTGGAGGGTTTGGTCGAGGTTCTTGTCGGCAATAGGTGCATCCGACGTTGCCTTCTTAGGAGTAGCATCTTTTGGGACCTCCTCACCCTCCTCATCCTGAGTCAAGTCCATGACTTGCTCATTTGGAGTAGGAGACTTGGCCCCAGCAGCCTCCTTGGTCTTCCTTACCAAAGCTTCCTCTTCAGACTCAGAATCGTCTTCGGATTGGCTTGGAGTAGGGGGGCATGGCAAGACAAGGATGTCAGCATTTCTGAGAGGGGAGTCCTCGGGGACGTCAAGCTTTTTTAGAGAAGCCATCCAACCAAGGGTGAAACCCTTATTGCAAGCCTGCTTCACCTGACGCTTGTAGTCCGCAGTGACATCGGCCACACCCTCAACGTATGCCTTTTCATCTGCGGCCTTGATCGTGGCATCTTTGGTGGCCAAGGCATCTTGCAGTTCCTTTTGGGCCGCGGCCATCTTTGTCTCGGCCTCTTTCTTTTCAACCGTGAGGACCTTGGCAATGGCCTCTGCAGCGTCAGCTTTCTCCTCAGTTGCGTCCTGAGCTTTTATAGCTGCCTCGGCTTGATCTGCCAAGGTCTTCATCTTGTCCTTGGCCCTGTTGAGGGACTTTTGTAAAGCAGCGACCTCCCTGATTTTGTCGGCCAACTTCTTCCTTATCTCAAAGCTTGCATTGAGAAGGAGTGGATGTGCTGGATCGCCTAAAAGAAGATCAGCAGAGCAAAAGTTAGTAAAATCCTCTGTATAAAAGAATGGAGAAAGAAAAATACCAAGTGTGGAAGACTTACTTGAACAGAGTGCTGAAGCATCAGAGCGAAGTTTTCGTACTCGCTCATCTTGGCATTTCGGTTTAGATCGTTTGGAAGGAGCAAAGCCGTTGAGAGGGCGACACCGACTTCAAGATCAGTCGCACTGTCGCTGGCTCTGACCGGCTTGTCCTCAACGATGATCTGGGGGGCCCAGGGGGATTCAGAATTCATGGAGCCCGCAGCTGTTGCCGATTCAGACCACGACCTCTTTGATCGGGTTGATTGGGATGGCTCGGCCTCGGCAGGCCTCTTCTCAGGGACGGAAGGGGTTTTCTTGTTTGAAGCCAATTTAGAAATTGGCAAGGTGTCCTCAGTATCAACCTGAGTCACCATTGCCTTTGGCTGAGCCTCTATCAGCCTTTTTTGTTTCGGCTTTGGAGGCTGAGTTGGTGCTGGTTGAGCTTCGACGGCTGATGGGATGTCGGCCAATAGGTCTTCAGCGATTCTTTCTTGCGGCCCATCTTAGCAGCAAAAACAGTTCGGTGACGTCGTCGGCGTTGAGATAGTGGGATAAGCTGCGGAGCCGAGGTAGATGGTTGCTCTATTGGATCAGAGGTCGATCCTTGATCTGGCCGAGATGTTGAAGTGATGGAAAGAGTAGTGGAAGAGGGAGACTGACTCTTCTTCTTCCTCTTCTTTGGAACGTCGGGAAGAATCGACTTGTAAGTAGGAATTAAATCGAGCAGCAGAGGGGCTTTCCACTTGTGGACTGGTAAATCCAATAGCTTCTTCAAGTCCTTGCTGGGGAAGAAAGACTTGTGAAAGCCCTTTGGTGGTTGGGGAAGAACTGCAAAAAGAAAAGCATAGACGTTAGAACGAAGTATTGAAGACTTTAAAAAAGAGAGCAAGAAAAAGTGACACTTGGCCCTTACCATCTCCTTCCCTGAAAACTGTTCGGCTTAGGGGATAAAGGTGGAGGTCATCCTTTGGCTGAAACTCCCAGTTGTCCGAGACGATGAAATAATCGTCTCCAGCACCTTTGTTTGAGTCTAGGAGGTCGACAATGAGCTTGTACTCAGTGGACCTCGGCTTGAGGTAATAGATGTGGCCTTTTTCCGATTTCAGGCGATACATAGTGTAGCAGTACTGGATATCGGCAAGTGTAACCCTAGCATTCTCTTGTTTGGCTAAGGCTATTATACCGTTGATAACTCGGTAAGAATTGATGGCAAGCTGCATTGGGTTCAATTTATAGTAATGAAGGATTTCTTGGAAAAAGGTGTCAAGTGGAAACTTAAGTCCACACTCAATAAAGGCCACTACTGAGAAAGGCATGAGGTTTACATCGGGCATAATGGAGTCCTCCTCCCCTGCCAATCTGAGGTGGACGTCGGCAGGGATGGAAAACTTCCGCCTAAAGTACTCTAATTTGGTCGGGGTGTCTACCCTATGCTTCCACATACCCATGACGTCGGCTTAGGGGGAAGGTGTATAAATTAGAAATAAAGTGTTCTGTAAAGGCTCAGAAGACCTCGGCAAAACCTAAAGTTCACGCTAGGGTAAGAATTTGTGAAGATCAGAGGGGGATTCGTTTCACTTTTCCCTAAGATTCGTGTGTTCTAGGGCAAATCTCAAACCTAAGTCTAAGCAAATGGAGATTGAAGGCAAGAATCTAGAGAAAATACAGAAAACACAAACAAGAACAATGATTCAGAATCAAGAATAGTGGTGAATCATCAAGAACACTGTGACAGAGTGTGTGCAAGGCTACAAGGCCAAGAACAGTGGTAAAAGTGAACAAATTTGTGAGTAGTGTGTGAATATTCAAAAAAGGATTGGGCAAAAACAGGATCACGAAGCAAACATACTCAAACACATGATGAAAATTAAGATACAGATTAAAATGATCAAAGACATGAGCAAGTTCGCAAAAATGACAGAGTTCGAGGTAAATCAAGAACTGATACCAGGAGGAACAGTGGCTTACTAGAAAAATGAAGCCGAAGTAAAGTTCGCCGGGATCAGACGGTAGCTGGAAGCAAGGAAGTGCAGCAGAAGCCCCGCCGGAGGAGAGAGTGAGGCTGGTCGCAGAAAGCTTCGCGAGATTGACAATGGCAAATTTGGGAGAAAAAGTTAGAGAGAGAAAGAGAAAAAGCTTCAGAAACGATGGTGTAAAGTGAAAAGACGGAGAGAAGAAGGACGTTTTGTCTAAAACACAAAAATGGCGGCAAAAAGGCAATTAATGTGCCTAAAGTGACGTATGCGTCAGACAGCGCACACGAGAAAAATTTGACTTACAGGCGCGTATCGAGTACGATCCAGTGAGGGGAAGACGCATGGCAGAAACGGTTGATTTATTTTGCGTGACAGCTCATACGCGTGATAAACTCTTGGAGTTCTTGGTTTAATGAAGCAAGTGACCTCGGTTGGACTTGGTCGTGTGAAGCCGACGTATTATGACCTCGGTAAATGGATGATACAGCAAGATAGCCGACATTCTATACAATATAACGATATAGGTTCCATCACCTCAGGATGTTGAGGTAATAAAACCTAGGGGGCAGTTGTGGGGATATATTTTCTGAGTACCAGCACGTGGCCAAGGTGATGCCGACGTGTCAGCCGAGGTGCCACATGTCCTGGTCGTGACGCCGAGGTTATCTCGGATAGGCCGAGGTTATCTCTGAAGATATCGGAGTCCGAGATAAGTGGATAAGGGACAAGAGTCCTAGAATGAGGAAGGACCTCAGCTTGGATAAGGATAAAGCTCTTAGGGAGTTTATCTTTATCTATTGGAGAGTCCAAGATAAGCATTGAGTTGAAGTCCATTGAAGCTAGGCTTCTATTGGGACTAAGATTGAGTTGGCTATAAAAGAGAAGCATCCCCAATTTATATTCTGAATAGTGAGTTAAGCACTTTATCTATCTTTGGGAGATAACTGACTTGATCATCGGAGTGCCCTCGAGTGGACGAACTACCGCCGAAATCTCTTCTTTCTGTTACAGGTCACTCATGCGCTATCTATTCTGCCAGTGCTCTCCAGTTGAATACTGAGTTGACAGTGTGGTCAGAAATTCACTCACACAATTTGTTTGCAGAGATTAGATTAAGAGAACAAAGAGATAAGTTTGTATAGAATATGGAATTATTGTTTATTTGTTTTTTTTTATATTTTTTTTAATCTATAGAAAAATAATTACAATTATAAAGAAAATTATGATCCAACAACGCAAATCTACAAGCCTATCAACCATCACCACAAAGCCCAATAATAGCCACTCAACAATCACTTAATACAACCATCGTGATTAGAGAAATAATTGAGAAGTATCAAACTCATTTTTATAAGAATTAATCTCGCAATCTCACATCACAAAGTTGTCCTAAACAATCATTACGCCAAAGATTTAGGTTTATTGTTTGGTTAATTAATTACATTGATATTGCCTCAATTATTTGCCATAATCAATTTATTCCCTTTTTTTATGAATTTATATATTTTCAACATTTATTTATGAACTTGAATATCAATTTAGTCGATATAGAATTTTTTGTTCTTGAATATATGAATACAAATATTAATTAAATGTTAAATAATAGAAAAAAGTGTGCCAACTTATAATGAAAAAGGAAAACAACTTTGATAGTAGTATTTTTTAAAAAATAAAATTATATAGAGTGCCACAAGGTTCCACATACGAGAAAGATAAACACCTTGTTTGGTTTTTACATACGAAAAAGATAAACGCTTTATTCGATTTGTATTTGTGAAATAATTTAAAAAAATAATATTTTAAAAATATTTTATAAAATTTAAAAATTTATTTGATTGTATATTTTAAAAATAGTCTTGGAATTTGAAATAATTTAATTAATTTTTTTTTTATTTTTTTTTATAGTTGAATAGATAGGTGTGAGAGAAAAAATAATTTATTGATATGTACGATGTGAGAGAATGAGAAAGGAGAGAGAAAAAAAAAATAATTGATTGATTTGTAGTAAAAAGGAAAGTGATTTTGAATATTTTTTTTTTATAAAAATTTTCAACCAAATAAGTTTTTAAAATTTTTTCTTAAGAATTGCCTCTCAAAAGACAAACCAAACAAGGCCAAAAGATTGTAAAACAAATACTTCACAAATGAAGCCTAGGTTTCATGGTGATTTTATTTGTATCTAAAAAATAATTCAGTACGTCCAAATAAATTTTTGAAATTTTAGTTCTATTATATCTTAATGTAAATTTATAAATATTTATTAATAAAGATAATACACATTAAACCCTAAAATATTTTTTTTTCTTACAGTATACCCAAACCACTTATATATATATATATATTCTTTATATTCAACTCTTTTCAACTTTTTCTTCACTCCAAAATTTCAATTCACCTTACCAAAACTAATAATTATCATTATAATTATTTCTTATTATGTTTTTACTTATAAATAGAATAAAGTTTAAACAAAATCAAACAATAGATGAGAATAATAAAAAATATTTTTTGAGGCAATTCATCAAAGATAGGGTAAGTATTTGTATAAATATCAAAGTAAAATTCTTAATTTTTATTTTTTTTAGTTCAACTTCTCTAATCATCAAGAAAATACACAAAACTGTGAATATAATCTGATTGTGAAAATACCAAAAGAATGATATTTTATTGATAAATAATGAAAAGAAAATGAGATACAAATAGATCAGGTTGAGGCACGGATATCTCATTTTCTTTAAGGAGATCAAGTCTACTGTGGTAGGAAGAACCCAAATACTGATGCAGCAGTCACAAAACTATGACTTGTCCCCTCCATGATACAACAACCCAACCACTTGTCATATGGTTCAGGCCAACTTTGCATAAGATGGTGAACCAAAAACTCCATCAAGAAAAACACCCTTCTTTGGCTAGTAATCTCTCAAGTATAAAAAATAGTTGGTGTAGAAAAGAGTAAATGAGAGGAATTATTTATAAGCCACTAGAACCTTCAAATCACACCAAAAAATAATAATGATCAGCAAACTAGAAAAAATGGAGAGTCTCTAAATATTAACTTACCACCAAGTTCATGAACTCCAATTAATCTTCATTCATGAACAAGATAAAAGGACACCAAAACAATGAATCTCCATTCATGAACAAGACAAAAGAAGATTCATGAACAAAATATATAAATAAATAAATAAAAGATATTAAAATGGTCCAATAATCCCCCACTCATTTTAATATCAACAAGGACGAGAGAGATTATCAAACAAAGATAGACTAGTATGCACTATGAAGGTGTGCTCTGCATTGAACCTTCATTACTGAAACAGCAACCTCTACTCCAGAGTCAGTAGTGGTCTCAGACTTGAACTATGACTACTTAGGGGAAATAAAGGATTACTACTCACACATAATAATCCAGGTGTTGACATGAGCTTTTAATAGACAGCACATTACGGCCTTGTGCTAATCCCAATTTTCATGAGCATATTTGAGAATAAGCTTTGTTCTCACAGAAAGTGGCCCCACTTTCATGCTCAAATAGGTGAAATCTGTCAAGGATGTTCCTGTAATTTACACACCCCACTCAACCCACTCAACAACAGTTACAAAATTTCATTAAGAGTATAAAAACTCAACCCTCCAACATTACAGGACAAATGCATTTACATCATCGGGATAAATAACAAAATATTAAGGAGTGCATTTTTTACAACCACCATATGATTTCTTCCCATTGAACCTAGTTACGGATCTCTAGTCCCTAAGTTGGGTATCCTCATACATGGTTTATGATTTTATAGGCTTCAAACCTATCTCTCTCGATGTATTCTAGACCTTATCTCTTGCCAAGGCCTTGGTTAACAGATCCGTGAGATTATCACAAGATTTTACATAATTCACAGTTATGATGCCATTACTCAAATAGGATCTCACATTACTCTGTTTCCTTCGAATAGGTCTGGATTTACCATTATGAAAATGATTGTTCACTCTATCAATAGCAGCAGTGCTATCACAATGAATTAACACATGAGAAATTGGTTTTTTCCAAAAAGGGATTTCATGTAACAAATCTCTCAACCAATTCGCTTTCTCACATGTTGAAACTAACGCTATAAGCTTAGCTTCCATGGTGGAATTAGCAATTATAGTCTATTTTTTAGACTTCCAACATAAAGCACCACCACCCAAGGTAAAAATAAAACCCGAGGTAGAGAGAGAATCACCTGACAAAGTGTTCCAATTAGCATCACTGTATCCCTCAAGTATCGCAAGATACTTGTTATAAAACAAACCATAATTTTTGGTACTAGATAAATATCTCATAATTCTTCCCATGGCTAGGCAATGATCTCAACTTGGTTTGCTAGTAAACCTGCTAAGTACTCTAACAGCATATGCAATGTCAGGTCTAGTATAGTCAGTAGCATACCTCAAACTACCAATCATGTTAGCATATTCCTTTTGATTAATCAGTTCATTTTCATTTATTACAACAGATAAATGTATGCTTGCATCAAAAGGAGTAGCAACATGTTTGCAGTCTAGAAAGTTATATTTCTTTAAAATTTTCTCAACATAATGCGATTGATCATGAAAATGCCATCCTTAGTCTTGGTAATTTTAATTCCCAAAATAAAATTAGCTTCACCAAGATCTTTCATATCAAAGTGGCTATTAAGCATATTTTTAGTCTCATTTAAAATATGCAAATTAGAGCCAAAGATAAGTAGATCATCCACATATAGGCTAATAATTACATGTGCATTCTCACAAGTTTTATAATATATGCACTTATCACATTCATTAGTCTTATAGCCATTCTCAAGCATGCAGGAATCAAATTTCTTATGCCACTGTTGAGGAGCTTGTTTTAAACCATAAAGGGATTTAGTTAGCTTACATACCTTGCTTTCTTGGTCAAGCTATACAAAGTCCTTAGCTCGGTCCATATAAATCTCCTCATCTAGATCTCTATTTAAAAATGCTGTTTTCACATCTATTTGATGAATTTTTAAATAATGAATTGCAGCCACTGCTATCAACAGTCTAATGGATGTAACTCTAGTAATTGGAGAAAAAGTATCAAAGAAATCAAGATCAACTTGTTGCTTAAAACCTTTAGTGACAAGCCTCGCTTTATATTTATCTATAGTTTCATCCGGTTTAAGTTTTTACGAAGGACCCATTTACACCTCATAGTTTTACAACCTGGAGGTAAATCCACTAGCTTCCACGTTTTATTTGAAAGTAGTGAATCTATCTCATCATTTACAGCCTTTCTCCAGAAAATAGCATCAGGTGATGACAAAGCTTCTTGCACCATAAGAAGAATTTCTTCCACATTGTAAAGATAATAGTCAAGGCCAAAATCTTTTTCAATTCTAGCACGTTTACTCCTCCTTGGTTGGATTTGAGAATTTTCTTGTTCTTGAAAAACTTGAGATGGAGTAGAAGAGCTAGGCATGGATAAAATATTTTCAGAAATTATTTGATCCCCACTATTTCTAGATTTGAAAGGAAATTTATTTTCATGAAAAATAGCATCACCTGATTCAAAAATAATATTATTTTTCATATCAAAAAATCTATAAGTTGTACTATGCAACGCATACCAAAGAAAAGCACAAGTGGTAGCTTGTTTACCCAATTTAGGTCATTTAGGATCTGCAAGCCTCATAAAAGCTAAACAACCCCAAACCCTCAAATAACCTAGATTTCGTTTATGCCTGTAGACATCCCATTTTTGATCGCCCTTAAGACTTGGGCACCACTGATTGATCACTTGATGATGAAAGTTACGCTGTATAAATGATCGATATCTTTAGTAAGAAGATCTCCCAAATCCCAACCTTACACCCCATTTTGGACCAAAACTATTTTAGACCAAAATTATTTTAGATCTTAAAACCCTCTCTTTCAAAATATTTTTGAAAATGTTTCTACGATGTTCCGAGGCTCGCATTTCGTTAAATGTTACACTTTTTGGTAAACCAAGCAAGGGCAAAGTGGAAATAAATGAAAAAGAGGTGAAC
The DNA here is from genome assembly GCA_025200525.1 of Camellia lanceoleosa. Taxonomy (NCBI): domain Eukaryota; kingdom Viridiplantae; phylum Streptophyta; class Magnoliopsida; order Ericales; family Theaceae; genus Camellia; species Camellia lanceoleosa. Next base: position 166,178,419 of record CM045758.1, on the reverse strand, counting down.
TCTTTGAAAAATATTTAAAAATCTCTTATTTATAGGTTTAGAGTTGAAGAAAATTGGAGGAGAGGGAAGAAAACTAGTTGGGGAAGTGGTTGAGCTTGAAACTGTTGAGAGAGAATTGAGCAGCCTTCATTAAATCAGGCCTATTTCTTTACACACTTAGAATTTAGATATGAGGCCACCACCATTGGAAATTGGACTTCTGGGGCTTTATTTTAGACTCAATAATCTCCTAAAGCCGAGTCCGAATGAGGAAGATATACCTGTTGGAAGTTAGGCATCAATCCGGTTAAGAAAAAACTGAGTAACCTTCACTAAAATAGGCATATTTCTTTGCACACTTAGAATTTAGATGTAAGGTTGCCACCATTGGAAAATACACTTTCGGGGTTTCCATTTAGACTCAAGAATGGCCTAAAACTAAGTTTGGATGAGGGAGATATGCCCATTTGAAGTCGGACCTAGAAGTAGATTTTTGGTGGCCAGCATGTGGCCGGCAGGACACCATTGGTGGTCAGCAATTCACACTTCTAGGTGGCCAGCCACTAGCTGGCCATTAGTGTAAAACCCAGATATTTTTTCCAGCTGTTTCCATAAAGCTCCAGCTGTCACTTTTTAGATATTTTCGACCTAGGGCTCATGTTTTCTATACATAAAGGACCTCTCTTCTTGCTTTCAAGGTTGGAAATATTTTAGGAGTGAGGAAATAATTTTGAAAAATTCCTCTCTCTCTCTCTCTCTCTCTCTCTCTCTCTCTCTCTTATAGCTTGCATAGCCTTTGCCTAAACACTCAAAACCAAACCTAGAGAGCTTCTTGCTGAGATGATTTGAGCTTGATTTTAAGCTCTTAAGACACTTGAGAGTGTGAAATTAGTGGCTTATGACTTAAGGGTTCATTTCTCTTCAAGAGGTATACCTTCTCTTGCCTTTGTACCATCTTTACACCACTTGTTTTCCATCTTTTCCACTATATTTTGGACTATTTAAAACTTGTATTTTTGGGTTGAAACTTGTGGTTCAAGGCCATTAAAGGTAAAGGGGTTGATAGCCTTTCTTTATACCTTGCTTCTAAGGCCTTTGTCCTTGTGTTTTCCACTTTGTTGTCAACTCTTTTTGAGCTTTTTAACATTATTTTTCGGAGTTATTTTAGTGGCTAAAATCATGTTTTGAAGTCCAAATTTGGAGGGCTTAGCCTCCCCTCCTTGTGTCTTGCTTACTAGCCTAGCTTGTGCTATGTTTTAGCTTATTAATCTAACTTTTTTTTAAGCTTAATCCAGCATATTTTAAGATTGTTTTTAGACTAGTTTAGCACTATTTTTGGTTGATAGTTGCATTTGAGCTTTGTTTTGCATCCTTGTAGTGTAATTGTCCTTGTGAGTTGGGTGTTTTAGGCCTTAGACACTATCTCCTTTGAGTTGATTGCATTTATTTATCGATTTTCATACTTGTGATCACTCTTAATCATCTCTGCAACCTCCCTCCTTTCTTGGCTTTTGTTTTGTTTTGAAAGTGGTTCAAACAACTTGTTTGTTTAAAGCATGAGATTGAGGTGTCATGCTTAATAATTTAATCTCTTTGGGGTTCATTGCCAACGGTATGATGTCTCTTGCCTAAGGCAACTCTTGGTTTGAGCCCTCTTTCCATTAGAGGACTTAAACTCACCCTTTGGACTCAATTCATTAAAGAATGGTTAGAAATCTAAAATGGAGTAATTGAAATTTGGGCTAAAAAGGTGCAAGATAATAATTTGTTTGTGTTCAATTGAACGTTAATTGAACACATGGAAGCTTGAGGCATTTCATACCCATTAATGATGAAATGGTTCAAGTTTTCAAGGTCACCACTTCCCTTGATCAACTCATGAAAGGGAAGAGGTTAGAGTCTTTTGTTACATTTATTAAACTTACACACTTTGGTTTATGAGCAATCATGCAATGAACTTGCTTGAGTTGAAGGTTTGTGGACCAAATTCACTACTCTTCTAATTTGTTCATGAAAATGAGGGGTGAGTTGTGCAAACAAATCCTTGAAAATACCCTATGCATACTCTGTTTGTCCTCTGTTGCAGCAAGATGAATTAGGCAGCAGTGGTCGGTTAGCCACTTTTAGTGGCTAGCAGGCTATCTTTGATGGCCGGCCGACCACCAATGCAAAATTCAGCAGTGTGTTTGTGAGGCCAAGTAGAGTTATTCTGGAAGTGGGCATTAGTGTATGTGTTCTCTATGCAACAGAGGCTCTTTGGAAGCAAAACAGTGGTCTTTTCGGGTGGAAACCGAGCATGCGCATGAACATCCCTCGCTTCCCGAGGTGGAGTAATTAGCTTAGTACTTAATTGTTTAGCTTACTTACTCTTTTAATTGCACTTGTGTTGTAATTATTTAATTAGTTAAAGTAGTTCGCTAATTGTGATGTTGTAATCATTAATTTACTAGAATAGTTGCTCTTTCATATGTTGTTGTAATAATTAGTTAAGTATCTTAGCTAGTTTTATTTATTTTGTTTTGTAATAGTTAGCTTAGCTAGGTTATTCAGTCGGACTCTCCTCGTAAGAGCACAATGTTGTAATAACGCGTATGTCTTCCAACCCCACGTCTTTCTTCCTTTTATTTACTAGCTTATGATAGTTAGTTTAGGGACGTTATGTTTTGTTTTAGCATACTTCATGTTTGCATCCACTTGTATTGCATGCACCGGGGCGCGGTTCATCATTCTAACTTGCATTGTCATTTTAATACTTCTTTGAATACGTGCTTAGACCGCATGCTATTTAATTGCTTCAATATGCCACATTAGTAGCAGAGCCTATTAGTTGCATATCGCATATGTTACATTAGTCATATTGCATAAGTTAGGATCATACATTTTTCTAACTCATTTCTTTTTTGGCTAAGAGTACTAGGTGAGATTTTACTCGCTTTAGCATATTGCGTGTTGATGTTGCCATGTTTAGTATGCTTGCCAGGAGGCTAATTGCTTAAATGCTAAACTGCTTGAATGTCTGTGGATGAAGGCTAGTTGCTTGAATTGGAATAATTTGAGCAATGTTCATATGCGATCACTTGTTCAAAGTGGTACATATTCGAAACAATTTTCAAAACAAATATGAATAAAATGTTCCAATTTTTGCAAGTTAGTCTATACTTGTATGTGTGCGCAGTACATAGTAAATACTAGCCTAATAAACCGGAACAAGAGCATATAATGTAAATAAGATTCATATCATGATTAGTGGAGGCCAATCTTTGATCGGGCAAGCGGGGGTGCTCAATTCATAATCTTCCCGTCTCGTACCTAAGTTCCCGAGCAGAGACAATCTTAGCGATGACGGACACGTGGTCTTTGGCACGAGTCATGGGTTTCCTAAATTTCTCCAAAACAAAATATTTAGGTGGTGACTTTGTATCTGACAAAGCAGCCCATTTTTGATAATTTGATTCAAAATCAATTTTGCAAAAGATTTGCTGGATTGGGACTCTTTGGTGTTTATCTATTTCACATTGCACTTGTGAGGTCAGATTTAGAATCGCGGGAGTCTGATACTGTAGGATTTATTTGGACTTCCGAAAGGGGGCGCAAAAAAGTCGAGCCACAGTTTCAGGCGACTCTGTTGGGGAAATTAGAGAACTTGACTTGAACTTCATAATATGAAATTTTATTTACACTTATATGCTTCTTTGCATTGCGTTTGCTTTTGATGCGTTTAAGACACTGTGTTTGCCATCTGTTATTTCTAGACAGTTTGCCAGAGGCTTGCCTTAAAGCTTGCCAAAAGGCTAACTGGTCACGGGCTGCCATGATAGGAACACAACCCTTGGATCTAGACGACCGCTTTACCGCTTGATCCTCTTTTCACTTCTCGGTGTTAGGTGTGAGAGGTATATTAGGCAGTCTTGCTGAGGTACCCCTTTTACTATTTGGCATAGCTACATATAGTAAAGCTATAATGACTGTTCCAAACTAGGACATGATGCTCTCCCATATGTAGGATGATGTGATACCCCTTGTTTGAATAGTAAAGTCGTAAATCACTCCAAAGCTAGGATAGAGAAAACCTAAACCTCTCATAAGGGTGTTTTGAATGCTTTTATACAAAATGTGAAATCTTTGGAAATGTGTGATGCAATCCTAGGAGAGTCTTAATCTTGAGGCGATTCCTTTCAAACTTGAGGTATCATATCAGAATTAGATTTGGGTCGAAATCTTGGGATTTGTGTTTAATATGGGTGAATTTTCAGCAAAACCAGAACCAGGGCCAAAATTGTATCTTGCTTTGTTTTGACCAGCATACCTAGTATCCTGATCTAATGAGAGGCATTTGTTTCTTAAATGCCAGGTTTGTCTGAGCCAGAGAAGAAGTAGTGTCAGCCTTAACCCATCACAGTCCATCCAATCCTAGAAAAAAACCCCACTCTAAAAAAGCCCAATCCAGTCAAACTTGTTAAGACTAATCTAGTTCAGATACATCAAGTATAACTAAGTCAAAATCCTTGTCAGTTAGCTCTCAGCTTACACCTATCCATTTCCTCGATTGCCAACTCAGTAGACTTGTGATGACATAGAGTCTAAAAGAAGTTATGGCCATGATAACGGCGTTAAGCTAGGGAATTGCTATGCAGGATGGGACCAATACTGAAATACAACACCCATCTGGGGCACCTACTACACTTCCACTCCTGGGACCCCAGCCGAGCTTTGATCCACCTCCGCCAACTAAAGATTTGCACGGCCCATATCCTCGAGAAGGCTTGGCTTAAGCTTGAGTTTTCTGACCCTTGGTGCAGCCTAATGAGGGGCTTTATCCCCTTGATATTGATGAGCTCAACCCGACCTTGTTAAAAATTGATAACCTTAAGAAGCAATTCAAAAAGGCACAGGGAATTAGCTCCATTCTCGGCCTTGAGGATGGGTACACCGAGGCTGCCGTAAGGCTTTTAGATAGATTCAAAATGCCATACATTGACCATTTCGACGGGTCTGGAGATCCTATGGTACATATTCGACTTTTCTTGGACATCCTAAAACCAATGGGTCTGACTAAGCTTCAGAAACTCTCTTTGTATGGAAGAACCCTGTCGGACATAGTAGCCACTTGGTATGCCAAGTTGAAGGATAAACTGAAGCAGAATTGGAAAGAATTGGCTGAGGTGTTTGTCAATCAGTACTCTTACAATAGCCTAATTGAAATGACCACCCAAGACCTTGAAGCAACCCACCAGAATCCTAGAGAGCCTTTTGTGGAATTTGTTGCAAGATAGAGAGCAAAGGTAGCACAAATGATAGATCAACCTTCTGAGAGGGACCAAGTGCGGATAATGGTGCAAAACCTTGAGCCTGATATGTTACCAAAATTGATAGTTGCTCAACTATTCACTTTCAAAACTTTGCATGAATTAGGATTTCAGATTAAGAGTGTATTCAGTAAAGGGATTATCCCCAGAACAAGCGAACCAACAAGGAGGGTGTTTTTCGGGAGTACCAATGCTATTCCCAAACCTACTGAAATCAATACCGCTGCTGCCACTCTCAAGACTGCCGACCCGTTTGCCAATACCAAGCCACAAACAATCGGCCTAACTCGAGCTCAAGGCAGAACTTTCACCCCCCTCTATATAAGCCTAACCAGCGCACTAAAAGTCCTAATGGAAAAAGGGTATCTCAAAGCCCTTGATTCCTAACCTCTTCCTGACCCACTCCCTGCTAGACATAACCCCACCAAATATTGTGTGTACCATCAACAACGTGGTCATGGCACTAATCATTGCTACCGCCTTCGCCATGCGGTTCAGAATCTCATCGACAATCAGATGATAGCTCCACCTCAAGACCTCAATGTTACTACTAACCCACTTTCCATCTATGACCAAGTATCTCCTCTCCACCTTAACATCATCCATACATTGCTATCCACTTTCAACCCCAGCATATACATCACCCTGACCCATTTACCTAAGCTTGAGGTGTTTATTCTAGAAAGCACTGATTTATGCATGATGGATGCATCTGATCCGGTCTGGGTACGCCAAGAGTGCCAAATGGCCAAACCCACTACTGTTGAAATGTTGGGAATGATTGAAAACCTTCAAGGAACGGTGGCAGATTTAACATTTGGGTTTCGATCCCATCAAAAAGCTCCTCAATCTTGGGGCGAGCTACTGTTGAAAAGGGTTAACCCAAAACTATCTTAAGTCTGGGCGATGACAGATCAGCAATATAACGATCCCAGTTTTGCCCCGACCTTCATGGTGTTCCGGACTTGGGTTCTGTGGTTGAATATTGTATCCATGTCTTGTTTTCCTCCTTTGACTCTTTCCATTTGAGTTTTGGAACTTGTTAGGCGAGTTTGGAATAGGTTGGTTGTTAGTTGGTTTAGATTGTTGTTGCCCAGATTTTGGTCTCTTCACTCGAGCGAGGCTTCTTGCGCTCGAGCAAGGTTTCTTGCGCTTGGGCGAGGATTGAGAGTTCTTAGGTTTCCTTGCCAGACGCAGCTTTTCTGGGAAGATGAAGTTCTTTGCTCGAGCGGGGGTGTGCGTCTGTGAAATACCTAAAGGTATACATTCTACACTCAAACAGCACCTCTTGCGCTCGAGCGAGGTAACTTGTTGTGTTTGGTCACTTGAGTGAAGGTCGTGTATATCAATTCGCAGCTGGGTCATTTTACTTTACTTTTTGATTTCTTTTCATCCCAAGACCTTAATCCGACCCCCCCCTCTCTCTCTCTCTCTCTCTCTCTCTCTCTCTATAAATACACCTTGATTTGGGGGTCTCTTAACCCTAGTCCCTTTGTTAAAAAGGTAGAGCACCTTGAGGGCTTCGTGTTGATCCAAATAGATCATGGTGTCGGCTTATTTGAAGTGTCTCCATTTTCTCCTTTGCTCTCCTAACGTTGAGGTAGGGATATTCTACTATTTGATATGATTTTTAACCTAGGTATTGGTCATTTAGAATAAATGGCGGAGTTGTGAGGTTTTGGGTGAAGTTAGGGTTTGGGTTTGAAAATTGAAAGAGTGCTTTTCTATATTGGGCTTCATAAATGTATATAGGGTATTGAATATGAGGTTGCTTGAGTTAAATTGATAAATTTTGGACTTGGAGTTGATATTTGAAAAAAGGGGAAAATTGTCCTAATTTGTGTTAAATAATTATTTTGTATAAATAATAAAATTGACTTAGGAAATATGAAATTGGGGAAATGTGTGAATGAATGGTGAAGTTGGATTTGATAAATCACTCATATATGGAAATTTGATAAATTATCTATTTGATAGATTATATATCTGTTTAGAAATATATGTTTTGGGCTATCGGTGGAGGATAGCTATGATTGTTGTAGAAACTGCATGATGATTAGGTGAATTGAAACTAATCATTCGAATTATGTCATTAAATATGATAGCTTGATTAAACTATTGAATATGTGATTTGGTTAGTCATTGTATATGACAACTCTTTTAAATACATTGTATATGTCTCGTTGTTTAGGAAGAGATAGGGGATGTACTCCATTGTTTGAGAGGAGATAGGGAATGGACTCCATTGAAAATTAAGTTGGCCGGAGTATCCAGGGTGAAAGTCCCGAAATCATATATATATATGGGTGCCGATTCCCTCGGATGTGAATTCCGTAAAATGGCAAGAAAAATAGAAGTGTAGGATTGATGAATGCATTAAATTGTGAACCATTGAGTGTAATCTCATTTTGGTTGATTAGATATTAATGGATTTGATAAATAGATTAATCCGAAATGGATGAATGGAAATGGATTAAGGTATGGTTATCTATATGGAATGGTCCTGGAAAGAATATGTGTTGGTTATGAATATTGCACATTTATCTGATGCTTATATCTTAGTTAAATCTCATATACTATTTTAGCATATCTCTACTGGGCTTTGACTCACCTTACTTGGGAAACCATTTTTAGGTATAGGTGACATACCGCCTCCAAGGACATAGCTTGGGAGGTTTAGGGGCTGAAGGCTCCATTTTGTTGTCTTGTGTTAAATGTTTATTTAAGCCGAGGGCTTTATATGTATAGAGCTAGGACTCTTTCTTTTGTTGTAACCAAATGATAACTTGGAAAAATGTAAGCCTGTAGGGCGTTTATTTTGTTGTAAACAACTAGTGTTACATACTGTAGTTTCAGAGTGAACATTTATGAAAAGTATAGTGCATGTAATGTCTTTTGTAATATAAACTCTAATGAATGAAGTATACCATTTTATTATGTTTATGGATCTTATCAATGGATTATTTATGCATTATTTTGAGGGCGTCACAACTTGGTATCAGAGCGTACTGGGTTTGAATACTTTGGGTACGTAGGAAGTGGTTAGTATCATAATGGGTTTGTCTCGCTTGTTAGAGACTTAAGTATGATGTTGGGTGCTTATATGATAACATGCTTATATGATTATATGGGTATGAAATTTAATTTCTAGGATGCTGATCGGGTCCATGGGTTTCTGGGAATCCTGTTGGAAAGGCACTTGATTACTGCCGTTTCTAACTGGAACTCTATCGATGCCATGTGATGGTCATTATCCAAAAATGAAATTCGTATGTGTTTATGTGATTATGTGCTTATGTGGAGTGAATTACAGTTGTCCATCATATTAGGACGCAAGTGAGATAGCTTCGACACATTTGTAAATGTGCTAATCTATTTTGTTACATTTATTAGGATGTTAGGACGAGGTCGTGGTGGTAGACGTGGTAGGCCTAGGAGGCACGAGATGCCTATATTGGATGAGATTCTGATGTAGGAGAAGGGTGTTGGCCAGGCCAATGTGGTCAAACCAGTAAGTCAACATGCCATGGGCGCTTTAGCTCGTGAAATGGCTGGAGCATTGAGGAAATAGAGCCATGGAGGTTTGAGGGTGACCTTGGCGTCCTTCCAGTTGAAGGGAGACGCGGGTTAGTGGTGGAAGTATGCGTGGGGGCGCATTGGTAGGACTGGGGAAGCCTTCGTGGATGCTTTCCAAGACAAGTACTTACCTGTTACAGTGAGGGAGAAGTTGAAGGATCAATTGTCCAAGTTGGTGCAGTTGAATACACCAGTGGCTGAGTTTGAGGCCACCTTTACTAGCTTGTCTAGGTTTGCACCGGAGTTAGTGGCGAACAAGGAGCGCCGATGTTTGGAGTTTGAGAAGAGGTTGCGGACCGGACTCATGTTTAGAGTGGCCGGATCCATGATTAAGGATTATGGGCGCCTTGTGGAGGCTGCAACGCATCTTGAGACTATCATGCACACGGAGGAGGAGAGGATGAGGGGCTTCAGGAGGAGTCAAGATGGACAGGGGGACAGTAAGAGGCAGAGGGGTTCTAATCCTCAACAGTCCCAGGGAGCACATTCGTGGTCTACCTTTCCAGTACCGAGTTCGGGTTCTGGGAGAGGTGGTCAGGAAGACATCATTTGTTTCAAATGTGGTCAGTTGGGCCACAAGTCTCCAACTTGCCCAAAGAGGAGAGAAAGGCAGTGAGTGTAGACACCCCATTTTTGACCGTCCTCAAGACTTGGACGTCACCATTGGAACACTCGGTGATTATCTATGTTTGTGTTCGTTTGGAGTTCCCGGAGTTCTCGGCAAGGCTACCGCCTCAGACCTCCGAACTCGACTGCTTGTGTTTGGTTTTGCACCAAACGCTTGTGTTTTGCCTTGGGAGGCAGGAATGCCTTTTGAGGCATCCCTACACACCACCGGCTGGGACTGGAGGCCATCGGCTGGCTTCTTTGTCCATCGGCACTTTATTGTGCCGACCGGCACTAAATTTTGACATTTGGTATTCTTTGTCCTACGAGCAATCGCATTAACTTGCTTTATCGATATTTTCTTGCAACAGAAGTAGTGTTTTGCTTCTCCATACACGTGTATGGAGGGATGAGCCCTTGTTTGCTTAGCTTGTAAGTTTTACAAGTTCTATAAGAGGAAGACTCTTCCTCTTGGTTTAGGGTTAGAGTTTTTGGAGACAAAAACCAGAGCTCATATACATATATCTCTGCCATATATCTATATCTCCATCTCTCTCCTCTTGTGTGTGTGATTTTAGGCCAAAAAGTGTAGTTTTACCTCATTTTTGCTCCTTTACACACACCTTTACACCTTAGCTCGAGATTGAGAGGCTTGGGAGGTTGATTGCTGTGGTTTTGAGTTGGTTTTGATCACTAGAGGGTGGCTGGAACCTTTGTCCTTCAAGGGATCTTCAAGGGTAAACACTTTACTTTATATTCCCCATTCTTGCAACCTCTTTCTACCCTCTTTGCTTTGTGTTTTTGAGTTTGTGTTTAAGATAAAAAACTCTTGTTTTTACTTGTTCTTGAACCTTCATTAAGGTCATTTTGTGGTTTGAGCAAAGGCTCACCCTTTTAGGCTTTATTTGGCTATTTTGGTGACCTTTATCTTAGGCTTTGTTTGCTTGGTGTTTTGTTTTTCACCACCGAAACCAAAGGGGTTTTCAGTGGTGGGGAAGATGATTTTAGGTCTCATAAAGGGGAGGGACACCCCTCTCTCCTTGGTCCCTTGCTTGCCTTTATTTTGAGTTCAAAGAATAGCATGTGTGCATAGTCTTGTTTGGCTTCATTTCAGAATTTTTTTGAGTGTTTTGGAGCATGTTTAAATTCTGTTTTTGGTTAGATTTGTCATCTCTAACATGTCTTTTATGTTTGCTTTAGAATGCTCTTTTATGCTCAAAGGTATGCCATGTTTTGAGGCCTTGATTCTTACATGTTTTAGCATGATTTCATGGAGATAAGAGCATCACCTTGTTGTGTATAGGGGCTGGGAGCCACTGTTTTGGCCCCTTTTGGCATGCTTCTTTTAGTTGTCTTGCATTTTGGCTTGTAGGCCTTGCTTGTATGGAGCTCTAGTATGTTTAGCTTGACTTGATCTCATGATTTGGCATCATTATGGGTGGTATTTCAGTCCTCATATCATGTTCAAGAACCTCTATTTACCATCCTATCCATGCTTTGAATTGTTGGTCTTTTATGCCTTGAGAAGAGCATTGTGCATGCTTCCATGTTTAGTGCATTTTGGGGTTGCCATTAAGAGGGTTTGGGTGCCATTTTCCATGCTAAAATTCTGTTTTTGGTTGTTAGATGCATGCCATGAGTGGTTGTGAAAGTGGTGTCAAGTTAGTCTCTTTGGTGCCTTAGACTTGGGTCCATTGACTAGCATGCTTGTGTAGCATTTTAATCAAGTTTTGAGGCATTTTTTGCCACTGTTTTAGGGGAGTTTGAGGGCTGCCCACTATGGCTTAAGTCCATTATTGCATGCTCATTACATGGTTGTTGCATGATTGGTCAAAGAAGCCTTGAGAGCATACTAGTTCTATGCTTAATTGGTCCCTCTTTGCATGACTTCTATGCTTTCCATATTCTAACATTTTGCATGCCTAATTGGCTAGCATCTTAGTCCCCATGTTTGTATGCTTGCATGTTTGCATGTTTGCATGATTGCATTTCATTGCTTGGTTTGGGGTGTCAAACCAAGTGTGGGAGTTGAAGGGTGTTTGTACCTTAAGTGACAAAACACACCTCAACCCCCCATGTCGTTAGGGCCCTTGACATTAACATGATAGGGGCTTAATCCATTTGTTTGTGTTGCATGCATTTACATTAAAATACAATCTTAGTTCTTAGGGCTATCATGCATCAAAATACACCATTGGTGGCCCGAGAACCAAGAGTCTTACCCCATTGAGTCCCCAAGCATGATAGGAGGCAATGACTATGCTTACATGCCCCCTAAAACCCATGTCATGCATTGTTGTCTTGCTGCTGCTGTCAATCTGTCTGCTGCAGGGACTTTCTGCCGGCCGGCAGTTTATTGTGCCGATCGGCATTGTTTTCATGCCGATAAACTCCACAGGCAGCCGGTGGTCAATCTCAGCAGCCGATGAGCTCTTCCCCCAGCCGGTGGGGTATTTCAGACCATTTGGGAGGTTTTCTGAAACTTTGGGAATTTTTGGAGAAGAGGCAAGAAAATGTATAAAGAATGCCATGACACGGATTTTCCGGGCAAATCGGATCGAGCATGCATCATTCGCGCGCCCCAAGGCAGGGCTAAGGCCCCATTGCATTAATTTATTTATTTGCTTTAAATTTTAGTAATTAGAATTTGTAATAATTTATTTATTCATTTATTCGTTGGACTGTATTATTATTTTGGTCCCTCCGAGCGAGGGCAAAAATGTAATAAGTGTGCGTGAGTGGGTGTATGCCTTCCAACCCCCGTTTCTTTCTTCCCTTTTATTTACCCGCTTACAATGGTAGATTAGGGCATACTTATTTTAGCATACCTTATGCAAATGCATGCGTGCATACATGCATTTGTTTACATGCACCGGGCTCGGTACATCATACAAACTGCATTGTATTTTCAATTCCAAATTGAATACGTGCATCAAATAAAATGCATTTCGCATGCCATCTTTAGGGTTAGCCGAGCCTACTCTAGATTGCATCTATGCCTGTGTTGCATTAGCCACTTAACACGAACTAGGTCATGCATGTTTGCTAACTAGTTCACTGTTTTGGCGCGGAGTACGATGTAAGTTTTTATGGCTTTAGCATATCGCATGCGTGTGAATGTTTACCATGACAGTATGCTTGCCATGCGGCTAAGTGCTTACATGATAAACTGTTTAAATGCCTGTGGGTGGAGGTTGGATTGCCTGAGTTGGAACAACTCGTTGAAATCCGTATTTTGGCCTACTTGCGAGTAGCAAAAGAAAACAACACGTTTTTCGAGATAAAACGGATATGCAATGTTTGTTTCCAAGTTAGGTGATCTGGTCTATACTTTTGTGTTGTGCGCATCACATAGTAATTCTAGGTTAATAACCGGAATAAGAACACATAAAGTTTTCAAAAACGGATATCATGGTTAGTAGAGGCTTGGTTCTGACCGAAAAGGGGTGCTCATAGTCGACCTTCCCGATCGTACCCAAGCTCGAGCCAAGACCACTTTGGTGATGACGGACATGTGGCCTTGACATCAGTCGTGGTTTCCTAAATTTCCCAATTAAAAATATTTAGGTGGCGACTCAGAATCGCAAAGTGATCCATGTTTGGCACTACTTTTTCAAAATCTGCTTTTCTCAAACGATTTGCGAGTTGGACTCTTTGGTTGATGAACCGCAACAAACAAAAGGAGTCCGAATCAGAGTGAAGCCCCAGGCGCCGTTTACGCTAGTACCTTCATCTTCGACTCGTTTTCAGGGCCAAAGTCAGGGCAGAGGTCAGCCGTTCACTTGTTATCAGTGTTGGTAGGCGGGGCACCAGAAGAGGTTTTGCCCACAGTTGGGTGGCACACCTGGTGCGTTTGGTTCAAGGCAGACATAGAGTCACTAGCCAGTGCAGTTAGTACCGGCCTCGAGGGTCAATCAGGGAGCCTCTTCGGCTCTGTTAGTGCAGCAGTCTTATTCTCCGAGTGGTGAGTAGGTAGATCAGAGGCCAACGAGGCGCGTGTATGCTGTTACTGCGCCAGATCTTGTACCAGCTCCATCTGTTGTGAGAGGTACATTTTTGTTTTGCAACTCGGTTGCTAATGTGTTGATTGATACGGGTGCATCCCATTCATTTATTTCGTCTACATTTGCATCTGTTTTGGGGTTGGAGTTGGCACAGTTAGCATCTTCTATATGTGTTGTGTCACTTGTTGGGGGTGAGATGATTTTGAAACAGGGGTGTCGGGCTGTGATGTAGAAGTCGCCGATCGCCGGCTTCATTTTTCTTTTTGTCTTGATGGACATGTCTGGTTTTGATGTTATTTTGGGTATAGACTGGTTATCGTCATACCAGGCTATTATAGATTGCTACCGTCAAAGGGTTACTGTATGTACCTTGAGCGGTGATTGCTTTTATTTCTTGGGGGACCGTATGGATAGAGCCTTATCACCGGTGTATAGTTCGCGTGGCCGGAGTGAACTTAGTTGCCTTCTTGCTAGCCTTTTGAGTAGTGAGTGTGATGAAGTTCGGGTTGAGTTGCCAAGAGTGGTTTGTGAGTACTCGGATGTCTTTCCCGAGGATCTTATTAGTTTGTCACATCGCCGAGAGATCGAGTTCTCTATTGATTTAGTGCTTGGCACAGCACCAATTTCTATGGCACTGTATCGGTTTGCGCCAGTTCAGTTGAGTGAGTTGAAGATTCAGCTCCAGGAACTACTAGATAAGGACTTTATTTGCCATAGTACTTCACATTGGAGAGCACCGACCCTTTTTGCTAAGAAGAAAGATGGGGCCTTGAGACTTTGTATTGACTATCGAAAGTTGAATCGGGTTACGGTTAAGAACAAGTATCCAATGCCTCGTATAGATGACCTGTTTGACCAGTTGAAAGGGTCTCGTTGTTTCTCCAAGATAGACCTAAGATCGGGTTATCACCAGTTGAGGGTCAGGGAGGAGGACACCTCGAAGACGGCATTCCGTATGCGGTATGGCCATTATGAGTTTCTAGTGATGCCTTTTGGGCTAACCAATGCACCGGCTGTGTTTATGGACTTGATTAACCAAATCTTCCGAGAGTTCTTAGATCGTTTTGTGGTCGTCTTTGTGGACGACATCTTGATTTACTCACCCTCTAAGGAGGAGCACGATGAACACTTGCGAGTGGTGCTCGAGTTGCTTAGAGCCCATACGCTGTATGCTAAGTTCGGGAAGTGTGAGTTCTGGCTAAGAGATGTTAAGTTCTTAGGCCACATGGTATCCAAGGAAGGGGTGGCTGTCGATTCGTCCAAAATTGAGGCAGTGCAGGATTGGGCACAACCTAAGAATGCTTTCGAGATTCATAGTTTCTTGGGGTTGGTCGGGTATTATTGCCAGTTTGTGAAGGATTTCTCTAGATTAGCTTCGCCTTTGAATAGATTGACAAAGAAAGGGGTTAAATTTGTGTGGAGTGAGACTTGTGAAAAGTCATTCCAAGAGCTTAAAGTTAGACTTACCACCGCTCCAGTCTTGATTATTCCAGAGAGGGGTTTGGGCTATTTAGTGTATTGTGATGCCTCACGAGAGGGTTTGGGTTGTGTATTGATGCAAGAAGGGAAAGTAATAGCCTATGGCTCACGGCAGTTGAAAACACACGAGAGGAACTACTCTACCCACGATTTAGAGTTAGCAGCTGTGATTTTTGCCTTGAAGATTTGGAGGCACTATCTGTATGGTGAGAGATTTGAGGTGTTTTCTGATCATAAGAGTCTGAAGTATCTGTTTGCACAGAAGGACTTGAATTTGAGGTAGAGAAGGTGGATGGAGTTCATAGAGGATTATGACTTCGAGTTACATTACCATCCGGGGAAGGCTAATGTTGTGGCCGATGCCCTAAGTAGGAAATCCAACAGTAGTGTAGCTTGTATGGCTATCCGGGAATGGGACATGTTGGGTGCCCTTGGTGAATTTGACTTGCATCTGGGTGAGTCTATCGAGTCCCCAACCTTGTTTTTTGTAGTTGCACAACCTACACTTGTGAATCGAGTGTTAGAAGCACAGAATGGTGACTTTGAAGTAGAATCCCTCTGGGAGAAGATCTCCAGTGGGAAGGTAGAGAAGGGTTTGACTTTGTATCCCGACTTGAGTATGAGATACCGTGACCGCTTGTTTGTGCCGAAGTCTTGCCGAGAGGAAATACTCCGAGAGTTTCACCATTCACGCCTTGCGGTGCATCCGGAAGGCACGGAGATGTATCATGATTGTAGCGATCTTGATTTTTTCGTAAGTCATTATTTAGTATTATTACTTTATTTTATTTTTTTGTCTTTATTAATTACGTGGTTACATGAGAAGTTAATGTAATATTTAATTAATTTAATGTGTTATTTAATTAGATATAATTAATCCAAATATTTAAATATTTATATTTGTTATATAAAAAAAAGAGGTAATATATATATAATCTTATATTTATATTTATATATATTGTAATTATGTTGTATTATATAATATAATATTATATAATAGTCATATTAGATTAGAATAGGAAATTAAGTTATTATATATATAATAAAATATAAGTATTCAACTAGGTTTAGAAGTTCATAAGGAATCCTATAATTGATAGTAGCAGCCACTAGGGGTGGGCGCAGGTCGGTTGTGGCCACGGAACCTCCAATCCGCCATCCGTCCGCCAAATTGGCGGATTGGAGAAAATCAATCCACTTCCATCCGCCAATCCGGTGGATGTGGATTAAGCGGATTGGCGGTTTGGCGGATGGATGCGAATCGGTTTGGCGGTTTAAGATTTTATAAATTTTCAACATAATTCAACTTGTGCACTTCCTCAAAAAGAAAAAGAAAAAGAAAATATTATAGTCAATGACTTAAAAAAACTATTACAATCACTGTATGTCTCATCCAAAAAAAGAAAGTTTGAAACTTTAGAATATTATAATCACTGCATGGCTCACCCACATATTACAATTACAGCATGATTCATCCACATAAAGTATTACAATCAGTGGTTCTTAAAATATAATAACAATTCAAACCATCAAAACCATGAACAGGGCAGTAGTAGAGATTGTATGTCTCTGTATTGTTATATCTATATATATTTTTGAAAACAAAAACCAACCAGCATTTATCATATTTTCTATTTATTATTTTTAGAGTTAAATTTAAAAATAAAAAAATATACATAAATAATACGTTTATTTTTTTCAATTCAAAAAATATATTCAAGTTGAAATTTTTTTTCAACAGAATATTTAAACTCTTTTTCAATTGAAAACACAAACAAAATATTTAAACAAATTGAAAACATAAAGTCTTATAAATTATTAGGGGTGCTCGCAGTTTAGCGGTTCGGTTGCGGCCAAAGGAATCTTAAAGCTGCCATCTGTTCGCCAAATTGGCGGATTGGAGAAAATCAATCCGCAACCGTCCGCTCGTCATTACGCATCCGTCCAAAATGCGGCGGATCGGTTTGGTTCAGTCGGTTTTGGCGGATCGATATATCTGCTGCTCACCCCTAGCAGCCATGGGGAAAAGGGCGTGAGAGAGAGAGAGAGAGAGAGAGAGAGAGAGAGAGAGAGAGAGAGTAAAGAAAGAGGGACGGTGGGAGTGGAGGAGGAGAAGAAAAAAAAAAGGAAAAAGGAAGAAAAAAATATTAGGGTTTTGTTTTGGTGGCTCCATTAGTTCTTCAAATAATTTTTTTGATCTTCAAAAAAATATTGTGAGTACAAAATCCACTTTCCTTGATTTATGTTTAATTCGTTGTTTTTATTTTTTTGATATTAGTTTGATTTTGTATTTATATAAAGATTATAGATTGATTTTAATTATTTTGATTAGTTGTATATGTAAGGTTTAGGATTTTTAGATGATTGATTGATTTTAATTATTTTGTTTAGTTGTGTATGTAAGGTTTAGGATTTTTAGATAATTGATTGATTTTAATTATTTTAATTAGTTGTGTTTGCCAGTTTTAGGGTTTTTATATGGATTTATTTTATATTTGTAATCACACTCATGCTTATATGAAATTAAAATTAATTAGGAACCCATAAATAAATTTTTTATACTCCACCATGACTCCATGGATTGATGTTTTATTTGAGTGTTGGTGAGAAAGAGTGTATTAAAAAAAAAAAGTGAGGATTATGAGATTTATTTGAATGTCTTAGGCTTGGCATTGTTATGTTTGTTCTCAAGAGTAAGATGTTTTGTATATGTATATTGTTGCCTCGTTCTCATAAGTAGATGAGCGTTTTGATTTATGCGCGTACGTATATACTAACCATCCGGGGAGTGTGAGTCAAACTCGAGACGATATCCCTGTGCAAGTTTGGCATCGGAGCGGTGTTAGGTATACGAGAGGCACATGGGATATGTGTGTAGGTCGGAAATGGAGGGCCGAAGTGGTGGAGTTAAGGTACAAAGAATTTAATTACGAGTTTATTAGTATAGTGTGAATTGTATTGATTTGTACATCTTGAAAAATAGTAAATGACCTCGATAAATTATGAAATTTGAGAAGAGGTATGTATACGTGATTCTAGACAACTTTTATGTTTTAAATTTTTATTAAAAAGATCGATTAGAACTTATTATCGGATGATCTTAAATATTATAGTTTTGATTCATTTTAGCAATGCAGATTTTAGAGGTTGTTTTAACCCACAAAAGAGCTCATTTTTTTGGGTTTTGTGTAAACTGAAGTAAAACATTATTCTACACACTTTTCATGTTTTGAACTTTTCCAAAACAAATCATCTTAGGGCCGTTTTTGTTCGTTTTCAGCTTCAAATTTTTCGATTGAATTCCATCTAGGTTTTTCTATCAAGTTTTTTTCTAAACCTGTTCAGTTTCTATTAAATTCGTTCGCAATGTCTTTTAGGAAATTTAATTCTGTACAACTCTTGTTCTTTGAGTTTTGGTCAATTCAAATTATTTAAGCATGAAACGGTGCATTTTTATACTTTTTCAGCAAGTTACTTATGATTAAATTATACTAACTTTATTTTTTTTGCAGGATGCTGGGTCTTACTAACTTTTTTATGCAGGGCTGGCCCACCATATTTTTATTTGTATTTTGTTTATTTTATAATCAATTTATATTTCGTTGTGTACGGACAAGAAACTAAATGCTACCGTATCTCGGGAAACTGCCCATTCATCATGATGCGGTTGGAACTACTTGTCTTGTCCCGTCCCGTAACAAGAATTAAATGTATTTTTGTTTGTGTCTGGTGGACACGTGGGTGTTAAATCTTGTACTCATACCAAGATATCTTGACGAATTCGCTTTTGTCTCTTGGCAACTCAGTGCGTTCTCGCTTGAGCTTGGTGAGCTTCCTTCGTGATTAGTTGATTCTATGGTGGTGACAAGAAATAACTGTAGTTGTTGGACTTGTCATTTGGACTTCTTTTGTTTTCTTGA
The DNA here is from genome assembly GCA_025200525.1 of Camellia lanceoleosa. Lineage (NCBI taxonomy): Eukaryota > Viridiplantae > Streptophyta > Magnoliopsida > Ericales > Theaceae > Camellia > Camellia lanceoleosa. The sequence continues at coordinate 166,159,549 of CM045758.1, read as the reverse complement.
GCTTAGGGTTGATAGTAGTTTATGTATTTATTATTTTTTTTATGACTTTAGTATTGGGATAATTTGACAAGGTTTGTAACCGTACATTATTTAAGTTATTTTGACTATTTATTGTTACTTTAATGTTGAAGGTATTAGATAGTTATGAGATTATGGTGGATGGTTTGGTTGACATTTTGTTTTTTGTTTTTGTTTTTGTTTTTTGTTTTTTTTGTTTCACTCATAGGATTTGGATGATAGAATATTGATTGGAGTTTAGTCCTAATTTAATATTTAATTGTCTAAATTTTGGGGTGTGATAATGATCTTAGTCGCCAGTTTTGGTGGAGGGGTATGAAAAAGGATGTGGTAGTATTTGTATCGAAGTGCCTTACTTATCAGTAAGTGAAGGCAGAACATCAGAGGCCAGCGGGTTTGTTGTAACCCTTGCCTATAGTTGAGTGGAAGTGAGAGCATGTGATGATGGATTTTATTGTGGATCTTCCGAGGACTCAACGGGGTAGAGATGCCATTTGGGTGGTAGTTTACCGGTTGACCAAGTTGGCTCATTTTATTCCTATGCGCATAAGAGATTCGGTAAATTACTTTACTGACTTGTACATTTGGGACATGGTGAGGTTTCACGGGGTCCTTGTGACGATTGTCTCGGATAGAGACTGTAAACAACCCACTTTTGACTGCCCGCGAGACTCGGATGCTCGGTTCGGTGCACTAAATGATGAAAGTTGAATTGTGAGTTTGTAGCGATTTGGAATCAATCAGGCTCCCGAAATAACCTCAAATCTTCAACATTTACTTTGTTTGAACCTGTGAGCTTTATTTTTGGACCTTTTCCCTCTATGAGCTGAGTTTGAGCCAAAAAAGAGGGGAGGCCATCAAAGCCTGGCCGTGCATTGGTGATGGCCGGCCGTGGCTATGAATGGTCGGCCGGCCTTCGATGGCAATAAATACTATTTTGGGCGGGAGGCCGCCAGCTGTCTATTTTTGAAGATATTTGTCACATTTTCAGGTCAAATTCTATAAAACCGAGGCTCTGGGATTGTTTTGAGGGTTGAACAAAATATCGAGAAGAGAGATATACACCCTTGTGAGCCTTGACTCCTTCTTCTTGTATTGCAAGGCATCCTTTGAGCTAACCAAGTTTGCTTACACAATCGCTACACACCATACTTAACCTTGTTTGATCATCCTAAGGCCTTGGTTGATCTTGATGAAGTGTAATTTAAGCTTGAGAGTGCATTGAATTTGAGTTTGAAACTCTAAAAGCAAGCTAGCTTCTAGAAAGGTATAAGCTTGCTTTCTCTTTTCTTGCTTACATTTTTGTTCTCTACACCATCATTCTTGCTGTTTTGGTTGCTTTTGAGCTCATTTGAGGTGTTGGAGTTGAGTTTGAAGGGTTACCAAAAGGCTAGAAAGAGTTTGCTCTTTCTACACCTTTATTTCATAACCTAAACTCTTCTCCTTTTCGCCCTCTTCCCTTGGTATTGATACTGATTTTCAGAGTTTTGAATGGCTAAAATAAGTGGTTTTGAGGACCAAAAAGTGGAGGGATTAGCCACCCCTCCTTAGGCTTGCTTACTAGCTTCAATTCTCTCTTATTTTGCTTGCTTTCTTTTGGTTTTTGTAGTGTAATTTCAGCATTGTTTTTACCCTTTTAGGGGCTCTTTTAGGGTTGCCATGGCCTTTAAAATTGTTCCATGCTTGGGTTAGTTCATGTGTTGTCTCATAAATTGCATACATGGATTATGTTGTATTGTTTTAAGCTTTCCTTTGCTCTATTTCCATGTTGAGAGTCTCACTCTAAATAATCAATCAACTATCTATCATTTTTATTTGAGAATGAGTTTAACCGATCGAGGTTGCTTGAAACATGTAAGAATGGCCTACACTTAATGGCTTAATCTTTTAGGAGATTCATTGTCAACGGTGTAGCCTTTCTCTCATGTTTTAGAGAGACCTCTCGTTTGACATTATTTATTGTTTAGAGGACTCTTAACATCACATTTGGACAAATGGACTAATGAATAACAAGGCCTAATAAAATTGGTTTAAAATTTGGTTCAACACACTTAAAGAAAATGGCTTGAATAGCTTGAACTTGGCTGGACGTTATGCCAAGTTCCTTGTGTCAAGGGTCATCAAGCATCAATTCATGGTGCTTAGATGTCCTTGAAGCGTCTCAACTTCCTTTTTGAGTTCATTTCGTGACAAAAATGGAGGGGTGGTCATTTGCATTGCATTTATTGATTTTGTCCAAGATTATGCCCTAAAGCATCAAGCAATCAATTGCTCATTGATGTATTTAGGAATGATTCCATTATTCTCTTGAGGCTTTTCTATGACAGAGAGGGAAGGAAGGACAAACAGAGCTTGAAAATGCTCTATCTGCACTGATTTTACCTCAGAGCACAAAAACAGAGTTTGTACCAAATCAATGCACGGTCGGCCCTTCGTGTTTGGCCAGCAGTGCAGTTTGCAGAAACAAAGGCAATGGCTGAAGGTGAAACGGAGGCAGTCTAGGGCAGACAAAGCAACTTTTGGGCGATGTACATGCAACCTCTATCCATCTTCCTTGGTGCTCGCATCAAATGCGTTGTCATTTCATTGTTTCATCAGCACAATGAATCGTGTTGTAAATAATTCAATTAGTTGTAGCTAATTAGTTGTGCTGTAACATTTAATTAGATTAGATAGTTAATTATTTAATTGCTTTAGTTAGCTTAAAATAACTAGTTAATTCAAGTGTTGTAATTAATTAATTAATTAATTAATGTAACTAGTTATTCGATTCGGGTTTGTAATAATTAATTAGCTTAGAATAGTTAGTTAATTCATTTCAAGTGTTGTACTAATTAGGTTAGCTTAGCTAGTCTCATTCGGACCCTCCTTTGCGAGGGCATAATGTTGTAATAAGTGTGCGTGTGTGTATGTCTTACAACCTCACGTCTTTCTCCCTTTTATTTAATCGGTTTCGATGGTTAGATTAGGGTCATATTTCGATTAGCATACCTTATGCTCACATGCTTCCATCCATTCATTTGTCTTGCATGCACCGAGGCTCGGCGCATCATTCAAACTGTATTGTCAGATTCAATACTTCCTTGAATACATGTTTCAAAGCATGCTGTCAAAGTGTTGTCAATGCCATATAGTAACTGAGTCTATTAATTGCATTCTTCGCATGTGTTGCATTAGATATCTTGCATAGTTAGGATCATGCATTTTTCTAATTAGTTTTTGTTTTGGCTTGGAGTACTTGGTAAGTTTTTGTGCTTTAGCATACTTGCATGAGTGTGATTGCCATATTGCCATGATTCGCATGCTTGCCATGAGGCTATGTGCTTAAATGCTAAACTGCATGAATGCCTATGGATGAAGGCTTGTTATTTAAATTGGAACAATTCATCAAATGCGCATTTTAAGCCCACTTTGTTGTGGAAAAGCATGTTGTAAGCCCACTTGAGGTGGCAGAACCACATTATTAAGCCCACTTGAGGGTGACAAATTCAAACAATTTTCACAAACAAACATGAGTTGAATTGTTCCAAGTCTTACGACTAGTCTATACTTGCTTGTGTGAGTCACATAATAAAGCTAGTCTAGATAACCGGAATAAGAGTACATAATGTTTATAAAAAATCATATCATGATTAGTAGAGGCCGATCTTTGTTCGGGCGAGTGGGGGTGCTCATTTCAGGACCTTGCCCTCTTGTACCTAACTTCCCGAACCGAGGCAACTTTGGTAATGACGGACATGTGGCCTTTGGCACGAGTCAGGGTTTCCTAAATTTTTTTAAAACAAAATATTTAGGTGGCGACTCTGTATCTGGCAAAGTAGTCCAATTTTGGCATTATTTGATTTAAAATTGATTTTTCAAAAAGGTTTGTCAAATTTGGACGCTTTGGTGATTATCAGTTTTATATTGCACTTGTGAGACTAGATTCAGAACCGCGGGAGTTCGAATTATGAGGCCTTCTTTTCAAACCCTTTCCGAAAGGTGCAGCGCGAAAAAAGGCGAGTCCACAGTTTCTGGCGACTCTGCTGGGGATTTAGAGAACTTGACTCGAATTCATGATATGTTATTTTATCTACACTTATGTCTTTCTTTGTATTTGCATTTGCATCGGTGCATTTAAGTCACAGTGTTTGCCATCTGCTATTCCTGAACGGTTTGCCGAAGACTTGCTTGGAAAAGCTTGCCAAAAGGCTGATCGGTTGTGGGCTCTGCCACGATGGGAACACAACCCTTGGATCTGGACGATCGCTATACCATTTGATCCTCCTTTCACTTCTCGGTGTTAGGTGTGAGAGGTGTATTAGGTAGTCTTGCTAAGGTATCCTTTTTAACCAATCGGCCTAGTTGCATATCGGAAGCCATAGAGACTGTTCCAAACTAGGGCAGGTTGCTCACCCAAATGTAGGATTGTATGAAACCGCTTGTTTGAGTAGAGAACCCCTAGCTCCTGACAAAATTAGGACAGGGGAACCCTACCCCATCATAGTGGTGTTTTGGCTCTTATTTGCTTGATATGTGCTTTAAGAGTGAAACTCTGTAGGAATGTATGTATCAGTTGCAAGTCTGGGTATCAGTTTGAGGGTATCAATTTTGAGGCAGAAATCAGTGTTTGAGTATAGTTTTCCAGCTTGTGATTACAACTGTGTGTTGTTTCTGTCTGAGCCGAGGTACTGTGCGTTTTTTGATTTTTGTTTCTTTTTGCTTTATTTTTCTTTTTGCAAGGTAGTCTTTTACGATTGCTTCAGAGGAGGCAGTTAGCCCCCAAGCACTCTGGACTCGAGTAAGGTGACTTTACTGATCCGGGGATCTTGTAAGAGGACAACCAATGTTTGCTTCGTTACCCCCGGTTATAAGATGGAGGAGAGTCAGGCATAACTCACCGGTTCGGTTGTTACCTTCATTCAGTGAAGTCTAGTTTTCTGCTTTCACTTCAGAAAGAGGGTACACACCAGTTCAGATAGATTAGCACCCTTTAGTCAACATGGAAGAAATGCTCCGCCAACTTCAACAGACTATTGAGAATATGCAGCTAGATGCTACCCGCCAAGCGGAAGTCATCACCCCCCAAGCGGAAATTGTAACCCAGCAGGCCGAGTTGATCGCTAGGCTACAGCAACAGCAGCCACAGCAAGCAGCAGCCTTTGCATCCCATCCATCTCCTGCAAACATTCCAGTACCCGGAGCTCCTACTCCCACAGCTAATGTCTAGGAAAATGCGGACATCCTAGTGGATCCGATTTTGCCCCAGACCTCCAAAGCACCGATGTACCAAATAGAGGCACCGTTTAAGTTTGAGGTCGACCCTACTGCGCTGAAAGTGAGCAAGGTTGAGAAGCTCTTTAAACGAGTTCAGGGTGTGAATTCAATCCCAGATATTGAGGACGACTATATTGATGCGGTGGTGACATTGCCAGAGAGGTTTAAGATGCCGCATATAGACTGCTTTGATGGCTCGGGTGATCCCATAGTCCATTTGTGGCTATTTTCAGACATTCTACAACCAATGGGCCTATCTAGACTGCAAAAGTTATCCTTCTTCGGCCGGACCTTGTCAGGTATCGTAGCCATTTGGTACACTAAACTTGAAGACTTTGTAAAGAGCAACTGGGAAGAGATGGCTGAGGCCTTTATTGCTCAATACTCTTATAACACACAGATCGAGGTCACAACTCGTGATCTTGAAGCAACTCGCCAGGAGTCGAAGGAGGGCTTCTCAGATTTCATGACTCGGTGGAGGTCCAAAGCCTCCATGATGACCATCCGACCGGCTAAGAAGGACCAGATCCGAATGGTGGTCCGTAACCTGCAACCAAGACTACTACAGAAGATGATAGTCCTACCTCTGTCTATTTTTGCTGACCTCCACGAAATAGGGGTACAAATAGAGGATGCAATGAAATAGGGTCTGATAGACCACGAGAAAGAGCAGTCTAAGAGGGCTTTCACACGCAGTTCCAATGCGGCTATAAGTAGTAGTGCAGCTGCAAGACCTTCTGATGTGGGTATGGTCACCACCACACTGAAAACTGCCACCCATTTGCTGGCACGGCCAATACAACCCCCCAAACTTCCAGCCATTAGGCCCGGGGCCAGAGGATTTTCACCCCACTTTACATGTCTCTATCTGTGGCCTTGAGGGTCCTAATCAGAAAGGGCATTTAAAACCATTAGAACAACGCCCATTGCCTGATCCTCTCCCTCCTAAACACAACCCAGCGAAGTACTGCGCCTTCCACCAACAGCATGGTCATGATACCGACCAGTGCTTTAGACTTCGTCATGGGATTCAAGATCTGATTGACAACAAAGTGATAGTACCTCTTGAAAAGCCGAATGTCACTACAAATCCTCTCCCACTACATAACCAAATCCCTCCACCCCGGCAAATAAACCTTATCCAAACACTGGCCGTCCCTTACGACCCTGGTATATACATCACCCCCTTCCACTTACCTAAGTTAGCGCTGTTCATCCCGGAAAGCACAGATTTGTGCATGATGAACGCGTCCATATCCCAACCCAAGCCTATAGTGGTGACCGTGGTGGAGGAAGGTAGGGTGTCCTTGGTGGAAAATGGGAACGTCAGTTCAGTGCTTGAGGGCTCCGTAGGCTTATCTAAGGAGGAATACAACTCGTACCGCTACATTGTGCTAACCAATCAGGCCAAACCAGAGTTAGAGTTGTTGACAGAATGGAGGTTAGTGTGGTCTGGGAGGATGGACCAAGTCAGAGATTGGATGACTTAGCCGATCTAGAGAAGGACATCAGCAATTTGCAGTTCTATGATGAACAAGATTTGGGGAATATATAGATTGATTGGTTTAATTTAAATGGGTCAGCAGATAACTCGGGGTGGCTAAGTGATGAACCTGATATGGATGAGGGATTTCAACCGAAGCTGGAACAGTGGGAAACAGGAACTACTACAAGGGCCGGAACGGTCGAGAACAAGGGGAAGTTACCGAAGAGCACCGGTATTAAGAATTTTGCTCAGGAATTGAGTAGTGTTAGTACAGTTGATACAGAGTAAGAGGCCGCACTGAAGCAGTTTGAATAGAAAAGAGCCGAGAATGGTCAGAAAGCTGGAAAAGCCAAAGGCCCTGCGGGGAATGACTATGATGTGGATGCGGGAATACTTACAAAGGAATCGGACAATTGCCTGTCAGTTGCCGGAGGAATATGGTGGGAAGATAATGACCTGCATCTTGCCCATACTGATGAAGATTGGGGACATAATTTGCCAGACGATACTTGGTATTTTAAGGAAATGGATCACATGACTAGGAGCGGGCGATACTTCAAGCCCCCACACTTGGACCAACCAGAAGCATCCGGAAAGGATAAGGAAACTAAAAAATAGATAGAGAAACTATTAAAAGAAGAAGCTGTGCTGAAGCAGCTGAAGAAGATTCAGGCAAACATATCTATCTGGGGGTTGCTTATGGCTTCGTGAGTACACAGGCAAGTCGTCCTATCAGCAATGGATAAGGCCAAGCTGTCTATCGACATAACTCCCGAATAACTAATGGGACTTGTCTTCCCGGGAGGTGTTTCGCCGACTTTGACCTTCACGGATAAGGAATTGCCGCAGGAGGGCTATGAGCATAACAAACCGCCATACATCTCAATTGAATGCAGAGAGAAGTGGGTGCCGGTTGTCTTGGTTGACACTGGGTCTGCGATTAATGTTTGTCCGTCTCGCACGGCCTATGCCATTGGCTTGAAGCCAGCGGATTTTGTACTAACGACCTAGGTGATCCAGGCTTACGACAACACAAGTCAAGAGGTGATAGGGACAGTTCAGATTAGAACACAAGTGGGTTCGGCATAACAGGATATTGAGTTTTACGTCCTGGATGTTTCGGCCACTTTTAATTTACTCCTTGGACGGCCGTGGCTGCACCAAGTAAAAGCTATCTCTTCCACTCTTCATCAGATGCTGAAGTACCCTCTTGCAAAGGGGGTAGCCATTATTTTTGGGAATTATTCTATACATCCTCCACCGGAGGTTACTACACCAGTACTGGAGATTGTACATGGTGATGAGGATGTTTTCTTATCTAGATTTACCTTGGCTAAGGCCCGGGTGGTGCAAGATATCTTGGCTATTAATGAGGGATTGTACGTTAGTGCTCAATCAGTCTACCTCATGAACAAGCTACAACATATACCCATGATGGGATTAGGAAAGAGCAGCCAGAAGGGTGTTACTGCACTGGCCGAAGTGCCACATAACCTTCATGCCTTCGGCTTGGGCTACATACTCACTAAAGAAGACTGGGTGAGAAAAGGGAAGGAAATGGCAGGAAGAGCCAAAGCTAAGCAAAGTGAGAAGCACTATGAGCTTGTACATAGACTAATTCAGGGAACTCTGAACGGCTGCTTTGTCCGAGAGAGGGAAGACTTCCCATTTTGCAGTTTTCCTGAGCCATGGTTAAACTCTGAGAAGCGGCGTTTGCCTGGCTTTGAGATTTTCTTCGACCTACAGCTACCAGAGGATGAAGCTTTAGAGGAACAGATTGAATTAACTGTTGAGGCTGAACAGAGTACAGAGGATGAGTCCAACAGTAATGAACTTGAGATAGGAGCAACGCTGGCGTGTCTCCTTTCGGATCCTCAGATCAAACCGGAGAGCTTGGGGGATGACTTCACCGTTTCCATGATCGGAGACCAATCGGGTGTGGACCCTTCCAGTGGTATTTTGGATGCATCTAAAACACCCTCTCTTATTTGGTAGCTAGAGGAGGGCTTTTTGTTGAGCAGTTCTGAATCAAGTAGTGAGTCGGGATCTGATTCCACAAAGTTTGTGGAGTCGGAATCAGATTCCAGTTCTTTTAAGTCAGAGTCTGGTATTCCTAGGGTTGATAACCTAGATGCCGTAGTTTTGTCCAGGTCGACTTTTTCTTTTTCTTTTAAGTCGATTGTGACCGAGGAATTGGATGAGCTGGAGGCTTTGAATGAGAATGATAACACTGCTGTTTCCAAGTACTTCTCTGTGCTACTTGTGTATTGCATTGATCACGACTTTCAAAATTTTGATAAAAACGATGAGGAAGGAATTTTTTTGGTTTTAAAACATTTGATTGATCAAGAGGAAGAGAGGTTTGTAAAACCCCTTGTTGATGAAATCATTTTAATTAATGTGGGTACTGAGAAGGATCCGCGCCTAGTCCAGATTGGGTCCACGTTGTCTTCGGAGCAACGCGAGCGCTTAGTTACTTTATTAAAAGATTTCAAAGATATTTTAGCGTGGTCCTACGAAGACATGCCTCGAATCGATCCTGAGATTATACAGCATCGGATCCCTCTTGACCTTGAGGCCTAACCCGTCAAGCAGAAGCTTAAGAGAATACGCTCGGATTGGGCTTTGAAGATCAAGGAAGAGGTCACCAAGCAGATAGATGCAGGGTTTTTGTTAGTATCTGAGTATCCGACTTGGTTGGCCAACATTGTTCTGGTACCGAAGAAAGATAGCAGAATTCAAGTATGTGTGGATTTTAGAGATCTGAACAAGGCCAGTCCGAAGGACAACTTTCCTCTACCGCACATCGATGAATTGGTGGACTTCACTACAGGCCATGCATTGCTCTCCTTCATGGATGGATTTTTCGGGTATAACCAGATTTTGATGGCACCTGAGGATAGAGAGAAAACTACCTTCACCATGCCGTAGGGAACCTACTGCTACAGAGTGATGTCATTCGGTTTAAAAAATGTTGGGGCTACTTATCAACGGGCTGCGACCACGATCTTACATGATATGATCCATAAAGAGATTGAGGTGTATGTAGATGACATGATTGTCAAGTCCAAGGAAAGAGAGGGCCACAACACCGTCTTGAGGAAATTCTTCCAACGAATCAGAGAATATCGGTTGAGGCTGAACCCACAGAAATGCACTTTTGGTGTCACAGTAGGGAAAATGTCGGGTTTCTTGATCACATAGAGGGGCATTGAGGTTGATTCTTCCAAAATCAAGGCCATCCTAGAAATGCCACCACCAAAGACTAAAAAGGAGATGCAAGACTTTCTGGGTAAAGTGTAATTCATAAGATAGTTTATTGCAAAATTAACCTTGACTTGTGAACCACTATTTAATCTCCTGAAGAAAGGAAAGAAATTCTAATGGGATGACCGATGCCAGTTTGCTTTTGAGCAGATCAAGCAGTACCTCCAGAACCTGCCCGTGTTGTCACTGCCAGAGCTGGGGAAGCCGTTGATTTTGTATTTGTTAGTAACCGACACAACAATGGGCTGCATGCTTGCACAAGAATCTAAGGATAAAGTAGAGAAAGCCATCTATTACCCGAGCAAGAAAATGCTAGAATATGAGACTCGTTACACCCCACTGGAAAAGGCTTGCTTAGCCTTGGTATGGGCTACCAGGAAGTTAAGGCACTACCTGTTTGCTCACTTCATAATTTTGGTTTCGAGATTAGATCCCATCAAATATCTCTTTGAGAAACCAACACTTACGGATAGGCTAACCTGTTGGTTGCTTCTTCTTTCCGAATTTGATTTGAAATATATGACGCGCAAGTCTCTCAAGGGGAGAGCAGTTGCTGAATTCCTGGAAGATCACCTAGTGGAAGGGGACGAAGCAATAGAATACTTATTCCCAGATGAAGTTATTTTGTAGGTCGAGGAAGAGATTTGGACAATGTACTTTGACGGAGCATCTAATCAATACGGGTATGGGATAAAGGTGTTGTTGATAGCACCCGACAATTCCCACATACCTTTAGCCTTCAAAATCCGGTTCAAAGTATCCAACAACGAAGCAGAATACGAGGCGTGTATCGCTGGATTGGAAGCCACCCTGGAACTAGGGGCAAGAAGGTTGGACGTCATTGGGAACTCAAACCTGGTTGTGTCTCAAGCAAAAGGAGACTGGAAGGTTAAGGAAGAAATGATGAAAATCTATCACAAAACCCTAGATGTTTTGATTCCTAGGTTTGAGAAGCTAACCTTCACGCATCTGTTAGGAGAGAACAATAGGTTCGCTGACACTTTATCAACTCTATCTTCCATGATAGGCATCCCTTTGGGAGTCCAGATGTGTCCGATCATTATTGAACAGAGGTATGTGCCGGCCTACGAGTTGATCCCCGTAATAGATGAAGTACAAGATCAGAACCCATGGTATCATGATATTTGGAACTTCTTGGAAAAGGAGGCTTATCCACTAGGGGCATATGCCAAAGATAAAAGGGCAATACGACGAATGGCTGCTCAGTTTATCATCTGCAAGGGTAAGTTGTACAAACGAGGCCATTTGGGAATGCACAAGCTGTGTGTTGATGCAGAAGAGTCAAAGCGCCTAATGGAGGCCATCCATGGAGGGGAGTGCAGATCGCACATGAGCAGAGTAATGCTAGCCCGAAAGATTCTCAGGCAAGGCTACTACTGGTCAACCATGGAGGAGCATTGTATTGGTTTTGTTCGGCGATGCCACAAATGCCAAATTCATGCAAATCGTATGAATATCCCGCCGTCGAAGTTGTACTACATGAGTTCACCATGGCCTTTTTTCAGTCTGGGAATTGATGTTATTGGGACAGTTACGCCAAAAGGGTCAAATGGGCATGAGTATATCCTGGTGGCAATAGATTATTTTACAAAGTGGGTTGAGGTCCAATCCTATGTAGTACTGAAGGTGTCGTATGTAGCCAAGTTCATCAAGAACAATATCATTTGTCGTTATGGGGTCCCGAATGAGATCATTTAGACAATGACTCCCATTTTAAGAGAGAAGTGATCGACTTGTTAAAGAAATACAACGTGGCTTTTCATAAGTGATCCACATATCGGCCATAAACCAACGGAGCTATTGAGGCCGCCAATAAGAACATCAAGCAAATTTTGCAGAAAATGGTTGAAACTTACAGGGATTGACCAGACAAATTGCCATTTGCTCTCTGGGGCTACGAGACTTTAATTCAGACATCTACTGGGGCAACTCTGTATTCTCTGGTTTATGGGATGGAGGTTGTTCTACCGATCGAAATAGAGGTTCCGTCACTGTGGGTTATGGCTGAGTGCTAGATAGCAGAAGAGGATTGGCAGCAGAACAGGTTCGAGGAACTGATGCTGTTTGATGAGAGAAGGCTGAAAGCACTGTATCATGTCCAAGGTTATCAATGTAGAATCTCCAGGGCTTTCAACGAGAAAGTTAAGTCTCGGATTCTTAAAGAAGGGGATTTGGTGCTCAAAGACAATCGAGCTCCCATCTATGACCCTAAGGGCAAGTTCAGACCTAATTGGACTAGTCCTTACATTATCAAGACTATTTGGTCGGGTGGAGCTGTTATTCTTATGGGCCTAGATGGCCTTGAATTCTCCCAACCAATCAACATGGACAAGTTAAAGAAATACTATCATTGAGTAGCTCGTTAGGTCGAAAACCCAGAAGGGCGACCCAGGCAAAAGTTAGAGCACAAAAAAATTAGAAAAAAAGAAAAACTGAGCTTGCAAGGTTGAAAACTCTAGAAAGGTGGCCTTGGCAAAAGTTAGAGTGTAAAAGGAGAGCATTAATACCCGTACGAACCCGAACCGGACTACGTAAGGCCTAATTCCCATCTTCAGGATACGTAGGCAACTTCATTCTGAAGTCTGGCCGTAAACACCTCCAAATCAACTGTGTCCATGTGTTTGATTAAGGCATCTTTGTCCACTCATTATCTGAAAGATCGGTTGTGATCCTTGCCTTGAGAGGAGAGCTGATTACAGTGTTGAGCAGTGTTATTCAGACAAGGGGCAATTTTTTGTTTTCTGGATTCGGGGTTGTATGTCTCGAGGATAGATTCCACGTGCGTCAAGTTGTGATCCTTATCGAAAATGGTTTTGAAAAGTTTTAATAAAAGTTAATTTTGTTCAAATTAATCTTTTTACAACTTAAACCATTTTTGGACCAAAAAGAAAATTTTCAGTGCCCACAACTTCAATTTCATTGATTTCAATACAAAGTTCTCTAACTCTTGATACAAATCAAAGTTGCTTTTTATTACGTTCAAAAGGAAAACTTGAAAGTACAGATCAAAGCAATAAACTTGGGGCATAGATGAGTCAGGTCTTCCTGCATCCCCTCCTTAAGCTTGTGGAAGCTTCAGATGCTAAAGTGGGCCCGGTGTGCGCCTTATCCTTAAGCCAAGCTATGCATTCGCCAGATAAGGCGTAGTTGAAATTGGGAGTGGGAGCTAGAAGTTTTCTTGTCCTCCATGCAGTGGGATATCGAGCTAGTTATGAATCTCGGATTGGAAATAAAGCCGGGTACTCTACTCCTTCTTCTGGGGAAATCTGGTCCGGTCCCAACTAACACCTGAACCGGAATGGAAAGTAGAATACGTAGTGTGTCAAGCCAACCAACTGAATGCCGAGTTGTCGAGACATGCTGTAACTCATCTCAGGCAGATCAAACCAGGGACAATGCAAAGTAATGTCAGCAGCGAGCTTGTTGCATATCCATTGGCACCACCACCCCTCGTCCTGGAAATCAACTAGTCGATGGCGAAAGAAATAGCCTTGTGCTGAATATGTAGGGCAAGAGTCCACTAGCTTCAACTTGTCCATGAGCCATATTTGGGGAGGAAGGAAAAATAAGAGAGATTAAAGAATATAGAGGTGTATGTGGAGAGAAAAAGTGAGGAAAGGGCTTTGAGAGAAAAACAGAGCATGAATACCGAGTGATGTGAGAAAAATATACGAGATAAGGTGGGAAACATTACCTGCAAAAGTAGTGGACTTCCTTCAGTCTGGTCGTCTCCCACCGATGGAAGGCATCCAAGCCCATCAAAGTCTCGGCCAATGCTAAGCCAATACAGCTCTTGCTCTCTTTCAAGCCTTGGGCCACTTCGATCAAGCGAATGCTAGACCCTCTGAAACCCAGGGCAAGTAGAAAGTGTGCCACCATACACAAACAAAGGGCACACTGCTGAAAACTTTGCCAAAGACGGTCGCTGCGGTCACCAACATCAGAAAATCGATGAATCAAACTGGGGATGTCTAGTTCCCCATTGTGAACTAAAGATTGAGCCTCATGTAGGGTAAGCCTGCACATCTATCCTAAAGCTTGGGCGTGACCAAAATGGAGCTAGGGCAAGATTTCCTCGTCACGCCGGGATTCCATCAAAGCTTAGAATTCTTCAATTGTCGGGCATAGCACTTGTCCCCCGAAGCTAAAGACGTGTGTAATTGGATTCTAACATATAGCCGCGACGTGAAGGAACGGAAAACACAATGGAGAACGACTTAGCAGGAATAATGCATTTATCCCGAAACCCCGGAAATTCATTTTTTCTGAGCCATCTAAAATATCTATCCATTCTCGAAGTCTGTTGATGAACAATACCTCCATTTTGAGAGCAAACTATCAAGAACTTATGTGTTTGCCAGAAAAGCAGCATGGAAGTCTTATTTATAAAGTTTGGGAAGTAGCTGAGCATGACACCTGGACAGCACTGACCGACATCACACCAATGGCTGGCCGTGCATCAGTGATGGTCGGCCATGCATCAGTGAGGCCCGGTCGGGTCTTAGTGTTGGCCCAGTGCAAGTCTGTTACAGTGAAGCTTGGCCTTTGTATGGATGGATCACAATTGTACTTTTGGATCTTGTTTTGCTTGTATTAGGTGTTTGTTAGCTTTTTAAAGTTGTTTTCATTTTATTTTTCGTTATCGAGTTGTATTTTTTGTTTTTTTGTTGATTGTAAGTTACTATCCAGTTCATGAATCAATTCAAAAGCAAGTCATTTACTATTCCAAAGATTGCAAGAGCAAAGGTAATGCAAAGATCATGATGAGCAAAGGAGCCATTCAACAAAACTTGATTTTCATAACTGTTGGGTCCAACTCCGATCATTGTTTTATACAACCAAAACAAAGGAAAGCTTTTGAAAAATAAAAATGACAACCTGAAGCTAGTTTTATAACTACCTAACAAAACGAAAACAAAAGCAAAGTAAAGCAAAATCAGCATCGCCATCAACAGCCCATCCTCGCTCTCTTCCTCTGCGGCAGTGGAGGAGGAGCATCGCTGTCATCACTAGAGTTGCTCGACTGCAGGTCCATCTCATCTCCCTCATCCTCTGGGGTCGTAGACTCATCAAAAGACTCTTCGGAAGGCGAGCGCTGCCTCACTCGGCCTCTCCCCCTATCAACGCCTCTTCAACCTCTCACTGGGCCCGTCTCCGCTGACTGGCTATGGAAGGTCCTACAGGCACTGCTGGCACCAGCTCAAGCTGAAAAGAATACCAAATATCAAATAGAGTGACTTGGAATGTACAACATGGTAATGACAGTAATCTACACACAGAATGTACCTCAATCCCGTGGGTGACTAAGGCAATTTGCCTCCTTCGTACCATGATGAGTAGTCGGTCAATCGTCCGAAGGAGCACGTCACCATAAGCTCGAGGAATCTGCAAAACAAAGAAAATTGAGAAAGGTAGATAGAAGTAACTGAACAACAAATAGTAATGGCTGAGAATAAGCTAAAGTGCAACATGGACTAGCATAAAAAGAAAGTGTACTTGTTTGATGCCAGGGGCAAATACAAGTCTGCGGTCTCTTTCCTCAATAGGCTCGAGCAGGATTTGCTCAATCACTCTATCTTGACGCATGTACATAATCTCGGTAGGAAGCACAGGCAGTCCGGGAATGGGAGCAGCAGCAGGCCCACCTCCAGCAAGCGCATCACCAGCTCCAGCAGCAGGGGCAGCAGCAACCGTTGGTATAGTGCAAGCTATGCTTGGGGTGAGAGGAGCCATCACCTGAGTGCGCAGGAAAGTCATGAAGCCACTAGGCTCATGGTGGCGATCGCCGTCCTCACCTATCATCAGAAGGTCCAGGTCGGGACCGTCCCGTAAATCGTCTACAACCCTCATGTCGGCAAGAGGGGGATGTGGAACATCAGGGTCATCCACACCCCGAGTCTGGCGGATGAATCTCTGCCCCAGGTAATATGCTCGGCCAAAAGGGCCCTCAAACAGGATCCTCAACGTGGAAACATGCCAAGCAGCGGTATAGGTCACCCTCGACTCGTGGGGAATGCCTGCCCAAGGGTGCCAATCAACTTGAGAAAATCAGTGTAGTGTCAGAATGACAGTGCAGTGTGTTGAGAAAATCAGTGTAGTGTCAGAATCAATGTGTTGAGAAAATCAGTGCAGTGTCAGAATTAGTGTAGTGTCAAAATGGCAGTGCAGTGTCAGACTCAGTGTAGTGTGGTGAGAGAATGTCAGTGTAGTGTCGAAGTCAGTGCAATGTGAGAATGACAATGTGGTATAGTGCGACTGTACAATAATAAAAGAATGACCATGTAATGTGAGAAACGATGCAATACCTGATCCGCTGTGATAGTGTCGAAGAAACAGCAAAAATATGGAAAGTTACGATCCACAAGACGGCGCCGCTCGAATCGTGAGTTGTAGTACCGAGAGCGTGGTACGGACAACTCAATTGGCCTCGTTGGAACTGGACCCAATGAAGTAAAGTAGGTGTAGACCCAAAGCTGCAAATCAAAGACAAAT
The DNA here is from genome assembly GCA_025200525.1 of Camellia lanceoleosa. NCBI lineage: Eukaryota > Viridiplantae > Streptophyta > Magnoliopsida > Ericales > Theaceae > Camellia > Camellia lanceoleosa. The sequence continues at coordinate 166,143,009 of CM045758.1, read as the reverse complement.
AGATGCCATGAGAAAATAGATCAAATGAATGAGAAATGCAACAGTGAATAAGATATAAAGTGCATCAAAAAGGTGAATGTAAGATGTACCTCCCAAACCCTCCAGTAGTTACCAAGTAAATCAGCCTTGTGGCGGGAAACGAAGCTCATATAATAGTACAGGATGGCTAAACCTGCGCCACCCCAATCGTAATCCGCTATCTGTGGAAGATGTACCAGCGCCTTGAGGATGTACAATCCTACGGTATTGTCCTTGTTTGTGAACAGGGTAGTACCAAGGAGATATGTCAGAAAGCCACGAGTGTACTAAGCAACCTCGTTTACAGGAGCCGACTGTGTACCAAAGAAATGGTCATAAAACTAGTTGTAGCGCACCATCCCTTGGCTAGTGGTATCCGGGATCGCTCCGAGAAGCTGGAGCTGTACATCTCTCCACTCAACCATATCTGGATCAAAAGAGATGGGGCCGCTAACCCCAACCCGCAGATCGGTCAGCATCGAGAAATCATACGGATCTCTCTACCAGGGCCCTGTAGAGCAAAGACTCAGCCCTCATCTCTATAAGTCTGGAGCAAAAGCGGCCAAAGCCGGCAACATCCACCAAAGCGCGGACCTCCATAGGAAGCCGCTCGTACCAGTGCTGGGGGCCAGAGATAGAGCCGTAGTCGCCTACCCTCCTAGCGATCACCTATCAAATGAAAGTTTTATCAGTGTATGTGCATCATGGGTAAGTGATTTGTTCATCAAGTTCAACATTTCAACATGTGTATAAAGTAATATACAAAGCAAAATGGGAGAGGAGTTGCGTACCTTAGAAGCGTCGGTAGAGAGATGCTCCATAGTCTCTCGCAGTAAGGTGTCCTCGTCTAGCTCGAGAATAAAACCCTCGAATCTCAGGATACCGCCAGGAGGTGGCATATGTGTGCGTGGTCGGTATGTGGCTACACCGAAAGGCCTCTCGGCAAGGGGGAGTAATGTAGCGGTTTCTTTCACCTCCATGTCTGCGCCGAGGGCAGCACCAACATCTATGGTAGGTTCTGGAAGAGGGACTTCTTCACTGGCCATGGAAAATTGAAGAAAAGTGAAGGGGGTTAGTGAAAATGGGTGAAATCCTAAATTTTAAACCCTAAGAGAGGGAGAAAATGGAGAAATTGTGGAAAATTAAAAGGGAACGAGAAAGTTTGGGTAAAAGTGAGAAAGTGAGGAAAAAAAAAAACCAAGAGGAAACCAAAACGATTTTTTAATCGGTTCAAAAGTTGGGGGATCAAGAGGGTTTTCAAGAAAATTTTTGCAAGGGTTGTTGGGTAATTCTAGGGGAGTGAAAATCTAGAGAGAGAGGGGCTTTAGAGAGGGAGTGGGATGCTTTTTGACCTAGGTATGGTTCAAATGAGGTTTGTTTTGAGTTATAAGTAGCCATGGGTTCAGCTTTTATCGAACTGCCCTTTGCCGCTATCGAAGGCTTGCCGAGTTTGTCGAAGCCCGGCCGGCCTTTGGTGATTTCAATTTTGCTTTTGCTACTTTTCTTTAGGTCTGGCAATTTGTTTTGTTTGTATGTATTGTTGGTCGCTATTATTTTAATTCTATGTTATAATTATAGGTTTTAATTTGGATTTTTTTTTTAATTTTTGATTTATTTTGAGTTTTGTAAAAAGAAGAAAAGAAAAAGAAAAAGAAAAAGAAAAGAAGAAAAGAAAAAGTGAAAGAGAAAGAAAAAGAGAGTTAGAATGGCAAAAGAAAAGGAGGAAAATTTGGAGCATCTTAATGCGTTTCAACCTCAACAAATGCCGAGCCTGGATTCTAGATGTACCTACTCGAGCCACGCCATTTCTCTATCTCGACCCCAAGATTGTCAGAGTGGCAATTAAAATAGCAGGTTTTACCCCTTGTCGGTTGAACAAGATGTATCTTTTTGAGTTGAACATGTTGTAAGGTAAGTCGGAGGTATCGGAGTGCGTATGTGATTCCCTTACTCCCCTTAAATTTTGCATAAAAAGTGCTCCTGTCTCATGCATAGAACATGCTTATTGCTTTCACTCTTGAATCCTGCATTTGCTCTCGAATTATGCATAGAATATGCAATTCCTATTTGTTACATTCGCATAGCATATGCACTTCTTCACATTTGCATGGAACATGCACTTCTTCGTTAGAGCATGGAACATGCTTTCAACTATCATAGAACATACTGTCATTATATTTGCATAGAACATGCATTTTGTACTATTTCCTTGAATATGCATTCTAATGTTGCATAGAACATGCTCCGATTCTCGTTGCATAGAATATGCTTCTATTTTGTTTCTCGCATGTTTTGCATAAAACATGTCTCTAACATTTTGGTCTCGGTTATTTGTCTTGCATAGAACGTGTATCCTTATTGTATTGTACCTATTAAGTTTCTTTCTTATACAGGTGTGATATTGTAAGCACGGTTGATTCAGAGCCAGTGTGACCAGACGATATTGTATGTGTGGTTCATTTAGAGAAATTCCAGGTGAGATCATTCCTGTCCCTCGAATACCTTATTTTTCTTAAAAGCATTCAGGTGTGCCCTGATGATTACACCACTCCCTTGGGCTAGAGACATTTGGGCGCGTCCTGGTGTTCTCGTTGCATTTTCTCCTCTCGCGTGCGGTGCATTAGGACGCTTTTGGTTAGAGACATTTGGGCGTGTCCAAGTGTTCTCGTTACCTTTTCTCCTCTCGCGTGTGGCACATTAGGACGCTTTCAGTTAGAGACATTTGGGCTCGTCTCGGTGTTCTCGTTGCCTTTTTTGCTCTGGCATGTGGTGCGTTAGGACGCTTTTGGTTAGAGGCATTCGGGCGCGTCCTGGTGTTCTCATTGCCTTTTCTCCTCTCGCGTGCGACGTGTTAGGACGCTTTGGTTTAGAAACATTTGGGTGTGTTCCAGTGTTCACACCATCCCTCATTTCCTTCCGCGTGTAACGCATTGGAATCTTGTTTGACACCTCCGATGTGTTTGTGATTTGTGTTATTCTTTGTCTTTCCTGCGTGAGGCGTAGTTAAGTTTGCGTAATTTTCTTACATCCTTTCTGCATGAAATGTGGTTTGGCTTATAATTCTCATGTGTAGCGTTTTTACTTACTTCTGTTTATGTTTGAGATTGTTGTACCTTACCTTGGTTTGCTTGAATGTCACATTTCTTTGCATAACATTTGCATCTAGATGTTTCATTACAGCCCCATTGCATGATCATAAGTTATATTCTCACATTGTGCATATCATTTGCATTTTGCCCTAGAACTATGCTGGTTTGATTCCTTGCAAAGGGATACGTTGGTAGCTGTAGACTCGACTTTCTTCGCGCCTCCCATTTCGGAGTGGCTCGAATTGGTCCTACAGTTCAAACTCTTGTTACAGTTCTGAATCTAATCTCACAAAGTGCAATGTGAGACTAATAAATACCAAAGAGTCCAATCCGGCAACTCATTTTGGAAAATCAATTTTGAATCAAAATAATGCCAAAATTGGACTGCTTTGCCAGATTACAAAGTCGCCACCTAAATATTTTATTTTTGGAAAATTTAGGAAACCCTAACTCGTGCCGAAGGCCACGTGTCTGTCATCACCAAAGTTGCCTAGGCTCGGGAATTTGGGTACGAGAGGGAAAGGTCATGATATGAGCACCCCCGCTCGCTCGATCAAATGATCGGCCTCTACTAAGCATGATATGTTGTTTCATAAACACATGTGTTCTTATTCGGTTATTAGACTAACTTTACTATGTGACGCATACAAGCAAGTATAGACTAAATCGCAAGAATTGGAACAAATCAACTTATGTTTGTTTACGAAAATGGTTTGAAAGTGCCACCCTCAAGTGCGCTAAAATGCGGATTTGCCACCCTCAAGTGTGCTAAAACATGATTTGCCACTTCGCAAAGTGGGCTCAAAACTCACATTTATCGAATTGTTCCAATTCAAACAACAAAGCCTCCAATCTCAGGCATTCATGCAGTTAATCACTTAAGCAAATAGCCTCATGGCAAGCATGTTATCAGGGCAACACTCACACTTATGCAAGTATGCTAAAGCGTAAAACTTACAGTGTACTCCAAGCCAAAACAAAAGCTAGTTAGAAATCATGCATGACCCTAACTATGCTAAAATGCCTAATGCAACATATGCAATAATGCAATTAATAGGCTTGGCTATCTAAGATGGCATATGAATGCAACAATTTGATACACGTATTCAAATAAGTATTGAAATACGATGCAGTTTGAATGACGCATCAAGCCTCGGTGCATGCAAGACAAATGAATGATGCAAACATGTAAGCATAAGGTATGCTAATCAAGACGTGCCCTAAACTAACCATCAAAAGCGGTTAAGTAAAAGAGAGAAAGAAGTGGGGTTGGAAGACATGCACACACACACGCACACTTATTATAACATTGCACCCTCTCGAAGGAGGGTCCGAATAAATAAGCTAAGCTACACTAAGCTAAGCTAATTAAAACGAAACTAATTAACTAATTAATTACAACACAATTAAATAACTAGCTATGCTAAGCTAATTAAAATATTACAAAACAGATTAAACTAATTAATTACAACACGTGTATTAATTTACTAAAACTAGCTAATAAAGCAATTAAAATGGCCTCGAGGGCGAGGGACGCATGTATGCTCAGTTGGCTTCCTTTCGAAAATCTACCGCCTTGCCTTTGGATGCCTCTATTTGCACTTTGCTCTGATTTCTGAACATTGCACCAATTTCTAGACTGCTTCTGCCCCAACACGGGAACATTTTGAACAACTTTTCCACTCTTGGTCGGTCGGCTACCATAGGTGGCTATCGGCCACTGCTACTGGCCGGTCGGCCATTGTTTGTGGCTGTCGGCCACCCTTTCCCTAGAATTCTCCCTTTTGCTGCAATGGAGAGCAAACAGAGGCAAAACAGTGTATTCTCAAACAATATATGTACTATTACCCTTCTTATCATTTCTCAAGCTCAAAGGAGTGTATTTCTTGGCTCGCAAGCCACAAATCTAGCATTTTCATGCAAGATGGCCAAAGAGTCAAGCTTGTACAAAGTCAATGAATGCACAAATAAGACCCAAAGGGCCACCACCCTATCATGCATGATCAAGGGTGACGGTGACCAAGAAACATGACACGTTTCATCGCTTTGAGTATGAAACGTCCCACACTTCTTGTGTTTGGATTAACGTCCGATCCAAACACATGCAATGCAATACAAATATGCTTGTTTTGGTCATGTTTTACTTGTCCACTTTTGTTTACATATTTTAGCATTACCAAGCCATTCTTAAACCAATTAAGTTCAAAGTGATTGTCCTCTAATGAGAGAGGGGTCAACCAAAGGATGGTTTAAGACATGAGAGAGATCGTGCCTTTGGTTAGGAGGAACCCTCAAAAGAGGGTTAAAGCCATTGAGCACAAGCTCTATCTCAAGCTTAAACACAATCATAAGGTTAACCAACCCTCAAAACAAATGGAAAAATAAAGAAATGAGGGAGGTTGCAAACTTTTTAGTGCTGAAATGGCATGCAAAAGACACTAAATCATGCAAGCAACACATGCACAATATGTTAAGAGCCAAAAACACTAAAGCTAGTGAAGAGCACTACACTAGAGTCATGCAATATCAAGCTCAAATGGCTAAACCATCTCAAAATAGAGCTAAGACATGCCAAAACAGTGGCTAAAACATGCTGAGATAGAAGCATAAATGGCAAGAAAAACATGCTCACATGTTGGCTTACAAACAAGGCTCAAAGCACAACTCTCAAAAGCAATGAAAGAGTGGAACAAGTGAGTGTGTGACAGAGATATATGCACTGAAAACACATGTTAAATGATGCTATAGCATGCAATCACCTCAAGCAAAACATGTTAGAGGCCTCAAAACAATGAGCTAGTGAAGCCATTTTCACTACAACCATGCAAGACAAGGTTCATATGACCAAGACAGCTCAAAACAGAGCTAAAGCATGCTAAATCAGTAACAAAAACATGCTAAGATCAAGTCACAAAAAGGTAGAAAAACATGCTCACATGTTAGGCCATCTACACTTGCAAACATGATACAAAGAGGGAAGGCCACCCCCTCCTCCTTTGGATCTCAAAACATACTTTTCACCACTAAAATTTCCCTGGAATTCAGTGGTTAAAAGGCCAAAAAGGTTGACTTTAGTATGTTAAAAGATGATGCAAGAAGCTCACAAGCTAAGGAATAAAAGGGAGAGATAATCCCCTAACACAAAATAGGCTCAAACCAACATGTTAAGGCCTAAAAATCAGAGTTTTCTGTAGTTGAAAGCCAGCCCAAAAATAGCGTAAAAAGATGGCAAAGCAAACAACTAAAATAAAGCTTACAAGGGGTAAGGCTTATACCTTTGAAGCACAGCAACAAACAGCAACAATTCTAAGCTAAAACCACTCTTTTGAGCTCAAACTAGGCCTCCAAGAACCTCAGCTCCAAGATGGAGGTGTTTGGTCAAGGGTCTTAGTGCAAATGTGTCACTTTCAAGCACAAAATAGGAAAAGAGAAAGGATTCTAGAGAGAGAGGCAGGAAATTTGCTCACAAATTTTTGTAACCCCTCAAATGGGGGAGAGGCCCCCCATTATATAGAAAAACAAGCCAAAGGCTTGCCTTTCTCCCTCCATACACGTGTATGGAGATGAGTATCAGTGATCAACAGCTGGCACAGCTAGCAAACAAATATTTGAAAAAGGAGAAAAATGGCCATCGGCCACCATAAGTGGCCGACCAATCAGTGTAGCCAACCAGCCATTAACATAGCCGACCGGCCACCACTGGTGGTCGGCAGGCACAAGTCATGGCCGGCAAGCTAAGGGGATGGCCGACAGGTCACCCTCTCCTCCAGAAATTAAGCAACAAGCTCTTGGCCCATAACCAAGCACAAAACAGACAAGATTAGAGGCTCTGAGGCAAGGCGCTTAGCTAAGACCTTCAAGGACTCAAAACGAACACGAACGAGAACAATCATCGGGTGTTCAAATGATGATGTCCAAGTCTTGAGGACTGTCAAAAATGAGGTGTCTACAGCAGCCTGAGGGCGTAACCATTTTTTTAGTTTATGTCTTGCTTTCTTGTCCAAGTCTTGCGGCCTCGTCAAAATAGGTCGTCTTCGAACTTTGACATTCACTCTCGTTATTTCATGACTCCCGAGTTCTGTCAAAGAAGGACAACTGTAGACACCCCACTTTTGATTGCCCACGAGACTCGGACGCTTGGTTCGGTGCACTTAATGATGAAAGTTGAATTGTGAGTTCGCAGCGATTCGGAATCAATCAGGCTCCCGAAATAACGTCAAATCTTTAACATTTACTTTGTTTGAACTTGTGAGCTTTATTTTTGGACCTTTTCCCTCCACAAGCTAAGTTTAAGCCAAAAAACAAGGGAGGCCATCAAAGCCCAGCCGTGGCTATGAATGGCCGGCCGGCCTTTAATGGCGATAAACACTGTTCTAGGTGAGAGGCCATCAGCTGTCCATTTTTGAAGATATTTGTCACCTTTTCAGCTCGAATTCTATAAAATCGAGGCTTTGGGATTGTTTTGAGGGCTGAACAAAATATCAAGAGGAGAGATATACACCCTTGTGAGCCTTGACTCCTCGTTCTTCCATTGCAAGGCATCCTTTAAGCTAGCCTAGTTTGTTTACACCATCACTACACACCATACTTAGCCTTGTTCGATCATCCTAAGGCCTTGGTTGATCTTGAGGAAGTGTAATTTAAGCTTGAGAGTACATTGAATTTGAGTTTGAAACTCTAAAAGCAAGCTAGCTTCTAGAAAGGTATAAGCTTGCTTTCTCTTTTCTTGCTTACATTTTTGTTCTCTACACCATCATTCTTGCTGTTTTGGTTGCTTTTGAGCTCATTTGAGGTGTTGGAGTTGAGTTTGAAGGGTTACCAAAAGGCTAGAAAGAGTTTGCTCTTTCTATACCTTTATTTCATAATCTAAACTCTTCTTCTTTTCACCCTCTTCCCTTGGTATTCATACTAATTTTTAGAGTTTTGAAAGGCTAAAATATATGGTTTTGAGGACTAAAAAGTGGAGGCATTAGCCAACCCTCCTTAGGCTTGCTTACTAGCTTCAATTCTCTCTTATTTTGCTTGCTTTCTTTTGGTTTTTGTAGTGTAATTTTAGCACTGTTTTACCCTTTTAGGGGCTGTTTTAGGGTTGCCATGGCCTTTAAAATCATTCCATGCTTGGGTTAGTTCATTTGTTGTCTCATAAATTGCATGCATGGCTTATATTGTATTGTTCTAAGCTTTCCTTTGCTCTATTTCCATGTTGAGAGTCTCACTCTAAATAATCAATCAATTATCTATCATTTTTATTTGAGAATGAGTTCAACCGATCGAGGTTGCTTGAAACATGTAAGAATGGCTTACATTTAATGGCTTAATCTCTTAAGAGATTCATTGTCAACGGTGTAGCCTTTCTCTCATGTTTTAGAGAGACCTCTCGTTTGACATTATTTCTTGTTTAGAGGACTCTTAACATCACATTTGGACAAATGGACTAATGATAACAAGGCCTAATAAAATTGGTTTAAAATTTGGTTCAACATACTTAAAGAAAATGGCTTGAATAGTTTGAACTTGGCCGGAAGTTATGCCAAGTTCCTTGTTTCAAGGGTCATCAAGCATCAATTCATGGTGCTTAGATGTCCTTGAAGTGTCTCAACTTCCCTTTTTGAGTTCATTTCGTCACAAAAAGGGTGAGGTGGTCATTTGCATTACATTTATTGATTTTGTCCAAGATCATGTCCTAAAGCATCAAGTAATCAATTGCTCATTGATGTCTTTTGGAATGATTCCATTATTCTCTTGAGGCTTTTCTATGACAGAGAGGGAAGGAAGGACAAACAGAGCTTGAAAATGCTCTATCTGCACTGATTTTACCTCAGAGCACAAAAACAGAGTTTGCACCAAATCAATGCACGGCCGGCCCTTGGTGTTTGGCCAGCAGTGTAGTTTTGCAGAAACAGAGGCAATGGCTGAAGGTGAAACAGAGGCAGCCTGGGGCAGACAGAGCATCTTTTGGGCGATGTGCATGCAACCTCCATCCATCTTCCTTGGTGCTCGCATCAAATGCGTTGTCATTTCATTGTTTCATTAGCATAATGAATTGTCTTGTAAATAATTCAATTAGTTGTAGCTAATTAGTTGTGTTGTAACATTTAATTAGCTTAGATAATTAACTATTTAATTGCTTTAGTTAGCTTAAAATAGCTAGTTAATTCAAGTGTTGTAATTAATTAATTAATGTAACTAGTTATTCAATTCGGCTTTGTAATAATTAATTAGCTTAGAATAGTTAGTTAATTCATTTCAAGTGCTGTACTAATTAGCTTAACTAGCTTAGCTTAGCTAGTCTCATTCGGACCCTCCTTCGCGAGGGCATAATGTTGTAATAAGTGTGCGTGCGTGTGTGTGTATGTCTTCCAACCTCACGTATTTCTCCCTTTTATTTAATCACTTTCGATTGTTAAATTAGGGTCATATTTCGATTAGCATACCTTATGCTCGCATGCTTACATCCATTCATTTGTCTTGCATGCACCGAGGCTTGACGCATCATTCAAACTGCATTGTCAGATTCAATATTTCCTTGAACATTGTCAAAGTGTTGCAAATGCCATATAGTAGCCGAGACTATTAATTGCATTCTTCACATGCGTTGCATTAGACATCTTGCATAGTTAGGATCATGCATCTTTCTAATTAGTTTTTTGTTTTAGCATGGAGTACTCGATAAGTTTTTGCGCTTTAGCATACTTGCATGAGTGTGATTGCCATATTTCTATGATTCGCATGCTTGCCATGAGGCTATGTGCTTAAATGCTAAACTGCATGAATGCCTGTGAATGAAGCCTTGTTGTTTGAATTGGAACAATTCAACAAATGCACTTTTTAAGCCCACTTTGTTGTGGCAAATCATGTTTTAAGCCCACTTGAGGGTGGCAAATTCAAACCATTTTCACAAACAAACATGAGTTGAATTGTTCCAAGTCTTACGACTAGTCTATACTTGCCTGTGTGCGTCACATAGTAAAGCTAGTCCAGATAACCGGAATAAGAACACATAATGTTTATAAAAAATCATATCATGATTAGTAGAGGCCGATCTTTGATCGGGCGAGTGGGGGTGCTCATTTCAGGACCTTCCCCTTTCGTGCCTAAGTTCCCGAGTTGAGGCAACTTTGGTGATGACGGACACATGGCCTTTGGCACGAGTCAAGGTTTCCTAAATTTCTCCACAAAAAAAAATATTTAAGTGGCGGCTCTGTATCTGGCAAAGAAGTCCAATTTTGGCATTATTTGATTTAAAATTGATTTTTCAAAAATGGTTGCCAGATTTGGACTCTTTGGTGATTATTTGTTTCACATTGCACTTGCGAGACTAGATTCAGAACTACGGGAGTCCGAAATGTGAGGCCTTCTTTTCAAACCCTTTCCGAAAGGCGGGGTGTGGAAAAATGCGAGTCCATAGAGACCTGCGTTTCACTGCTCGATTGTGGCAGAGCTTGCAGAGTGCCTTGGGCACTAGATTGACTTTTAGGACGGCTTACCATCCTCAGACTGACGAGCAGTCCAAGCGTACTATTCAGATCCTTGGGGATATGCTTCGAGGTTGTGTCCTTGATTTTAAGGGGTCGTGGGAGAGACACTTACCCTTGGTGGAGTTTGCCTTTAACAACAGTTTCCAATCGGGTATTATCATAGCACTGTTTAAGGCCTTGTATGGCTGACCGTGTAGATCTCTGGTGTGTTGGACCGAGGTGGGCAATGCACCTTTGTTAGGTCTAGAGTTGGTTTGGGAAGTGACAGAGAAGGTGGCACTTATCGGTAAGAGGCTGGTTATAGCCTAGAGTCGCCAAAAGAGTTATGCCGACCGTAGTAGAAGACCATTGTCATTCAAAGTGGGTGATCAAGTCTTTTTGAAAATATCACCTAGACGGGATTTGATGAGATTTGGGAAGAATGGGAAGTTATCCCCTCGATTTATTGGCCCTTTTGAGATCCTATCGTTTAGCAGATTTGGGTGGTTGCCTATCATTTGGCGTTACCGCCACAACTTTTCGGGGTGCATGACGTGTTTCATATTAGCATGCTTCGAAAGTATGAGCCGGATCTATCACATGTGTTGGATTGGACTGA